>CM055097.1:67244971-67848800 GCA_029204225.1 Diphasiastrum complanatum
CAATTGTTTTGATTTTATTTTTGATAAAGGCGAAGGTTAGTACTATCGTTATCATGCTCTACAAAGGTTCAAAAAGTGCCATAACTATGAACCTTTGTAGCTTGAATTTTTCAACTCTTATCTTAGGAACTAACCTTCGTAGAGGTTACTAGGGGTGCATAAATCTCATTTTGGGAAGTTGGCAGATGTTACGGCCATATTCAGCTAAGGATATGGAATAGTCATAATATGGTAGACCGGCCCTTCGGCATTCAAGATTATTGGTTACGCCTCAATTCAATTCCATGTCAAGTCCAGTTTATAACTAATGACCTTGAAAGGACCCAGACACTCTCACTGAGACATATGGAGTAGTGCATGTACGTGTGACTGATGTATGCATGAGGACTGCATGGGAGCTGTGACCTATTTATAGTTGAATTGCATGGGGATTGCATGAGTCACAAGATTCTACTCTCTATATATTGGGGTAGAGATTTTCCCGTCGACAACTTTTGGTTCATGTTACCATATGCTCTCTTTTCCTCATGCATTCACATGGCATGGCTCAAAGGCTAGATCCAGGATTGATCTAGGTTTGGATGGGTGGTTTTGCTCCTACAAGTCTCCTTTAGTGTTCTCCTATCATCATCTTAGGGGTTTTCCCTAGTGGTCATTACTTTGGTATTAGAGCTCGGCTAAGATGCGGTCTTGGATAGGATTGGAGACAATCTCTACGTCAAGTTGAAAGCACGTGGATTTATGTCCCAGATTGGAGAGTTGAACTCTCAAGGCAAAGTCGAGATTTGGATCCTCTAATTCTTGGTTGAAGCATGTTTGGTTAAAGGGGTGGTAGAGTGCACATCCACCGGATTGCTTTTGTTAATATTGCCTTTAATTAGTGTTGATTCACTTCATATTTTTTGGGAACCTTGAGAGGATTCCTATTAACGTAGTATGATTTGTGTATATGAATCTGGTAGCTTGTTTCCCATGTCATTGGAGATTGATGACATGCAGGACTGGTTTATGTTTGTTGATATATCGAATGTGTTCAATTTATCCTGAAAAATAAACTGTTAGAAATAAGTATTTATGATTCTACTATTTGCATGCTGAGGATTTAGTTTTGAAGACATTAACTCTCCGGTATTACATGCCAATTGTAGACCATTGATGAGAACTTTAATGATATGCTGTTGAAACTAAAGACTTGTTGAAGATAATCATCCTAATTTGTGTGAATTACTATTCTCTGAAAAATCATTGACATTTCTACTTTCTGCTTAGCTTAAACTTGTAAGTTATGGAAAGAAGAATTTGACTGGAAATGATTGGGATAGGAACGACATTCATAACCCCGTGAGAAGTAGCAAGAGAGATGTAATGCTGCAAAAGAAGTGAAATTGCGATTTGCTTTTACTTGCATAGCTGCCCTCTGACAATTGATTTTGTGACTCAGAAGAATGGATTTTGGAAGTTAAAACCCTGTTTATATGCTGGTGTTCCTGATGAATGTTTACTTCTGAGTTCGGACCTTTACTTGAATGGTCATCAAAGTATAGGCTCTGCAGTCGAATTTTGAAGGTGTTTGTTGTTGGTTAAATCCAATCCCTATGTGAATCTATGGATGGACATGATGTCCTCTTCATTCTTTGTAAGAATGACATGAAACCGGGTTTTGGACATCCACTTGCTTTTCATTTTGGATGAAGGAATAGTATCCTGCTATGTTCACCTATGGATCAAACAACTTGTTCCAATTCGTTCATGCTAAAGCTTGAAAGCATGTAAAGGCATCATTTCATCACCAGATGATTGGCGCGCTGAGCAATTGTTGTAGCAGATCATTGTAGGCCATCATCGCCCTCTTTCTACCATTTTTACAATTGTTTAGATGTTCGTGAGGCTGTAAAACATGCCTGGAAACCAATTTTTCCCTAGCGATGGCAGTGGGGAAGGGGTTGGTCAGGCAGCTGGGCTAGCTGCAAATCTGTAATTTCTCAGCGATGGCGGTTGTGGACGATGGATCAATGTTGATGATGAGATTGTAGCAGCTGTGGTGACAGCAGCAAATCAATCCTCTTGTGTCTTTTCCCATGATTTGTTTTGAAGGCCCTTTTAGGGTTTGCATAATCTGAAATTGCTATACGTTTTACATGTTGATTTTTTCCTTTGAGGGTGAAGTGACCGGTGAGTTCGACCTTCATGCAAGGAATAGGAAAATCGACAATTTTGTTGCATGGCTATGATGCTTGTTACTCTTGTGAATTTGCTTTGAATGCGGTGTGTGCCTATTCTATGCGAAAGTGAGCTACACCATGCATTAGATTACATGATCTAGATACGTTGCTACCAACTACAAACAACGCTACAATCAATCAAGCAATAACAGATGCAACGCAAAGATCACCATTGGAAGAACAGAAGTCTCTTTTGTATTTTGTTTTCTTTTGGGAGTAAGTCGGCAGTGCATCACGCGTTGGTGACCTAACTCTCCTCTTACAATTATGTATTCTACTATTTTCAGATTTCTTCAAATTTTCTATTGAATTTGATTTATATTTTTGTCTTGCCAGGTGGGATTACAAGACATCTTAATTCATCATTACAAAAGAGGTTTAACCTAAACTCCTAGTTAATTATCTCTCTAATAATGTTACTTTACGGTTGAGCATGACAGCTTGGAAGCTTCACGCTCGACGAGCTAGAGCCCGATAATTCAACTCGTCCGACAATTCATCTAGCTCAACATCTATCCTCAGTGCTTGTTTGGGGTCCGACAATTTGGTGTCGATGACTACCGATTTGTCAGCCCTTTGAGAAATGCTAGAGAATGGTTGCATGCGTTCACCATCTCCAATACTCCCTCTTGAATGATGCAACCTTTCTGTTATCCAATTCTCATTGATCTTCTGTGCTTGGTAATTTGTCCAGCAGCTTGGTTAGCATATCTGCAATCATAACCTCTGATTTTATGAATTTGAACAGAGCTCTCCTTTCGAGATCAGGTCTCGAACATGATGGTACTTCACAGGTATGTGTTTAGTTTTTGAGTGAAAAACTGGATCTTGGGCTAAGTAAATAGCACTCTAAGAATCCATTTTCACGATGAAAGGGGTTTGATTGGGTATTCCAATCCCTTCCAATATCATATGTAACCATATCACCTCATTAGCCACCTTGGATACTGTCACAAACTTGGCTTCACATGAAGACTTTACCACGACTGTCTGCTTCTTGTAGGTCCAACTTATCTCCGTATCGAAGTAGTTGATTCCATACCTCTGTGTGTAGCCCTTGGCGACAAGTCAAGCTTTGTACCTTCTGATACTTCCATATGATTTCAGCTTCTTTTGTATACTATTTGCAGTTGACTTTTTTCTTTCCTTTAGGAAGTGGTTCAAGTGTCCACGCCAGATTTTGTTTCACCGATTCAATCTCTTCCGCCATTGCTTGCTTCCAAAATTCTCCCTCTAGATTCTGGATAGCTTCCAAACATGTCGTCGACTCTTTAGTGTAGCTGCAAAATTCGACATCTGTATCTGCACTCCACTGAAAATTGTTGATGAATCTATTAGAAGGTCTTCTTATTCTTGTCGACCTTCTTAGTTCAATTTGTCGCTACTGGTTTGTTTGCTCTTCAAATTATTCGACAGGGTGGTCTTTCGCTTCTTGCTCTGGAGTCTGTGGTTTGACATTCGGGTTTGTCTGGCCTTAAACTCCCTCTTGAATCGGCAGTATTGAGAAAATTTCATGGCCTTTTGATTCTTTAGACTCCTGGAAACATCGATTCATCGAATTTCACATCTCTGCTCATCACCACCTTCTTTGAGTTTGGATTGTAGAGTCAATAAATCTATGAGCAAAGTGGGACTCACATGATTCATGTGACTTATTTTGTGCTAATGTTAGAACCATTAGATTAGATATGTGTTAATTGGAAGGGCTTGGATTAGAATCCTTGCCTCAATAAAGTGGCCAATCAAAGTGAGGAGTTTCACTTTCCAAATCTATAAAAGGGAGCCATTTCCTTTGTATTGTATATTTTCTCTTTTTCTAATATAACTCTACCCAGTTTCACTTCTCTCTCTCTCTCTCTCTCTCTCTCTCTCTCTCTCTCTCTCTCTCTCTCTCTCTCTCTCTCTCTCTCTCTCTCTCTCTCTCTCTCTCTCTCTCTCTCTCTCTCTCTCTCTCTCTCTCTCTCTCTCTCTCTCTCTCTCTCTCTCTCTCTCTCTCCACTTCATGTGCTATGCAGATTGAGGCGAGGTTGTCGCTCCCAACGATGATCCCCATACTGCCAACAACATAATAGTGGCGTCATTGTCGGGGAGTGCCACACTCTCATCTTGTCGATTTTTTTTTCTCTAACTCTCTTTTTCTCTCTCACCCTTTCATCTCATAAAAAATTAGATTTTGTGGCTTGTTAGTATTAGTTGGGGGTAGAAGCTTTGCATTTTTTGGGGGGAATTTTTGCTTGTACGGACTGTGGGGAGAGATTGAGAGGTGGGAGGTATCATATCCAAACACCCAACCACTTTCATAAACCCAAAAAACCCATAAAAATCAGAAAAAACCACTAATTTTGGCAATTTGTGCGGTCAACTATGGTCATCTACGGTCCTCTGCGACTCTCTGCGACCCCTAGTGTGATCCTCTGCGATCTTTACGGTCCTCGATATAATTCCTACTTAAATCCAAATATCTCTATCCGATAACCCTAAACCTGAACTCAACCATTGCATGTTAGTATTTCATGTTATAGCTAACAAGCAAGAAAAGGATGGCAGATGGCGGAGGAAGGGATTTCGTTCGATGTGGACATGGACGTAGGAGGGGGGGGGGGGGGGGGGGGGGGGGGGGGGGGGGGGGTGGTTGGCGGTGGTGAACCCGAGAGCTTGGAGATGATCTATTTCGAATTTGCAGCACGAGCGGATCTGTTTCAAATTTGTCGCACGAGCGGATTTGTTTCGAATTTGCAGCATGTTCCAAAGATTTCGATGGAGCTTCTCTCTCCCCCCTCTCTTGCCCCCTCTTCGCCTCTTTTTGGGCTGTGCTTGGATCGCGACGCTGGTGCGCCTGGTTTGGATCTCCCTGCTCTCTTGGAGACATTGAGCTCTACTGCGCTGCGCCACCTCCCTTCTACTGGTCTGACGGTGCAGCCCCCTTCTCTTCTTCTATCTGCTTTGTTTGCTTTCTCTCCTACTCTGCTACTGTGGATTTGGTGAGTCCTTGCTCTTAGCACTCGGTCAGTTGTCTGCCTTCTCCTACCTCTTGCAGCCCGGTTCTCAGTCAACATGGCGGATTCAATATCCCTGCCTCACCCTATGTTAATAGAATCGCAACTTCCTTCTTCAACAGACAAGGTGGGCCCCAGCAAAAGGAAGTATGTCAAGAAGCAGTACAAGAGAGTCTCCAGACTGCAACCCCACAGGTCTGCTAGGTTGTTGTAGGTGGTGCCTTTTGTCCCTCTCCATGCCAGGCGCCCTCGTCCTCTCAAACGCAAGCTCCGAAGGCAACGAGTACGGTCTCCTATCTCCAGGCCTGTCGGGCAGGGGCAGCAGCAGCCTCATCACCCCTTTTGCATTCAAGACACCTTCCAGGTGCTTTTAGAGCAGGCTTAGATGCGCCCTCCGACCGCACCGGCCTTGCTCTCTCTCTTACAGATGGCAGCGTAGATAGCGGATTTGCTTGCCGATGTGACCATTCCACTTCGTCGGTTGATCTGAAGGTGTGTTCCTTCCAGCTTCATCCTACTATTTTTCAAGACTACATTGCTCAGCTTGTTGATACTACTGTGGTTACGTATTTCATGGGGAAACCCCCTTATGCGAATGGGACTAAGAGGTTTGGGGAGATATAGTGGGGCCCTCTGTGACTAACCTGGCCTGTCTTTTGCTTCTCCTTCGATCCTTCTTCTCCTGGAAAGACACCTCCACTCTCCCTTCCTCTGAATCTATCTGGACCTCTTCTCTTTTTCCTCCAAACGCTCAGCCCCTTTTCTGCTCTCACCCTCACCTTTATGTTTCCTTAGCCACTAAAGGCCTTTCTTCCCTTGCTCATTTGAGTCACATCTTCTCGTGGTGGGGCCTCACTTTTTCTCTAGACATGACTACTATCTTGCTGGGAAATTCCGTTCTGACAGATTTTTCTGCTCTTACCCTTTGGCATGTGTGCAGGCTAGCGGCTTTGTGGAGGATTTGGACAACCAGGAATCTTCAGGTTTTTGAGGGGAAGCCCCCTCCTTGTCTACCACGGCTTGTATTCGGCTAGCTATGTACTTTTTACATTCTACTTAAAGTTGTTTTTTAGACTGCTACCTTGTGTGGTATGTTGGAGTGCCTGCCTTTTGGGCTTCTGACAGTTTGTAAGCTACATTAGTTTTCGGCCATGGAAGCCACTGTCTGCTTAATTTGCCTTTACTGTTTAGGCATAACAACCAATACAAACTATAATGTCTCTACGTTTACATCCATTTCTTCCTCATCGGACTCCTTAGATCCAGAACTTGAGTCTTCAGATGAATTTGTATCTAATTCAGGTGATTCCAAATGGTCTTGATGTGCTAGGAAGGACTGAGTCATATCTATATTTTTTGGAGTATCGATACTCAGTATGTCTGACCGATGTTGTTCATGAGCTCTGCCACACAATATGACATTCTATATAAGTACACAGACCAATTTGGAGCAGAAAAGGATTCAATAATACTGCTCACACCTCGCCAATGCTTTGCTTTCTTTTTGTGATCTGGCTTACATGACATGAAATGTTTTGCCGATTTTCTACTATCTCCAAACACAACCTTAATAGTTTAAATTTGCTTTGCACGCACTCCCTGACATCATTCGGAGACTCGGCATTGTAAAGAACAAATAAAACAGGCTGCAGGTTCGAAACAGTTATATTATTCTCTTTCAATAGAGTTGCCAGCTCGTAGTAACCCTCAAAAATAGAACAACGTACATCATGCATTGCTTTGATGCTAGATTTGATACCCTCTTTCCTATTGTGATCCAAAAAGAGAACAATCACACAGACTTTGTGTTGTGGCGTGAGGGTTATCAAACAATGCCAGACCATTGACAAAATGTAATTGAAGTCTAAGGACTCCAAGTTATCAAATATATACAATGTGGGACGCTCGCACAACGAAGAAGGAAGTGTCATGAAACTTGATTCTTCAGCTCCACAACAGATGGCCTCCTCATTTTTTGAAGTTTTTACTTTGCAGAAGAACCTCCATTTGGTGCTACTAGAGGTCCCATTTTCATGCTCAGTATTGTGGACAGCAAGATATTTTTGTTTAACATTTTCTGCAGCTGCTCTCAAGGGCTTAGGTATAACACCAATCAATTTTGAAGTTAGACCTTTGCCTTTTCCATAGTGCGCTCTAACCCAATTCCGACAAAAAGTCGGGTCGATGATTTTTGAGAGTTGTTTTATGCTCTCTTTATTGTAGTCCACATCTGAAGGCAAGTCTTCTTCTATAGTAAGCAAATATTGTACAACACTTAATGCAGCCATCTCATGAACCATAAGAAGAACTCCGTCATCAATGTGTTTTTCTCTGTTTTTTCTTCCAAAATACAGTTCTCCATTTACAAGCTTCTTTAGGATACGATCGCACATGGCATCCGGCATATATCTCAGACATCTGAACAACCGAATAGATATCGGTTTGTTTTTTGTCTTCCTCAATCGCAATGCAAGTTCGTCGTAGCAAATTTGATCATTTACATACAATTTCATGACTTGCATATAATTATTGAATGTCTCATCTGAATGAAAGAAAATTATTGTGTACTCCTCAAATTTCTCATACAAAGATGTAATTGTGTGTTGTCCTGACAAAGATCCAACATTACTATTGCCAAGGACACCACGCAAACCGAGATAAAATGCTCTCACTTGTTTCAATTGCTCAAGATTTAGCTTCACTCCTTTAACAAAGTGTGGTCGACTCAATGAGATCCATACGTCATGTGCACGCTCCATGATTTTAGGCAAACTACTCTTTTTTCTTTTCTCTTCTGGTTCGTGATTGAGTCTATCCGATTCAAGAATGTAACGAGATGCATTCTTAAATATACATATCTTGGCATGCACAAACCTAAAAGTGGCATCAAATATCCGAGGATGTATCCTATTTTGATTTAATGCAACCTTTGCCAATTCATTACATGCATAACAAAAATGTTGACCGTCGATAGGCTCAAAAATACAATAAGGCAGAAAGTGATTTTTAAACAATCCATCCAATCTGGATCCAGGATTGAGATCCACCTCCTTTGGGTAAATGTCTGTGTAGACCTGCTCATTCTCTTCTCTGTCAACACACATGAACTCGCAATACATCTTTTCAAATATAATGGGGCCTTCAAAAATAATTTCTTCCTCATCACCTTTCTTGAATGAAATTGGCCTTAAAGTGACGTTGATTGATGCGGGTGGTGGACTATTGGGCTTGCTCAAATCAGCAAACAACTTCTCAGCAAATGAGTGATCCAAAGCTCGTTGGTTCGTGAAAAGTGAGGCACGTTGGATATTTTTGCTTTCTATACGATACATTGTATTTTTACCTCATATGTACCCGATGTCATCAATTACAAAATTATCTAGATTGACATTTGCATCACCCTCAAAATCAGGGATTTGCTCTGCCTTGACCGTACACCCTTCATTGTCTGATACATTGCAATAAGAGCCGGATTGCATTCCCGATCGATCCACTCTCGACTCCAAAGGTCTTTTCCCGGCGGTCCCAACAGCTTTTGCAATCTCTCTCTTCCAATTTGAACCTCCCGACTTTTTTTCCTAGGTCCTGAAGTGGTTACTTTTTTCCTTCTTTTCAAAGCTTGTTTTTCAAGTTCTTTAGGAGAGGGATTTGTTTCTGTACATGGAACAATTTCCATTCCTGTTACATCTTCAATCATAGAAGCTGCAGCAAATTCAATAGTTGCAACATCAGAAAAAACACTTTCTATTCCCTCAGCTTCCATCAATAGCTTATGTTTGTTACATAGGGCCATCAATCCATTAAAGAGGGAACCCTTGTAGTTAAGAATAAACTCATTTGAGTCATGAGTTGGTGGCTCAGCAGTAAAATGTGCAGTGTTCGCACAAGACAAAATAACATGATGCTCTGAACCATCTTGGTCGCGAGTCATAAACTCAACTATGTCGAAAGTAAATTCGTCGTGAAGGTAGATACCATGAATTACGCCAAGACTTTCAACATTATCCATGGAAAATTCAGGATCGCCAATTGATTTACTGGATATTACCACAAAGGCTTTCACATGAGGTCCACTTGAGCTTGGTTTATGAAGTATCTTCCAACCTTTGGTAAGATATTATGGAGAGGCATTCTCGGAGGGTTCGAAAACGGTTTGGTCTGCGGTGTAGAAAGTCTGCAAAAAATACATTCAAATTATAAGTCAAATAGAATGTATAAAAAGTTTTCATGCAAAGTAGGATTGAGGACCTTATATATATATATATATATATATATATATATATATATATATATATATATATATATATATATATATATATATATATATATATATATATATTCAAATATAGATCCCCAGTACCTCCCGCCGTGGCGGGAGGTTTTCATTTTTTTATTGTTATGTATATATTTGTATATATATAGTTATATAGATATACTTATATATATGTGAACTCAGAACCTCCCGCCGCGGCGGGAGGTTCAAATTTAGTTTATTTAAACTCAGCTAAAGGAAAATCACGAACTGAGAAAATTGAAGATGGGGAGCTCAAAATCTCCCGCCGCAGTGGGAGGTTTTGATTTAGTTTATTTAAACTCAGCTAAAGGAATGAGAAAATTCAAGATGGGAAACTCAGAACCTCAGAACATCATGCCGCGATGGGAGGTTTTGATTTAGTTTATTTAAACTCAGCTAAAGGAAAATCACGAACTGAGAAAATTTAAGATGGGAAACTCAAAGCCTCCTGCTGCGACGAGAGGTTCTGATTTAGTTTATCTAAACTCAGCTAAAGGAAAATCACAAACTAAGAAAATTCAAGATGGGAAACTCAGCACCTCCCGCTGCGACGGGAGGTTCTGATTTAGTTTATTTAAACTCAACTAAACTATTCGTGTATCTGATTCACTTGTTTATTCAATTTTGCAAATTGGTTTGATTTTGTTGAATGCTATATTGATCTGTTAACGTAGATCAGCAATGTCTGTCTACACTCTGAAGGATTGTAAGAATGATATAGCCGGTAGTGACCAACAATCAAATCTGAAATTCTGACGAACTGATTTTGTTCGCGAATGCTTTCGCTTTGTGTTTCGCTCATGATCACTTGGCTATAAGCGTAAATCAATTTTAGAGCTCACTTAAGTTCCGTTTTGTTTCGTATAGTTTTGTTTCGTTTCGTCTTGTCTCGTTACAGAGCCTAATTGATCTTTTTGTGAATTCTTCTCTTTCGTCTAGTCTCGCTTCGTTTCATTTCATTTCGCGATCTCTATGCTTTCAGCATGAATCAATGTCAGAGCTTGTTTAAGTTTCGCTTCGCTTTGCTTCGTTTTGTTTTCGTCTAAATTTCGTCTCGTTTCGTTTCGTTGTGTTACAGAGCCTGATTGATCCAACACGAATTATTCTCGAACAGAAATAATTCGAGTTTAGTAAATTGTTTGCGAATCGTTCGAGATTTTTTATCAGTTTGTCGCTAGAGTTCTAGTTGGAATTTGCATTTTTTGAGTGCAATTTTTTGCATCAGATAATAGATTGAACTGAATGACTGAAAAATAGTTAATAAATGCTTACAATACATCAAAACAAAAGTTCTGATAATTTGTGCTTTTGAATTGAAATTTAAGAATGCTCTAATACCATGTTGGAAAACAAATTGAAACGATCCCGTTTTCTCGGTGCATTGAACTATACCTATTATGTTCAAGCTCAAAATGAATTTTAGGCTCTACTTGATTCATAGTTTGAAATTGTTAGAATCTATGCAATTGATTACGTAGGCAAGCACAAAATAAATTGTGCGCAGAATCAAGGATCAACAAAGACATTCAAAAGCATTCAACATTCAACATCAAATAGTTACATTCAATCTATAAATCAGCCTTGTTTATACCTCCACCACATAATTTGTTATGCTTTCACAAGAACTCTTTAGCAAAAGGCTCTACTTCCGAATACTTGATGCCTCAGAACTCTTAGACCTTGCCTATATTTGAGGATAATCGAAAAGTCAAAGGGTAGGTAGCTCATCTTCATATTCACAACTGCTCAAATGGTTATTATGACTAAGTACAAATTTTGGACGCATGCTACAGGAAAGTTTGATTAATCATGCAGCTTGACCACTCCAATAATTAGTTACTCCAAGATGCACAACTTTGAACTACTTTTTTAGGCTTTCAGTTCCTGACGAAGTGAACCTACATTAAACAAAGCTAATTTCTGTATTATGAGCAAAGTAAAGGAATTGACTATGAAGAGACATTTGCTCCAGTGGCTACATGGTCCAACCGCAGGGCTTCATGGCAAAAGGACAAGCAAAAGGTATGTAAGCTACGCAAAGCTCTTTATGGCCTTAAGCAAGCGCCATGCACATGGTATGGACACATTGACAATTACTTTCTTTCTCATGGGTTTGTAAGAGCAAATTTAGACCCAAATCTTTATGTTCTTATAAACGAAGATAGCATTGCCTTGATTGTACTTTATGTTGATGATATCATTATCACGAGCAATGATGAGAACCTCACTCGTTTTATCAAAGCCAACTTATGCAAGTAGTTTGAAATGACAAATCTAGATCTTATGCACTACTGCTTGGGTGTCGAAGTATGGCAAACTGGTAGTGATATCAAGTTATGTCAAAACAAGTATGTGCGTGAGGTATTGGAGAGATTTCATATGACATAGTGCAAACCTTCTATCACCCCTTGCGAAGCTGGTAAGAAATTATCTCGTATTGATGATAGTGCACATGTTGACGTTACTCTATTTCGTCAGCTAGTTGGGAGTTTGATATATCTTACAACTAATCGTCCTGATATCTGCTATGATGTAAGTTTGATTAGCCAATTCATGTCATCACCCACTATGGACCATTGGAAAGCTGCGAAAAGGACTTTGAGATACGTGAAAGGTACACCTAACCTTGGCCTAATCTACAAAAGACAAAGTGTTTTACCTAAGTTGCAGGGTTATGTTGACGCTGATCGGGCATGAAATGTAGATGATAGAAAATCAACAACAGGTTATGCCTTCAATTTTGGTAGCGGTTGTTTTTCATGGTCTAGTAAGAAGCAAGATACTATTTCTCTTTCTTCTACAGAAGCCAAATATAAAGCATTAAGTTCTGCTACCCAAGAAGCTGTTTGGCTACATAAGTTGTTATGTGAGATTGGCATGAAGCAGGTAAATCCTACTGTTATTTTCTGTGACAGTCAAAGTGGAATACAATCGGCTAAGAATCCTGTCTTTCACGCAAGAACAAAACATATTGAGGTAAAATATCACTTTGTGCGTGAGAAGCTACAATCTGAAGATATAAATATTGTACACTGTTCTACTTTGTTACAAGTTGTTGATATATTTACAAAAGCTTTAAGTAAAAAAAAGTTTGAGAATTTTAGAGCCAAACTTGGCTTAGATCTGGTTATGTAAAAAGCCTTTACTTGTAGTACTATCATGGAGGTATGTTCCATGAATAGAGTAAACTCTAAAATAGAGAGAGACGTTGATCATTGAGGGAGAGAGTTAAAATAGCAATGATCGACTTATACAGTGCTTTCTTATTTCGACGACACCACGTGTGCTCAGTTCTAGAATTATCAGGTCATCTTTCTTTTACGAGCCCTTTGAGTGTTTTTAAGTAACTTTATCTTTGTACATGTATATTGGTTAAATATACAGTTGGATGAGAGTGATTCCGTTGTCTTGTCTTGTTGCACTTGATGTTGTGCTGTGGTGATTGATCCGGTCGGGTGTTTGAACTATTTTTTTTAACTGTTAAGATACTCCATAGCTAGGTCTTGCAATTTATCACTCCAATTTTCCACTATGAGTGAATGTATTTCAAGAAGTAGAGATAGTATTCAATCTGTAACTAGCATACTAAGATCACAACACATAGTGTGCTATTGCTGTGAACCATTCTCGGGCACAAGATTGTGATCTGATCATTGTATTCACAATTGTCTAATATAGATTCTCTATTTTCTTAATGTGTGTTCTACACTATCAAATACTCTCTAATAACTTCTTTCTCTTACACTGATACTCGTTCCACAACTCATTCAGAATATCTAATCTCGAAGGAAGCATGGTTGTCATAGACACCTAATTGTTTCGCCTCCTTCATGGTTGTCATCGACACCTACTAAGATATTCCTCATGTCGATCTAAGTAATAGTCTAAATCAACAGTTGGCAAAGATCTTGTTATAATTTATATGTTGAGTTTTCTTTTGACTAGATCTCGCATTCAACAAGAGTGGTATCAGAGCTGATAAAATAATCTCCAATACAAACACTCATTGCACGTCATTTATATAGAAACCCAACAGAGTGGTATCAGAGCCGTAGGTCCAAATTGTTATCGTATTCAATTCCACGTGTGTACAGCTATATATAGTAGATCCATGACTCATTAATAATCTTGGTTTCCCTCCATAACAAAAAGAAAATTGTAGAGATCATAACAGTTATCATGTATGTATTGCATTCTTGCAGATTTATATCCATCCAGCATAAGTGAATGGGAGTTAACACAATCCCTGGCATGTATCTTGGATGTGATTCATTCGGATATTGGAAAATTACAGTATAGAGGAAGAACTCCTAAAGAGCTTGCAGAAAGTGGTATATTCTTCTATGAGTCCAAGTACATTTCGGATATGCATGGAGGTTTCAAAAAGCTTGAAGAGATTCACACCTTTTGCAAGTGATGAATGGCTTACTCCTGATAGTATTGTGTCAGAATCTTTTAGATGCAAATTACTATTAGATTTGAAAAACTCAGTGAAAGCGAGCACTAGATCAAAAGTCATTAGATTAACTTGGTTTCTGTCCTTATATGTATTCGTTGATTTCTTTTCAAGTGCAAATGTCGTAGAACACCTACATTATTTGTTTGTAAGGATGTACTAGATGACACTCTTTCATATCTGATAGATATAGATTGTAAGACACTTGGAGATATTGAATGTAGGATTAAAAAATCTTCTATGACATTCCGTTATTATATTGAGAGACAAATGCTTAGTCTTACATCCACTTACCAGAGATGAAAATGAATAAGTGAGACATGGATGCCACTAGATCAAGACCTTCATATGGATGGCACATGAAATCTAAAAGAAGTCCACATTTTCAACAATAAAGATATGCTAACTACGATTGAAGTGGAGGATCATTGGAGCTTAAGTTATATCAGACAAGAGTTGCTCCTAATGCACAGTGAAATTCTACTTGACTACTTCAGATTCATTATAAATGGAAAGCTGATAACATTTTCTTGTCATTTGCAACTCATTGTTAGTCATTATTGTGAAAAATGCAAAAATAAGCTTGGTAGAGGCCAAAAATCTTGTATATAGATAAGCACACATGTGTGGAGCCTGTTCCCACGTGTGAAACTAGTGTACTTGTCATGTACCATAATCATATATGTTGTACATATGATATAATTCAAGTTCTAGTGGCTAAAATGGCCAAAAACTAGTTTTCTAGACATATGACACATGGCATCAATCTATTGATTGCATGAGCCACATCCTTTGGTTAGGTGTCATATCCCATGTGTAGAGGACAGCTCACACATGTGGAATAAGCTGAAGTAGGCAAATTTTGACTTCTAGAAGATTTCCAAGTAGATCTCCATATAGAAGGAATGGACCAAAAGAGCCCAAAATAGAAGGTTTTGTCCAATAAGATGCTTGCTTGGAGGCTTAATACTTGTTCACATCTCTTCTTTTGTCTTGGCTTCTACTCATTTTATATTCAATTGATTTTGAGTGTATTTTATTGTTGTTGTAGCTTGTGCCCATAGATAATTTTTAAGATTATTGAGAACTCGTCAATTCTCACTCAATCGATTCATTTTTCTAAGGTGAGTATAGAGCTATATATTGTCTACCAATATCTTGATCTTTGCACCATTGATTCATTTATGTGAAAACATATTTGCCTCCTCCATTGTTCCTTAGAATTCAAAATATTTTGTCAGTCTATCACTCATCCATTCTTTGTATTATTTAAACTTTCAAATGCTTTATTTGATTAACATAATGAGCATCATGTTTTTACTAGTCATTGATGAAAAACATGAAGTACTTTGCTACCTTCAAAGATTGTATTCTTATAAATTGTCGAATTGAACCGACTTTAATAGATGTTTGGCCTTTTGTGCTAATCATTTATCAAATTTTGTTCCTGCATGCTTTTCAAAAGTACATTCTTTATCAAAAAAATTTGTGTATTTGTTGATTTTGAGACCTTCGACTAGATTATTGTTCAACATATAATGAATGAACATTTTGAATGTCAAGGTGACCTGATCCCTTATGCATTAAGATATTCTTGTTGACTTGAACGGTTTCAAAAATCATTGCTTCTGATTTCAAAGGCCCTAGTCGTGACTTATTTTGTATACGTAGTCATTTTCTTATCCTTTTGTCCAAATTTCTATATCTTTTCTCATGATAAAACCTTTTTTTAAATAAATTTCTATCTTGCGTCCAAAATTTGCAATCCTACTAATCAAAAATATATTTGTTGTCAAGTCAACGATTCTTGTCGAACCATTTCTGAACTTGATTTGAACAAATCATTTATCCTTAATATGATGAAAGTTGTTATCTTTAGAGCGAACACCCTTGTTCGTGTCAAATATTTTACAGTTTTCTAACCACTCAAATCTGTTGGCTGCATAGTAAATAGCACCATAATCTATATAACAATAATCTCGATCATTGAGCTCTTTCTTTTTTGTCTTGAATAGAATTCTTTTTTTAAATATTGGTCGTCCAAATGGAAACGATATATGCCTATTGCTTTGTTCTTCTTTTTGCTATATATTCCCTTTTTGTGCTCTTTGATTTCGTCCATGAATTTTTTGTAATATTTTCAAAGACATTTCTTAAGCTTCAAATGTTGATTTGATTCTTTCAATTTGAGAGTCGAGAAGTAGATTGATCCTTTTAGGATAACAAGATGTTTTATTGAAATAAAGAGCCAAGAAATTTTCAATATTCTTGTTTGTTCTCCTTTCTCCTTTGAACAATGTGGAGTTATTTTTTTGGATGGTCAAGTTCATCTGAGTAGACCTCATCGTGACAAGATTTTCATATGAGTGAGACTACCTAGTAAGGTAATGACATTATTGACCTCATCAATGAGAGAACCCAATGCAGTTGCTAGTTGGTCAAGTAGAGCCTAAATAAGGGATCTCTTTTAGATAGAGGTGTAAGTCGATTCTTTGTAAATTATCTTGTGTTGTTGATCACATGGTAAATTCTTGGGTGCATTTTTGTCTATTCTGATAAACTTTCCTTCTTACTTCTCTAGATTTAATGATTCCACCTATCTATAAATAGCAATGTTTCTACTACTTACTTACATTTCATTGTATTGTCTTCTTGAAAAATGTTTTCATGTATCAGAACTACTTTTTAGATTTCTATGCGTTCTGCCAATTCTAGTGTTTATAATTGATTTCACGACTATCATAGATGTCTTAAAAATCAATTAAATTGGTGTCACATACACCTAAATCGATTTATTGCAAATTATTTCTATATCATGTTGCAAATTAACGAACTCAAGCTTCAAAGTAGCTTATGTTAGAATACAGAAAGTGTTGAACATTTATTGAGTAACATTCAGTGTGAAAACTTATCAACATAATACTTGGCTATTTTGGACTTTTTAAAGGCCAAACTTTTCAATAATGTACATCAAACTTCTCACACATGTATAGGTTATCGGAATAGTATTATTTACTATTTTAAAGAGGTCTTAGAAGCTGTAGGCCTTAAGCCCCACAAAATAGCCTTTATTTGATGAAATTAACCATATGGACCAAAATTGGTAGGTTACGGTTCATATTTCTATTTTTAGGGCTATACGACTCTAGAGAGAGGAGATAGAATCATTGTTAAAAGTCATGGAAAAAGTAGAACCATTGTCCATTTCCAATTGTGGAAGATTTTGGAGCAATACTATCATCTCATCTTCTACAAGTGTGTAGAAATTGTGCTGAATGCTTGATAGACGTGCATATTGGTGATCCATTAAATGTTATTTTGATTTTATGATAGACTATTTATAGAGATTTAGGTTCAAATCTAAGCAAGCTTTGTAAATCTTTTGATTCTATTTCCATTTGGTCGGTGCTTTGATCAAACTAGCAAGCTAGTGAATTGTTGTTGGTGCAATCATTCATGGCCTAAATCTAATTTTAGAATCATCATTTGATTTAATTTTTTCACATGAGAAATAACTTGTTCCATATGTATTTGAATGTTGCTCTGATTATCTAGTTATCAAAGTTATCTTTCTTTAAATAACCAACCACCTCTTTACCTCATATTTTTTGCATGGCCAATAAGATACCTTATTCCATCTGCTTCACTTTAATATGTTGGGTATTGATGGCCACTTATGGTTTGATATTTGCATATTCTTTTTTATTCCAATACCCTGGAGATGCTACTACCATAATAATGTTGGATGGTCATAGACATTCTTAGAGTGTTCTTGAGCTCTATCACATGGATGATATGGCTGGCAAGAAATTAGATTATTTTTTCAAACTCTTAACTCTAACTCCAATCTCTCTCTCTCTCTCTCTCTCTCTCTCTCTCTCTCTCTCTCTCTCTCTCTCTCTCTCTCTCTCTCTCTCTCTCTCTCTCTCTCTCTCTCTCTCTCTCTCTCTCTCTCTCTCTCTCTCTCTCTCTCTCTCTCTCTCTCTCTAGGATTTTCTTGATGTTGGCTTTGGGGATATCTACATGGTGAGTATAAAATACTTGACTAGTTTATCATTTGAAAAAAAATAGAGTGTATGTTATCTATGCTTATTAATATATCTTTACTATCATGAGTATTTGTATAACCATTACTTCTATTTGCTTGGTGTTGATGATACACAAATGTAAGATGACATAGTTGACATTGTATAGATAGGCTTTTGTAATCACAACTTCAATTTTTCCTGGATCATTTCTTGCATTTATTATCATATATCCTTTAATTTTTAGAATATATTTAGTTGGTGCACCTTGCATTTGCTTTTTTGGTCAACACTCTTAAGCACATGATGGCTAATTGGTAAAACCATTAAACTATGCTAGTAAAATTTCATCCAAGTCTAAAACTCAAAATCATAAATTTGGGATAGATCTTGTCAAAAATTAAGCCACGATTGTTGGAACCATGGTTGCACATGCATAATTAATGTGCTCTACTTGGTCCATTTTCATGACTTCTCATATTATTGATATTGTCGAGATTTCCAAAGTGGATAGATGTAGCTCCTTTAATAAAGCTTTTGCCACAAATATCCACATAAATTGCAAAATAATTTTTTGTACTTTGTAGGTATTTTATTCTAGAGTTCATTAGCACTTGTGCTTGAACTTCTCAAAACACAATTGTAATCTTCATGGGAAAATGTGATTTCTCCAATTGGAGTCAAGGACTAATGTGTGCTTTTCTACCAACCATAAATTGATCCAAGTAGGAATCTGCACTTGTATATGTGACTTCAGGATAAAGCTCAGAAGCTTCTAAAGCATCAGGTCCAATGTCAAAATTATACAAAGCTCCTTTGTAGAATATTACATGGAATATGGCAAGCTCTACGTTGATAGGAAATTCTCCATCTGCACAAAATAGTACTTCGTTAGCATCACAGAACAAAACTCATATGATTGGATAACAAAAATAGATCAAGCATAGAAAAATTTATAATATTCAAGAAGCTAAATTTTTATACTATAATTGAAACTGAGAATGATATGTCCAACAATAAAGTTGTTACAGAAGGAATGTAGCATATATGTCCTACTATACTACTGTATAATTTTTTAATGTTATTTTGTTTCTTCGTCTTTTCTTTTCTCAAGGTTACCTATAGAAGAATAAAGTACATAAACAAATATGCTTTTTATGCAAGGAATCCCATGATCTATCATTTGAACTTTAAATGACATTTTCAAGCACATTGCTCCACTACATTGCTCCACTACATTTCATAGAGAACCCACTTGTCCACCAACTTAACTATGGTGGGAGACTTATTAATAGCAAGGTTTAATTTAGGACAATGTAACATTATGTAGAATTTGGCTACATCTAGAATGCAAGAATTTTCAAAAGCCAAAAAGGGTGTCCATCATAAGGGTGTCCATCACAGTGGGGTGTATGGGTAAAGTTGTTGACTGCCATTGAAAAGGTGCATCTATCCACTTTGGAAATCTCGAATCCCGACTGCGCAGTGCTCGAATCCTGACCACTGTGCAGTCACATCTTAGGAGCTTAGAACCCCGACCACTACGCACTGGCATCTTAGGAGGCTAATGGCATCTTAGGAGGCTTAGCTTCATAATTGGCATATGTTGTATATAACAACCATTAGTTGCTTAATTGTGTAAGCACAAAAGAAAAAAAAGAGAGAGAAGGCAATAATTTCAAAAACTGACAACTTCTAGAAAATGAATGAAATTGGAGCGTTCTCTCTCTCTCTCTCTCTCTCTCTCTCTCTCTCTCTCTCTCCCTCGTTCGCTTGCTTCTTTTGCTTACCTTGAATACGTGTGAGGATATCTTCCTCTGTAATGGTCGTTTTCTTGAGTGTCTTTCCGATCTTTCTCTCCCATATTTCCACCACCTCGTTTTGGGAAAGGATGTTTGCAGGTGGGCGGATGTACAGAGTTTTATTTATGGCGCGTGGATCATCTATTGCTTTCATTGCGTACGTCGCAGAATCACGTTCGTCCACCCAGATCACTGCACGCACACACGCACACAAATTTAAAAGATTACCACCAGTCTAGCTGCTTTCTAAGCGTCATTGTCATCTGCTGACTCAGTTGATAGTTGCTTCAAACCCGTATGTGTAAAGCAAACCTAACTTTATGTAGTGCTGTCTCAATTGATGTTTCTTCACCCCAAATGAGAAGCAAACCTAAGATTTTATGGTATCTTTGGTCTTGCAACAAACCCAATTTGAGAAGCAAACGTAAGATTCTATTGTGCCCCAGTTAATCTTGCATCAAAGCCAAAGATGAGAAGCAAACCTTTTGTATTGCCGTCTCCATAAATGGCAACTTCATCTTCAGGAGGTGTGAATATACCATACTGTGCTAGGCCTGGCAGGAAGAAACAGGCAATGCAGTTGCTGGAGACGTAGGTATATGGTATGCCTGCTGCCTCAATGGCGCGTCTGACCTGCCTTTTCGGGCCAAAGATTTGCTGTGCTGGCTCTAAAGCATGGAGCACTCTATCGGGATCTGTTCCATACTCGGAAGGAAGGAACCTCTGCATGTTGCTCACATTGAAGTATTTGATCAGAGATGCAACTTATGGTGTAGGCAAACTTGATGGTTGACGTTTGCCTTCTGAATAAAAGTTTCAACTTAATGGATGCAACGAACATGTAAGCTGTTGACTTGCAGAATTGGTAATGAGCTTGACAAATTTCAAGAAACTGATACCTTGATGGTGCCAACCTCCTTTATGGCCTCGACTAGCTTGAGTTGATCGAGGAGGTTCGATTCGGCTAACGAGGAGATCACAACGTCTACTTGCCGGAGAGCTGAGAGAAGGCTTTCATGGTTGTCAAGAGATCCCTGGTGATGAGGTGAATTTATTCAGATGACCTTTTCAAGCTATCTTTAGAACTCTAGGCTTTTTCTCCCATAATTTTAGTTTTGAAGACTGAATTTCTGACATAAATTTTTTCAGGTGAACTATCTCTAGATTCTAGAAACTTAGACGAAGGATTTCTCTCCCATAATATTTGTTTTGAAGACCAAGCATGAAAGTTAACCAATCAGTCTGGATCACCTCACAGTACAGATAAAGCTAAGCCTCTTAATTAAAATTCCATTACTGATCTATGAGGCGTTTTTAAATGAAACAAAGGCTAGTCCCCATGTTTGATATTAAACAGGCACGTTACGTTCCTTTCTTCTATCATCACTGATCAGTTGATTTAAAGATCAAGCGATGGTTTTGGTTGGTGCCACATGCAAAAGTGTTCACTGTTAACTGACTAAGCTACTTGCATTCAGTCCGCCACCAATAAATCAAATTCTGAAGAATTCTTATGCAACAGATTCAGGATCTCTCCAGGAGGACTCAATGAACTCTCCAAGACAATCCAGTATACAAAGAGAGTTACAAGTGCGTTGCGTTCCTTTATTCTTAATTTCTATCATCGCTGATCAGGTGACTTAAAGATCAAGCGTTTGTTTTGGTTGGTGCCACAAAAGTGTTCGCTGTTAACTGACTAAGCTACTTCATTCAGCCCGCAAGCAACAACTTGAATTCTGAAAAAATTCTTATACAGCAGATTGAGGATCTCTCCAGGAGGAGTTAATGAGCTCTCCAAGACAATGAAACATACAAACAGAGTTACAGCAAAGTATACAAAGAGAATCAAAATAAAGAAAACAAAGACAATTAAAGTCTAGTTTACAACTTTACAGAAAGAATTACAATAAAGCGTTCATATATAAAAAGAATCACAACAAAGTATACAAAAAGAGAAGTACAGCAAAGCATACAAAAAGAGAACTAAACTAAATGTACAAAGAGAATATTTGCAATAAAGTCTACAAAGACAATATTTCTAGTACACAAAGAGAATGACAATAAACTACCTCCACAATCACGGCACCCGAATCCTTAAGAGACTGTATAAGTTCCGATTTCCTGGTATCAGAACCCAAAGCCGATCGTGTCAGAATAAAAGTGGGATAACCTTGATCCACACTAGCCCTGGAAATGTATTGGCCTATTCTTCCTGTTCCGCCAACGACCAACACCCTTGGCTTCCCCATCTCCTCCCCCATCCCTCCCTCACTCCCTCTGATCTCTCTCTCTCTCGTTCTGATCTCTGATCTCTCGCCAGAATTGATGATCGATCATCGCTACTGCAGTTAATAAAGCATCCCCTATGCCTCCTGGAGTCCTGATGGCACACGGACGTTTAAGCGCGCCACCGTTGGATTTCCCATGCAAAATCGCCCCCTCTCCACGATCCACCGTCAAAAACCTTCCAAGTGGCAGGCCAGACACGTGGCCGCCATTCAGTGGGCAGGCACTAGACCATTCTAGTACCAAGATTAACCATCCAGAGACGTCCAGGTGGCAGTCGACGCGTGGCCTGCATCCAAGGGGGCGCGCGCAAAGTACTCAGCGCCAGCAGCCCCAAGTCCACTTGCATTTTACGTTATTTTGATAATATTCAAAAAATAGGTTTAAAAAATAAGCAAACGTTTGCATTCCAATTTTATACGCCATCGTTTTACTACCTAACACACACACACACACACACACACACACACAAGAGCTGAGTTTGGTAGGCGAATGAGTCCCATGTCCACGTGGCACCAATCCACATCATCGAATGGAGCCGGGCCGGGGGGCAATAAAATGGGAACATCCCATATGTTGCTGATTTGATACAATACCCGACTCGATGGTTCTCCTGACACCTCAATTACCATTAGTCCAACATTTGCATTTTTGCCATGTGTCCACATATTCACCTCTGAAAAGCTTACACGTGTCGAATAATCACAGGTGGTGCGCATCCCAGTGGCGCGTCGTGAGGTATCGCATGCGCTTAATGGCCCTTGGGTTTAGCATAATGTGGTGCGCTTGGCCAAGATGACCCTTGGGTTGAGTATAATCTAGTTCATGCACTTGGCCAAGTCGAACCAGGGTGACTCTTGGGTTGAGTATAATGTGGTTCATGTAGTGGGGGAAGTCGATGAGCCAAGGTGACTCTTGGGTCGAGCATAATGTGATTCATGTAGTCGGGCAAGCCGAACCAGGGTGACTCTTAGGTCAAGTATAATGTGGTTCATGTGGGCAAGTCTAGCCCAGGTGACCCTTGTGTTGAGTATAATGTGGTGCACAAGGGCATGTCCAGTCACGGGGGATTTCTCAAGTTGAAAAAATTTCCCTTTTCATTTGTTTTGAGAATTAGAGTCAATATTAGAAAGTGGGTCATGAGAAGGACACTTGGACTATAGGATATGAGGGGATACATGTCACCATGATGCAAGCTTGAACTACTCCTTTGACATTCATGGTGGGGCTTGGCTCCTCACAAGCGTAAGTTCTGCCTAACATTTCACATTGAACAATATGTTGTAAGTGATGCACTTTGTCTCTCACCGACAAAAACGTTTTTTGGAAAGTTGGCAAGATTCAAGACATACTACGAGCTTGCTCCAAAACGGAAGGACTTGGCTATGTGTATAACTACAACTAAAGATGCATTTTGCACCAGTTTCATGGGGATAATCATGTTGGTCACAAGCATATTACTCATTACAAAAGCTTGCTCGAGTTGATATTGGACCGCCTAAATGTCAAAAACTACAAGCCTATGCCTTTTGTCCTTTGTATAGTATGCTTCTACTCACTTTACAAAAAGCTCCTTACTTATTTTAGAAAACCAACTCAACCTCCATTGATATTGACCTATTGAAAAGGAAATTTATAGGTAGTAAATTTGTAAAGCCTACATCTTGAAAGTCATAGTAAGTCTTTTCTTTTTTCCCCGAATTCATGGTAAGCTTTGAAAAGGCGTGTGACAAGCTTATTATGCAACAATCAAGCTAATATTGACGCATTGGAGGAAAAAAACGTAATGAATAAAAACTAAAAACCTAGTCTTTTGCCCCTTGTAAATGGTAATAGGCTTTCGATGAGTGATCTACAAACAGGCTACAACAACCACCTTATATAAAAAAACTTACTCAATATGATATCAACCCATTGATAAAATAAATTTGTAATGGTAACAACATCAAAACCCTACATCTTTTGCATTCTTGTATAGGGTAGATAACTGATATGGAACAGATAGGAGCGGGTCTCACATAATAATGTCAAATGGTTAATAAATTCATCTCCATCTAGAGTGTTCAAATCCCCTTTGTAAAATTATTGTCAACATGTTTTAGGGGATGTAAATCTCTCTATACTTTTTATATGGAAGGGGTTAATGGACCATCATATCAAGATCAATGTTTTTATGGGTGCCAAATCTTAAATGGCTATTGTATTATGAACAAAATGAGGGGGCCTCGAGCAACTTAGACCAAATTTGGGCCATGAAGCCATTAGAAAATGTGAGGGATGGCGGTCTTATTAACATGCCACTTAGTCTTGGTGAGGAGAATGCTGGAAAATCTCCTGGCCAATAAAGGTGCAGTGGGTATCCGAACACGAATTGTTTCGTCCTCTGCTACCCACATTGTTGAGATTCTCACAGAAACAAACCTAGATGGAATTCGATTTTGTCCTCGGGTCTACTGCCCTCTGTGACAGGATCTGCAATCCTCCAAAGTGAGGACAAACACTGTTGACCTACGTAGAATTTACTTATGCATTTGATAAGGTAAAACCAGTGTGTGGAATAGATAAAACAAGTGAATGAGAAACACGAATATTAAGCAGACAATAATTCAATTAAAATCAGACAATTTAGAACGATATGTGCTTAACAACTACATCATCTATTGATCCTCTTTGTTCAAGCACTGTGTGACAAACCCACACAATGCATCGGCGTGAGAGAAGCAGTGTTCTCCCACGAACAATGTCTCGCTTACTAGCGGACTTCTTGGATCTCTATGGATCCTTCTGATTTTTTGTCCTCTCTTTTCTATTCTATATTTCCTTGGTGCATCTCGCAACTGCTTATATTTAGAGTAACATCTTGATTAGATAGATTAAGCAATCTAAGACTAATCACATATTACAAGTCGGCTGATTAGGCACGTCCTAACGTTCCTCTGGTGATGTCATCAAGACCATATCAAGAAATTGTACTTTAGGGTACTTCTTTGATCTTCCTGGTACTTGGAGCGTGAAGAACCGAGAGTATTCGGTCTTCATGTGTCCCGAACATTGGTTGTTCATCTTCGAGATGTTTGTCTTTGAGGTGTTCGTCTTCGAGGCTTTTCTGTTCGCGATCACGCAGCTCCCTTGTTTCTCTTCTACCTTGAGCTCTAAAGCTATCATAGCTTTGTGGCCAGAAACAATTTGTTTCTTCAGCTCCCTCTCAAAGTGTGGTAGCTTTAGAGGAAGAATAACTCCCATATTCTTCCTCTGCCTATTGAACAAACCTTTGTCTAGGGCCTTGGTGAAGATGTCCGCCACCATTTGCTTGTGCCAATGAAGTTGGTCTTCAATTCCCTTCTAGTGACCAGGTTCCTTATCAAGTGATACTTGATTGCGATGTGTTTCGTCCTTGAGTGAAACACGGGATCCTTCGTTAGGTGAATTGCAGAAGTAGTGTCCATTTGCAGAATTAGTGGCTCTTGGTTGGTTTCACCCAATCCGTCGAGAAACTGTCTCAGCATGTGATTTCATTGGCCATCTCCGCGGTTGCAACGTATTCTGCCTTATAGGATGATTGAGCTATGATGGTCTGCTGCTTTTTGCTGACCCAGAGAATTGCTACGTCTGCTGCAATGGTGCACCCTCCTGAGACACTTTTACAGTCGTCCTTGAGAGATGCCCAACTTGCATCACTGTGGGAGTGCATCTGGAAACCTGCATCACGAGAATAACACAGCCCATAATCCTTCATCTGTTGAAGGTACTGTAAGATTCTCTTTGCAATTTTCCAATGTGCTAAGCCTGGATTCGTGCTGAATTGACTCATTTTGAACATGGCATAAGCAATGTCGGGGTGTGTGTTGTCTACTAGATATATCAAAGATCTGATCAGTCTCCTGTAAGGCATGTGCTGCATCATCTCTTGCTCTTCTTCTGTCTTTGAACAATCTTTGTTCGTCAGGACTATCCCTGCAAGCATTGGGGTATTTGCCCCTTTGCAATCTGTCATCCCGAAATCATCTAGGATTTTTTGGGTGTACCTTGACTGATGAAGGTATAGCTTTCCTTCGTCAAAGGCGTGGTCAATCTACAAGCCTAGATAACATCTGGCTTTTCCTAGGTCTGTTATCTCGAAATGTTTCGAGATCTCATTCTTCACTCCTACAATCAGGCCTTCGCTTCTGCATAGTATCAAGGTGTCGTCCACATACACAGCAACAATGATGATCTCCCCTCAAATCCTAAGGATCTCAGGGCTTGATCTTTCTTCTTATACCATTGTTGTGTTGATTGCTTCAGACCATAGATACTCCTATGCATTTGGCATGCATAGGTAGGAAGTGATTCGAAGGTATAACTTGGAGGTTGATCCATGTAGACCTCTTCGTCTAATTCGCCATGTAGGAATGCTATCTTCTCATTAATGATGTGAATCTTGAGGTCGTATACAGCTGCATATGCAAACAGTAGGTATAAGGAAGCATGTTTCACCACTAGAGAGAAGGTATCAATGTAGTCAATGTTGTACTTCTGAAAAAAAATCCTTTGCTACAAGTCTGGCATTGTATCTCAAAACATCTCCATCTGGTCCATACTTGAGTTTGCCAAACCCATTTGCATTGCACTGTTTTTTGTTTCTCTGGCACTGGTTGCAATGTCCATACCTCATCATTTCTTCATGGATTCAATTTCTTCGTTCATGGCTTGGATCCATTTGTCCTTATCTAGACTGTCGATGGCTTCCTCGAATGTTTCTGGTTCGCCACTGAATCCACAAAATTCTTTGGATATAGAAGTCGAACTGCCTGGCACAAATCTTGCTGGCGCTCTTCGCTCTCTTGTTGATCTCCTAGGAGATTCTTCTGGTACTACAATGCTCTTGCCTCTATCTCTTTGGCTAGATCCAGAACCATCTCGGTTTACAGGAGTTCTAGTAGCGGGCAGGCTTGTGAACCTTTCTTCATCTGTATCCAGACACGAATTGTTTTGTCCTCCGCTACCCACTGTTGAGATTCTCACAAAAACAAACCCAGATGGAATTCGATTCTGTCCTTGGGCCTACTGCCCTTTGTGACAGGATCTACAGTCCTCCAAAGTGAGGAAAAACGTTGTTGACCTACGTAGAATTTACTTATGCATTCGACAAGGTAAAACCAGTGTGCGGAAGAGATAAAACAAGTGAATGAGAAACACGAATAATAAGCAGACAATAATTTAATTGAGATCAGACAATTTAGAACGATATGTGCTTAACAGCTACAACATCATCTATTGATCTTTTTTGTTCAAGCACTGTGTAACAAACCCACACAGCGCATCGGCGTGAGAGAAGCAGTGTTCTCCCAAGAACAATGTCTTGCTTACTAGCGGACTTCTTGGATCTATGTGGATCCTTCTGATTTTTTGTCTTCTCTTTTCTATTCTATATTTCTTTGGTGCATCTCGCAATTGCTTATATTCAGAGTAACATCTTGATTAGATAGATAAAGCAATCTAAGACTAATGACAAATTACAAGAAAAACTAATTAGGCACGTCTTAACGTTCCTCTGGTGATGTCATCAAGATCATATCAGGAAATTGTTCTTTATAGTACTTCTTTGATCTTCCCGGTACTTGGAGCATGAAGAACCGAAAGTATTCGGTCTTCGGGTGTCTCGAACATTGGTTGTTCGTCTTCGAAATGTTCGTCTTTGAGGCTTTTCTGTTCGTGACCACGCAGCTCCCTTGTTTCTCTTCTGCCTTGAGCTCTAAAGCTATCATAGCTTTGTGGCCAAAAACAATTTGTTTCTTTAGAGAAAGCAAGAAATAATACAGAATGCAAAGGACTAGAACTTACCAATCGCAATCTTGGTTATGGCTTTAAAGCACTCCTTTCGACAACTCCAATTTCATACATTTTTTCTTCTTTTGATGTCAAGAAGAGAAGACAAGAACACTGGCATTTGCCTCTCAAAAAATATATTTGTGATCTCCTTATTGCTAGATTTCATGTTTGTTCGAAAGGTTTTTTTGTTTTATGGCATTGCTTTTTAATGATACTTTTGCTGATTGTTTTTAGCAAAGCCTTAGGAGAGTTACTCTTTGGAACATTTGGCTAGATAGGAATAGTATGGGATATGGGACCGATAATTTTTGCATCTCCCTCTTGTTCCTTGTTTGCTCTAACTTTCCTTTGGTAAAAGAATTTTAATCTATGGCTAATTATTTCGGGAGAAAAAATATGCAATTTAGAATGTTACAAAATAGAATGCATTTTTCAACTCAAACTCACTCCAATCATATGCATGAGTTTCAAAGGAATCATCAATAACTTATTGCTACCAAAGATAACAAGACATTAGCTACATTGCATGATTAATTATACATTTAAACTTAATCTAGTTGGTTTTGAGTTGCACAAGACAATGGGTGGAGCATAAATATATGCAAAACCATTGAGCATTTAGGAGTGCTCGAGAAACCTCTTTCAAATTATCCTCAAAAAACCTGCATTTTAGAACTTCTCAGTTTTCTTCATAAAAAGGTTTATATGCTTGTATAAAAATTCGTCAAGTATTTTATGATACCGATTTTTGAGAAAACTTGCCAGTTTCATTTAATGTGATACCAAGTGCTTGGCTAGAAGCATGAAAAAGAAAGGCTCTAAAACTAGAGTATTAGACTTTTGGCTCACTAAAATTATAATTTTTTTTTAAAAAAAATCAATTACACTTGGGCACCAAGGAGCTAGTTGTTGATGGGGAAAAAAAGCCTTTGTAAGCACTACTTAGAACATGCTCCCTTTCCTTCCAAACTTTAAAAACTCGCTTTCTATTTGAAAAGGATTTGAACATGACACTTTTGACCTCCTTTATTTTTCTTTTTCTTATTGACAAACCCCTTTCACCAACATGGCATCAAACTTACTAGGGATCTCCTCCTTTACCAACTCTATGAACTTTTATGAGCTATACTTTCTTTTATAATATGTTTATATCTATAATATGTCAAATGCAAATTCATGTTGCTTTTTCATTTTGTTGTACTCACAAGTTGATCGTATTAGTTTTACATGTATACAATGCACATCAAGTGTTATGAGCATTAACAAGAATTTAAAGCTCCAATAATTCAATGATGCACAAACTAGTTGAACCACAATGGGTGCAGTAACAACCTTACCCAACTTGACCTGCTAGTCTTGACACCAAATACTCATAATATGTTGTATAGTTGTTAATGAGCCTCATTTATTAAACATTGAAAAAAAAAATAACAAGTTTGTAGAACTTGGCTGTGTTGTCTAGGAACATCCTAAGCCATTATTTTCAAAGGGAAGCATTATTTTTAGAGTTCAATCATTTGCAAGAGTACACGTAAAAGGCAAAGCAAATAATATATTTATGGGTGAATGTTGTTTCTAGGGACCCTAGTTGTCGATTAGAGTGATTTCGATGTCGTAACTCCTTAAATGACCCTTACCACAAGTAAAAGTCTCTAGAAAGACGATTATCTCAAACAAAGGTTATAAATGCTTGTGTTAAAATATGAATATTTGTGTTTATTTCTTTTGGGTGATTTCGACGTCAAAACTCCTCAAATGACCCTTACCACTAGTAAAGAAAGACGATTATCTTAAACAGAGGTTATAAAATGCATGTATTTGAATATGATTATGTGTGGTTATTTCTTTTGTGATGCCCTACATAACCCAGGAGATGATTTCTTTGAATGATACATTTTTATGCAAGGTTTTTCCTTTTAACCATTTTTCTTTCTTCTCCCATTAATGTGAGTTGATTATAATGGTTCTTGAGAATTATAGTGCCTCTTCTCACACGACTTGATTGTGTCCTAACCATGTGTACAATTCTCTAATGCGTAGAGTGTTGGGTGTTTCGTGGGAACCCACCATGAATTTTGTATAGTAGGATAAATAAGTACGAGGGCACTAGCATCATGTATAAGTCCAACCCAATGAGCACTACTAGTAAAATTACGCAAGTTGTAGTTTAGAAATGAAGCAACTTGGGCATTATAACTAAATCATAATAGTAACGGCCCAAAAGCCAAGTGTAGATAAAATGCTAAGTTAGCAAGTTGAAAAGGAATCACATGTATCATGTGAAGGCTCATATGAGTACTCACCTAGCTAAATTACCACCGTTATGTTCAATCAAGAGGACGATTTTGTACTCAAGAGATCCTTACTAATTTTCATAAGTCATGCTCTTTTTACATTATTATATTTCATGCTTTTCATTGATTTATCTTTCATTGGTATTTGCTTGTTTTTGGGATTTGAAACAGTAAGTTATCTCCTCTGCTTCCTCTATGTGTTTAATTAATGTGGAGTAGATTGTTAGTATCCATAAAACATTGCTAATTGGACTAAAGGAGATGCAACATTTCTTTGAGAACAATTATTCCTCATGTAACAAGAACACTGAGCCCACTACAAATTTTGGTGTCGTTGTTGGGGAGTGTTCACACTTTTTTCCTTCAGTTTGTTAGCGTCACTGTGTGAAGTTGTGATTAGCTTGCATTTAGAGCATCATGTTTTTGCATGTTAGTGTTGGATTTTGCCTTAAAGTGGAAGCGGGTGTAAATAGAGTTCGAAAACATTTTAGAAACCTTTGCCAAGGTCACTAAATTTGAAATTTAGTGAGATTTACCATATAGTCGAGAGGCAAATGTTCTTGACATGGAAATGAAACAAAATAGCCTCATTTACTAAGAGCTTGACATGTCCATTACTTGTCCAATTGTAACAACTCTTGCCATACTTGTTGGAACCAAAATATCTTGATTAGAGTCATTCGGAAGCTTTGTGAGAATAATATAGTTCTTGTTGAGAATTACATCACGTAAGTCTTTAAAAGCCCTACCTAGATTATTGTGATTAACTTCTACAACTTGTCTTAGATTAAAATGTGTAATCCATATATAAACTACTTAAGCTAGGCAACTGAATCAACACAAATAAATCTAAATCCATAATGAATGTATCTAAGGTTGGATAGAAGGATTGAGAGATCAAAAATTGCGTGCTAATCAAAATGGATACATGTAATACCATTTACATGCCTATTTTTTTGAGGTACTATTTGTTGATGCAAAATCCCAATTAACCTACTCAAGCAATGAAAATAATCACCGAATATGAAGGAATATCTAATGGACCCAACAATGACAACTTATACAGATCTTGACCCAACAACGATTCACCACATAACATATCTTCACAAATTATACATGATCTGTGTCTGTATTCAACTCAACTGAGATATTTATTACTCAGTTAACTCCTAGAGAATCTTATTTCTCAGAGAGTGCTTTTAACTAATGTATACATGAGGACTACATGGAAATTGCATGAGTGAGTGCATAGACCTCTACTCTCTATCTATTGGAGTAGAAACTCGCCCCCATCGACACTTTTGGCTTAGGTTCATGTTACCAGTTTCTCTCTTCTCCTCAAGCATTCACATGGCATGGCTTGAGGGCTAGATCTAGGATCTTGGTTGGGAGATTTTGCTCCTACATGTCTCATGTTATATTTTCCTATCCTCATCTTAGGGATCTTCCTAACGTTCATTACATTAGTATCAGGATAAAATTTGAGGCAAGCTTTACATCGGCTTGGAAGTTGGAAGCACTTGGATTTGTATCTCGAATTGGAGTGCTGATTTCTCAAGAGAAGTGTGGAAGTGGATTAGAGAAAATAATATGAGTTTTTACAACCTTTTTTTTTTGCTTGCCTCCACTATCCTCTGGCCATAGAAATAGTTATGAATGACATGATGACAAAAATTCAGCTTTTTTGAAACATCAAGCACCATAAAACATTGCTAATTGGACTAAAGAAGATGCAACATTCCTCTAAGAACAATTATTCCTCATGTAACAAGAAGACTGATCCCACTACAAATTTTGGTGTCATTGTTGGGGAGTGTTCACACTTTTTTCCTTCAGTTTGTTAGTGTCACTTTGTGTCAAGTTTCGATTAGCTTGCATTTAGAGCATCATGTTTTTGCATCTTAGTGTTGGATTTTGCCTTATAGTGGAAGCGGATGGAAATAGAGTTCCAAAACATTTTGGAAACCTTTGCCATGGTCACTAAAGTTGAAATCCAGTGAGATCTACCATATAGTCGAGAGGCAAATGTTCTTGACATGGAAATGAAAAAAACATGGTTTGATTCGTTAAGAGCTTGACATGTCCATTACTTGTCCAATTGTAACAACTCTTACCATACTTGTTGGGACCAAAATATCTTGATTAGAGTCATTTGGAAGCTTTGTGAGAATAATATAACTTTCTTGTTGAAAATTACATCACGTAAGTCTTTAAAAGCCCTATCTAAATTATTGTGATTAACTTCTACAACTTGTCTTAGATTAAAATGTTTAATCTATATATAAACTACTTAAGGTGGGCAACAGAATCAACACAAATAAATCTAAATCCATAGTGAATGTATCCAAGGTTGGATAGAAGGATTGAGAGATTACGCGCTAATTAAAATCAACTAAATTCAATGAAGTGTCAAATTTCAAAGTTTAGAACCTATTTTGATCCACAAATGATCAATAAGAGTGATGGGTAGCTTGGAATCTTGATCTACATCAAGACTAGCATCCAATTCTAGTTCTACTTGACAATTTTTAGTGATCGAAGCAAGAACAATAAGAAATGATGATCAAACGGCTTCACACGTGTGAAGTGACAAAATTTCTAGAATTCACACGTGTGGGGAATGTCCACAAGACTGACTGATCTTAATTAAGCTTTGTGACTGGCACTATAACCTGATTCTAGATTGATCAACAAAATCTAGTTCAGAAGAAATGGCTAATCCACAATCTAGCATGCTAATCAACAGTATATTATAGCAATGATCAAAGAATGAAAAAATACAAGATTTAAATGTATGAGCATTAGCCTCAACACGAGTTAGAGAGAGAGAGAGAGCTAGAGAGATAACAAACAATATTTGTTTAGATCCAAAATGACATGAGATAGCTACAAAACTTTGGTTCTTCATTATAAATTGTGTGGAGAGCTACACATATTTATGGAGATTGAGGTAGCTCGAGGTAGAACCATATCTATCCATTCCAAAATGACATCTAAAGTGACATCTAGAGTCTATGTGACATTTGTCACTTGTCATGCATGAAATTCTACCAACTTTTAACAAGTGTACTAGTTCTAACTAGAAATGTCCAAATCATCATGCATGTGTCCAATAAACTTTGTGCATGCCTTGCATGTCACTATGGATCACTTACAATTAATGCATGTGAGTTGCCACGAGTTTCTACAAGCATAATCATGCTAATTCTATGTCTACAAACTATATGCAAGTTGCATTTATAAAACTAGACAATACATAACCATGTAGCTCGAATTCTATGTAGGCCAAACTTGGCATTTTGCATTAATGAGCTACATACTTGCATGGTACAACATTTGTAGCAAGCCAAGAAATCAATATGGATTGTTTTTCAATTTTAACAGAAGTAATATCACTGGACGGCCTACTAACAGAAAAATTAGTTTACTTAGCAAATACCAAGCACTCAGTCACAAAGAAGTTGATTGCTCACAAAACCAATGTTTCTTCACAATGGATCCATCATGGATCAAGTACACAATCATGATAATCTCTCTCTCGGCTCCTTCCATCACGTGTGGGACAGCTCATTGTACTCATCCATATCCACTTTGGATAAGATCTATCTAATTTGCCACATCATCCATTGGTGGTTTGTGTTGACCTTCTAGATTCCTATAATCTAGGACCTAACTCCTATAATTTGGGAGATTCCATATTTGACTCAAATAAAAACTAAATAAACTGGATTTGAATATTACAAGTGTTATTTCACACGTGTGGACAGGTCCTCACATGTGTGGATCCACATAGATACCAAACAATTGCCTAAACACTTTGCAAGTGAGTGTTCAAGGGCAAAACCAAAAGCAAGTGGTCTAAAGGGCAAGATCAAGTGGATGCTTCTTCAAGTGGCAAAAAGAAGGATAGATCAAAGCTCAAGTGCTTCTATTGTGGCATCAAAGGACACTTTGCAAGTGAGTGCTACAAGAAGAAGAGAGATCAGGGAGACAAGCAAGGTAATCTTACTCTTGATGAGGATGGTTTGGATGTTCAAGATGCAAATGATGATGCTTTTCTGATGTCTTCATGTATGCTTGCTAATGATGGAGATCTAGATCTTTGGTGGATTGATAGTGGAGCAAGTTCACGCATGACCTTTCACAAAGGGTACTTCACTTCTTTGTTGGCATATGGAGATGACAAGAGGGTGATCTACATGGCCAATGATGGTGAGTGTGCAATCAAAGGGATTGGCACAATTCTTATTTCTCTCTCTACAAATAGGAATGTTCATTTGGAGGATGTCTTGTTTATTCCATCTATTACCAAGAATTTGCTTAGTGTGAGTCAAATGCTAAGTAAGGGCCTCAAGGTGGAGTTTGATGGAGATGCTTGTTTGATCAAAATGAAGGATGTCTTGATTGGAAAAGGTAAAAAGCAAGGGAAGTTGTTCAGACTTGATGCTTGTGTTATTGGTAACCAAGTTGGATGTGTTGCAAGGGAGCAAATTTCTATTCAAGAGGTCTGGCACAAAAGGATGGGACACCTCAACTTCAAGTCATTGGAGGTAATGGCAAGGAAGAAGGTTGTGATTGGAAGACTACCTTATACTAGATCTATTTCTAGATCTACAAAGCCTTTTCAACTTGTACATCGGATATTTATGGATTTACTACAATTAGCAATAGTGGAGCTAAGATGTATGTAGCATTCATTGATGATTTTAGTAGATTTTGTTGGATCTATCTACTAAAGAGCAAGGATGAAGTGTATGATGTCTTTTTCAAGTTCAAGAAAGCAAGGGAGAACCAATTTTTCACAAAGATCAAGTGCTTGAGAGGTGACAATGGTGGTGAGTACATATCTAACAAGTTCAAGGCCTTTTGTGATGAGTATGGGATCAAGAGGGAATATACAACATCAAGGATCCCACAAGAAAATGGAGTGGCTGAAAGGAAGAATAGGACTTTATGTGAAAGTGCTAAAGCTATGAGGTCAAGTGCTAATCTTGACAAACCATTTTGGGATCAAGCTTTGTTGTGTGCCAATTTCTTGTGCAATAGGTGGCCGAGTGCTATTTTGGATGGAAGGACACCTTTTGAGATGCTATTCAAGAGGAGGCCAAGTCTCAACTTTCTAAGAACCTTTGGATGCACATGCTATGTCAACATTACTCTTCATGATAGGACCAAGGAGGATCCATCTTCAAGAAGAGGTATTTTTGTTGGATATAGTGAGGTGAGTAAAGCCTACAAGGCTTACATTCCTTCTACTAACAAAGTGATTGTTGGTAGAGATGTCATTTTTGATGAGGGGTACATTCCAAAGGTGTCTTCAAGCATGATTGATGGTAAAGTAGATGGATCTAACATTCTTGATGTTGATGAGAAGGATCTTACTTTGGATGGTGGTGATGATGGACCTTCATCAAGTCAAAAGCCAAGGAGAACATCAAGAGAAAGACAAGTACCTTCAAGGATCACATATGATCAAAAGGGTAAGCAAGTAGTTTCTGGAAATTATGTTGCTTTCCTAGACTCTTTGGATGAGCCTACAAGTGTAGATCAAGCAAGGAAATAAGAGGAGTGGATCCAAGCAATGGATCTTGAGTATCGATCTCTTATGAAGAGTGGAACATCTTTTGGAAGATCTTCTTGTGTACATGGAGCTATGCAAGTGGATGGATGTTATCTTGCTGTAAAATCAAATATTGGATCTGGAAAAAAAAAATTGTTTAATGACTTTGATGATCAAGTTGAAGATCAAGAGGTTGATCTCAAAGCGCTTCAACTAGTCAAAAGGGAAGTTGGCAATTTGGAGCTAGTCAAGAGCATCAAAGGAGAGGTAATTGGCAAAGATGTTATGGATATTTTTTTTCAGCATATTGAAGACTCAAGTAAGGTCAAAGGAGCAGCAAGGAAGTGTTGTTCAAGTTTACTGTACTTGTTCTATCTCATGTTTGAGCAATTTCATGTGGATGTGTGCAAATTGTCAAGATATGGTAAAACTAGCTACATTGGTGAACATTGTTTTGATGTTGGATTTGTACTAGCATTCTTGGTTGGTTTTACTGATGGAAATGAAGCTATTGGAGGTTCATTATGTCACTCATTCATGGTCAAGTCATCAAGGCTTGATGGCATCTTATGGCAAGATGGAGATGGAGGCTCATTCATGGAGTATCATGGTGGATACAAGGCAACAAAGGACAAAGGAGGAGGAGACATGCAAGCAAAAGTTGATCACTCACATTTATTGTTTTTTTTGCTGTATTTTTCCAGAGAGTTCAGAGTTGGAAGCATGGTGGAATCATTTCATTTACATTCTATTTGATTCTTCATGTTCTAGTCACATTCTTACATGTAAAATTGATGTAAGAAATAGTGAAGCATCCCAAGTGGACACTATTCTCTATATCAATTATGGTTGTTTCTATTTTATTCTCAGGAAGAAGATCATTCTTATGATGGATCAAAGTTCTATTGTCAAAAACTATGCTAGGAGCAAGCATATTGAGATACAATATCATTTTGTGAGGGAGCGAGTCATTGCAAAGGAGGTGGAGCTTCAACATGTGTCTTCAAGGGAATGTGTAGCTGATATCTTCACCAAAGCATTGGGAAAAGACTTGTTCATGAAGCATAGGACTTCACTGGGAGTATTATCAAAGTCTATGCTAAAACTAGTTGAAGAAGGAGTGTGAAAGATTCAACTAGTTTCATCACATTTTGCAATATTTCTATATTTGGCATATTGAGGCCAAAACTTGTTTTAGACTTAGAGGTTGACTTTTCAAAGTTCATTAGTCTACACTTTTTGAAAGTGTGGAAAAGTTAGAATGCGAGTTTGAGTAGATTCAATTTGAATAGTTGGGTACATTGAATCTAGACCCAAAATTAGTAGGGTTAGCATTTTGGTGGGAAAGCCAAGTGGCCAAAGAGGGTCTGGACCTGTTATAAAAGGATGTAGCTTGTGGAGAGAGTGATCTTCTCTCTTCTCTATTTCATTTCATGCTTATACATGGTTCTCTTGGGTTCTACTATCCATTGGTGCACTATCTTGGTGATTGCTTGCAATTTTATGTGTAGAATGATCTATATTTGTTATTTTTGGATCCACACGTTGAAATACAGTAGCTTACAGACAACAATAGTACATAGTCATTTCATTCAAGTTTGATCAAGTTCTATTGCGATTTCTAAGTCCTACGGTCCTCTACGGTCCATCTGCGACCTCTACGGTCCCTCTTTGACCTCTGTTGTCCTCAACGACCCTCTGCGACCTATGCGGTCCTCTATGACCTCTGCGGTCCTCTGCAATCTCTACGGTCCTCTGCTGTCCTCTCGGACCTTTGCGGTCCCTCTCTGGTCCTCTACGGTCCCTCTCAGGTCCTAATGCGGTCCCTCTCTGGTCCTAATGTCATCCCTCTACGGTCCTTTGAGGTCCCTTTGCGGTCCCTCTACGGTCCTCTATGCTTCCTCTACAGTTTCTCTACGGTCCCTATGCGACCCTCTACGGTCCACACGCCGCGGCGGGTGCTCCCTCTGTGGTCCTCTGAGGTCCCTCTCGAACTGATGGTTTTGTAGGTTGCGGATTGCGGTGCTGTTGCGGATTGCGGTTGTGGTTGTGGCCGAAAAACCCAGAACGGGCCTTCCCCGTCCAATTATCTATTATATAAAAATGAATGTTTTCGAAATATATGAGATGCTGAAATAGCTCTGCATGATAAGGTAGTGACACGTGGCAAATGGTATATCCCATAAGTACCGTATACATCTATCCATCAAAAAATGGTATAAGTAAAACCCCTACCCTCCATAGTCTTCACATTCTCGTTTGCATAACTCCACAATCCAATTTTGGAACCATCGATCTACTTGCAAGCAAAAGTCCAAATCAATGGTATTTTTCATTCAATGAAAAGACAAGAGCTATAAATTTATACTGAAGACCAGTTTTATAAATTGGATTTTTTTTCATGAAAAAAATTTCAGAACCTCCCGCCGCGGCGGGAGGTTCTGAGTTTCCCATTTTCAATTTTTAGAGTTCCCCATCGAACATTAGTTGAGTGTAGAAAAACAACATCAGAACCTCCCGCCGTTGAGTTTTCCATTGAACATTAGCTGCGTGTAAAAAAACATCAAAACCTCCCACCGCGGCATTCCATCAGAGTATCCCATTGAACATTAGCTGAGTGTAAAAAATCATCAGAACCTCCCACCGCGACGGGAGGTTCTAATTTTTCCATTAGGGACCGCAAAGGACCGCATTAGGGAGTCATTATGGACCGCATTAGGGATTGCACAGGACATCAGAGGGACCGCAAAGGACCGTTGAGGGTCGCATAGAACCAGTAAGATTCATTATTTTCTTTCTATAGTTCTGCGACGCTTCTATTCTGCTCTCAAAGAAAGAGACAAAGGATTGGAGTAAATATATATAGAACCATGCCAGGCCATCAATCCGCGAATATGTTGTTAGAAATCCAGTTTCAAATAATAATAAGGTTTGGATCAGTGACATGGCAAATATGACTTTTAAAAACAAAGCATGTTTGGATAGTACACTTGCGACAATAACTGGCCTAAACAATAATAGAGAAAACGTGGATTGCTGAGGTGTCTTTAAAAAAGAGAAAAAAAAAACATTTTGACGCAGATTGATGACATGGACGAAGCTCGACGATAGTATATATAAAGAGGTTCTTTCAAGAGACATTCAAGTGTTTCAAAGTCAGGTCTCTATGGTCAGTGAGAAGTAAGCTCAGTTTGGTCGCTCATACTCTATTACTAAAGTAAGTTACTTTTAGATATAATCTAGATCATGTCTATTAAATTACATATATACTTTTATGTGAAATGTAACCGAAATAGTCAATTCAAATGGACATTTTTATAAGATGCGTGTATTTACAAAATATTGTAGTGTAACTTTACAATGAAATTTACATATGTATATCAGTTGTATATATAAATATAAATATAGATATATTAATGTAATACTTATCAATATGTATATATAGAATATGCATTTATAGAAACAAAAGTATATATATATATAATACTTTATGAAACGTGGCCTCAAAACCTCCCGCCGCGGTGGGAGGTTCTGAAAAGTTTTTTTTTATTACACATGTATATATAAAAACAAAAGGATATATATATTAATATATATAAGATACAATTATATATCTTTTGTTATAGATACAATTATATATATGTGGTATATACAAATATATCACTTATATATATATATATATATATATATATATATATATATATATATATATATATATATATATATATATATATATATATATATATATATATATATATATATATATATATATATATATATATATATATATATCGGTCCCTGTGGGGTCCTCCAGCCACGGCGGGAGGTTCTGACTTCTACGGTCCTTTGCGGTCTCTAATGCGGTTCCTAATGCGGTCCCTTTGCGATCATTTGAGGTTCCTCTGCGGCCTCTGCAATCCTCTCGCCACGGCGGGAGGTTCTGATTTTTGCGGTCCTCTATGGTCCCTAATGTAGTCCCTTTGTGCTCCTTTAAGGTTCCCTTTGCTACCTCTACAGTCCTCCCGCCACGGCGGGAGGTTCTGACTTTCGTGGTCCCTTTGCGATCCTCTGGGGTCCTCTGTACCTCTGCGGTCCTCCCGCCGCGGTGGGAGGTTCTGACTTCCGTGGTCCTCTGCGGTCCCTTTGCGATCCTCTGAGGTTCTTCTAAGGTCCTATGCGACCCTCTACGGTCCTATGATGTCCCTAATGAGGTTCCTCTAAGGTCCTCCGCGGTCCCTAATGTGGTTCCTCTGTGGTCCTATGCAATCCCTAATGCAGTCCCTCCACTGTCCCTAATGTGATTCCTCTGTGGTCATCTACGGGCCAACAACTAAGGGTCAAGGTCTAAGGACTAAGGGCCAACTAGTTAAGGACTAGGGGCCAAGGTCAAAGGATTGAGGGCCAACTAGCTAAGGACTGAGGGCCAACTAGCCAAGGGTCGAGGGCCAATGTCTACGGGCCAAGACAAAGGCCCAACTGGCTAAGGGCTGAGCTATAAGGGCTTAGGTCCAATTGCTAAGGGCTAAGTGCCAAGATCTAAGGAGTAAGGGCTAGCGGCCAAGGACTATAGTCCAATGGTTGAGGACCAAGTGGCAAGGGGTAAGGGCCAAACTTTAAGGACCAATGGCGCGTAAGGGCTAAGTGCCAAGATCTAAGGAGTAAGGGCTAACGGCCAAGGACTATAGTCCAATGGTTGAGGACCAAGTGGCAAGGGGTAAGGGCCAAACTTTAAGGACCAATGGCGCGTAAGGGCTAAGTGCCAAGATCTAAGGAGTAAGGGCTAACGGCCAAGGACTATAGTCCAATGGTTGAGGACCAAGTGGCAAGGGGTAAGGGCCAAACTTTAAGGACCAATGGCGCGTAAGGGCTAAGTGCCAAGATCTAAGGAGTAAGGGCTAACGGCCAAGGACTATAGTCCAATGGTTGAGGACCAAGTGGCAAGGGGTAAGGGCCAAACTTTAAGGACCAATGGCGCGTAAGGGCTAAGTGCCAAGATCTAAGGAGTAAGGCCTAACGGCCAAGGACTATAGTCCAATGGTTGAGGACCAAGTGGCAAGGGGTAAGGGCCAAACTTTAAGGACCAATGGCGCGTAAGGGCTAAGTGCCAAGATCTAAGGAGTAAGGGCTAACGACCAAGGACTATAGTCCAATGGTTGAGGACCAAGTGGCAAGGGGTAAGGGCCAAACTTTAAGGACCAATGGCGAAAGGCTAAGAAAGATCCACTAATATTCTATAAAAATATTTAAATTACATAAAACTATTTCAAGATAATTTCAAACAATTTCAACACCTGGGTATATTTATCCAACTATTTACATTGTGTGTTATAAATTTACATCTACATTGTATGTATGTATGTTCCAACGTATGTTGACATCATAATTTCTCTCTGTGTGTGCAGGGCTTGCAATGGAAAATGATCGTGAGAAAAATGTCCGCGTTGTCTTGCTATATCGAAAAGAAGTCATTGCATTCGGTCAAATTTTGAATTCTGAACCAAGCTAGATGTGTTTCTTTCGTGAAATTGGCACAAATAAATGCATGGTGAGTATATCAAAAGTGCTCAAGATGGATTGTCCATTGCACCAGATCATCAACATGTATGCAATGTATGACTACCTTCAATCATGACAAGAGAACATCAACAAAAACAACATATAAGTCTGATTTCCTCACTGGCGTGGAAGATGTCAATCATTGTAGAGAATTGGTTGACTTAGTCGATCAGTTACATTAATCTACTTTGAATTCTAGAAGTATAAGTCATCATGAGAGTGACTGCAATTGGGAATTAGAATTTGGAATTATTTATAAAGTGCCTTTGGAAATTTGGATTCCTTTCTCTAGCGTTCATTTAGAATTTTGAGGAATCGAAGATTCTAAGGGAGGTAATGGCAGTTGGATAATGATCCATTTATGGAACCATCTTTGTGTTGCAATTGGATTTGGATTAAATCTCTGGAATTTGCAAAAGAAAGCAGATGGAATGTGTTCCATGCGTGAATCTAGTAATTTAGATTTTTTTTGAGGCATTATAGAGTGGTTCTTTATAATCATTGAGACAACTAAGAGTACTTCTAACTTACAAAAGACTTAAGTTCTTTTTACTGATCTGGAATGGATATCGGATATCTATTACAATATTGGTTTCGGTTATGTTGAGATTCTTAATGTTCCTTTTGGTTCAGTGAATACACTTGCAGCATTCCTACAGTATTTGAACGATACATTTCGTCCCTACCTGGGTCAATGCAGAGTGGTATTCTTAGGTGATGTGTTCATCTATGGAGAAACGCTTAAGGTGCATGAGAGGATTCAATGGCTAGAAGTATCTCCTGGAATTGGTTGTGAATTTGATCCTATATTTGGATATATGATAGCCAGTTAATTTTTTGACTTTTTGGTAAGAAGATCTAGAAGGAAAGAATTTCTTGGAGGGAAAACTGGTGGTATGGGACATCAGTGATTCCAAAGAAATTTTCTTGTGCGAGAGTGATCTGTAGACTGATGGTTAGTGATTATTGTAATGGTAATGCTAACAAAAGTATCCATTGGTTTTTGGTGGGTATTTTGGAAAATTATGAGATATAGATCCGGATCCCAAATGGTATCTCATTATTTACAAAATTTGAAAACTCTTAAATATATTTTTCTTTTATTTGAACCTCTACTTTTTAGAAATTTCTTAAATATGAGACAATTGGATTTAGATTCATATAACTCCTTCCAGTGTGGAACTTTGTTCTAAAGGACTGATTATAGTTATATGAAATTATACTTCCATACGATTATGAATATGGCTCAAAATTTGTTGACATTTTTATTGATTCAGATTCAGTGAAAGAATGATTGAATTCTTGGAATTTAGAATTCCTAGACCCAAATGTTTATCTCTATTTGATAGTTGATCATTGAAATGTAATATTTCTATCACTTGGGATAAGATATCTAATGATTTTGGAGAAAGTCCGGTTTGTAATAGAATACTTATTACTGACTTTTCCTGATCTTTGATATTTTATACATTGTCTTCTGAGAACTTTTTTTAATTGAAATTATGAAATTTCTTTAAAAAGGGGGAGATGAAGTGATAGGAATAAGACTTTCATGGGATCAGCCAGTTGCATAGATTTCTTTTGAGGAGTCCAGTGTGTGTGCAAAGGTTGAACTATCATAGTGAAAGAGAGCAACTCTCTAGAGATTGTTGCGAATAATCTAGAACTAGAGGAGTTTTGGGGGTATTGAGCTATGAGTTATTAATAATTATGGATAGTAGTGATAAAGATTAAACTTACGTTCCACTTATTGGCTTACAAAGTACCACTTTATTATGGATTAGATCAGGTGAGAATAAAGCTTTAATCTTAGCCTTATATCCAAAGATGTCTGTATAAGTCAACCTAATCTTGGTTTGAATACTAAGATCGGGGGGAATACATAGAATATACAACCCATCTTACTTGCCCATGTATGGAATATCCATCTATCATATCATGCCAACCTCCTATGCATGTCTATTGCGTGTAGGAATCCCCTATCCCACAATAGTTAGGACTCATGCAAAAGCATAATGAATGAACACTCACACCTAACCATGAGTGCAACACACATGCTAGGACCGCATTCAAGTGGTCACCAGATCACTTGGTCCTATTCGACTATTATCCCAATTAGGTCTGATCCCAATGCCCTCTAACCGTCCGTTAGGGCCATGACACTTGGGCTTTTCAAGCTCTCCTTTCTTACAAGCACATGCCTTCATCACCAACCTCAATGCAAGAACAGTAGCAAAACGTTATCACATTCAAAACATCAAGCATTCTATGAAAAAAGAGAGCAAAAAGACAAATAAACTTCAAGACAAGGGCTAATCCTCTTTTTTGAAAATTAAGTATTAGGACTAGAATGATGCAAAATACACAAAAGGACATTTCTTATAGGGACGAATCATGCATAATACACAGAAATACTTGACTTTGTCAATGGACCACATAAAAGTCTAATCTTGCATCCAACGATTAATCGATTTTGGGTTTCTAAACTTGTCTTGAAACCTTTAATCCGGAGTTACAAAATGGCTATTTAATTAAGCATGGTTTGTGCTTCTAAACTAATTAACTATGTCACTTTTAGACTGGGCATATATTTGCAAAATGCCAGCCCTAGGCACAATTCTTACTATCCATTATCTATAGATTAATTTATGATATTTAGACTTAAATTGTGAAGAATGGCCAAAAATTGGCAAATCTAGCTTGATCAAAAACCATGTAGAATAGTGTAAATTGTGTACACAAGTGGGTCCCACACATGTGAGGCCATGATGCCACGTGGGAAACCCATCATAATGTAGGTTAGGTCAAGTCAAGAGATTTGGTCATGTCTATTTGGTGGTCATCCCTACTTTATAGGATCTACACCTAAGTTTAAGGTGAAAATTTGACCAACTAGCTACCTACCAAGCATAACTCTAGGATCTAGGCTAGGGTTTCATTTTAGGGCAAGAGGGGTGAGTTAACTTCCTTATTACATGCTGGAAATCCACCTAACTTCAAGAAGGAAGTCGAATTTGCTATGTATTCCAAGCTCCTATAGTGAAAAGATAGAAGATTTTTGGAGCTCATTGGCAATCTCAAGCTAGTTCACTATGTACATTGAGTTTTTGTGATCCAAATGAAACCAAATCAATTTCTACTTGTTTCTCAGGTTGAAGGCCGTACTAAAGCCTGTAGTACACACATGTGGGCTCGGATTTCAATGTTTATCAATGCTTTTGATTGTTAATGCTTGTTGTTTGTCAAATTGCCAATCTAGATCAACTTTTTTGTGTCTAGTTTTTTGGTAGATTGTTAAGCAAGCATCCAATCACTCTTGTGGATCTTTTGTAGATCCATTTATGGTCCTAAAGTACAGTACTTTCACATGGTATCAGAGCCAAGTACAAGAGCATAAGCCATTGATCTAATGCAAATCCATTTTTAGCAAGTTCTGGTGCTAAAAGCTAGTATTGAGAGGGCAAGCTAGAATCTTGATTTTGGTGGGAAGATTTGATCCCAAACTTGGTAGGGGTTCAAATCCGTACTGTCCACATGTGCGGGCACCTCTGAACCTGCATTTAATGCATGGTATTCATTTGATCCCAAAAAAATTCAATTTGTGAGCTGTTGGTGTAATTTTTGGTGGAGATCCTAGGATAATCTACCAAGATCATTTGCCATTGATTAGATTTAAATTTGTTTCATGGAATCTAATTAATCTAGGTTGAGTTCAAGTCCTATTAAGGTTAAAAACAGGTCTTGAAAGTACACCAAGAAGGAAGGAAGAAATTAAGTCATTTTTTTGTCCAAAAATAGCCAAAATTGGCAAGATTTGATTGTAAGTAGATTTCACATCATCATATCTTCATTCCAACTTTGTGAGGGAGTGCTAGAACTGAGATTATAAGTCCATTTGTTGGATTAGAAATCTAATTTGAGTGAAAAACTACAAGAGAGAGACCTTAGTGAGTTTTTAGAGACAATCAAATCCATTGCTTGGCAAGATTTGTTTGAAAGTAGTTTTCACTTCATCTTATCTTCATTTCAGCTTTGTGAGGGAGTGATAGAACTGTGATTATAAGTCCATTTGTTGGATTAGAAATCAAATTTGAGTGAAACACTGCAAGTGTGAGACCTTTGTGAGTTTCAAGTCAATCAAATCTATTTCTTGTTTGTAGAAGTCACTAGTAAGATGGGATCTGCTGGAGCATACCTTCTAGAAGCTAGTGAGAGATTGAATTCTACAAATTATGCTATTTGGAAGGTTAGGATGGAGTCACTCTTGGTGCTCCAAGACCTTCATGAGTTCTTGATTGAAGATGAAGATGAACCTCTAGGTGCACATGAGTTAGCTAGATACAAAAAGAGATCTAGGCTTGCACTTCATTGTGTGAAGATGAATGTGAGCAATGATTTTTTGAGAGAAGTATCAGCATGTACTAGTGCTAAAGAGGCTTGGGAGTCTTTAAAATCAATCTATGAATCTAGTAACACTTCAAGAGTACTCATGCTTAGAAATCAGATTTTGCAAAGCATGAAGAGAAGTGAGGAGAGTGCACAAGATTATGTACTCAGAATCAAGTCTCTAAATAGGGAGTTGGCTTCCATTGGAGAGAAGATTCATGATGGAGAGCTTGTACAAATTGTTCTTAATGGTCTAGGAGATGACTTTGCAAATTTGGTCCAAAGTTTTGCCATCCAAGACACTTTGCCGACTATAGAAAAATTTCACAGTGTATTAGTGGCTGAAGAGTATAGGATGCTCCATGCAAAATCTAGGATGAGTTCCTTGTCTTTGCAGGATGGTGATGAGAAATCCAATTTCTCATTCAAGGGCAAAAATAAGACCTATGGAAAGAAGAAGCATCCAAAGGAGGCCAAAGAAGAGGATGGTGCATCAAGCTCAAAGGACAAGTCAAAGCAAAAATGCTTCTTTTGTGGAAAGAAGGGGCATTATGCATATGAATGCTACAAGAGGCTAAGAGCACAAGTGGAGGAGGACAAACAAGGAAACCTTGCAAAGGAGGAGGAGGAGGATGAAATAGATGTATTCTTGATGACATCTACATCCTCACCAACAAGCAATAGCAATTCAAGAGACAATTGGTGGATCGACAGTGGGGCTAGCTCCCACATGTCTTGTGAAAAGGACTTTTTCTCAACCTTACACTCTTTCAATGATGCTAAGAAGTTTGTATTTACTGCAAATGATGAAGAGTGTAGGATAGATGGTGTTGGTACCATCTCTTTGTGTCTAGAATCCTCAAAATGCATGGATCTAGAAAATGTCCTTTATGTACCATCAATCACCAAGAATATGCTTAGTGTTGGTCTACTCTTAGAAAGTGGTTTGGATGTCCACTTTAAGCATGGTGTTTGCTTCATCCTGAAGAATGATGTTTGCATTGCAAAGAGATTTAAACATGGAAGATTGTTTAAGTTGGAAGCTAGTGTTGCTTTTGAAAGAATGAGCTTGGCAAAGGAGGAGATCACTCAAGAGGAGATCTTGGAGAAGTGTGACCTTGCTTGCATTGAGGAGGAGCATCAAAAGGAGGAAGAGCTTGAGGATCAGCCTCAAAGCATGAGAGTTACAAGGGAGTCTTCAATGACAATGGCTGAGTCATCAAATTGCATGCAAATTGTCCATTCAAGTGTGCAACTTGCAAGGGTGGTGAGCATTGGAGAGTCTACTATCTTTGAATACTTTTTGAAAAGTAGTAGTAGACATGAGGTGACTTGTTTCTTACCTTTAAGATTCATGATGTTTATTACTTTGTATGACAAGACAATGAAATGGGATGCTTTAAAATCTACATTTGTTGTTGATACAGCAATTTCATTGGATAACTATTTTTGTAATAGTTTGAATAGAGTCATAAAAGATGAAACATCATTTGTATTGGAAATCTTTGGATCCATATGCTCTCTGCATGATCATTCCAATGTAAGGACCAAAGATTATCCTATTTCAATGATAAGAATAATGGTAGTGTTTTGCTCTTCAAGTAAAGATTGTAGAATCTACTTGTTTTCTACCAAAGAAGTTGTCAATGGTGGAAATGTGATCTTTCAAGAGTGGAAGATTTGTAAACTTGAAGAAGCACCTTTGGATCAACACTTTATTCAGTTCATTGATGGTTTGGAGTCAAGTCAAGTGGAGGAGCAAGCTCAAGACCCGAGGACTCCAAGAAGAATCTTGAGTATCAAGATGGAGCCATATAGGCTCAATCATATGGATCAAGCAAGGCAAACAGTCTTTGGCAACACTGTGTATGCACTTAATAGTTTAATTGATGTATCTTCAAGTGCACAAAATGCCTTGGAATCCATGGCTTGGCATGATGTATAGTTTTTGAAGCGTGCTACATGACACATTTGTGGAACATCTTGTAAGAGATCCTTTAAGAGGTGGTGAAAGATCCTTCATGGACATCATTCTCTATTGGAGTCTCAAAAGTTCCTTGTTTGTAGCTGGATTTTTTAGACAATTCTAAAAGCATTCATTCATCTAGCAAGAGAGTTGTAGATAGATCAAGCTAAATTTGAGGAGGAGTGTGAAGAATTGCCAAAAATTGGCAAATCTAGCTTGATAAAAAACCATGTAGAATAGTGTAAATTGTGTACACAAGTGGGTCCCACACATGTGAGGCCATGATGCCACGTGGGAAACCCATCCTAATGTAGGTTAGGTCAAGTCAAGAGAGTTGGTCATGTCTATTTGGTGGTCATCCCTACTTTATAGGACCTACACCTAAGTTTAAGGTGAAAATTTGACCAACTAGCTACCTACCAAGCATAACTCTAGGATCTAGGCTAGGGTTTCATTTTAGGGCAAGAGGGGTGAGTTAACTTCCTTATTACATGCTGGAAATCCACCTAAATTCAAGAAGGAAGTCGAATTTGCTATGTATTCCAAGCTCCTATAGTGAGAAGATAGAAGATTTTTGGAGCTCATTGGCAATCTCAAGCTAGTTCACTATGTACATTGAGTTTTTGTGATCCAAATGAAACCAAATCAATTTCTACTTGTTTATTAGGTTGAAGGCCGTACTACAGCCTGTAGTACACACGTGTGGCTCGGATTTCAATGTTTATCAATGCTTTTGATTGTTAATGCTTGTTGTTTGTCAAATTGCCAATCTAGATCAACTTTTTTGTGTCTAGTTTTTTGATAGATTGTTAAGCAAGCATCCAATCACTCTTGTGGATCTTTTGTAAATCCATTTATGGTCCTAAAGTACAGTACTTTCACATAAATCTATGTTCAGGCTTGGCATTGTGTTGGAATCAATTCTTGTCCTATGGATATGTTAACAATCAATAATGCAACACCATCTACAAAAGACAGAGATGGTTCAATGGGGCCTTAAGCATATGATAAATTTGATGTTGAGTTTGTACTAAGTACAATAATAAACATAAATATGCCATTTTTCATTGATTGACAACTCTTGAAGGGCATTATAGCTCTTGGCAAAGCGATAAATATTTTTATTAGACATATGGACCGTCAATTTTAATGTCCATTTAATGAGATTTGGATGTGATAAATTACTCTTAGAATCTTTTCTATAAAATGAAATTAAAAAAACATCTTTTGAGATGTGAAAGAGGACGTGTTTGAATGCAAATATGCAAAGCACTATAAAATTCTTTGAAATAACTAGCTTTTCTTCTTTCTTGCAATGCTACAACAAAATGTAAGAATTGTTTTTTGCATAGCCAAAACATTGACATGAGAGAGTACTTTGAGAAAAGAAGGGATGAAAATATGGCATCTTGGAGAGAAGGCATCTAGGGGGAGGAAGCATACAAACAATAGAGATGTTTGCATAGTCTAGTTGGTGGAAGCTAGAAATGTTGGATGAAATAACCTTTCACAAATGAAATGCAAAAGAATAGAAAAAGGCAAGCTCATAATAGCCTAAAGAGTGATCAAGGCATTTTCTAGATGGAGACCAGTGTTAAGATAAAATTTTATTCTTGACGATGGATGAACCATTGTCATCTTTCTCCCATGCCAATCAATTGTGTGGAGGCCAAAAAACTAATGTCCTTGTTTTTATCCCACCTTGGGCTTTTGGTAAACTCTATGTCATGGAGTGTCCACCTTAGGAGTAGCTTTTGAATTGACACAAGTTGAGTCAAGATAAATTTTCAAAGTTTTACTATTTAGTAGTACATGTTTCAAATAAAGGTGTACAAAGGCTAGATACTTATCCTCAACTCAATTGCCATGAAAATATGATGCTATCTATGTAAAGGCCACTAAGATTGGCTAGTTGATGTGATATTTATCAAGATATATCTTTATGGTAAAGGACAAAGTGACTAGCTAAGCATTAAAGATGTGAGAGATTTAATAAAAAATAAAATTTTAATGTGGAATTGGCGCAAGCTTGATCAAACCTTGCTTGATACAATAATGCTAACGTATTTAAGAATCTTATTGCCCTCGGCTAGAGGCCCTTCCCCAGTGGAACAACCTTGGAGGGTGAACTTCCCGTATGTGAAAACAATTTTCATTTTTTTAAATTTTTAAAAAAAATTGTGTTGTTAAAAAATCGTTTCTTATGCACCTTTCAAGTGGTAGGTGTGAAAAGAGGTAAATTTTTTTACATGCACCTTTTGATGCCTAAAATTCTTAAATATGCTATAATTTTTTTATCTGCACCTTTTGAGTGGAAGCTACATGTAAAATTAGTAATCTTTTTGATCTGCACTTTCTAAAAACGTAATGCCAAGTCTTCAATTTTCCTGTGTGTTTTTGATGCACCTCCAGAGGTGGAATTTGATTGCATCATGTGAAATTTGCTGGTATTTCCAGAATTCTGATTCTTAAGTAAACGCATCACCGATTCTGTGCAGAATGTAGGAAAGAAAAAAATTTCAGACAGGTCATTACGCTCCCACCCTCGGGCAAGGGCCCTCCCAGCACGGAAGGCCCTCGGGGCAGGGCCTTCCCCCCCACAAAAAGTTGCACGAAAAAAAAAGTACACATAGATTGCAGAGGAGGAGATATCTCCATCTCCTTTGTTAGAAAGTCAAAATTGATACCTGCAGGGGGTGGGTGGGGGGGGCTCTGAGGGCGTCCTTTCATGGGTGGAACTGCCTGAGAAGACATCCTTTTGTGACGTAATTCTTTTTACTTTTTTTTTGCTGTAATATTTTTTATCGTGTAGTTTTTGACAACCACAAGGTGCATGTGTAAAAGAATTTTGTCGTAAACTTTTTTGTCTCGGAGATTCCAATGTGAGAACTATCACCATTTTCTTCATTAAAAAGACAACAATGATATTACGGGAATAGAAATGGCTCGTAAAGAACGCACATTCTGTAGAGAGAGAGCGTACATTTCGTAGAGAGAGAACACACATTACGTAGAGAGATAATTGTAGAGAGTGAATGACAGATTTCGAAGGAGAGAGAAAGGTGGATGGATATTCTGAAAGAGAAAGGTGGATGAATATTTTGCCCATGGAGGTGCTTTCAAGACACAAAGCAAACCTGAGCACCTCATTACTAAACAAAAATGGCTCGTAGAGCGCGGAATCCTTCCATTTGCTTTTAAAAAAAAAATCAGCACCAAGAAAGTAGAGATGCATGGATTCCGCTATAGCAGGCACATCCAATGCAAAAAAATGTTAAAACTGGTATTACAAATGTGAGAAATTTAGTAAAATAAAATTTATTAATGTAGAATTGGCGCAGGCTCAAACCCCGCTTGATACATATTATTGTTAGCGAATTTAAAAATCTGATTCCATAATATTCGCACATTTCTGACGGGTACAGCGACCTCCAAAACGTAACAACACACGCGTATACTCTGTACTGGTCTCTCTGCCTCGATTAGCGGGCGTCGCTTGACGGGCGAATCCCAGATGAAGGTCCTGTAGCCCGTCAACTTGAATGGCCAAAACTTATCAGCTCAAATTTATCGGCATCGACAAACTGGATCGTGAGCTCTCTCTCGAGAGCGAGTCGATCGATCGAGAGACATGGCGGATTCATCAGGCGTCCATCAGTACGGAAACATACTTCTCGGTGGCCGTGGTGGTACGGTAAGCATTCGGCAAATAAGCTCGGATTCATTTTCTGTTTGCATTCATGTGTTTGTGTAATAAATCAGCTGGTTTAGTCCGAGAAGCTGAACAGGAAAAACCAAATCTAGGAATCAAGTTATCATCTATCCATCATTCAGCTATGACATATCTAATTTCATGATAAAGAGGTTGTGTTGCCCTTTTCGATATCTTATTGCCTTCACAGACTCATTTTAGCATTCAGCTGAGCAACTAGTTATGTAAAGAAATGTGTCTCGTAGTCCGGTAATTTTTGGAAACATGCGGTTGTAGTTGTTGATTGTGATTTTGGCTGGCTATTTGTGAGATCTGGTGAAGATTCTGCCTGAGGCAAATCAGCTAGATTCTAGAAAGAAAATATAACATCTAAGCTTCAAAGAATTGCTGTATGGTGATCATTGCCGCATGGTACTTGTATTGTCGTGTTTTATGCTCAAAAGCATCAAAAAAGATGTTGATTGCGCATGCACTATGGAATAATATTTCCTGAACTTTTATGTATAGGAATTAGTTGAATCGGCACAACAAATTCATTGTATTCTGCATACTTTTCTGGCCACAGATGTATATAGAAATTTGCTACTGGAAGCTACACTGACGAACTTGTTGCTAAAATTTGGAGTTCCTGGAATTTTTTACTTGGAGATTTTGCAGGTTTAGTACTTGTAATTAAATCCTTTTTATCAACTTGAACTTCAGAGGCATACTATTATGGAATGTGAAGAGTAAAATGCGTTTGCCCCTCTGTGTGTACTGCGACTGTATATGCACTTTTTACTTATGCATTATAAAATTCAGCAAATCAGGAATTTGCTGTTTCATTTCACAAAAACTCTTTTGGGGATTGGAAGGATGCAAGATCTATTTCCATTATAACAAATATTCTGAAATGTGATCTGGAGGGCAGAATCCAGGACAGTTGAAGATACATCCAGGAGGCTTTTTGTGGAAAAAGTCAGGGGGAGGTAAGGTGGTGGAAGTGGCGAAAGGAGACATTTCTAGTTTAAACTGGACACGAGTGCCCAAGGGATACCAACTGGCCATCCGTCTGAAGGCAGGTTCCAATGTGAAATTCAATGGTTTTCGTGAGCAGGTTAGGGCTAAAAGTCGCTTCTCGTCTACCTCTGATATTTGATCAAGCCAGTCATTGTTATGCTTGTTTCAGATCCCTACTTCTATATGAAAGAGTAACTCCTTATTGTGTGATTTCATAGTGAGCCCAGTAGCAGAACTTCTGCTAGCTAAATATCAGCATTTCAATATGATAGCTGGTTTCAGGAAGTCGGTTATGCGACTAATACTTTTATATGTACAGGAGAGAGTCTCAAATGTGCGTATGTGTATGTGAGTTCCAATGGTAGTGCGACTGTCTATGAACATTGTATACTTTATAGATGCTCGTAGCTTTTATTCCATGCTACCTGCAATGGAGCTGATTTTTAGAAAAATTCTTTTGTTTTTCAGATCATCTCTTGGTTGATATGAGTGTCTTAGAGTTAATTCTTGTTTAGATTTTCAATGACCAATCGAAATTCTTCTCTTGCATGAGATGCCTGTCTAAGGTTACATACAATGCTTATACAAGCATCGTCTATTTATTGCCTTAGCAATTCCCAGTTCTTACATATGCATTCATCTTTAATTTCCCAATAGTTGAAATGGCTATTATCTTTGTTTTCTGTAAAAATTTGAGCAAGTTGGAGTATTGATATCAAATTCCTGTTTGAGAAGGTCATGGCTTTGCGTCATACTGTTATCAAGGACCTTTGTCTTGTAGCTTGTTTCTCAGCTTCATAGAAGTGCATGAAACTCAAAACTGTGAGTAAAGGTTAAGGTCTATGTGATGCTCAGATGAGGCTGAATTTCCACACGAACAGCATCATGATTCACATTGATTGAAGTATGAATAAACATAGTGACCCGTAAAACACATAACTTGCCAATTTGTATTCAGAATACAACAAAGAAATGTCAACAGGAGGAACAATCTTGCAAAATATGAACAAGATGACATTCCTTCCCAGCAATATAACTTCCAAGCCTCAAATTGAAAATTGGTACAGTATCCCCCAGCCCTTAATGGTAGGAGTTCAAATTTGTGATGGAATCCTACATATTTGAGAAAGTTAAGAACTTGTGCTTTCACAGTTGCATTATACAAAGAACTAAAATGTGGATCTTCAATATTTGAACTTCCACATATCAAATTAGCAAACAAAAGGCATCTTCTTAACATCCCATAATAGGAAACTTCAATATCCAAGTAGCATTCAAACTCGTTTGAATATTTGTTACGAACTAGTTTGAAACATGAACATTTCGAACATGTTTCAAAGGTCCCAATTGTGGACAAGATATTTTTGAGCCCCAATATCCCAAAAGGGCCCCAAAATGGGTCCATAGTTCTAAGTAGGCCCAAAACAAAATCAAACTATAGGGTGTAGATATGCTTAGAGCATATGTTAGTGAAACGCAGACTAACTGGGTGAAATATTTGCCACTAGTAGAGTATGCGTATAATGATAAAAAGCATGTGTCCACAAGGATGGCCCAATTGAGCTCAATTATGGATTCCAGCCGATGATCCAGCGACTCTAGGGATTCCCGGGATTCCCAGGAAGGTACTTAGTGTTGCAGAGTTCTTGACACAGATGTAAACTAAGTTGGATTTAGCGCGTCAAAAACTTTCCAAGGCTCATGAAGATTGAAGTATGAAGAAAGATTGGAGCAGAATCAAGTAGATCATAAATGCTATTTTATCATTTGCAAAAGTAGTACAGATTGTATTTTCCACAATGCATGCAGCTGCATGCATATGTTTAGTCAAAATACTTCTAACTGATTTTTCTTGAGACTGTCTCATACTTCTTGTATGGCGCCTTCTCTAAAGTGCAAATACTCTGTAGGATAGCTTCTCCATTTTATGCTCTATTCTAATGTTTATTAAAAGCGTTTTGCTGTGCCCCTATGGCCTCCAACATCATTCTCAGCCAGTTGCAACCGTAGATGATGCAACGTATTTTGCTTCACTCAAAGATTGATGTTAGAATCCCCATCGTCGAATCCGGTTATTGCTAAGAGACAATTAGGTGACGAACGCTACGTTACCTCCCATCCAGAGAGCTATTGCCACCTCTCCCCCGTGCATTGGAGCAATTCGGATCTCTGATAAGCCATGGTGTCCCATACCACCATGCCTTATCCTCGACCCTCACCTACCTACTTGTTGAGGCCTAGAATAACGTCCTGACTTGACCAGCAGTGGAAGAGCTGGTCATTCTCCAGGAGAGAATGAATGACAAGCTCATGGAGATCCACCTCTATATATGTAGTCCAGGTGGGGTCATCTCCGACCATAGGGATCACACTTGACCAACGACATGCGTCGGTTGTGCACACTGACGCGGGTCCATAACAAAGGGTTGCCTCGCACCAATAGAACATTGACACGTGGCACCGAAATGACCTATAGCTCCAGTCCAGCTTTTTATCCCATAAATGAGACCGTCACCTCAGGTATCCGTTTATGCCTTATGGGTACGTAACATTATCTCCCCCTTAAGAACCTCCTCCTAAAGGGAGCAAGCCAGGGAAGTTCAGCCTTAAGTAGTCCTCCCTGTCTCAGGTGTCCTCCTCATCTTACTTGCCTTTCCAATGCATCAAAAATTCATAAACCAAACAGAACTCACATTTCGACTCCTTAGCATATAGCTTTTCTTGCCTTAGGAGACCCAAGACAATACAAAGATGCTCTTCATGCTCCTCAAGGGTCCGACTATAAATTAATGTCGTCCAAATACACCACCACAAACTTTTCCAAATATGGACGAAGAATATTGTTCATCATCTGTTAAAAAGTGGCAAGTGCATTCGTGAGTCCAAAAGGTAAAACTAAAACTCATTATGACCGTACTTGGTTCAGAAACTAGTCTTAGGAACATTCTCGTTCCAGCTTAGGTAAGGGATATCTGTCCTTGACGGTTAACTTATTTAATTTTTTAAAATCGCCACACAAATGTGTGCCTCCACTAACTAAAAGGATTGGTGCTCTCCATGGGGACTTACTAGGCCAAATGTGGTCCATCCTAAGAAGTTCCTGTAATTTCTTAGAAATTTCATCCTCTTCCTTATAGCGCTAACCTGTATGGAAAAAGGGAGACAAGTTTTCTATTGGGAAGTAGCTCTATCTGATGGTTGACACTTCTTTGGGGAGGTAGGCCATCAGGCAGTTTTTCAGGAAAAACATCGCTATGTTCTTGCCTAAGTTTGTTAAATACCCTACCTTTAGGTGAATTAACACTTAAGTGGTTATTTAAAGACACATTGAAAGGCATTTCCGACAAATCAGTATTGAGACTCTGAACATCATAATGAGAAACATAGATATCATCTTTAAGAAAACAAAGATAAGCTTTATACTCAAAGTCTTTCAAATATTTAACAGCTTATCCACATCACCTTTAAGTTCAACAAATGAGCCATTATGCAAAAAGGTTACACTATGAGTTACATAGTTCTTTTCTAAAGATTAGTAAAACAGCTAATTTCCTAAGATTATGTCTACGCTATCTAAATTCATAATATGAAAATCAAGCGGTTCAACGTAATCTTGAATCTTGAGTGGCAACTGAGGAACAAGCTGGTCCCAAGCTTGCCGATCTTCCCCCGATGCCATTTTCACCACATATAGGTGATTACTTGGCGTGGTGGCCACCTTGAGTTTCTACACCAATTTATTGATAAAATTATGGGTTGAACCATCATTGAAAAGAAGAGTCACAACTTGGCGTCCTACGAACCCATTCATACAAATGAAGTCGTGGGGGCCAAAAATAGTTGTATCAATACAACAGTCCTCAAAACTAGTGCCACCTTCAAGCATAAATCAACAAAAGAAATGTTAGAATTACATGGTGCCTTGAAAGATTTAGGGTGCCCGAAAGATTTCTGTTGTTTCTTCGGGCAATCTTTTGAAAGATGCCCCTTCTCCATGCAGGAGAAACACATGTCGCCGGTCTTTGCCTTGTCATAATTAGCGCGATCCAGCTTCACGTGCTTTTTTCCTCCCTAGGAACTAGTGTCTGTCTTGTCCTTGCCTTGCTTCTTGAAAAACTTCTTTTTTTTTGTTCAGCCTTGGGCAAACTTTGCTCTTTATGGGAGCGTAAGTGGTCGTCATCGAAGATTTTCGCAAAGCAAACAACATCCTTAATAGTTTGTGGTTGGTTGCGCCGCACTTCAAGTTGAAACTCTTTTGGAAACCCCAAAATAAAAAGAAGTTTTATTAATACTCGACCCAGAGCCAAAATTCGATCTTGACTGCATATTGCTCTTCTTTTTGGATCTAAACTTCTGATTTTTGGAATATAGAGCTTGAGAGTCCGACCTTGTGCCTGAGGAGGTTGAAGATCTTCTGGCCTCCTCTTGTTGAAGTAATGAGATCACTCTTGAATGGGTGATCTTCTCTTGGATCGAAATTGCTAAGACCCAATTCTCATAGGCCTCAAGAAGACTCGATAATAGAGTCATAACAACATTGATATCTTCAATGACAGAGCCAGTTGCTGTCATTTGCTCCATAAGATTTTGAAAAGTGTTGATATGGCTCGAAACACTTACTCCTTTAGACATTCGAATTTCTTTCTTAAATGGAGTTTAGAGGTGAGGTCCCTGATATCGTAGAGGGTTGCTAGGATGTCCCATGCATCCTTGGCAGTATGAGCAGCTCTTATGTGACTAATTTGGTTGTCTCTGATGTTGAAAGTGATCATGGCAAAAGCCTTGCCATCCTTCAGTCTCCATTTGGTGATAATGGCTGCATCAAAGAAAGCTTTATTGATGTTTTTTCCATGCCAAAGGCATATAAGACTAATAAATGTACATGTTAAGTATGTGATAACATCTGGAGCGTATGAAACGTCTCCAAAACAGAAACAGAAATAACATATCTAAATATTATGAACTGAATTGAACTGAAATAAACGTGATGATATATGAAATATGAAACACGTGGGAGCATATGTATGGCTAGTGTCATGAATGAGGTATGACTCTGATCCTGTCCAGCTGATGCTATAGAAAGACGTAATACGAGCTGTAGCATGAAGGACCACTGGTAGTTGCTGATGTCGTCTAGGAGGATGAGGTCTCCTCGTGATAGGTCGAGTAGCTCGTGCTGCAAAATGAGTATGAGTGGGACGCTGTCTTTGATCCCGATGAGCAGGTAAGTCATCGTCGTCATCATCATCATCAGATGCAAGGTCCCGTCGCCTTCTCCTAGAGAAGGAGGTAATTTGAGGCTGAGAAATATGACTCTGCTAGGCTGTTTGACATAGGTCCTGTCGCAATAGAAACATCTCTCGTATCATGAGTGCAATGCGTCGAGAGTCCTCATAAGATAAGAGAGATCACAATGTGACAGTCGTGTCACGAAACAAAAACGGTATTCCCCTCTGATCTCATAGTATACAGGGCACCTAAGGATAAAGTGCTCCTCCGACTCCACCTCATCCAAGGAGCATAACTAGCAGATCCGCTCCTCTCGGGATACCATGGAACCTCCCAGTCTCAATAGCCAGTTGATCCTAGCTGAACAAGGGAGGAGTGTCCTTTCCCAAGTCGAGTGGTAGCTGCCTGTCGCATGCTGAAGGTAGGACCAAAGAAAAGTATCCCCAAGTAAGTGTAAGAAGAAACTACCTCTAAGGTCTGTTCATCGAGAGTGAGCTCCTACGCTGCATGAAAGCTTGAGAAGTGTTGAAGACCAAAACCTTGGTCTTCGCAATGTCCACCCCCAATCCCCATCTAATGCAAAAGCCCTGTAAGCCCCTCTCTGGTCGAAGATACTTGTACCACATCATCCGCATAAAGGAGAATGGCAATCGGGATATCACCAAGTCTACAACCAGCTCCACCACACTATGAGATAACTCTCTCTAGCTCATCAATGTACAATCCAAAAAGAACTTCAGCAGCCTTGCTTCACCCCAACGATGCTCCAAATATGCTCAGAAATGCCACTGTCATGTCTAAAACATCCCAAAACCCTCTCATAGAGATCCATCACTACTAGGACAATATTGGTGGAGAAGCAGGTCACAAAGTCTCTAAATGAGTAGGGAGCGGGGTACAGAATCAAAGGCTTCCCTGAAGTCCACAAAACAACAGTAAACCTTCTCTTTCCTGTACTTAGCATCCTCAATCAAAGCTCGAAGTGTGAAGATGTGGTCAGTGGTAGAGTAGTGAGATCGGAAACCTGCCTGAAATCAGAATTGTAGATAGTTTTTAGGCTTTAAATCTGGATTTGGTAGGCCCACCGAACTGTTTGCCAGTCAGCGAGGGTCTTCAACAAGTTAAATCGGATTTTTGCCTACAAATTCAAGCTTTGGAATCTGATTTCTCAGAGCAGCCAGATCAGCGAGCAGTAGCCTTCCCAAATTCTGGATTTTCAGATCTGTTTTTTGGCTCCAATTTTGAATTTTTGGGAGTACCTGAGTTGCTAGCCTGACAGCGAGGAAGGTCCTTCTTCAAAATCAGAAATTGTCAGAAGTTTTTGGCTTCAAATTTCTTGGATTTTGGAGCAGCAAGAGCGCTACTCAGACATCGAGGGCAGGGAACCAGAAAGATCAAAATTTGCTTGCATTCTGGGGCCCTGGTTTCTGATTTTTTCGGACAGCAGGTCTGAAAAATAGCTACGGAAGAGCTGAAAGGGTTTTTCTTGATACTCTCTCTAGAAGTACAGTCCTCAGAAAGAGCTAAGTTTCTTTTTTTTTTCTATTTCGGAAAATGACCACTTCTCAGGGACCTGATCAATCCCCGACAAGAGGCATCGATGAATTAGATACGGAATCTCTGAGGTTTAGTAAAGGGAAAGAACCCATGGAGGTGGAGGAACAAGAACAATTCGTCGAAGAACTCGACGATTTGGTTACCAAGGAGCAGTATCTCCACTTGGTAACAGAGGTGGATGAATTGAAACTGGCTCTCGCCAATTTCAAATCCAGTGTGGAAAACTCGTTCGCCGAACTCAAAGGTCTAATTTTGAGCTCTGCGAAAGGAAGCTTTCCTTCCACTTCTCAGTTATCCCCTTCTTCACTTCCATCAGTTTCGGGTGAGCCTATTCAGGCTCATCCTAGTGTCTTCAAAGACTTAAAGCCTCCTACCTTTATTGGGGAAGAGAAGGATAGAAATGCAAATATTCTACATACCTTCCTATAGAAGAACATGCATGCTCTTAAACAGACCCCTGACCATTTGCAAGCTATTGAGGCTAGTCTTTCCCTAGGGCCCATGGCCTATAAGTCTTTCCCTAGGGCCCATGGCCCATGGCCTATAAGTGGTGGTTAAACCTCCAGGAGACTGGGCAGACTCCCCGGTCATGGAAGGCTTTTGAAAAAGCGTTCCTAAGAGAGTTTCTACCAGAAAATGAACTTGATAGAGCCTGGGAAGCCTGGGAGAAAACAATAATGGACAAATCCTTAATCCAATATATCTTGTAGTATCGAGAAGCAATTTTAAAGATAAGAAATATGGATGACTATCAGAAAGTTAGAGGATTTGTCCGTGGCCTTAAAGATGAATATAAAGTAGAGGTCCAGAGAAACTCGCCTACGACCCTAGAGCAAGCTCTCAGATATGCTCAAATCTATGATGATTCAGTGGGTAGGAAGAAGGCGAGACAGCAGCCTCTTTCTGAGCAGCCTCCTTAGAAAGACTGTCAGTTTAAAAAGAAATTTTTAAAAAGAAAGAAAGAAGATAAAGTTAAGAGTGAAGCTCGTCAAAAATGCCCATCGCTCATGCAACCTTTAAAACCAGAAGATTTTGAAAAAGCCAAACAAGAACGTTTGTGCTTTGTGTGCATGGGCAAGGGACACGCAATCAGACAGTGTCCCAAGGGGCCATTCATTAAAAAAGAAAAGAAAGGTAAAAAACAAGTTCATCTTGTTCAGACAGTAAGTTTCCCAAGTGACTCGGCAGCTTCCGAGATAAAAGTGTTTCATGAAGACCATGAACAGTGTTGCCAACTAACTTCTGCAATGCTAGCGAGACCCTTTAGCTTTGGCCGCATGACCTACTCCCATAAGTCTTCTTACCACAAGAAACATAAAGAAGAGTATGATACTCCTTTACCATCACATCCTCCCGAATCTTACTATCAATGATCTGCTCACCAACACTAGGTAAGACAACAACGTCATCATAAGAAGTAAGCATCAAAACATGAAAATCAGCATAAGGTACTGATTTTGGTGAGGCATGTGTGTTTCTTCCAAGGTAAAAAGATGCTTTGCTAAGACTCGGACAACCAACAAGAGGCTGTAGCAGGCTGTCCAACAGCCACAAAATCACCAACACTTTGCTGTCCAAAGTGTTCCAAATGTGGACCTTGCTGTCCAAAAACCTTCCGCAGGCCGTTCTCGATAAATAATAGGATGCTATAGGGTGAAAATGATCAATAAACCATGGCTAAATCTGGTGTCCACCATCTTCAAGACAAAAACCAACAGCTTGCCACTTTGAACACTGAAATAATCCAGCAACACGCCACTTTGAACCAATGTACTAATTGACATAATTTTTTCCCCTCCTCCATTAGTACAAAATGGCTTCAAAGAATGCTTGATTTCAGCCTTTTCCAAAACACTATCTTGAGAAGCTTGCTCATAAAGTTCTTCCTTAATGCATCCATCATTTGCAACAAATGGCTCAAGAGCCCAAGCACTTTAAGAGGTCTTGCAAAATCTCAAATGATATAAGATAGATCTTGTTACCGATAAAATCTTGATCATCACGTCGATGCAAAATCTCAGCTTGCAACTCCATGAAGAATAGTTGGTGCCATCCAACATATTTTCACCTGAACAAGTACGAATTGCTCCCAAATCTCTTGCCATAAGAACCAGCCAAGAAGATATACTTTTTCAAACCCTAAATGTGCCCTAAAAGACACAAAAACCAGCAAGTATTAAATCTGACAAATCAGCACCGGAATGTGTCGAAACCACACATTAGATGGATGTAGGAACTCGCCCTCTTACAAGCCTTGTGTGCTGAAAATTTCAGCATGAAATTGCATTACAAAACTCAAAAACCAGCAAGCAAAGAATCAGGTTAGCCTCCAACAAAGCTTTTTTTGGAACCCTTCTTTCTTGCCAAAAAGTGTGAACAATACACACACGGATAGGGCTGTTGCAACACCCTACAAATGGTAATATGCTGTCCAATTTTCAGACTCGGAATGTGATCGGATCATCACAAAAAAATTAGCGCCTTTTTCCCCACCTGGAAACAAGCAAAAAGGAGCGGATCTTCACTTTGTAAAATCAGCAAGGGTGCTGATTTTTCAGCCAAATCAGAAGAATAGAAATTGCTTGTAGATGGGCGCCCTCCTGCAAAGGAGCAAATCTGAAAAATAGGGCAGCAGCGGACCAACGGAAGTAGGATAAACCTACACGGATGTGGGCGACCTAAAAGAAGCCTCAAAGAAGATAATTAATGGCGCCTTCTTGCAACCTGAAAAATCAGCAAACAACTTTGGGCGCCCAAAATCCTGTTATCTTCTTTGATGTGTGGCGCCCTCCTGCAAAACGGAAAAGAGTCAAAAAACGGATCTTCACTCCAAAACATCAGCAAAGGTGCTGAATTTTTGTGATCCCTAAGTGAAGACGATCTCTTTTGGTAGGGCGCCCTAAATCAAGCATAGAAGATCCATGGCTCTGATACCATGTAAGAAATCAAAGTGCCAAGATCCTTCTAACATTCAATCTCCATATACAAGAAGAAGAGGGAGAGGGTTAGGCGCCTCAAGGAGAGAGAAAGTAGTAGCAATGCTTGAAAGGGAATGAATTACAAATGAACAAAGATTACATATAAATATGCCTTCCAAGGGCCTAGACTCTTCCAAACTCTTCTAGAACTTTTCAAGACCCACTACTAATTATAGGGCACCCCCAAAAGTCAAGATAGGGTCCCTTAACATAATTAGACTTTACTTGGACCCACAAATTACTACTGGACCAAAATTGGGTCCAACTCAACTAAAACTGGCTTAACATGGTCTAAATAATAAACCTAACCCATGGTTACACAAGTCTTGACCTTTTGGGTCAAAGTAACCTATGGGAAACTAACATTATCATTTATTACTTCTAACATTTTATTTCAAAGAGCATGCCTTGATTGTAGCATCTGTTTGCAAAGTTTTATGAATTCTTCATGATCCTAGCTTAGTACGTCCAACTGCCTTACAAATTACAATATTGTAGAGAATCAATATTGCAACTTTTGGATATTTTCTTAGACAAACTTCTTTTCACATGCAGACAAAATAATAGAGTTACATATTTTTTGATTTATCTTATGGTCTCTATTTGACATCTTGTACGCCTGACCTCTTTCACAGGATATATCAAATCTGAATAATTTTTTATCTTCAAACCTTGGATTGACACCTGAAGATAGGCCACTTGCAATAAGTGGTCGGAATTGGGGAGATGCTGAGCTAGAAGGTTCTCTTATCGCTACTTGCCTTTTACAATCTGGAATATTTCTTACTTAAAATCATCATTGTTCTAGAATCTTTATTTTGCAATGAGAACGATCATATTCCCTATGATTTCCTTTCATTATTCTTCTTTCTCCTAGTTCCTTTCTGAACTCCCAGAACGCTTCTGATATTTCATACTTCTTGCATGAAGTATGGTGGTTAGATTCACAATTGTTTGTATCCCAGCCCAGCTTAAATAAAGTTTGACCTGTCCTTTTTAGTGGGCTCAAAGTACTCTACTACTAACTACATTTGTGATGGTTTCATTTGTAGTTCTCCTTGATCTTCTTTCATTGTGGGTACTAGTTCTGTTGTTAGTTAGGAATTATCTTTGCAATCCCGTCGGTAGCTTAAAGGGTGTATATGTAGAGTTCAGAACTACTACTGGTACCATTCTTCTGCATCTCGAGGGATCTAAGTAGGTGCATTTTCATGTTTGGAAATTGAAAAAGTTATGTCAGCCCTTAGTTTAAACTTTTAAAGTGTTTTTTGATTTGGTGTTTGTGATGCTCTACATTTTGTGCAATGACGGAAAGTTTCAGCTGATACTCATGGTTATGGTCCACCCCTTCATTTTCCTTTTTATTTGTGGAAAATGCCTCAATCCTTACTAGCGTGCGAAGTCCCATCAAAGAAATAGATATAATTACAGTGCCATTTTACCCAGTAATCGTAGCAAAAGTTAAATAGGTTGGACCAATTTTAGCCATGTATGCATGGGTGCTGATGAAATTGCAAGTTGTGTTGCACAAGATGGAGTTCTTTGAACTTAGCTTTGGGGATCCTACTTGCATGCTGTCATGTTTCTCTAGTTAGAGTACTTAATGCTAAAAACAACCAGCCACTTACGTTATGATTCTTATGATAGAAAAAATATCTACATTCTCATGTGCTCCTGGTGACATGTTACTAGCTGTCTTTGGTGCACCCATCATATTTTGTAGTCTTCGTCTTTGTGAAAGAATCAACACAAGCCTGATAAGGGATTTTCTGAAAAGACATTTTTTATGGTTTTGGCAGGAAATATACTTTCATTCATGGTGGGAGGGAAGCAAGCTTTTGAAATTTCTGTAGCAGATGTATCACAGACGCAGCTGCAAGGAAAGAATGAGGTGGTAGTGGAATTTCATGTAGATGATACAACTAGCGCCAATGAGGTACAACTAGAGCTTAATCAGTAAGAATTTGAGGTGTCAGCATTACGGGTAGAATCCTCATTTAATTGTCAAGTATAAAGACTAATATAGTAATGATATAATGATATGTAAACTCCCCTTGAGATATGGACTACTGTCATGATCTATTCCACGTCTTGTTGGATGTCTTTTTTCCTCTCCATTCTTTGGCTTGTTTGCCATGTAGCTTTAGAGGTTAGACCTAATCAATGACAGCTTCGCTCGTAGTTTTTAATGACATAAAACCTTTTGGCTGATACCAGAAAGATACTTTAATGGAAATAAGTTTTCATATACCCAGTACAAATGCTACATTTGTTGGAGACGATGAACGCCCCTCAGCCCAGGTATTAAATAATGTCTAAGGCGTCTTTGTAATGCTCTACCACTCCCGTAAATGTCTTTCTTCTATTTGTTCTTTAAATATCGCTTTTGGTTCAAGTGCAACCAGGCTTGTAATGTCACTATTTGTTTTCAAGTGTGCAAGAAAATGTGCACTGGAAGGGAAATACAAGGAATAAAAAGACAGAATACTTATTTGCAATGATTTTTATGTAAATTTCAGTGTTCCATTTCCTTTTCCAGATCTTCCGCGAGAAGATCCTTTCCATGGCAGATGTGGGCCCATCGGGTGCAGAAGCGATTGCATTGTTTGAAGAAGTTCACATACTTACACCAAGGTCTGCAGTATAGGATTGTTTTCTTTGCAGTTCTGTCCTGTCTTCCCAAAATTTTGAAAAGATTATTCATAAGTCTTGACTTAATTTAAAAGTTGAGAGGCATCTGATTCATTCTTACTCAATTTTGCAGAGGCCGTTATAATGTGGAGCTTCATCTTTCATTTCTTCGACTGCAAGGCCAGGCCAATGATTTTAAGATCCAATACAATAGTGTTGTCCGTCTGTTTGTTTTACCGAAGGTAGCCCCATAATTCTGTGCAGTATTATCCTGGTTTTTGAAGGTTCCCTTGAAACTGTTCAACTTGTGAAATAGCTGCAATGGCTCTCATGAGACCTATGAAATTAAAGAAAGGAGCAAAACTACCACCTCTTTCTTGTGCATTAGAAGCCTCATTTTCTTTGAGGGGTTTTTATGTTTAATGTGGCAAATAATAGCTGTTGGCTGAAATGATATATATTTGCCAGTCCAATCAGCCGCATACTTTTGTTGTCATTACCTTAGACCCACCCATTCGCAAGGGACAAACATTCTATCCACATATCGTGTTACAGGTAAAGCTTTGATGCTCTTAAAATAACCAATTTTTTGCTTCTTCATAGCCTCATTCCTTTGTGATCTTCAGTTAGTGGCTCATCAGCTCTTATTCCCTGGCTAATTCACATGATTTTGTTTTATCATATGTTAACAGTTTCCTACAGAGGAGATAGCTGAGTGCGCCCTTTCAATAAATCCAGAGCTACTTAACACAAAATACAAGGACCGGCTTTTACCTATCTATAAAGTGAGTTCTTTTTTAAGATGATCAGAACAACAAAATAGCATTTCCCACAGTAGACGTGAATTCTCCTTTTACAATTCCAGAAAGCTGGGGTTGTAGTTCAGTTAGCAGTATTTGGTTCTAATCCACTTGATTGTTCTGTTTCTAGGGTCTATCACATGATGTCTTTCCTCAAATTCTACGAGGCCTTTCGGAAGCTAAAGTGACTCGACCTGGGAAGTTTCGCAGCAGTCAAGATGGATATGCAGTCCGAGCATCGTTGAAGGCAGAAGAAGGGACCTTATATCCATTGGAGAAGAGTTTTTTCTTTTTACCAAAGCCACCAACTCTGATCCTCCACGATGAGGTTAGCACTTTGATTATTAGGGTCCGGGGAGCTTTGTGTCAAGACTTTACGATGGAATTATGGAAGTTAAGGTTGCATGTTTCTTTTGATTTCAGAGCATTCTAATGTAAATGAAATAGGCAAAAAAGTGAAGCTTTTAGAAAAAAGTTTTTAAGGTCTCTTTTAGGAAAACATAGTTCCTAGCAACATACCTATCCTAATCTCTTACATCTGACCGGTCGATTAATCAGTTTGTCATTTAGAGGCTATTCCATTTGACAAGGATGAAAGTTCTCCGATGCTGAATTAGACATTATCACAAATAGTGAAGAAGCATCTCATAGTGCAGCAGATATCCTTCCTGGTGGACTCCTAGATGCTGATCAGTGGGCTAATTGCCAATGAGGCCGCATCATGTTAGCTTGGATGTTCCATGTTTGAGGGATGATAATACTTGGTGAACTTGTAGATGCTAATCTGTAGGCTAATTTCTGATAAGGCATTTTCAAGTCAGTGTCAATGTCGATAGTCCACAATAGGATGATGATAATGAGCTATTGATAACTGCTATTCTGATGGCTGATGGGTCAGCCAATAGCAAGCACAGATTTTCTTCAAGAGATTGATGATGATGGTCGCTGGGATTTCTGGTGCTTACTACTGATGAGGCAATGATGATAATGGCTGATGATGTGAAGTCAAGTGACCTACAGGAGGTGACATCTCCAAAAGGGGAACCAGCTATGATTGAAAAAAGTTCTCCTCTAGCCTTAGCCTGGAAAAATTGCTATAAATATTTAAAAAAACACAATTAACACAAAGCATCACATCTCAAAGAAATGGATGACTGCAACTAAGGACAACATTGAATACAAATTCACTGTGTAGATACAGTAATACAAAAGAACTGCAGTCAGAGTCCTCCACAAAGACCTCAAGTCACCAAATCAACCAAATTTGAAGAGCATGTGAATCACTCTATTTATACTGTTCTTGAAAGTTGAAGCCCTTAGGGGAACTTTCTAGTAAGCTACCAAATTATGTCATCGATATGGTTATTGATCCCAAGAAGGGCATACCCTGCCACCTAGTCCCTGGCCCATCAGCCTGAACTAATCCACCAAATAATAACATGGGTTATGTACACCTTCATTTGTTGAGTTGCATCCATGGTCCTTATCTTTATTACTTGGCGGATAAGTTGAGGCTGATCGGCCTGGGACCAGGTGGGAGAGGGCAGATTCTCTTGGTCCCAATGACCATTGTGATTAGCGGCTTCATTCATAGCAGACAGTAAAATTAGGGTTTGAGTTTCTCCTTTGGAGAACCTTCCTTATCATCATTGTAAAAGGTATTCCTGTGCCCCTTTGTTTTCTATTGCAGATTGATTACATTGAGTTTGAAAGGCATGGTGCAGCTGGAAGCATGTCTTCACACTATTTTGACCTAGTTATACATCTCAAGACAGTGCAAGAACATCAGTTTCGCAACATTCAGCGAAATGAATATCACAATCTTTTCAATTTTATCAGGTAGACTTTGTATCATGCTTATGAGATTTTTATGCACCTATTCTCATTGCTTTGGTCTATAGTCAGTGGTCAATTGATGGCAAGGCTATCTTCAACCATCATGTTGCGGTGGTGGTGGATATCCACCCACGTATCCTTGTCAATAAAAACGCTTTGCTGATAAGGACACTGAATGGGAAGGCAATCATAAAGTTCAATGTCATGCAGGGCAATGGGCTGTGTGCTGTCAATTTGTTTAATTTATCCCAAGTCATCAACAAATGGAACCAAACTACAAAAATGTTAGCACCTGACCATGACTTGTTTAGAATCCTTCTGCAATTTTAAACCCAGCAGTTTCTTAATGTATCTAGGAGTATACTGCATAGTCACAAAGAATTGTGAAACAAACCTCTTTGAATTGATTTGGATAAATTTTTTTGCAGAATCTTATTTTTGAATATCTAGTTCCCCAATGTCATTGAGTTGCTGAAATTTTCTGCAATTGAATGTAACAGGTGATTATATTCTTGACAGGTAAAAGCTATCAGTCGCTGTATCACCCATCTCCATTTGTATATCTATTTAGTCATATCAGTAATGTTTGAGTTTTTAACATGATCTAACATCCTCATTCCCTAGAACCTCCTGAGACATGATTTTTTCCAAAAAATCTTGCAGCCCCTTTTCTCAAGAAAAAGAACTGCTCAATTTGAATCAATTCAAATTTTCTGGTGACTATGGTATACCGAGCTGTACAAATGCTACAGTGACTTTGTCAACTTTTCTGCAATTATTATCCCAAAACTTTGTCAATATGTATATGCTACTCATGGATTTTGAGGGTTAGAAAATGGGCCACAGCCTTCTCTCTCTCTCTCTCTCTCTCTCTCTCTCTCTGCAAGCAACTTCTCTCTCTCACTTCTTTTGAAGAAGCGAGCAACTTCTTATTTGATGAGTTGAAGTATTGATGTAATCTTGATTTTGCCACTATGCCATAACTTAGACATTTCTCGACTGCTATACTTTGCCTTACACACAAGAGTTAGAAATCTCGTGCTGTATATTCATTGTGCAATGTATCAAGTGCAGCTCCAAGAATCTCAAGATAATTAACCTGGCTGAAACACAAGCTGCAACTGGAGTTGCTGCTGCACTTGAAGGATCAGATGATGAAGGGGTTGATCCACATCTTAATCGTATAAGAAGTGCTCGTGAAAGTGGTGCAGCAGGCGATGGAGAGGACAGTGATGAGGAGGTGTGCTTCATCAATTGGCTTCCATCCTTAAATGCATCATACATTCCAAATCAAGCAAAATTGACAATTGCAGCTGTGATAACTATCTGCATGCCCTGCTCTTTTTCTGCAATTTGGCATGATACTGCGTGCCATAACGAAATGCCATCATCTTATGTTGTTTAAGTGAGACCACTAGACATTTATTCAAGTCCCTAAATACGTACTGCTATATCAAACGGAAGCTTTCTTGTAAAGTTTTCAGAACTCGAATATAGCCCTAATAAAACCAAGAGTTGAGAACCTGACTCATGTCTGTTGCACATCAAAAGACCAGCTACTGATCTAGTTTTCCTCATTTCACTTCCTGTTTATGTTTAGGATGAGGACTTCGTGGCAGAGAAAGATGATGCAGGATCTCCCACTGATGATTCTGAAGAGGAACCAGATGCTAGTGACAGTGGAGAGGATGAGGAGGTCAGAACTTGTGTGCCTATTTTTTGAATGAGTAGCTTTATCTTTTATGCATCTGTTATGGCTCTTAACATTTGGTTTAATTGATCATAAACAAAATGAACTGGAGGCCCTCTCCTCTGTTGGTATATATGAGTTGATTTATGGAGCTATTTCTGTGTGAAAACCTACTGTAATAAAGCTTACTAGTGATAAAATCAATACAGAGACCAGCAAAGAAAGAGAAGAGACCAAAAGAGACTGCTCCAAAGCCCATGGTGAAAAAAAGTAAGAAGGATGATGGCGAAGATGGGGATAAGAAAAAAAAGAGAAAAAAGAAAGATCCCAATGCCCCAAAAAGGGCCTTATCTGGTTTTATGTACTTCTCACAAGCAGAAAGAGAGGTACCTTTACTTCAGATAAGCCTTGACATCTTGATTGGATGCAGTTTTACGGTGTATGGGTAGCAACATCTAATAAAGGACATAATTTATATTTTTGCAATAATAACATATTATTTGTTTCGAGCAGAACCTGAAGAAGAGCAATCCTGGAATGTCATTTCCAGACATGGCAAAAACTCTTGGAGAAAGATGGAAAAGAATGTCAGGTATCAAATAGGAAAATCAGGTCATGTACCTCTGAAGTGAAAATAAGTTAAGGCTTTTCTATATAATGAAGAGTTGAAAAGCTATGTAGATTCAGACATTATCTCAAGTTAATCAAATGAATCATTTGATTCTTTTGCTGCCCCTAAAACTTTCCTCATTTCCATTTGAGCTTTTGAGACAAGTGCGGCAGGAATTAGTCTGCAATGAGTTGTCATTGAAACTATAGCTAGTAAGAGCCGCATTATAGCCATTGATATTAGACACTTCTTAGTTTTGTTGTTTCTAGATGCTGGAGTTGATGTTTTTCTAATGAGGACCTGTAACTGCATTTAGGGGAGGAAAAAGAACCATATGAGGCAAAAGCACGAGTGGACAAAGAAAGGTACAAGGAACAGATGGCTGGTTACAAGAGTGGAATTCATCCTGGAGATCCTGAAGATGATTCAGATGAAGACTAATCTGATCAGGATTAAACATATCACCCTATTATCTGGTATTTTTATGAAATCAAGCCATCTTTTCATGTATCTTAGGGATATTGAAAAATGGATGCTTTGTCTCAATCAATTGTATACAGAACAAATCTGACACAAGAATGAATAGTGGATTTTGGGAATAGAGTATGATAAACCTTAAAATGATTACTGTAGAAGTATTTGACAGCAAATCTTTGTAACAGCACAATGGGCCTTCACATTTTGATGCACTCCATCCTTGAAATCCGCATTCCAATTTTACATGGATCTTAGGAAAAGAAGAAAAATTGGATGTCTAGTTAAAGTATTTGAATTTTGAAGATTGACAATGTCAAAGAACCTTTTGATCTTGTTAAATCTAACCATGATTTGTATCTTGGCATATACACGTGGACATCAAGCAGTCTCAAAACTATAATTTCAAGAAAATATTTACTAGTGCTTTGTATTTATGTTTTAAGAGCATTTTGAAGAATATGTTTTCATATTGTATGTGCATGAAACCATTTTGAATAATATGTATTAAACAGTTTCTGTAGTATCCAATGGATCCAATGAGGCTGGCGCACTTGGTTAGCTTGGCATCCAAAGTATCTTTCCCAAGTTTAAGCCACCTTGGAAACCAAATTGCATAGTATCCAATGCGGTTGGCTCAAATGGTCCAACGTTTCTTTGGTCCTAGGTTCAAGCCCATGCTGGCGTGCGCGCGCGCACACAACACCCAAAAAAGAAGAAGTTGAAAAGCATAATATATTAGTTGATGATCTCACCAATTGAAAATATTGAAAAATGTAGTAGATGTACATATCCCATGGGTTGATAATACCAAAAAGCATAGTAGATGTACCTAAAAGCATGCTGAAGCGTATGTTTTCATATCAGGCGTAAATAAATACTGTTGCTGTCTCATTTGATTTGTCAAAAAAGAGTTTCATATGATGTTATTAATGTTGTTCATCTCAATATCCATCTTTGTTAACTCTTGCATTCCATGTGAGGATCACATACTTGCACTTCAGAGAGACGATTGTTTGACATAATTTTTCTACCACCACATCTCTTTTTGAAAAACTACTCACATTTAGAACACCACCTAGTCCAAGAACCAATGAAATTTTCACATTGACCTACTTTGATACCATAGCTAATTTGCATTGGGTGCTAGTTTGGTGTTTGATTGATTTAAAGTGAAACCTCTTCTTGAAAGTGTGCCCTATTACAGTTTTTATGCTTCTATTCTTACACGTTTGAAGTTGAGGTGGCATGGTGACGTGTTAGGCATCTCGGTACCTTGGTCTCCCTTCTTACTGTGCTTTATAGCAAACAATTTGGTGCACTGTAGCTCAAGTTATGGCCGTTTGAAATTTGGACAATTTTGTGAGTAAAATTGTTGAAATCGTATAATGTTTTGATGCATGCTTGCTTTTTCCCAATCTGGATGTACTTTATTTGTGGAGATTTGTTGCATGGTGATTTTGTAAGTGGTTTTGACGTGCATGATAGATTTATAATCGTTTTGAGTGGTCACACGACGGTTGGGTCATAAATCAGTGTGAATGGTTGACAGATTTCGTTAGAGTTGGATTTTACGTAAAAACAATTCCGTAATGATGTTATGCAGTTTATGTCGTGTGCTTCGCATGCTGGATTGACTTTATGATAGTGATACTAGGAATCAAATTGTATGTCTTTTTTTTGATTTCGAATGTCTTTGCACCAACTATACTTTTTGTCCAATTATTAAGTTGTGTAAAATTTTAAATAGAATGTTTTTTGAAAATTTGGTTTTTTTAGTTTTTTGAATTGTCTATAAAATGAACCAAGATCAGTGATTTGACCATACTGGAATTAGTTTTAGTCAGAATTGGTCGCAATATCTCGCTAAAGATTAAGAATAGACGTACTCGTTAATTATGGTCAGTTATTTCTGTTTTAGATAATTCAAGATGGCTGAAGAAGTCGCAAATCTTGTTGTACCCTCTTTCATGCAGATTTGCCAATAGTTGAGTACTGCACTCAATGATATGAATCATTGAAATAATTTATGAGATCAATAGATGGAGGTTTTGTTGAATTAGGTGAAACTATCGTCTTCTTTGAATCTCAAATTCCAGCTTGAAACTTGTTCAAAGAGAAAAAGTTGGAAGTTGTGGAGGACTGGCTCATTAAGTGGAGCAGTTATTTTAATTTACATGGTGTTCTTGAGGAGAAAAAGATCGAGAGCATCGTGTTGTTTCTATGCGTCAAGGCGGCGGTGTGGTGGCATGATTTGATAGTCAAGCCCAGGACCTGGGAAGCATGTGCAGATGCCTTTAAAAAAACTTTCGTGATTTTTGACGATGTCGATTATTATCATAAGTTCATGAATTGCAAGATGGGTAGTAAGAGCTTAGACTCTTATATCTAAGAATTTATGGATCTCTAGAATCGAGTTCTATCATTCGATCCTAAATTGGCACTTTGGCAGTTTGTCCTAGAGCTGTCTGTCGATTATCAGAACGACTTTGTTAGAGCAGATGGCGGCAATAGGTTCAGTGATCGAAGACTCTGATGCTGTAATGACCTTATTGTCCAGTCTGCCATCCTCATATGAAAACTGGGTGATGATGATTTTCACACACTCGAAAATTACATTGTCCAGCATCATAATCATGCTGTTGTAGGAGGAGACAAGAATGAATGGAACATCCTTGTCCTCCATCAACGACTCGCAAGCATTATTCTCAAAGAAGAACACAGTATGTCCTGAACCTGACGACAAATTTGTTGTCGGCGGTCAGTCACAGACTTAGGATATAAGGTAGAGTTTCAGGTAGATTCCTGTCGGATTTTTGATAAAAGCAAGAGGATTCTTGCACTCGAAAAGAGACAAAGATATATTTATAGGCTTAGTCATTTTAACTCTATTATAACTGAATTCGCTTTAAGCAGTTCAGCATCTGTTAATAAATGATTGATTTGGCATTATTGACTTGGTCACCTTAATCATATATCAATATGTAACATGTCTAGACGTTCTTTAGTTCATGATTTAGACTATCGAATTGTCGACCCTCATGTTTGCCAAAGTTGTGTCATAGGAAAGTAGGCAAGAAGGCCCTTTAAGTCAAATTAAGAACACATATCTAAAGATTTGCTTGACATTGTACATACTGATATATGTGGCCCAATGCAAACACCATCACTACTTGGTGCTAAATTTTTTATTACTTTTATAAATGACTATTCCAAAAAAATTGCTATATATTTTTTGAAGCACAAATCTGAAGCTTTCTAGTTCTTCAAGAAATACAAAGAAAATGCTGAGTTGCAGACAAGAAAGAAGATCAAAGCTTTCAGGAGCGACAACGGCGGCGAATACATCTCAAACGAGTTCAAAGACTGTTGCTCAGCCAATAGCATCAAGCAACAGTTTGCTGCTTCCTATCCTCCACAGTCGAATGGACTGGCAGAAAGGAAGAACAGGACCTTAGTCGAGTCTGCCAAATGCATGATAACTCATGCTTCGTTGCCCAAATAGTTCTGGCAACATGTTGTTTCAACAACAACCTACGTGCAGAACCGATGTATAACTAAAGGCTTCCTTGACAATTAAACTCCTCATGAAGTCTGGACAAGATCCAAGCCTTCATTGAAACATGTGAGAGTATTCGGATGTACTGCCCAACATAAAGAAATTAGATGAGCATTCATTCAAAACTATTTTTTGTTGGCTATTGTACTTCTAATAGAATGTTACAGTATAGACTGTACAATATAGAGACCTGTAAAGTTTTTACTAACAGGGATGTAACTTTTATTGATGATCAGTTTATTGATTTGAAGGGCAAGGACCAAATGCAGTCTACAAGTTCTGCCCCAACAACTGATACATATCGAAAGACCATTTCAATTTTTTCCAATAGTCACTATGTATAGTCAGACCCAGAAGAAGAGGAAGAACCTGCAACTCAGGAGCAGTCAACACAAAGTCGAATTTCGCAGCCAGAGACGTCAACCAGAAGATCAACAAGAACTCGAACTCAGCCTGTCTGATACATTGATGAGTTCGCTCACTATTCTATTTAGGAGCCAACCACAGTTGAGGAAGCTATGTCACAGGCCGATTCATATCTCTGAAAAGAAGCAATGGATAAGAAGTACAACTCATTGTTGAGGAACAACACATGGACTATTACTAAGCTGTCAACAGACAGAAAGATAATCGACTGCAAATGTGATCAAATACAAAGCAGACAACAACATCGACAGAAGGCTCGACGGGGATTCTCACAAATTTTCAGTATCGACTACTTCGAAACCTTTAGTCCGGTTTCAAACACACTTCTATTCGACTGCTACTATCATATGCTGCTGTAGCGGATCTTGAGTACACCAGATGGATGTACAAACGACATTCCTCAATGGAGTTATCGAGGATGACATCTATATGATTCAGCTAATAGGCTATATCCTCAATAGTCGAGAAGATCAGATATGCAAACTCTATAAAGCTTTGTACGATCTAAAGCAATCATCGAGAGCATAGTTTCATTGAATCAACACATTCTTGATCGATCATGGATTTGAACCAAGCTTTGTAGATTGTAATGTATATTTCAAAGCTATCAATCAATTCTTTGTCATCATCACACTCTACGTGGATGATACGTTGTTATTTAGCAACAATATCAAACTGATAAATGATACAAAGAGAATATTATTCCAAGAATTCGAAATGACAGATCTTGGAGAAGCACATTATTGTCTCGGAATCCAGATCCACATAGATAGGAACAAAAGACTTCTCTATATTATGCAGCAAAGGTACTTCTATAATTTGCTGACAAAATTCAATTTTATGAATTGCAACAACGTTAGCTTTTTCTCAAGCCTACTCAATCTCTTTTCTTGGTTAAAAATAATATGCAATCAATATTTTCAATGGCATGCCACGTGCAATTCTTTTAGAAGGCAGAGTCAAAGAAAATTCATGAAACTTGCAAAACATTTACATGAAAAATGTCAAAACTCATGTATGAGGATCTTGTAACTTGCTACTTAAGCTTTCCAAAAGATTCTAAACTTCAAGGCACATATCATTGAACTATATTTTGATATAGTAGAGCCCATAAAGATATTCGTAAATCAAGTGACTATTATTGTGATAAAATCTCACCACTAAAAAAGAATTTTTACTCTTAATTTTATGGATCACATTAAGAACATTGGCCCATCTACCTTAATACTAGCACATTCTTTGGAATCATTTCTATATTGTGCAAAATACTGCAAGAAATCAACACATTGTAATAATAATCTTGCATATCAAAAGTAGCTGGTCTTCTTATTCAAGTATTGAACCCACTCCCAAAATCACCACTAATTGTTCTAATCTTGACAAGTTCACTAGGATCAATGTATTTGGAACTTTGTGAATTTAGACAATAAGATCTTGAGAATTTCAAATTTTTTTTTTTAATTCTTCATTCCATGAATACGCTTACCAATCCTAGTTTTCATCACTGGTAGATCACCATACTACAATAGTATCACTATAATCTATAGTCTCAACTAGGTTTCTCAATTGACTTAGAAGCACACACTATCTCTTTCATGTAAATCCCAATGTAGATAAACCACAATTTCTCTTATATTGAGTTTCTCTTGCCACAAGACAACTTTGAAATGCTCATTCTTTTGATCGTTTCATAGACAAGTCAATTGTCTATATCACTACTAACACATCCAACCAAATAAACATTACCAGACCTATCCCAGCATACTCTTCAAAAATTGAAATTTTCATCTTAAAAATAGAGTTGATTGAGTATGGTATATCCTTTAGCTATGATTGTGCTTTGAGATATACTAGAATCCCAATTAGAATGCATGGAACACGTCTCAATGAAAGGAGATAATGGAGATTGAAAGTGAACTTTAGGTCCATTTCACATTACATGCCTCACGAGTCCAAAACTTAAAATAAAGTCCTCCTATTGGTCTCGGAGAAAAAACGGGACTCCCACCCTTTCACATTAACATCCACTTGCCACTTATGTGGTAGATGACATGGTAGGGACCCACTCCCACATAGGGGCAAGTCAAATCCATTTTTTGGGCCAGCCAATGTCCCTTGACACGATGAGCTGCCCCTGGCATGTTGGCTTGCATTTTGAAGTTTTTCTAACCCTTCATTATAAATATTCCTTTCAATGAAATGCATTTCGATTTTGACCTTTCCAAAAGAAAGGTGATTGCTTGAAAAAAAATCTTAGAGCACCCTTCAACCTTTTAACATGAAAATTTTCATACTCGTATTTCGAAACACAACACCTTAAATAAAATGGACCAATCATATGTCAAGATTCAAATGGGCCAATCATATTGTAGTCCTTCATTTCACACTTACCAACTAAATGTGAAATGGGGGTGGTCAATTGCCCATCAACTCACTTGCCAAGATTCAAAAAATGGGTGGCAAGTGAAAGGGTCAGGCAAAGGGACTTGCCGGTAGTCTAAAACCAGCCTTAATCTCTTCTAGCACCAGCTTGGAGCAAGATTACACCTGAAGAAGATCAAATCTCAATGCTTCTCACAATTTATGACAGATTACTTCACAAAAGAATATACATTCATGCAATTGAAAGTGCCATCAAATTTGCACCAAATGGCCATCATCAGGATAAATGTATTATTTGCTAAACGACAAGAGGCTAATAACCTGGGATATTTCGATAAAGACCTTCTTCCAATTTCTCACGTATAGTTCAAAAAAATAGTCATAGAAATTAGAAATTAGAAGCTCTGATTGTGCATTGCTTCTGTGCATGGTCAGCTTGCAAGCAAATGTTGTGATGTTTCTTCAGACTCTTGAAATTCGATAGATAAATAACAACACTTAGTGTTTTCAACCTCAAAACGAACTGGTTCCAAAATAAGGGATAACATCCTTTTGGATCGACCATAGGTTAAGGCTATAAAGTGCCAGTAAATGCATTGCTGAAGTGAACCTGAGAAGAAAACACAGCAATTTTATGCTGTTTTACATTTTCATTGACAAACCAACTGCTTCCAAATTTACCTATTTTATTGCAGTGTTATGTTGTCAAGATTGAAAGGTGAAAAAATGCCATGACATAATTCTGACCTGCATCCTTTGGCAGCTTGTTGTTCAGCCGATTACTCCTCATTAGCCACTGATAATTATAGAGTGTGCATACTCAGGAAGTGCAAGATTAAAAGTCACTGAAAATTGCAATATTAGAAAAGGATAAGGGTTATAATGTCTTTGTTCTGCTGTTTTGACGATCAGGAAGGCTAGAAATTCTAATGAGATCAAGGAACTAAGGAATAAAAGAATGAGCAGAGGTGCTTATATATCCAGTACATGTGCTCAGCTACCAAAAGATTTTTTATCCACTCCAATCCAAAAAACTGATCACGAGTGATTTAAAATGCAAAATAGATTTGCATTTCAAGGAAAAGAAAAGATGAACCTGGCCACCCTCTTATGAAAAATTACGAGTATTTGGTCTTCTGCACAGGGCAATCTGTTGGCTGAGGATAATGGCAGTATCTCTCATTCTTCATGCACAGAAATAGACGCTCATATGCAGTTCCCATTTTGGAGGCAGTGAACATGAGTGATGCGTAATCCAGGCACTTCTCTCCTTTCTGTTTGAGTACTTTATTTCCATCCTTTATCACATTCTCCATTGTCCTCACCAGAGAACCAACATTCGGGGAAAATGTATACCCAACATCTTTGCTCACAATGACGCTTCTGGTGATGCTGGAGAAGTGTGTGGCAAGAAGGGGCTTGCCACACTGCATCGCCTCCAGCAGGGTGTGATCTAAGCCTTGTGCTCTGAGCGTCGGATTGACAAAGATATCGATTGCATTGTAGAATTCCGCAAGCTCCAATGGTGTCATTGGGCCAAGCATCTTCGCAAATGGTTCCAGCTCTCGGTACTTATCCCCCCACGGGCCATCACCAGCTACTAGAAGGTAGATGCCTGTGTGCTTCAACAGAATCTCAGAGAAAGCTTCAAAGAGAATGGGATGGCCTTTGTCTCTAACAAGCCGGCCCGCTGCTCCCATCACAAGCTTGGCGTTAGGAGGGATTCCATACTTCTCTCGGAAAGCTGCCCCTTTGATAGGGTCAGGACGGAACCTGGTCTCATCCACTCCGTTCACAATTATGTGCACATTCTCCAGCGGGATCTCATAAATTGTGCGAAGAACATCGCCCACATAGTCACTGGTTGCTACATGGTGCTTGTAACTGTGAAAGAATTTCACTTCGTCTGCCAATCTAAACAGATGCTCCGAAAGGGATTTTTGAAGATCGTCACTTCTCGCTTCTCCGGGCTTGCGGATGAGATCCTGGACAACAGTTGAATGAATGATCTCATACGCGATTCCATGCCATGATGCTGCCAGATTCGGAACATCGCGAGCTCTCCAATGTGGCAGAGCAACACTCTCACTATGAACTACATCAAATGGTAAGGTTTTGTTACGATCCAGAAATTTTTCCCAGGCGACATTGTAGTCAAAGCTGCCCCCTGAGTTGGGAGGCAGAAAATGCACATGTAAACCACCATCGTCTACATCTTTAGGCGGACTACCATCTGCAGGAATGGTGTACACATGCACTTCATGGCCACGATTTGCCAAGACAGTATGAAGAGTCAAGGCATGGCGCTCTAGTCCGCCTGGCACGCCTCCCACAGGCCACTTTTTCACGAACAGCGCCATTGTAAGCTTCTCAGGAGGAGGACCAAAGCACAATCTGTTCCATGACGTCTCAAGCTCACGCAAATCACCTGACCATGGCTTACGATGCTCGTTCTGTCCCCTTTCCTGCTTGCTGCTTTCTGCTATTGATCCCACTCTGCGATCGGCATGACAGAAGGACTTATACAAATTTAGGGCGTAAAACAGCATCGATGCTGCAATGAGGATCAGCCAGACACAATGCCATGTGCACACAACACGTTTGGCCGCCCCGCGCCATCGCCCCAATCCTCCTGCCGTCACCTCCTTACTTCCCAATCCCATACTTCCAACCTTGTCTTCCTTCTTCTATGCCCTTAGTAACAAATCCTTGCTTCTCAAACACTCCCTCCCATATCTCATCCTTCCTCTCCTTTTGTTGCACAATCAATCTTCCCTCCCTTTTCTATCTGACATTACATTCTCTCTAAAATGTTCCCTCTTCTTCTATATTCAGCTAATTTGTCCTCATTCTATGGCCTCGCTACCAAACCCTCCCCGCCATATCCATCCCTTACTCTGCTTCCGCTGCCCAATCAATCTTCCCTCTCTTTCTATTTGAACTCACACTCTCCAAAATGTTCCCTCTTCTTTTGATCTTGAAGTAACTTGTCCTCCTCCTATGGCCTTGCTTCCCAAACCCTCGCTGCCATATCCATCAAGACCTCTCTGTCCGCCGCACAATCTATTCTTCAACTCTGTTCTATCTGACCTAGCACTTCCCCTACTGTTTTCCACCCCAAGGCATTCACTCTGCCATCTCGCAAACCCCCCAATTCTGGTTCCCTTTCTTCTTCTAGCAAGCTGCATTTACATTCAAATACGCCTTCTTCTCTGCGGTGCCAGTTAGCAAGCACTCAGATGAAACTAGGAACAAGTCTCATTGACCAATCAACGAAAGAAATGAAGCATTGCCTCACAAAAACTGAGCTCTAGGCTTCCTCTCGTGCTTGTTTTGATCTTCATAACTGATGGATCGGAGGTAGGCATGGTCTATATCATAAAAAATAAAGTAAGCATCGAGACCCATTTGACCTTCAGTATTGATAGATCGACAAAAGCTGCAGGCACAGTGCATATTATACAAAATAAAGTAAGGATCTGGACACATTTGATCATCACAATTGATGGATCGGCAACAGCTGCAGGCAAGATTTATATTATACAAAATAAAGTAAGGATCGGGACGCGGATGATCTTCATAAAATTGATGGATCAGCAACAGCTGCAGGCAAGGTTTATATCATATAAAATAAAGTAAGGATCGGGACACATTTGATGTTCATAATTGATGGATGGGCAACAGCTGCAGGCAAGGTTTATATTATGCAAAATAAAGTAAGGATCGGGACAGAGGAGGCACAGAAGAGCAGGTGAGCTCAAAAGCTGACAGGGCAGGAGGCAAAGGCAAGACGGGAAAGAAGGTTTCCTACGACATCGCACAGCAGAGCTACCATGGCTTCGTATATCCAATCCCACCAGCAAGCATATTCAGTCTTACCGGTAGCTGCAAAATCTTGAGATCAAAACCCAAAAAACCCAAAAAAGATACGAAATCATCTTGAGATCAAACCCAAAAAAGATACGAAATCACGAAGCAAAAACAGAAAAGAAGAAGACAAAATGGAGTGAAGAATAAAAGAAGAAGAAAAAATGCAGTAAAAATGCATGGATTTGGTGAGGAATGAGGTTTATTTTGTATTATTGGGTGTGAGTTGTGGGGACATGACACCGACATGAGTCTTTTGGCATTAAATTAAAACAATTCATTATGGGGGATAGGGTGGTCTTTTCAAACACATGTGTTTCAACTTCCTTCCTCACCACGCCAATGGATTCACACTTGAGATGATATCACATCTACATGTGCTGGTGAAATATCAAAATCTCTTGTCCCACAAACTCTATCTCAATGTGGGAGTGAAGTCATTGATTGGAGATGATATCATTTTCATGTGCGAGTGAGAGATTAGAATCTTCTTCTACCAAAAACTCTCTCAATGTGGGAGTGAAGCCACATGTGGTGGTGAAAGATTAGAATCTTATTTTACCCGTAATGCCTTGTGCTCAGGTGTCCTTTGTATTTTGGGACCACCTCCATGAGCATAATGTCGATCCAATTTTCTCTCTCCAATGAATCTGTCATTCTATCTCCTCTCTTCAATGGAATTCACTTTCTTTCTTCTCTCTCCGCTGGAATGCACGTTCTCTCTCCGGTGCATTTGCACGTTCTCTCTCCTCTCTCCGGTGGAATGTGCATGTGCTATGTTGCAGCCCGTCATTGGCTGTCCACATCCACATTCCACCACAAACATAAAAAAATTTGCGAAAAAAAAAACGGCAATAAACCGAAATCGTACGGCCAAAAAACGAAAACGAAAAAAAAAAAAAAAAACTTTGCACAATGGCATTACGTAGGGGAAGGCCCGAAGCCCTCGGGCCTTCCTTGCTGGTAGGGGCCTACCCTCGAGCTCCCGCCCTCGGGCAAGGGCCCTCCCAGCAAGGAAGGCCCTCAGGCAGGGCCTTCCCCCCCACAAAAATATCTCAATGTGGGAGTGAAGTCAACCAAGTCAATGTGATATGGACTATACAAAATCTTCATGTGGATAGCAATTGATTGGTTACCTAAATTATCACTCACGTATAAGTTGTTAAGGGCAATAACAAACACTTGGCATGTTATGGTTGTCAAGAGGAGCTTGATTTAGGCCATAACAAAGTTTCAAAAAAAGCATTTAATCTCAACCATACATTTGCAACTACTACATCAGGTATCCTTCATTTGACAAAGGTATCCTTCATTTGACAACTGGCTACCCTCCTATCGTAGGTTTCGCCACTCCTGCTGCTCAATCTGCTACCGTCGGTAGCCAACCTCCTCATGAAGGATACCTCGTACATAGCTCATGTGGCAACCAATTTGTTTGTTATCCATGTGATCATGATCTTGAAAAACTCACACTATTACACAATAGAAGCCTAAGTACCTCGAGTCTTCCACCTTCCATCTATGAATGTTCATAGCTTTGCTACGTCCATAATTAACTAAGGTTAATAAGCCCCTAACATTAGGCTAGGAAAACCTACAAGAGGTTGGTGGATAACTTGAGAGCTCAAAAGTAGGCTCCAATTTGGTGCTTGAGCAGGACCTAGGCTTTAGTGTGTGCCACAAGCTGCACCCAAGCCTAGAGTTCAATAGTATAAAAGAAACATGCCTTGTAGGCCATTTTGGTGGCCCATTGTGGGCATAGTGTGGTATGAGTTTTTGTGTGGCCCTGTTAGGGGTATTCTCGTGTAAATAAATAAATTAGTCGGAAATAGTAGAAATATGTTGCGAGGGTCGTGGCTTCCTGTGTGTATAAGCCCATAACCCAATGAGCACTTGTAAATAAATCATTTTTTAATAAACTAGACTTTGGGCCATGTAAATAAAATAATATTAGAAGTTCAAAGTTTAAGTTAAACTTAAGTTCCTAAGTTTAAGTTAAACTTAAGTTCCTAAGTTTTGTGATTAGTCAAAAGTCAAATGGTGGTAGGTGGGGTGTGCTTCTTTGTGCACCATAAATTAATTTGTGTTTCTTTTGAAGGTTGTGGATTTCAATCCCACCTTCTTGGTGATGCCCTGGATGATTGTCGAATGCTCTAATACCACTGTTGCGGATCCTTCGACTTCGGATCTCCGAGCAGCTCTAATACCACTGATGTGGGATCGGTGACTTCGAACACTTCGAAGTCGTGCAATCGCGATTGACTGATATGAGCTCAGATGGAGCTGATCTGTCCGGGGAAACTACTACTTCATTCTGTGATCAGACATCCTCTGAACGACAGATAGCTATTGCTAATCTTATACTAAGTTATGAATAGTAGATAACGTCAAATGACAACGAAAGTATATCCACTTATGAATTAAGCAAGCATCATAACATTCAGAGATTGCATAAATTGATGAGCAGAAGAACTGTTACTTGTCTATATTACCAAAATCAAGTATACAACAATGATCTTTTGAGCGATGTCTGTTTTCCATATCAGCACGTTGCGCAAGAGAGGTATTCTCTCTCACGAATAGAAACTAGCTACTGCTAATTCTATGTAAGTGTGAGTATGGTGATGTGTGTCTGCTATTGCATGACTAACACCCATCCACTACTTCCACATACACTCTGTGTATGCTTCTCTCTGTATCTGTATCCGACCTCCAATACCTATAGCATGCTTGGTCTGATTAGAAGAACTAATTAGCTAACTATTACAAGATAGTTTAAGCTAAAACATCAGTTAACTACGTCTTGCTACTTTGCTTAACTACAAGGACTTAACGATTGAGTCGTGACATTCAAACTGTCACGCTTGTCGAGCCTTGATCTCGAAGTCGACGTACTTGACGTTTGACGTGGTTGGTCTCGAAGTCGACGTGCTCGACTTTTGGCTTTGGCACTTTGCTGGGGTTGAGTTCTTGTCGGGGACGTCGGACATTTCTGCCGAGTCGGGGACTTCGACCTTTGGGGAATGGTTTGCCTTCGGGGACTTCTGCCACTTCGACCACTTTGGCTGATTCTTGACTTCGGCGTCGTCGATGACTTCGGTTGAGATTGGTGCCTTGGCAGTGCGTTGGCATCGAGGGACTTAGATCGAATAGAGGAATGTCTGGTAGGTGTCAAAGACAACCATGAAGAGAGCACAACAATTAGGCGTCTGAGACAACCATGCTACCTTCGAAATTAGACATTCCGAATTGAGTGAGCGTCATTGAGAAAGAAAATTATCAGAAAGCATTCGTAGTGGAATACACATAAGAAAATAGAGAATCTGAATTAAGCTTATTGTGAAGAATGGTTCACAATAGTGACGCACTATGTGCAGTGATCTTACTTAGCTATCCACAGATTAAATAATTATCTCTATTTCTTGAATAGCTTTCACTCTCTCGGATATCTCTGATTCTGTGGAGTCAGATAGTTAAGACACAATGGAGTTCGCGCAGGAACTCTGATTCACTCTTCTCCACTTGCATGTGTGTTTATTACGTGAGTTGTTGTTATGTATACCTACATGGAACAGTTAAGAGACTGTGTGGGAAATGAGCGTGAAACAACGCAGTTACTAAAAAGGTACTAAAGTGAACTATGACGTGGTCTGCGTCGGACGGGGCAATGTGGATGACGTGTATAAAGTCCTACACACAAGATACCATCTAAGCATATCAATTAAAGCAACAACACAAGGGAACGGGTGGTGGATAAGCCAATCCAACCAAACCTAGATCGTATGGATCTAGCCCCCAAGCTATGAATCAATCACGGTCATGGAAAGAGGAATCACACTAGCAGCATGTAGCTACCAATCACAAAATCAAGCATACACTAGTGAGAGCCCAATAGGTATACTTATACCCTCCAAGGCCCATGCACCACTAGCAATGCATTGTGACACCTCATTGGACACCTCTGCAGCCTATCTGGGCCATGTCATCCAGTTCTCTAATGACTCACTGATAGACCCATACCAACTCCACCACCATGTGTTTAGGCCTACAACCATTAATTATGACTATGTACACAGAAGGGCCTCAATTCCCTTATTGTCACAATTAACTTACGAGTTGTTGGTCTACTGGTCCCAAGCATGGACATGCTACCCGAGACCAGACATGGGCATGACAACATGGACCTCAAACTCAAAGAGTTCGTCGTCGATCCTGCTTCTGCTCCAGTTGGTTGATTGCACAGACGTTCGACTTCAGAGAGTAAGGCTACGGTGTTGTTGTAGAGAGCGAGAGAGAGTGTATGTTTACATAGTGTACTGGTGTTCAGGACGAATTTGAATGATTTGAGTTCTAATTACCAGAATTCTGATGATTCGAATTCAAGTAAGTTGGAGTGATGCTTAATTCCAACATTTTCCCTTAAGCTTAACTCCTAGGATCCTGAATGAAGTTGAGCAAGCTACATAATCAACATGCTTTTCTGTTTACATAGGCTTAGTCAAGATATCAGCCAACATACTAGCAGTAGGACAGTAACTTAATTCAACATCTTTATTCTGAACTTTCTCTCCAAGAAAATGAAATCGAACTTCAATGTGTTTAGTTTTGGAGTGAGTCCATGGGTTCAGAGATAGAGCAATGCAGCTCTGATTGTCACAATAGAGTATAGTTGGACTGATTTGAGAGATCATAAGATCTTGAAGCAATCTTCTAAGCCAGATGATTTGCTTCACTGTAGAGGTAGTTGTAACATATTCTGATTCTATGGAGGACAAAGAAATGCATTTCTACTTTCGACTATTCCAAGAAATGGGTCCTCCTGCTAGAAAGCAAAGATAGCCAAATGTGGATTTTCTTGTGTCCACATTACCAGCCCAATCAGAGTCACAATAAATAAGTAATGTCAAGGCATCCTCTGTATTTTCATTGTAACACAAAGCATAGTTCTTAGTGGCTTGAATGTATCTTAGTGCTCTGAGTAGAGCCTCCCAGTGAGGTAGGCTGAGATTTAACATAAACAGTGACAATGTGTTGACTGTAAATGCTAGACCAGGTCTGGTGCAGACCATGGCATACATGGTCTGGTGCAGACCATGACATATATGATCGATCCGACTATCGATTAATAAGGGTAGTTGCACATCTGTTTCTTTTTTGCATTAGTTTTTGGGCACATATCCTTTGACAGTTGGAATCCTAGGTCCATAGGCAAGTCTATTGACTTGCAGTTTTCCATGCCATACCTGTAGAATACACTGGTTAGATACCTTTCTTGACTTAACATGATACTTCTCTTCGCTCTGTCTCTAGTTATCTTGATTCCCAGAAGGTAGTGCACAGGGCCTGAATCAGTCATTTTGAATTCCTTCGGCAAAAGTGTCTTTGTCTCATGAAGCAACTGATTCGAATTGTTGATGATTAGTCAGTCATCAACATATAGTGCTATTATGACATAGCTTGAGCCTCTATGTTTGAGATAAACATTAGAGTCAGCAGAGTTAGGAATGAAGTCGTGCTGCAACAAGAATCAATTGATTATATCAAATTAGGCCCTTGGAGCTTGCTTGCCCATAGAGAGCTTTCTGCAGCTTACATACTTTGTGTTCTTGGCCTTGAAGGACGTAACCCTCAAGTTGATAGATTTAAATGTCTTCTTGTATATATCCATTCAGAAAGGTTGTCTGAACATCCATTTGGTGAACTTCCAGATCTTCGACAGCTGTGAAGGTGAATAAAGATGGAATTGACTGAAGTCTTACAACTGGACTATATGTCTCAGTGTAGTAAATCCCATAGGTTTGTTTGTAACCTTTGATGACTAGATGAACAGCTTTAAGTTGAAGATCCACTTACTGTCGATGATCTTTGCATCTATAGGAGCTTTGACAAAATGCTAGGTCTTGTTCTTCATCAATGAATTGTACTCACATGCATGGCAGAACACTAGTTGTCTGCATTCAAACTCAACAATGCTTCTGTTACTGAAGTAGGTTCATTGTTGTTGATGAATGCCTGAGGAGTAAAACGATCAGGTTCTTGTCAATGTCGTGCAGATCTCGACATAAGAGACAACATCTTCGTCTAATACTAGCGAACCTACTACAGCTAATTGATTGAGTAGCTATTTGAATTTGTTTAGATGATTAGTGAATGAGGTCCCTTCAACTCATCTTGAGCGACATGAACTTCTTTCCCAAGAAGAGACGAGTCGATACATCTGTTGTTTCGTATAGACCAGTAAGAATGTCCCATGCCTCTTTGGAGCTGGAACAATTAGCTACATGAGCTATTTGTGAATCTTTGAGATTCAGAGATATAATGGCAAGAGCTTTGCCATCCTTAGCTTCCCATGAGGTCAGCATGTCAGGTTTAGTCGACTTGGCTATTAAACCGTTGACGTATTCTCATAGTTCTTTTTTTGTGAGTATCATCTTCATCTTGAAATTCCATATGTGGAAGTCATTACCGTTGAACTTGTTGATCAAGCAGATTTCTGAAGATGTTCGTTCCATGATGAATGATCTAAATATAGTAAAACAGTTTTGAATACTAATAGTAGTTTGGAACAATGGCTCTGATACCACTCTGTTGGAGGGCTCTCGAAGATATTAGGTGCGAAATAGGAAACAGAGCTCACCGGAACTTCACCAAACTACAACATCAACATTGACTTAGATCAAATGGAAGAATGTCTGGTAGGTGTCAAAGACAACTATGAAGAGAGTGAAACAATTAGACATCTGAGACAACCATGCTACCTTGGAGATTAGACATTCCAAATTGAGTCAGCGTCATTGAGAAAGAAAATTATCAGAAAGCATTCGTAGTGGAATACACATAAGAAAATCGAGAATCTGAAATAAACTTATTGTGAATACAATGATCAAAAAATGATCTTGTGCCCAAGAATGGTTCACAATAGTGACACACTATGTTCAATGATCTTACTTAGCTAGCTATAGATTAAATAACTATCTCTATTCCTTGAATAGCTTTCACTCTCTCGGATATCTCTGATTCAGTGGAATCAGATAGTTAAGACACAATGGAATTCGTGCAGGAACTCTGATTTGCTCTTCTCCACTTGCATGTGTGTTTATTACGTGAGTTGTTGTTATGTATATATACATGGACCAGTTAAGAGAATGTGTGAGCAATGAGCGTGAAACAACATAGTTACTAAAAAGGAACTAAAGTGAACTGTGACATGGTCTGCGTCGGACGGGGTAGTGTGGATGACGTGGACCTCAAACTTGAAGAGTTTGTCGTCGATCTTGCTTCTGCTCCAATTGGTTGATTGCACAGACGTTTGACTTTAGAGAGTAAGGCTGTAGTGTTGTTGTAGAGAGCGAGAGAAAGTGTATATTTACATATTGTACTGGTGCTTAGGACAAAATCAAATGATCGGCTTCTGATGACCAGAATTCTGATGATTCGAATTCATGTGATTGGGAGTGATGCTTAATTTCAACAAAACTGTCTACAACTCGTTTCTCTCAACCAGGTCCTTGATCAAATGATACTTAATAGCAATGTGTTTCATTCTTGAGTAAAACACATGATCCTTTGTCTGATGTATTGCAGATGTGTTGTCCATGTATAAGATTAGTGGCCCGTTGATGCTCTCTCCCAAACCATCTAGAAATTGTCTGAGCCATGTTAGCTCATTAGCCATTTTGGCTGCAGCAACATATTCTGTCTCGCATGATAATTGAGCAGTTATGGTTTGCTTTCTGAGGATCCATATAACAGCTGCATTGGCTGCTATTGTGCATCCTCTCGAGACACTTTTGGGATCATCTTTGATTGATGCCCAACTAGTTAGAATTAAAGTAGATTCATTGTGCTACTGTATTGTGGGTCCTATCAGTGGATAAGGATCAGTTGGCCTCGCCACGAGGCAAGTCGACAGGACACGCGTCCCGCCAACGGCAACCTGGGTCATACATGGGTTGCCTGAGTGAACAACTATATGTACAGTGTAATTTCGTTTTGAGAAATACAGTTGCTATGTGAGCTTGCTGTGGAGAGTGTTTTCTGTTTGTGTTACTGTGTAGCATGATCTATGTTCCTGTGCAAAGCAAATTCTAAGTTGGTATCAGAGCCGTACAGGGAGTGTACACAGTACATCATCGTCGTTGAAGAGAGCTTCGGGAGAACTGTCTTCTTAGAGTTCGGGGTTTACGGCGGGTTGAAAACGGAAGGAGAAACATTGGTGCAGAGAGTTTAACACACAGAAGCTTGGTAAGCTTGAGACTATGTGAGGATTCAGAGACAAGGGTTGTCGGCTGAATTAGAACCTCAGCAAACAGAATTTTGAAATTCCGAAGCAGGCTATTCGGTGTTTGCAGTCAGTGTGCAATCAATCGGACATCGTTTGACAAACGGTGTAAGCTTTAGCTTTCCAGTAGTAGGACAACCTCAGAGCAATTGATTTGGTCAGCCAGAGAGCTGTGAAAAGCAAGCCAAGTTCAAGGTTGTGAGAAAAACCCTGGTCTAGAGTTTGGAAGCCAAAAATCAAAGTTTTCTCTCTATTTTGAACTATTTTCTGAGCTGTAAAAGCACACAGGAGGGCGCCCTAGCAGTGCGAGCCTGATCAAGAGTGGTCGTGGACAGCAGAGAGAGAGAGAGAGAGAGAGAGAGAGAGAGAGAGAGAGAGAGAGAGAGAGAGAGAGAGAGAGAGAGAGAGAGAGAGAGAGAGAGAGAGAGAGAGAGAGAGAGAGAGAGAGAGAGAGAGAGAGAGAGAGAGAGAGATTGTTGAAAAATCCTTAAGGGAGCCATAGCTGGAAAACGTAGGAGGAAGAGCCCGCAGGCAGATCACGTGCGGTGGAGAGAGGTGGGTTCCTAACGTCCCGGAGTGAGTAGTGCTTGTAGGCGTGTGGATCAACGCACAAAAGCATCTAGGACCGTAGGATGAGTCCCTATGAAGATCAATGATTGAGATCATGCTTTTGGAAAGCAGTGTGAGCCTTTGGATCAGAATAAGCCATTAGATGGCAAGTCAAGGGGCTGTGAAAGTTTGAAGGACAATTGGGCCTTCAATTTCATTAAAAAATTTCATATTGAAATAGAAGTTGGGTCCCTTCACAAGTGAAGAGTGAAGTTTCTTCAAGGTGAAGAAACAGCTCAAAAACAAAGAAAATCCCTATTTTTGGGTCCTTTGCCCGTTTTGATCCAAACGAAGGGCACCCAGACTGTACCTGCAAGTACGGTACAGCAAAACAGAGTGATTGTAGCGGAAAAAGTGTTTGGAGTGCGTCAGAAGTGATTTCACCATTCTACTAGGCACGAAGTTGAGAGTTGACGATTGAGTGCATTTCGGAAGGCGACGCTGATTTGGCTTTTAAATTTGTGGAAAAGAGATGAGTGGTCTGGTAAGGGAAAAAGTGAAGGTCATTATTTTCAACTTCTGACATCACTGTTGGCCTCGGCATACTGTTTTTAGCCTACGATAGAAGTTTCAAGCAGTTTTGCGATGACAAACATGGGAGAGTCCATTTTGAATGAAAGTAGCAAATTGGACGAGATTTCCAACTATGCAGTGTGGAAATTCAAAATGAAAAACATACTAATGGAGAAAGACGTGTGGAAAGTCGTCACAGGTGATGAGAGAAGCCGCCAAATGAAGCGGATATCAAAGTGTTCGACAAAAAGATGAGGAAAGATTTGACCTTCATTAACTTGTCAGTGAAGGATCACATCATTACCCACATATGTGATGCTGTGACACCCAGACAGGCATGGGATGTGCTAAAAAAGCAGTTCGAGATGTCAAATCCGTCAAGAATCATGTTTTTGAAGTCAAAGTTGAATAGTGCCCGCATGGAGCAAGGAGAGCACATTCAGACGTACATGACCAGAATCAAGACAATGAGGGATGAACTGCATTCTATTGGTGAGCGCATACGTGATGTGGAGCTGGTGCACAATGCATTGTGCGGCATTGCAGAACCCTATCAGATGTTTGTGAGCGGAATAGCATCAAGAGAAAGGTTGCCAACCTTTGACGAGCTCATAGGAATCTTGATGTAGGAAGAGCAACGGCGAGAAATGGTGAAAGCTAGACGTCAAAATATTGACAATCAGGCACTTGCGACACGCCAAAACAAGGCAAGGGCAAGGGCAAGAAGAAGTCTAAGCAGCAATTTGCCAAACCTATCATGTGCCAAACCCAATCAAATAGCAAAAATAATGAAATTCAAGGAGGATGAGGGATCTTCCAGTAAGACCAAAAAGAGAGGCAAGTGCTTCCATTGTGGTAAAAAGGGCCATTGGAAAAGTGAATGTCGCAAATTCTTGGCAGATCAAGGCAAGGGAAAACCAAAGCAAGCATGTAACCTTGTCGATGAGGGTGAGATTGATGACTCTAGCATCTTCATATCTTCATTGTCATCTAATCAAGATGATCAAGCGTGGTATATTGACTCGGGAGTCACAAGACACATGACAGGTAACAAGAATTGGTTCAGTAGCATGAAAGTGTTGGATAATGGAACGTCCGTTTCACAGGCAAATGGCGAGGTGTGCAAGATCAAGGGGATAGGCACTGTTTCAATCCAACTACTTGATGGAAAAAGCAAGATGATCAGGGAGGTACTTTACGTACCAGGTTTGAAGAAAAATCTACTTTCTGTTGGAGTCATTACTGATCAAAAGTTGAAGGTAGAATTCGCCCATGATCGTTGCTTTGTAAAGGATGTGAACCAAAAGTTCAAAGTTATTGCGGATGGAGTAAGGGAGCTCAATACAAAATTGTACAGGTTGAATGCTACAATCAAGGGGCAACATGGACTTGTATCGTCCATTCCATCGCAAACTGAGTTGTGGCATAAGAGGCTTGGTCACTTGAACTTGGGAAGTCTCAGTTTGATGAGGAAATTGGAGATGGTAATAGGATTTTCTACCATTGAAGACCACTTGAAATCGATGTGTGAATCATGTGTATATGAGAAGAAGCATCGAGAGAACTTCAATAAAGGGGATGTTGCAAGAGCAAAGAACATCCTGGATTTAATCCACACATATTTATGTGGGCCTATAAGGACCATGTCCTTAGGTAAAGCCTTCTATTTCATGACCTTTATTGATGATATGTCACAAAAGACGTTGATCTACTTCTTGAAGAAGAAATCAGATGCATTTGACAACTTCAAGAGCTTCAAAGCATTGGTCGAAAATCAAACAGGTAGGAAGATCAAAGTCCTAAGATCAGATAGTGGAGGTGAGTACAAGTCTAATGACTTCAATGATCTTTGTGATCAATGCGGGATTAAAAGACAATTTACGCAAGCTCATACTCCTGCTCTCAATGGTGTAGCTGAGCGCAAGAATCGTACGATTGTAGAAAGTGCCAGATCTATGCTAGCTGAGATGAAACTACCAAAGGATTTTTGGTCAGAAGCATGCAGTACGATAGTCTATCTTCAAAATAGAAGTCCTACCATTGCCATACCAAAGATAACACCCGAGGAAGCATTCACGAAGAAGAAGCCAAAGGTGAACCACTTGCGAATCTTTGGATGTAAGGCCTTTGTACACGTTCCTAAGGAAGAGAGACGTAAACTTGATGTGAAAGCTATCAAGTGCTATTCCTAGGATATGATGATCGTGTGAAGGGCTATAGATGTTTTGATCCAGTGGAAAACAAAGTCCATCTAAGCCGTGATGTTATCTTTGATGAATCCAAGATGTATGAAGACGAGGATGCTGAGAAGATAGATACATCCAGTGGGAAAGATGGTATAGTGAGAATACCACCTGATGATGATCCATTCATTGACCTTCCGAGTGATGAACATGAGGATACATCTCAGGATACTACTACTCAACCTCAAGAGACAGGTTGGAGAGGTAGGGACAAACCTTTTGGTGCAAGAAGGATTGAAATTGCAGGTGACAAACGCAAGGAGAAGGATATACCGTGGGATACATTTTCACCAGGAAGCCGATCACCTGACAGGAGGAATCTCTCTAAGTGGTTTGAGAGATTGTTGGAGAGTCGCGACATGGATGACTTTCCAGAATCATCTAGCCAGGGAGAGCTACGAAGATCAACAAGAGAGAAGACACAACTTGAGAGGTATGAAGCAAATTATGCTCTCTTATCTAGTATTATTCAAAGCAAAGAACCTTCGACTTTTGGTGAAGTGAAGGGTGATGACATTTGGGTCAAGGCCATGGGAGAGGAGATGGAGTCAATTGCTAAGCATAGCACATGAGACTTAGTAGAACCACCAGTTGGCAAGAAACCCATTGGTTGCAAATGGGTATACAGGACTAAGTACCATGCAGATGGAAGTATAGCAAAGCACAAGGCAAGATTGGTGATCAAAGGGTATGCACAAAGTAAAGGCATCGACTATGAGGAGACCTTTGCGCCGGTATGTAAGTGGAATACTCTATGTCTACTTGTTGCTTTAGCTTCACATTTTGGTTGGCCTTTGCATCAGATGGATGTGAAATCTGCTTTTCTGAATGGTGAGTTGGAAGAAGAGGTGTTCATGGATCAACTTGAAGGCTTTGTAGTGAAGGGACAGGAAAATAAAGTATCTCACTTGCAGGAAGCACTTTATGGTCTTAAACAGGCACCACGTGCGTGGTAGAACACACTCTAATCCAAATTTATATGTCTTATGCTTTGATGGTATGGTTGCTTTGATTGCTCTTTATGTTGATGACTTGATTATTACGGGAAATAATCAAGAGATGATAGACATGATCAAGAAAGACCTCATGGAACAATTCAAGATGATAGATCTCAGCCTGATGCATTATTGCCTGGAGTAGAGGTGTGGCAAAAAGGACACGAAGTGGGTTTAACATAGGTGAAGTATGTCAAAGAGTTGCTGTACAAGTTTAGGTTGCAGGACTGCAAACCAATGAATACTCCTATTGAACCAGGTAAAAAGCTTTCTAAGCTTGATGAGTCACATTCATTTGATGCTACGCTGTATAGGCAATTAGTAGGGAGATTGATTTACCTTACCACGACTAGACCAGATATATGCTATGTTGTTGGCATTGTAAGTCAGTTTATGACAGCACCTACGAAAACGCATTGGAAGGCAGCTAAACGCATTTTGCGTTATGTAAAACACTTTAGAGTATGGCTTGATTTACAAGAAGCATGATGGTTTACCTGAGTTGTGTGGCTATGTGGATGCAGATTGGGGAGGTGACTATGATGATCGTAGATCCACCACAGGGTATGTATTCCAGTTTTGTGGTAGTTGCTTTTCCTGGTCTAGTAAGAAGCAAAGTACAATTGCTCTTTCAACCACAGAGGCAGAGTATAAGGCAATGTGTAGTGCAGCACAGGAAACTATATGGTTGAGACAAATCTTGGAAGAAGTTGGCATGATGCAGAAAAATCCCACGATATTACATAGCGATAGTCAGAGTGGCATTCAGCTAGCAAAGAATCCAGTGTTCCATGCGAGAACTAAACACATTGAGATTCAGTATCACTTTATACGTGAGAGGCTGCTGAGTCGTGAAATTCATGTTGTTCATTGTAGCACAGAAGAACAACTAGCTGATATTTTCACTAAGCCACTTGTTGGAGAAAAGTTTGATAAGTTTAGATCAAAGCTTTCTGTACTTAAAGTTTGTTGACTTTAAAGCTATGTATATGACTGTATATAAACTAGACTCTACTTTATGGGAGAGAGTTAGAATTAAAGTAGAATCACTGTGCTACTGTACTGTGGGTCCTATCAGTGGATAAGGATCAGTTGGCCTCGCCACGAGGCAAGTCGACGGGACACGCATCCTACCAACGGCAACCTGGGTCATGCATGGGTTGCCTGAGTGAACAACTATATGTACAGTGTAATTTCATTTTGAGAAATACAGTTGCTATGTGAGCTTTCTGTGGAGAGTGTTTTATGTTTGTGTTACTGTGTAGCATGATCTGTGTTCCTGTGCAAAGCAAATTCTAAGTCAGCTTGCATCACTGTAGGACTCTATTTGAAGTCTTGCATTTTGAGAATAGCAGAGTTCATAGTCCTTTGTGCTCTGCAGGTACTGTAGAATTCGTTTGGCAATCTTCCAGTGTGTCGGACCTGGATTGATATTTAATTGGCTCAATCTGAACACTACATAGGCAAATGTGTGGCCTTGTATTGTCTGCCAAGTATACTTCAAAGAACCAATAAGCCTTATGTTAGGCTTACGTTGCATAGCTTCTCGGTCTACATTGTCTTTGGGACAGTCTTCACTTGTCAGTATTGTGCCAGGTACCATAGGAGTGTTCACTCTCTTCCAATTTATTTTTTTCATGGCTTCTAATGTCTTTGAGGTTCCTGCTTATTATGATGCAATCATTAAGAGGGAGTCTTATGAAGGAAAGAGCAATGGAAGGTTGGTTCTTGGGAAGATCCAAGAAATGGATCTCAAATCTCTTCATCAACTCAAAGGATTCTATGATTATGAATTGATCACTCATGATCGAGATGGCAAAAGGTTGGTTGGAGAAGACTACATGGAACATTAGGGGATATTAGAACTTAAAATGGGCCCTTTGTCAAGATGCTTTTTTTGACTTCGCACGCTTTCAACGCTTAAGTGGCCCAATCAATGGTGTCCGCCAGTAGTACAAACGATTGTGATTGGACCACAATTACTGTCCAAATACTCTTTTGCTGTCCGTATTTGTACACTCGAGATTGAATGACGTAAATAGTTATAAACTGTAGTCAACTAATCCCTGTAGTTTAGGAACTTCTTGTCATTCTTAGGTATACCTCTCATTCTCTTTGTTCTCATTCATACTCAACTTCCATAAAGATATTTTGGACTAATGGCGACACACAATCAGAGACCAAGAGGAACCATTGATGCGAGCCAGGATGAAGACGAGCAGTTTATTTGGTGCGGGCCATGCAATGTCCTAGTATTGGATCAGCGCGCATGTGTACAGATCAACAGTGAGGCAGTACAGGAGGCACGCGAACCGATAACTCGAGTATAAAAGTCGGCAGTCGATAGCGGATCAATGCGCAGGTGAGTATAGGCCATTGTTCGTTGTGTTAAATTTTTGGATCGAATCCGAGCCTTCATACTTTTCCCATGCTGATCTTTGTTGTTTGGACGATCACACACTTTGAAATCTTTGTAGATTAGAAGCGGCCGCCTCCACGCCAAAGGGAGAATCTAGAATATCCCCTCTGAAAGTTAGAATGTTTCATTTAGTTCTCATTTAGTACTAGAGGCCATTTGCAAACCTAGTATCGGATCAGCGCGCACGTAAAAAGTCAGCAGCTACAGAATGTAGGTCGGGCGCGTCGAACCGATATCAGACAGAAAAGTCGAAAACTAGGCGATATCGCATGGGCGCGTGGGAGTCTGGAACAAGAATATCACAATTGGGTCGGGCACACTAAACCGATATTGCCTGTTGTTAAAAAAAAAAAATAGTAACTTTTGAAGGACAACTCAAATTGAGACGATTACAACGCCATTAGAAAGCCCTTGACTAGAGCTTTTCAATGGCACCCAACATGACCCAGTTTTGAGCTACGGTTAAAGAGCTATTCTTAGTCAAAGCTCTGGGCGGTCAACAATCAACGGTCAACCTAATATCGAATCAGTGCGCGGTTGACCAATTTGACCTTGTCAGACCCTAAGGGCGCACGCCGATCCAATATTAGGGTTTTCAATTTTTTTTTTTTTGGTTTTTTTTTTTTTTTTTTTTTTTTTTTTTTTTTTTTTTTTTTTTTTTGGAAAGAGCTCGACGAGAGCTTCGCAACAACACCAGAATGACCTGATTCCGAGTTACGGTTCAAAAGTTATAGGCAGTCAAAGTTTTGGGGCCTATAACTTTGACTGCCTATAACTTTTGAACTATAACTCGGAATTAGGTCATTCTAGTGCCGTTGCGAAGCTCTCGTTGAGCTCTTTCTTAAAAAGAACCAAAAAAAAAAAATGAAAACCCTAATATTGGATCGACGCACGCCCTTAGGGTTTGACCGAGTCAAATTGGTCAACCGCGTGCCGATCCGATATTAGGTTGACCGTTGATTGTTGACCACCCAAAACTTTGACTGAGAATATCTCTTTAACCGTAGCTCGAAACTAGGTCATGTTGGGTGCCCTTGAAAAGCTCTCATCGAGGACTTTCTAATGGTGTTGTAATTGTCTCAATCCGAGCTGTCTTTCAAAAGTTACCATTTTTTAATATCAGTTCAGCGCGCCTGACCCAGTCGTGATATTCCTATTCAAGACTCCCATGCGTCCATCTAATATCGCCTAGTTTTCGACTTTTCTGTCTAATATCGGTTCGGCACGCCCGACCTACATTCTGCAGTTGCTGACTTTCTACGCGCGCGCTGATCCAATATTGGGTCCGCGAATGGCTCGCACGAAGCAAACAACACGTAGGTGTCCCAATGCAAGGAGGCCACACGGAAATCCACCACCACCTCGTCCTCCACCACCACCTCCTAGGCCAACGAGCACGCCACATGACCCGCCATGACTGAAGTATATCCGAATGATCTGTGCGTGCATGATTGCCCTCGTAAGTTTCCGTGAACGTATCGTATCTCTATGTACGGAAATTCGGTGGCCATTATTCTTTACTGATGGACCATTCATTACTTTAGGCGCAGGTACCATGCTGTAATAATATTATTGGTGGACGTTTACAGCCCCAGATTATATGACAAATGTATGGCTGTTATTACAAGCACGCTTAACTAATTAATGCCTGAAGTTAGAGCTAGTTTTAACCATAGTAGTTAGAATGCGGGTAGTATCGAAAACTCAAAAAACGGCAACCAAACGGTACCGGTTTCCATTCTCTCTCTACCTAACCTCTCTCTAAAGGCAAATTTTTTAAAGGGCCCATTTTAAGCCCAAATTTCCCCTAGTGCAAATCGAGAGGCAATTTCTTCAAGGCAATGGAAATCTTATTGGTGAGCTTATTGAGGAAGGCTAGATTTATTAGGTTTGATGCTCATCTTCACCCACTCTACTTCATGTTGGACGGAAAGTTTGGAATCTATCTTTTGATTTATGATGGTGACATTGGTGACATCAAGCAATGGTTGGACTGAACCTAAATCACTTTAGGAGGTGTCCTCTACACCTTAGAACAGCCTTGAAGAGTCCCCAAAACTCTGATCTTCCCTCTCCTTGAATGCTAGAAAGCCTCCTCTATGAAATCACCTCTAAAACTCGCTTAGAAATCAATGCTTGGAGCAAGCAAAGCTTGCTATCTTGGTAATGTCGATTGAATTCAACTTTGCCTCTGGTTTTAGACACCTAAATACCTGCAAATGAAGTCACACAACACCAATCTCCGATGTATTTGACTCACTTTGAGTTCTAGAATCAATGCTAGATGCTAAGATCCAATCTACACAAGATTTAGATCAAAAATTGTGATCAAATTGAATGAAAACCAAGGATTTAGCTCATTTCAGCCTTTAGGCTCTGATACCATCTAAAAATTACAGCAAATAAGGATCCTAAAACACTTGAAATAATGAGGGAAACAATAGATTATGATCTCATAAGATTAGCACAAGTTGAACCATTCAAATCCATCAAAAATCTATGCTTGAACCTCACTAAATGGCCCAAACCCTTGAATAAGCCTTCACATGTGTGAAAGTACGGCCTTCCACAGTCTGAGTACTGTACACCAAAACTACATTCAATCCTATAATCATTAGTAATCACAAGAACTCAAACAATTATGAACATAGAGAGCAATTGCACCATTATGAGAGAAAAATCATGAAATTGCTTGATTGATTTTGGTGAGATATCATCACCTATATATACATGATCCATCACGGTTTTGGGCAGCTATGAGTAGCCCTAAACCTATCCCTGATGCTAATTTTGGTGGATCTTTCATCCCTACCAAGTTAGGTTTGAAATCTTGGAGATCCCTCAATGATGCAAAAATTACCAAAAATAGCTCCTATTTTTTCTCTCTTGTATCTAAGCATAATTTGGACTCATTCCAAAGGTTCTAACACTTAGGTCTACTTGAGAACATCTTTATGAATGGAATCCTATGCTATTTGGCACGTATGACAAACCACATCATGACCACCTAACCATTTACAAGTCATATGACCAAAACTAGTCAAGCTAGAATTGTGAATTTTTAACATCTCCCACGCCAACGCACTGCGTGAATTTGCATGCAGTGCTTGAAGAAATCAGAGAAAGATCAATATAGATGATTTTCTTGTTGTGTCTGATTTCGAATGCAAATGCGTCTGCTGTTTATTCGTGTGTCTAAGTTTCCTTGTTCATTTGAATTTCGCACCTTGGTTGAAACTATGTTGAATGCTACATTAATTTTATAAACGTAGATCAAGAGTGCCTGACTACACTCTGGAGGACTGTAGGAGTGATTCAGCTGGCAGTGTCCAGCGATCGCATCTAAACTCCATCCGAGGGTAAAGAGAGTCATGGTTCCTTCGCAAAAGCCTCGCGACTGCGATTCTGATTCATTCTCATCTTCAGTGGTATCAGAGCATATCACACTCTTCAGTGGTATCAGAGCCGATCATCCTGTCATATTCTAACATAGCCAAGAAGCTAGCAGATCCAGGAGGCCAAGCACTCAAACAAACAACATCAACAAGGGAACAGACTCCAAGAAACAATGGCTTCAATCAACAGCATGCAGAGCAAGATCTGCACAATACTTGATTCTTCAAGATCTAACTTTCTAGCCTGGAAAGTTAAGACATCACTGATACTCAAGGGCGAAGGACTATTTCCCTGGGTGGATGGCACAGAAGAAATACCTACGACAACATGCAAGGAGCTACATGAATGGAGGGAGAAAAATGACAAGGCAGTAGCCTTGCTATCATCTTCCATCGCAGATAGTCTCACACTTGACCTGGCTACACTCTCCAAAGCTAAGGAGATGTGGGATGCATTGCTGACCATATTTCAGACAAAATCAAGAAGTCAAATCATGATGCTAGAAGATCAGTTGACGAATTTGCAGTGGGATGGAAAAGACCTCACTTCTTTCGTAAGAAAGATGAAGGATCTATTTTTGTCACTACATAACTCTAGAGCAGAGAACGATGTGTCAACTGAGAAGTAGCTCATGTACCTATTGAGAGCCTTACCCAGATCATTCCAGACGACAAGAACCATGCTCACGAAAGATCCCGCCATGAACCTCAAAAAGGCGATTGTCAAGATTTGAGAGGAAGTCGAGGCCATAGAACATCTTGATCACAAAGATGGTTCTGATCAGGCCCTCTACGGCAACAAAGAAAAATCCAAGAAGCAATTCAAGCCTAAGAGAGAGCCAAATCAGAGGCAAGATTGTGATCAGGCAGAGAGAACCAGCAAAGGCGACTGGAAGAGCAAAGGGAGGTCGAAACAACAAGGTGCAGACAAGAAGTCTTGCATGAGACGCAGAAGAGACGAGCATACAGTAGATACATGCTGGCTCAATCCCAAGATTGAGTGTATCCATTGCCATAAGAAGGGTCACGCAGCCATGGATTGCCGCCAGAACCCGAGAAACAAATGTCAAAATATTGGAAAAATCTATCTAATGTTGTAAGTAGGGGTCCTAAAAATGCCAAAGATGAATTGAGCTCTTTTGGCTTAGTAAAGACCCATCTTAGAATAAAATATTCAAGGTAGGTAGAAGTAAAAACTCGAGCTACCATAGGAATTGCCATTTGTACTTTGCATGCCACATTTAATGCATGAAAAGACTAGGTGGCACAATTAGACATATTGAGGTGGCTTGAATAAGTCTAGATAGCTGAGAGGTGGATTCATAACTCCAATTCAACTCAAAGTAGGAGAAGAGTCCATGGATCTGTATATATGCTATGTACTCTCGTTGAGAATATGATGAAATTTGTGTGTAATGCAAATTTGGAGACTAAGCTCTTTGTGCCCTCTCTCTCAACTCGAGTTTTGTACATTCATATTCTCTCTCTAGTCGAGTTGAGGCATTTATTGCACTTAGTTTCATGTTTTGCTAACAAATCTTGCTTGTAACACAATAATATTTCTTGTATGATCAACTTTCCTATTGTCAATCAAGCTAGTCTGATCTTTATGGTATTATTGGGCTTAGGAGATCAAAAGTACATGTGTAGGGCATCCCACACGTGTGAATTCATCGTGGTATCAGAGCCTACCTAAGATTTATAGGCAAATCTAATCAGAAAGTTTGCAAATTTGATCAGATTTCAAGCTAGGACTTGTCTAGATTTTACTTTCTAGCTAGTTTGTAGTTTTTTGGTGATTTAGAGCTTCAAACCACTTTGAATGGTCCAGATCAGGTACTGTACGGAATTTTAGGTGCAGGCACGTGTGAAATCCGCCCATTTTCAGTTTGGTGGTTCTCTCTCACCTCATATCCAAATTTCATGCAAATTAGCCCACTAGAAAGCTAGAAATGTGAAAATTTGATGCAATTTGAATCATGACAGTTGGATAAGCCAATCAAAAGTTATAAGCTTTTGAAGAGTCGTAGGTAGGACGCCTAGACCTGTGACAAATCATGAGTACATGTCATTTATTGCTTGAATGATCACAAAAATCATCCAGAAATTGACCAATCTCATCTATATCTGATTTAGACAAAATTTATAGGTTCTAGGCAAATTTTTTCATACAAATAGATTGTATTTGAGTCAATTTGACATTTTTGGAGTATTTCACATGTGTGAAATTCAGAGAACCATAACTTTTGCCATACTTCATTTTTTTTTATGATTCAAATCTTGTTTTAGAGAGATTGTCAAGCTAGTGAGATCTATCTCACAGTTTTTTGCTTTGTCTTACATAGGATTTGGTTTTTTGCCCTTGATTGGTTCCTATAGTGAGAAGATAAGCAATTTTTTCATCCATCTTTTTTTATTTCCATCATTCTTTATGACTTCAATGAGTGTCTTTCTATTAGAAGCAAGTGAAAGATTGCCAACCTCCAATTACTCAATTTGGAAGGTTAGGATGGAATCTGTCTTAATACTACAAGATGTGATGGATATTGTACTTGGTATTGAAGAAGAACCACAAATTCCTCAAGAAATTCCAAAGTACAAAAAGAGAGCTAGGATGGCTCTGCATTATATTAAGATGAATGTCTCAAATGACATCTTAAGAGAAATTGGTGCTTGTACTAATGCCAAAGATGCTTGGGATACTCTCAAGTCCATCTATGAGGCAAAGAATACTTCTAGACTTCTAACACTAAGAAACCAAATTTTTCAAAGTGTACAAAGAAGTGATGAATGTGCTTCAGCTTATGTAATGAGAGTTAAAGAACTTCGTAGAGAATTGTCATGCATAGGAGACTCCATCAACCAAAATGAACTTGTTCAAGTCATACTTAATGGGTTAAAGGAGGAATATGACAACCTTGTTCAGAGTTATGCCATTAAGGAGGAGCTACCAAGTTTGGAAGCACTCCAAAGTGTGCTCATTTCTAAAGAATCAAGACAAGAGTATAAACTCTTGAAAATGGAGAGATTGTCTCTCAACATTGATGGTAAAGCTCTCTTTACCAAAGACAAGCACAAGACAAGAACTAAGAATCAACACCAACCCTCTTCAAGCAAGAACAATCTTATTTCCAAGGAGAAAGGAGAAGAGGATGAGTCCTCTCAAGCTTTCACATCCAAGAAGAAGAAGAAAAACATCAAGTGTTTCTTTTGTGGCAAGAAGGGGCATTATGCCACCAATTGCTTCAAGAAGAAGAGTCAATTCAAGCAAGCCAACATTTTTAATGAAGAGAAGGAAGATGCTCATGCAAGTGATGGAGAGGGATCTCTTATGGTCTCGAATTTTTCTTCATCACCTTTCAAGAAGGATGGTTTGAAGTATATTGATAGTGGAGCTTCCTCGCATATGTGTAGCTCCAAGCATGCTTTTTCATCCACGTCACCTTATGAAGGAGCCAAGAAGTTCATCTACACAGCAAATGATCATGAGTGTGCCATTGAAGGCATAAGGACTATTTCCCTAAAGCTTTCTTCATCAAAAGTTCTTTCTCTGTCTAAAGTACTTTTTGTTCCTAAGTTAACAAAAAATCTTATTAGTGTTGGGCAATTGTTTGATAGTGGACTAGATGTGAATTTCAATGTTGATACATGTACAATCGAGAAGCATGATGAGATTCTTGCATTTGGGTTTAGATATGGTAGAATCTACAAGCTTGATCCCAAAGAGTATGCTAACTCTTGTGATGGTGCTTTTGCTTCTCATATTTCTTTGGAGAAACTATGGCATAGAAGGTTGGGACATCCTGACTATAGTTCTATGGTGTCTATGGTCAAGAAAGCCAAAGCTATTGGCTTGCCTAATCTTATCTCCAAGAATTTCAAAACATGTGAGGCTTGTGCCATATCTAAGTCTCATAAGAGGCCTTTTTCAAAGTCATCTTTCAAGACTACACTGTCCATTGGATCTCATACACTCGGATGTGCACTTCTCATCTTCAAAGAGCAAGGGTGGTGCTACTTGCTTTGTAACTTTCATTGATGATTTCACTAGATTTACTTGGTTATATCTTCTAGCTTCAAAGTCTATGGTGTTTGACTATTTCCTAAAGTTCAAAGCTCTAGTTGAAAAACAATTTTCATACAAAATCAAGATTCTTAGAATTGATGGAGGTGGTGAGTACACTTTCAATAAATTTCATGATTATTGTGAGCTTGAAGGCATTAAAAGGGAGTTTTCTTGTGCATATACACCATCTCAAAATGGGGTGGCTGAAAGAAAGAATAGAACATTGTGTGAATGTGCCAAAACCATTAGAATTGAGGCATCCTTGCCAAAAGACTTTTGGGGTGAGGCCATCAATTGTTCAGACTATCTTTGCGATCGACTCCCTCATGTTGCACTTGGAGGAAAGTCACCATATGAAGCACTTTATTTGAAGAAACCTAAGGTTGATCACGTTAGAGTATTTGGATGCATATGCTTTGTTTATATTCCCTTGGAAACGAGAAAGAAGGATGATCCTTGTGCAAGAGAAAGCCTATCGAATCTACATGCTCTCTACTTCTAAAGTAATTGATAGTAGAGATGTAGTTTTTCATAAAGAAGAAAAGTCCAATCTTGGAGGGGCTGAGATCAAGCAACCTCAAAATCTATCACCTTTTGTTATTGAAGACAATCAACATATGGAGGAGTTGAGATTTGAAGATGGAAGTCCTCGGATTTTCACTCCTAGAAGATCCATGAGGGAGAGATCCGAGCCTAAGAGGCTCACTTATGATGACAAAGGAAAACAAGTGGATCTTGATTCCGCTTATGCTTATTTTGTTTCTCACGAGGAGTCCAAAGATGTCCAAGAAGCCCTCAATACCAAGGAGTGGTATGAGGCCATGAAGATTGAATATGATGCCTTAATCACCAACCACACATGGGAGCTAGTAGATCCACCACCTAACATGCATATCATTGGATGCAACTGGGTGTTCAAGATCAAGTACAATCATGATGGCTCCATCAACAAGTACAAGGCAAGATTATGTGCTAAAGGCTTTGCACAAATATATGGCCTTGACTATGAAGAAACCTTTTCTCCTGTAGCAAAGATGGTGACAATAAGAATCATAATCTCTCTTGTCTTATTTTTTAAGTGAAAATTGTATCAACTTGACGTCTCCAACGCTTTTTTGAATGGCTATCTTGAGGAGGAGATATATATGGAACAACCTCAAGAATTTATCAAGGATAAATCTAAGGTGTGTTTGCTATTTAAAAGTCTTTATGGCTTGAAGCAAGCACCTAGATCATGGTATTCAAGACTCAACAACTTTCTACTTTCATTAGGATTTGTGCTTAGTGACTATGATCCTTCTATGTACTTAAAGTTTGATGGTAGTAATATTGTCATTCTTCTAATCTATGTAGATGACATTATTCTTAGTGGAAGTTGTTTGATGCTATTTCAAAAAACCAAAGATGCATTAGGAAGAGAATTTAAAATGCAAGATCTAGGAGAGATCCATTACATTTTAGGCGTTGAGATTGATTTTCATGAAGAGTATGCTTTTATTTGTCAATCTAGATATGTCTTTTCTATGTTGAGAAAATTCAATATGCAAAATTGTAAAGGCATAGATACTCCCATGGAGCAACATGTAAAAGATCCTATTAAAGGTGATGAAAGATCCTTCGAGGACATCACACTTTATATGAGTCTTATAGGCTCTTTAATTTGGCTTACTATCACTAGACCCGATTTGAGCTATTGTGTGCACAAATTGAGTCAATTTATGCAAGATCCTAAGATCCAACATTGGAAGATGGCCAAGAGAGTTCTAAGATATGTATCTTCTACTCAAGATTATGGTTTATTGTACAAGAATGAAGATCTAACCATTGTTGGCTATTCGGATTCCGATTTTGCAAGTGATAAGATGGATCGAAAGTCCATTAATGCATATACTATCTTTCTTGGAGGCAATCTTGTGTCTTGGCTTTCAAAGAAGCAAGATACCATATCCCTATCTTCTTGTGAGGCCGAGTAGAAAGCACTCACAACAACAACTAAAGAGGTGCTTTGGATCAAGAGGTTAATCATGGAGCTAAAGTGCATCAAAGAGGATGATCTTCCCTTGATCAAGTGTGACAACATATCGGCCCAAGCTCTTGCAAACACCTATTTTTCATGCAAGAAACAAGCATATAGAAGTGGCACACCATTTTGTAAGGAAAAAGCTCATTGAAGGTGAAATAAACTTGGAACATGTCGACATATCTTCATGTATTGCTGATCTTCTCACAAATCCACTTTGCAAAAGTGCCTTCTCAAAGCATAGATCTAATCTTGGTCTTATCTCATCGATGCTTGATCCACATTAGATACATTTTTAGGAGGAGTGTCAAAATATTGGAAAAATCTATCTAATGTTGTAAATAGGGGTCCTAAAAATGCCAAAGATGAATTGAGCTCTTTTGGCTTAGTAAAGACCCATCTTAGAATAAAATATTCAAGGTAGGTAGAAGTAAACACTCGAGCTACCATAGGAATTGTCATTTATGCTTTGCATGCCACATTTAATGCATGAAAAGACTAGGTGGCACAATTAGACATATTGAGGTGGCTTGAATAAGTCTAGATAGTTTGAGAGGTGGATTCATAACTCCAATTTAACTCAAAGTAGGAGAAGAGTCCATGGATCTATATATATATATGATGTACTCTCATTGAGAATATGATGAAATTTGTGTGTAATGCAAATTTGGAGACTAAGCTCTTTGTGCCCTCTCTCTCTACTCGAGTTTTGTACATTCATATTCTCTCTCTAGCCGAGTTGAGGCATTTATTGCACTTAGTTTTATGTTTTGTTAACAAATCTTGCTTGTAACACAATAATATTTCTTGTATGATCAGCTTTCCTATTGTCAATCAATGCTAGTCTGATCTTTATGGTATTATTGGGCTTCGGAGATCAAAAATACATGTGTAGGGCGTCCCACACGTGTGAATTCATCAACAAATAAGCATAGAACAGACAGGAGAACAACAATAGTTCATCCTATGTCGAGGAGCCTGAGAGCTAAAAAATGGGCAAAGAAAGAATGAACAGAAATTGTTCGACCGCCTATATCTGTGAAGACATGTGTGCAGCATCAACATCTACCACACATGAGGTGATTCTAGACTCAGGAGCCACCTCACACTTCGTGACATCAAGACGAATAATGTCTGCTTTCAGAAGTGCGAATCCCTCAAGATTCATAGTTCTTGGAGATGGATCTAGAGATCAAGTGAACGGTATTGGTCCACTATGGCTCAACACCAATGCCTAGTGTCCCTCACACGACACCACATGAGCTATGGTGGGGTAGAAAGCCCAATTTGTCTCACGTCAGAATCTTTGGCTGTGCAGCTTATGCACATATTCCTAATAAGCTTCGAAAGAAGCTTGATGAGAAAGCCGAGTAGGGATTTTTGGTAGGTTATAACAACAATTCGTCATACTACAAAGTCTACATGCCAGACACGAACACTATGAAAACAGTAAGAGATGTCAGATAGAGAGGAAGACTCAACATAGAAGGTGTTTTATACATTCCTACAATAACAAAGAATCTACTAAGTGTTGGCCAAATGGTAGACAATGGTTTCAATGTTGACTTTGCCTCAGACCCTCTATGCCTAAGATGAAGCGAAGACACCCTAGATCTACCATCTTGAACTCTAAGGATAGATCTATCTTGATTATTTCAATACCATCAACACTATTTCCACTAATGATGATGTCATCTACATAAATGAGTAAAAGTACAATACCAACATCATCAAACTTAATTTAAAGAGTGGAATCATATTCACTTGAACAAAAGAAAGTGAAATAAGATAGCAATGTAGTCTTGAATTCCAAGATCTCGAGGCTTGCTTCAAGCCATAGATGCTTCTTTGAAGATGGCATACTTTTTTCTCCATTCCATGCTTGGTGAACCCTTGTGGCTGCTCCATATAGATATCCTCTTCCAAAAGATCATTCAAGAAAGCATTAGAGACATCCATTTGACATAGGATCCGTCCAACATGTGATGCAAGTGCAATGATTAGCCTTATTGTAACCATCTTGGCCACGGGTGCAAAAGTTTCCTCATAGTCTATCCCTCCCTCTTGAGCATAATCTTTTGCAACTAATCTTGCTTTATGTTTGTTAACACTCCCATTGCATTCAACTTAAGCTTGAAGACCCACTTGCATCCTATTACATTCCTTTGAGGTCTATCAACAAGCGACCAAGTTTCATTCTCAATCAAGGCATTATACTCATTCAACATAGCTTTATATCATTCTTTGGAGTTCAATGCATCTTCAACATTAGATGGTTCTTCAAAACTAGATAAAGCATAAGAAGTGGATGAGATACCCTCAACTTGCTACCCTTTGCCTTGATATGTGAGCCTTGATGGCTCCACTTTTTTCCTTGAAGATCTCCTTGGTGTGATAGGTGGGTTTGGTGCTTGCTCCTCCATGAGCTCGTCCTCAAAACCAAGATCTTGCTCCTCGGCCATCTTCTTCTTGATTGTTGGAGCACTTGAGCCTTCTTCAAACATATGCATATGATGTTCATCAAATATAACATCCCTTGAAACAACAAATTTGTTCAAGGATGGGAGATAGACTTTGTAGCCCTTGCTTGAGCTAGCATATCCAAGCATGATCCCTCTTGTGGAAGATGGATCCTCCTTGGTTCTTGTTTCCAATGGCACATGCACATAACATATATACCCAAAAACTTTCAAGTGATTAAGATTGGGTTTCTTTCCATACAACATCTCATAAGGAGTTTTGCCTTCAATCGCTTTGCAAGGCACCCTATTCATCAAGTAGTTGCACATACAAGAGACTCACCCTATTTGGGAAAACAAGCATCTAATCTTAAAGCCTTAGAACATTCACATAATGTTCTATTCCTTCTTTCAGCAACTCCATTTTGTTGAGGAGTGTAAGGACAAGAAGTCTCTTTCTTGATCCCTTCCTCCTCACAAAAGGCCTTGAACTCATTGGAGATGAATTCTCCACCATTGTCACTTCTAAGAATCTTGATGCTATGATTATGATGCCTTTCCACAAACAACTTGAACTTTACAAAAGTATCAAATACTTGAGACTTGAAGGAAAGTAAGAACACCCAACAATATCTTGAGTAGTCATCAATGAAGGTTAAAAACATGGATGGACCTCCATTAGATTTGGTGCTAGCAATGTGCACATCCGAGTGTATGAGTTCAAGAGGATGAGATGACTTTGTGATGGAGTTAGGAAACACCTTCTTATGTGCCTTGGATAAAGCACAAGCTTCACAAACCTTGTCTTTCTTCCCAATAGACCTTGGTAGGCCTAAAACATACTCCTCCTTGATCATAGCCTCCATGGAACCCGAGTTGACATGTCCAAGTCTTTTGTGCCAAAGTGAAGGTAGATATCTTGCGCTTCTCAGCCAACGTGACAACATTAGTATCCACAAATGCATCCAACTTATAAATTTTGCCAAGTCTAGTGCCCTTAACCACTATCTTACCCTTTTTCTTGATGAAACATTCATTTGATAAGTCAAGTAAACTATGCTCAAAGTCTTTTGAAGAAGTTTAAGATGGAAGTATGCAAAAGTGTTGACACACCAATGGAGCAAGATGTAAAAGTGCCAAATGAAGATGATGAAAGTTCCTTCATGGACATCACTTTGTTTAGGCAACTTATAGGCTCCTTAATGTGGATCTCTATAACTAGACCAGATCTTAGCTTTAGTGTATGTAGGTTGAGCCAATCCATGCAAAAGCCATTGAATATCCATTGGAAAAAGACTAAGAGGATTCTAAGATACATCTCGGATACATTGGATTTTGGGATTCTATATAGAGGAGATGTGATTAACCTTCATGCATTTAGTGATTTAGATTTTGCAGGGGACAAGAGGGATAGGAAATCAACAAGTGTCTATTCAACTTTCATTCATAGGAGAAGGTTTGGTTTCATGGCTTTCAAAAAAGCAAGAAACTATATCTCTATTTTCAACCGAGGCCGAGTACAAAGCTTTGACAACCACTACAAAGGAGGTACTTTGGATCAAGAGATTATTGGTGGAGCTAAAGATCATGGATTCAGAGGAGGCACCAATCATCTACAATGACAATATATCAGCCCAACACCTTGCATCTAACCCAATATCCCATGCAAGATCTAAGCACATTGAGATATGCCATCACTTTGTGAGATAAATGGTGCAAGCCAAGGAGATTGCTTTGGAGCATGTTCCAAGCAATGAATGTGTAGCTGGCTACTTACTAAACCACTTCAAAAGACACCTTTTATGAAGTTTAGATCATCACTTGGAGTGATTAGTAAAGCAATGATTAAACCAAGCTAGATAGTGAGGAGGAGTGTTAAAAATTCACAATTCTAGCTTGACTAGTTTTGGTCATATGACATGTATTCTGTATTTTATCTTGATTGCTTACTTGCATCAAACTACTACATTACAATGTATGTGTACTATGTTGATCTATATATCAAGTATCATCCAGTAAGTATAGTCGCTCATGTAAATCTAAGATTAGAGTGATTAAGCATCTACAACTAATCAAGGAAATACAAGAGTGGCAAATTAGCCACGACCTAAAATGTATCTGTTGACGTCATGTCATCAGATCATATATCTGTACTTCTGGGTACTTGCATGATCTCGCTAGTACTCTTTGGAGCGTGGAGGGCAAGAGAAGGTTTTGTTTCCGTCATTGGTTTCATTTTGGTCGTTTGCCTTCTCTCGTACTGGACCGCAAAAGATTCTCGTGCCAGACTACAAAAGATTCTCATTCGTGAATCTTTTGTGTTTGCGAACCGTTCATCTTCGTTGCATTTGACTTTCGAGTTCACGAACCGTTCGTCTTTGTTTCCTTTGACTTTCGTGTTCGCGAAACTTTTCGTGCTTCGTGTCTCCCAACTTTCGTGTTCGTGAACATCTTCGTCAGGTTGAGGGTTGAAAGATAGCAAGGCTTTGTAGTTAGAAACATTTTGTTTTTTCAGAAATGAAGCCAATGGAGGTTCATTATATCACTCATCCATAATCAAGTTCTCAAATGTTGAGGTACTTGGTGCCAATACTTAGAAATTGTCAATTTTTGGTGAATACATGTCATTTTCTTGTGTCAAGTAGATCTTGAAGATGGACTACTGCAACCTACTTGGTCTATGGACCCTATCCAGACCTCATAAGGTGTCTTGCCATTCAGGGCCTTGGTGATGGATCGATTCTATAAGTAGGCAGCTGTAGTAACAGCTTCTATCCAGAACCTCTTTGGAAGAGAGGCATGGGCCATCATGCCCTTGGCACTTTTGATGAGTGTCCGGTTCTTCCACTCAGCTACACCATTGGACTGAGGTGAGTAGCTGGTTGTGTATTGTTGAAGTATCTCGTTGGCCTTGCAGAACTCCTTGAATTATGTGGAGATGTACTCTCCCCCTCCATATGTGCGTAGAGTCTTGATCTTCCTCTGGGTCTGATTTTCTATAGACACCTTGAACTGCTTAAAGAACTTGAATCCTTCGGATTTGTTCTTCATATAGTAGGTTATAGTCCTTCGAGAGAAGTCGTCGATGAAGGTTAAAAAATAGAGAGCTTTCCCTGTGGAAGCAATCTACATCGGGCCACAAATGTTCGTTGTGTACAAGGTCAAGCAAGCCCTTGGATGTATGAACTGAGTTTGAATTGAAGGGACTTCTAGCATGCTTGCTGATAATACAACTTTCACATGGAGAAGTTGGCTTGCTGACTGAAGACAGGTCTTGTACTAGATTCTGAACTGACATTTGTTGAATATTGTTGTAGTTAAGATGGCCAAGTCTGAAATGCCACAACATATCAGTTGATTCAGAAGTGGCTGTGTGAAGAGCTTGATTGTTAGAAGAATAGCAATGGCTGAGTTTGTAAAGATAGCCACTTCTTCTTCCGTAGGCTAGAACCTTCCGGGATTTGTCAAGGATTGTGCAGCCTTCTGTATCGAATTCGACCCTCTGACCTGAATCGGTGATTCTGCTAATTGAGAGCAGATTCTTGGTCAGATTTGGAATATGGAGAACGTTGGACAACAACTTGACTTCACCCCTTTTGAATTCAACCCTGACTGTTCCTTCACCTTCGATTGAATGTGATGATTTGTCTCCAAGTTGCACAACTCAAGAGTGGGTGAACGACTTGTAGTCTTTGAACCAGTCATGATGGTGAGTCATATGTTGTGTTGTTCTGGAGTCTAGATATCAGGAATTGATATCTTGTTGTTCTCCAACTTTGGTCATGAAAGCTGCTTCATCTTCTTGTTGTTGTTTTTGCTGATTTGAGTGACTGGTTGTAGCACTATGTGCTTGTTGTTGGAACTGCTTCTTCTTTTCGTTGTTGTACTTCAAAGTTTGGTAGTTTCCTTAAATGGAGCTTAGATGTAACGTCTCTAATGTCGTAGAAAGTTGCTAAGATGTCCCATGCATCCTTAGTTGTCTGAGTAGCACGTATGTGGTTGATCTGAGTGTCCTTGATGTTGAGGGTGGTCATGGCAAATGCTTTGCCATCTCTTAGTCTCCACTTGGTGATGACGGCTGCATCACCTTCTGGTTTGAGTTTTGTGCCATCAACGATGTCCCACAGTTCTTTGTCTAGAAGTATAACCTTCATCTTGAATTTCCAGAGATTATAGTTATCTCCATCAAGTTTGTCAATGAGAGATGAACTAGATGATGGATCCATTCTGGTTGAACAAGATCGTTGATAGGAACAATGACTATCGGAAGTTGCGTGTTTGCTAGAAAGACGTCTTGATAGAAATAAGACTGATAATCCGTAGAAAAAATGCAGATTACTAAAATGCATGCTCTGATACCATGTCATAAATCGGTGGTCATGAGTGCAGCGGCTCAGTTGCTCAGAGCGTAGGCATGTAGGAACGGAAACACAACAGTTAGCAGCAGAAATATTTAAGTAGAAGAATTTATACAGTTTGCGCAAATGAACGATGCAGTAGTGAGACAAAAATTGCACTTTGATTAAAAATATCAACAATGAGTACAATGGCTTGAAGTAATAACTTCAGCTTGCTGAGCATGATAACGCTGGCTACAGATAACTCTGATTGAAAAAAAGAAAATTTAAAAAATTAAATCTTACATAGCTTGATTCAACTAATATAGAGATTTACAAGAGAGGAAATATCTTACAAGCCTTTAAGGCTATTTATGCTAGTTTGTACAAAAGTTGGTAACCGCCAACTGCCTTTGGAATATTTTTTTGTCCAGCTATTTTTAGGGTTACTCATAAGTCGGTGAAGTCGGTCAGCCAAAAATGCGGGAAAAACAAAAAAGGCCGAAAAGGCAAAAGTGCGTTTAAAAATGATTTCTAAGGTATTCTGGCCACTTGGCCAGTGTGTCGCATTTTTCGCTGAGGAGCGAAAAAGGCGAAAAAGACGAAGGTGTCTTTAAAAATGATTTCGAAGGTATTCTGGCCACTTGGCCAGTGTGTCGCACTTTTCGCTAAGGAGGAAGAAGGCGAAAAAGACAAAGGTGCCTTAAACTGATTTCTAAGGCATAGAAAATCTCAAAGGAAAAAATGTGAAGGCCTAAAAATATGTTGTCGGCATTCAGTTTTTCAGGATGCTCATTACTTGAACGATTTGTTTAAGACTGAGCATAAGAAATCTAACAATGGAGACCTTAAGCAGCTACTAAGGGCTTGGCATCCATTCACAACATTGAAACAAAGCATAAAAAAAATGCTCAAATTTGTCTTGGAGGGAAAAAGTGGCCAAAAACCACTTCAGACCTTATTTCTCAAAAACCAGTAAGAACTAACCTTTGCATGACTGGCAACAGCTCCAAGGCATAGTCCCAAACCTACATAGAAGCCTACGAGAGTTACTTCCGAACAGATTAAAACCCAATTTTTTTTTTTTCAGAAATCCCTTGTAAAAATCAAAAAAAATTCAAAACTTCAAACTAACATTCGTAGAGACTCCTGAAGCTGCATTTCCTTATGAAAAGCACACAAAAAGCCTGTGAGAGTTAGCTTCCAGAAAAAGTGCCTTTTCTCTTCCCAAGTCAAAAAAGACGAAAAACGAAGGTAGAACTCTCGCAGACAACAAAAAAAAATCAGTTTTTGTGGTAAGTAACCTTCGTAGAGAATTATGGAGCTCCATCTCATTGAGATAGTGACACATAAGAGCCTACGAGAGTTAGCTTTATTCTAGTAAACTAAAAAGTGGGTTTAAGTGCTTAAAAATCAAGAAAATCATCAGATCCAGAGAACCCTTGCAGAAGTAACCTTCATAGACCATCCCATTGTCTTCAAAATGTCATTTTCCATCAGTGATGAGCTCTACGAGAGTTAGATTTCAGTATTGATTGTCTGTAAGCAAAAAAGTGATTTTGAATCCTCACAGACATCAATAACTTCCTAATCTCTGAGAAAAAACAGAGCCAGATCCATATCAGATCCTAGCTCCAGACAAACCTACGAGAGTTAGTTCCCAGTAGATCTTGAGAAATCAGAGTTTTCACCTAAAAAATAGTGAAAATAACTCTCGCACAACCAACCCTCTCACTGAGTAGCTCTCGTAGATATAATCATTAGCAAGATCTACATTAGATCAAGCTACTGTAAAAATCTCAGACCAATCAGAGCAAGGAGTAAAAAGTTGTAAAGGAAAAACCACCGTACCGGAGCTAAAATCACACTATTAGTCATTAAAATTGATTAATTCCTCACAGATCTAGACAAATTTTCGTAGATCCATCAAGATCCAGCTACCCTAGACTTTCTCGCCGAATGAATCTGAGATCTAGACGATCAGCTACAGCGAGAGTAGGAAATCAAGCACCAAACCTTCCCAGAGTTGTAGTTGTGAGCAACATAGTAAAATCAGTAAAGCACCATGGCATGTGTATTGTAAGTCCATGCGTGAGTAAATACTTGTTAATAAACTTTTACCATGGCATGTGTTTTGTAAAGCTTAAATAAATAGAAACTTAAGCTTAGAACTTGAACTTAAGAAAATTAAGCTTAGAAATAAAAGATTCTAAGTTATCTTAAGTTCCAAAGTTAGAAATCCTAAAGTTCTAAGTTCTAAGTTAGAAGTTGAGAAGCCTTAGAATGGCAAGTTTTGAAACTAATCCCATAAGTTAGTAGAAGCTTATGGAAGGCCCTTCTTGCTATAAGAAGATGGAAATTTCCGTTGTAAATAACACTTTGAGATTATGCTAAATTGCTCTCTAGCCTAATGTTTTCACACTAGACTGGTCAGTAGTCGGATCGTAAAAGGAGCGCTCACCATGTGAGTAAGTCCCGAGTCGAGATATAGCTTGGAGGAGATGATGTTCACTCTTGATCCTCCATCGACTATGGCCGATTCTCGTGGAACCCCAATGCGTGATAGGGATAGTTACGTGTTTGGCATCTTTTTCCCATCCTACCCCTACTTCCTGGACTGGTTGTGATCCATCCGCTTCTATATCCGACACCAAATTGGTAGGGTGCGCATTGGTTCTATCACTGCCTGGTCCATCTATGTATGTTTTCAATCCTTTCCAGAGCATCGGATGCGTTTTGAGTAGGGTGTCTAAGGGTATTCAGACATCGCCTCTCATGAAAAGAAATCTCCATACTAGGATGCTCGTGCACATTCTGTCCTATCTCACAGATGAACTGCAACAACTTTGGATTTACAAGGGAGCTGGGAGAAGCGGTTGGTCATTGATCATTTTCACTCTCGGACTGACATTTGTCTTGCTCTCGGGCTGCCTCTTTGGCTTGATCTAAGTCTTGGGCTTATTTTACCCACTCCTTCATATGTCTAGTATTCCCTTGTTCAACTGTGGGATTTGGGTATTCACCTATGTATAGATAACCGGATGATTCACTAACAGGACTGGTAGTGGCAGATTTGGTTAGTTCTTTCTCTATTCTCTTATGCGCTCTAGTCTGAATGAATACCGGCATCGTAGATGCATTGGGTTCTCCTACCACACTCATTAGGTGCAGCGGGATAGAAACCTGTCCTTGTTTCTCCTTTCTCAATGGACACATCAGATATGGGTGTCCGTACCCACAATCGCAGCAAAGTGGTATAAAATTGCCTTGCAGCTTGTTAGGGCACTTGACAATCATATGGTTCTCCCCACATCCATAACATTTTAATACTGAATCCGATGCTTCCTCCTCGAGATAGTAGGGTTCGTCAGTCACTTCGACCATGTTCAACTGCTGGGCATCAACTGCTAGGCATCAACTGCTAGGCAGCTGGTTGCGGGTTTCTCACTACTAATCCTTGGGTTATGGGGGGAATAGGTGGTAATGCCAATCTAGGTGGTGGTTGGGGTAAGGCACCTTGCTGTTGTGCCAATGGGACGTGATTTGGTGTTGGTAGCTGCTTGGTTTCTAAGGTTGTATCGACAGTCTGCGGTATTATGATTGCTCATGTTACAAATATGGCAATATCGCGCTAGTCACTCTAACCTCTGTCATAGATGCAGGCATTCATTTCTTGTGTGGCTTCTAGGACAATGTGGACACCATTCTCTCCTTGCATATGTGTGGGTAGGTCCTGGTTGTAAGCCTTTCAGCTTTTGGTCTATAGTCATGGTAATGTCGGTGGTGAGCTTTCTAAACTACTCATGGCTCTGGGTGTCCAACTTCTCTATGGCGGATACGATGGAATCAACACTATTGGCCATAGAGGTAGAGGCATAATTATGTAGCTTATCCTTACGTTTGGCTTTTCGTGCTTTTCTACGTCTTCTCTCTTGGTCAGAGTTATTAGAGTCCGAACTAGTGCTTTACTATCGTCGACTCTCTTGATGGCATTGGCGTAGGCTGCTTGAAAAGACACGTACTTGTCTCTTCATTTCATTTGCTGCCTGATTCCCTTGGGTAGTCCTGCCATGAACCATATTAGGACATTGTGGTCTAGGACACTATCAAGATTGCATTCACCTGGCAATCTCTTGATCCATTCGATATAATCACGCAAAGATTCGTTTTTCTTATCCATATGGATACATCCTAATTGCAGAAAGGGATCGGATAGAAAATGGATGATGAACTCAGCTCGTAAGATATTCCAATCGTCTCATTCATTTTGCTCAAGATTGAAGTACCAATCTTTCGCGGTATCAGTTAGGCACAGATTGAAGTATCTTAACAGCTCTTGTGGGATGTCGTCTCCATACGCCCTACACACCTAAGTATAGATTTGCAAGAATCGTCGCGGATCTCCCTTTCCATCAAACTTTGGGAGGTCGATTTTGGAGAATTGGACTACGTGAGATACAAAGGGCCTTGGATTGTCCATCGGAGGTGGATCTACATCAATGTTTTCATGATGTATCTCGATAAGTACGTTGACAAACTCCTCAAGATCAGGAGGATCTAGAGTGAATAATATCCTACCAGATCTAAGATGCATACACTAGAATGAGAGTTGAGGCTATTTTTAGTCCTTTTTTTTCTTTTTCTCAGATAGTTTTGTAAATATTGTCTATATTTGGGTGATCAGATGGTGGATCAAACCGAAATGAAAGTGAGCTCAGATCAAGATCAGATCGGGATCTAAACAAATTGGATGGATGAAAATTAACGTAAATACAAATCCAAGGCAAGAAAGAAGTTGTATTGAAAAATATTCACACTTACGAATGAGGCAGTGCCTCGACAATTTGTCAGGCTGCCTCCATAAAAAACTAATTTACTAGTAAAAGGCTGGGCCACAAAAAGAAAGGCACCTCAAAGGCCACGATTTATAATCAAATCGAGAACAAGTCACGCTTTCAAGCTTTCTCTATCTCTCATTCCATTTTCAAATTTCAAATTTCAAATTTGGATCGAGATCCTTTCATAATACCAGATTCTCTCTCTCTCTCTCTCTCTCTCTCTCTCTCTCTCTCTCGACTTGCAAGCTACATTCCAAGTTCTTCTAAAGTTCTGCATCCTTCTCCCTCGTTTTACTTGTATTATTGGACAAGAATCTCCAGCGTTATTTCAGTCAAACACCCAGTCATTTCGTTTCATGCTGTTCATGATTAGTACTGTTCCTTGATAAATATTATGGTCGCTTTTCCTGATTGAGTTGAATCATCTGTGAGGAGCAGATGCTCGAGCTCTCTGTCGAGCTGTATGATATATGGTTTCTGGTGTCAAGTAAGGTACGTCATACTAGCTAGATTGCTGGCTGCTTCCATGATTTATTCTTCTTGAAGTTCACTTGAATTTTGATTTCTGCCGCTCTGCTTTTTGGGTTATCCTCCAACAACGTAATTCTGAATTCTATACGTCTCTCTGCAGCATATTCAGCATTGAAGTTTGCCTATCGATCAATCAAGCTGCATACATTCCTTCAGTTTTATGCTTATTTTAGCAAGCATCATGTGCCCTCTGGAGTCTGTGGACATTTTCACCTGCAATTGTTTGATCGCCACTAAAACAACCACTCTGTAGCATATTCTATCTTTGCTTTCTGTGGTTTCGTCCTAGATTGCCTATTGTATGTTTTCAACATTGTCTAAGGGTTGGGACGTGGTGCAATGCTCTTGTCTGCAGTGCCGTGGATTGATCATCTGCCAGACATTGTGTTTAGCGTCTTCTTGGAGCAGAACTTCTTTGCCGCCTTTCTAAAACATTCAAGGTATCAATGATCTCATGTTGATGCTGGTAGCTTAGTTAGTACTTGATATGAATTCATGTTCGTGTTTGATCCAAATGGCACATCGCATATCTTCTGAGTTTCTCCTCGAAATCTGTCACTAAGCTTAGTTTAGTGCTCTCACAGATGAAAACGGCAACCGATGTACCTTTCTCACGTCGAATTCTGCCACCTATCTCGTTCTTGGTGGTTAGTGTGTTTTTCCTTTTGCCTTGGGTGAGAGGGAAGGTTGTCACAGTGGGTGGATCACAGGGATGGACTGACTTCGATGAAACCACATCAAACGCCCCAGATTATCAAGCCTGGGCTTCTTCTGAGAGCATATTTCCTGGAGACTCTGTAGGTGCGTGGATGGACTAATCTTAAACAATCAATTCGCATTTTTCTTTAAACCCCATCGTCTCTTATAGGGATTAGATGATATCATGCAGCGCGAAAAAATAGTACTAGCTCATGCTTCAGAAGTTAAGTAAGAAATCATAAGCTCTTATCAAGAAAAGATAGCTTTCTAACCTCTTTTTGATTTCGCTCTAGTGGAAGTCCTTCATTCATAACTATATATGAACTGTGTACTTTCTCTACAGTTTTCAGGTACACTCCTACCTTTCACACTGTTTACTCTCTTCCCACTAAGCTTGCGTTCGACAATTGCAACTTCGCGGTGGCAACCCTTCTAGACGATGGAGCATCCGGACATTTTACGGTAGTAATATAGTATTCGCCAATCTAAATGGGATTTGAAAGATGTGCAAAAGATATACCTATCGTTGTTCATGGAAATTATTTACTACAGAAATATTCAGGTCACTTGTTCTATTTCTGCTTCAATATATCCTGCTGTTGGAGCTAGCAGTTGCTCAGGTTTGATCGTAATTAGCAGAACAAGTTATTGATCTTGTGTCGAAGTTATGAACAAAATAGTTTGCTACAGATATTTAATCTTCTGCTGTGATTTCTTTGAAGGTATGTTTCAAATAACGTTTCTGAATAACAGTAGCATGTTGCAGTGGGTGGCACCAATACAAGCTGGTCAGTATCGCTTTGCTTGTGCCAAAACTATTGAAGGCCAAGGGTCGCATTGCAATGCTGGGCAAAAAATCACCATCACTGTTTTATCGTCACGGAGTTCGAGCCCCGTAGCATCCCCCCCAGCACCAGAAGCTTTTCCCCCATCGCCACGACCTATGTCCCATTCTCCTCCGCATAATATCTCAGGCGCTCAACCTCCTGGATCTCCAGCTCAAGGCCGGTCACATTCTGGTACTTCTGATTCGTCTCCAGCTTCATCAGTCACCAATTCCAGCAATACTCCAGTCCCAGGAATTCCTGCAAGTTTACCAGGTCTTCCACCATCACCTGCAACTAATCTTCCATCTCAACCAACTGCATCTCCAGAGCTGGCACCAGAACCAGTTGCTAGATCCCCAGCCCTTATCACAACCACTTCTGCTGCACCACCACGACCTGAAGCATCTCAAGCGAAGGTAATTCTACACTCTCACAGCAACAGATTTTTATAAATTCTTGGTAATTTCTATTCATACCCTTTCACTGTGCTCTTCTTAGCTTTGAATCTTTTCTCTTCAGTCATTTTAATGCATACTTTTTAAGTTAACTCATCCACCATCCTCTGCAATCCTGTTCTTATGACTCTCAATTTGTTGGCATTGTGCAGAGCACAGGTTCTCAGATCACTCAACATTGGTTGTCTACTATGTTCTGGGCTTGGGTCATCTTTTTTTGATCCAATCAGCTACACCAGGGTTGTCATCAGACCGTACCCACTACCGAACTGAGATGGATCACTTACAGATGCATCAAATACCTGGAACATTTGAACTTTTCTGTTCAGATTTTTGGGTTTTCTTGCTGAATCACAGTCCAATTTTCTAGGGGATGTACATTCCTCGATATAGCAGATAGCTCCTACAGTTTTGTTGAATTAAGCATTTATCATTTGATGTTGTTCCCAAAAGTAGACCACAGTTGCATTGGGCATCCTCTTTTATTGATTCACCAAATTGAGTGAATTCATTACAAACTGCTTCTTGCTTTTAAAGCTTGAGCTAATTTTACATTTGTGCATATTGCTTATAAAAGAAGTTGCACCTTTATTTGCCTTGCAAAACTTATTATTCACATGGATTCTAAGGACTAGGTAACGTCCATGGGCACAAGGTTATTGTGGAGCCTTCTCTCTTAAGCCCCCGCAGTGGGTAGAGAGAGAAAGGTGACCGCTACACAAAGTAAATGGATGTAATGCCATGTGTCATATGCTGGCATCACATAAGATGTTATAGCAAGTAATAACAAGGAGCCCCCATTATGGCTCAAAACGTTAGCCCTCTTCACCAATAAGATGTTAACACATCAACGAATATACTATTGTGTTGATTATGTATACACTGGAGTCATTCAAAATGCTCTTAGCTCTGAGAAGTGTTAGGATTTCAAGTCCAAGACTCATGAATATAGCGCTTTCATTAATGTGGACAATAAGAATGAATATATGCATCTGACAAATACTTGGAGTGTAGATAAAATATCCATACATACTAGAAAGTTATTTTTGTTTGGTTGTTTGGGATGGGGAGAGGGGTTAACGGTATTCCAAGTGAGGTGAATTGATAGAGGGTGGCATCCCTAGGCAATTCACCTCACAAGGGAAAAAGGCCCATAAGAAAGTAGGTCCCTCCACCACATAATGGCACTATTATGTTTTTTTTAAAGACTTTTTTTATGAGATAAACTTTTGAAGGTCCAAAGAAAGTGCCCTTCCAATATGCTATGTCACTTCTCATGGGCCTTTAAACTTTAAGTGTGTTTAAGATGCATCCATGGAGTTTGAATTTATCTAAAGTTCCATCCCTCATCGATGATGCTTAAATATATTTTCAAACTACGGCGCATTTAATTTGGCTAATCACAAGTCGATACGTGTTCCTTTGCCAGTCCTCCACACGTGCAAAACTTTTTTTTATAAATATGTCTTTTTGGGCTCAGATTTTTACGCAAATTCACGATTGCTTTGCCGGATATCGATTTCAAGTGCGCCGCCTGCTCTCATTACATCTCGTTGGCTAATTTGCGCCTGGATCCGATACTGCATCGTCCGGTATCGCATTCGAGCGCATCTCGCAAATCTTTTCTTTTCTGCTCATTTTTCTTGCGCTCAGATCCGATACTCCAACTTCAAATATCTCTCTCGAGCGCACGTTGATTTGACATGCTTGTCAGACCTGGGGTTTGCGCCTGAGAGCGATATTTGGAACGTCAGTTCTGTTATTTTTGTTTAAAATGTCTAATTTTGAATCCAGTTTGCTTTTTTTTTTAATGAATTTTCGCAAATTTTTGCACGTGTGAAAAGACGGCCTAGACACGTGTCGTCAGACGACTAGACCACGTGGAAATTCCGTACTGATAATGATGACCCAATTATGGGGACACGTGGGCTGAGACACGTGCGCGAATCCCTTATCGATGCGTGTCATTCTCGCACGTGACAGATGTCAGATCAAAGATGATCTACCTTCTGAAGAGGAGTTTCTTAGAATCCAAAGTCAACTTGGTTTTCCACAGCCAACTATCTATTCACCAACAATATTGACATCGAAAGGTGGACATAATATTGATGGAGAGACAGTGATCAGAGAAGACAAAGCCGAATGCGTAAGTTTTTGTCTCTTATCAAGTACTAGTAGATTTGTTATGTCAGATTATATATTGGAGCTTACTTTGTTTTTTATCATTTTAGGAAACAATTTTCCTTGATGATTTCGCAATTCGTCGAGGAGGGCAGAGATCTTCTGCGGGAGAATTTTCAAGAGATCATGCACTCGGACACTATCTAAAGTCCTTCAAGAATAATGAGATAAGTGTTGTCCATTCAAAGTTTCATCAACGTGGTGAAACTATGATTATGGCAATCAAGGCACTGTCTCATTTTCTTGGAGGACATAATTTTAATAAGGTGCATAAAATAGTTTTTGTAAAGAAAACTATTGCGGTTAAAATTTTAGAATATGGACCAGTGAATTCCATGGTCAGATCATCTCATTTTGCAGTGTATGCTACTTACGTTGATCTGAGTAAGCATGAAAACTATGAGCTATTGGATCCATACGAAAGAAGAAAATTGTTGCATGATTCTAAGTTGCAACTTTCATTGGAAAAAAATATAGGAAGCAGATTAGATATTGCTGAATTGTACTTTGTAAATATTTTTATTTAATATACAAAATTTGCTTGTGTGTCTATAGCCTACTGGCTTGTATAAATTTGTATGCTTTTTGAAATTTTTTATAATCTGTCAATTTTGTATTATGACGAATTTGGATTCTTCTGTAAAACCATTGGAAAAGTTGCAGTATATAGCTGTTTTTTGTGCTAGTCGCGCCATGTTGTGTACTTTTATGATATGCCACTCTTGCTTGCCAATGAGATTTTTCCATTCCTTGCGATGACCATATGCTAAGACTTCCACTATTTCTTGCAAAGAATGTCGTAATATGTGCTGCATGTCATAAAAACATAATCTAAATCAGTACCAAAAGTATCTAATTTAATTGCACATATTTGCCTATCGTAGTGTAAAATCAAAATCTTACCATATAATGCCCCATGATTTTTTGGTGTTTTTTGACGATTTTTTTGATGTTTTTAGAAATCTGCTGGAAATTAATCTTCGCCCTTCAGAAGGTTCTGTGATCAAAACAAAAGGTGTCTGCAACTCGACGAAGGTTTTCTAAAAGAGGGTAAAAAGTTATCAGCTCTGATGACGATTTTTTCCTCTTTTTGACCAAAATCTGGCAGATTTGACCGATTTTGTTGTTTTTTCTGATATCTCATATCCAAATGGATCTTAAGATTGGTGATCTGAATAGCTTTCTTTGTTTTATAATCAGATTAGATTTCAAACAAGCAAATCCACTCAAATCAAGCAAAATCACTCCCAAATTAATCCTAAATGCAGATCTAACACTATTCATGCCACGGTAAGATGCCTAATGCAAGCCAACCATCCAACAAACATGTTGTATCTCCCCGGCAACGGCGCCAAAATTGTAGTGGGTTTCTTTCCTTGCCTAACTTGAATCCAAGATCTAGTCAATCTAGCATCAAAGAGACGAAGTTAGTTGTCACGTGTAGGTTCGTTCTCACGAGAGCGATAGTATAGTTCAGATTTCAATCATGAATGGAGGATTCACATCTAACTCTAACATCCATTAACCCTACAATCCATTAACACTACAATCCACAAATTACCTCATTAACACTACAATCCACAACAAAGATATTTACCTTTTCTCTCTCTTCCTTTCTCTCTCGTAAAAAGTATAATAACACACAATCCCAATAACATTCAGATCCAACAATTAGCAAAAACCAAAGAAAGCATGAGAGATGGAGGAAAAGTGATAGAGAGCAAGGACATTCATCAATCCATTCCTGAAGAGAACCAATCTGCTTTATTGAAATGAGGAAATGAACATGAGGAGCAACTTGAGTTGGTCCCTTTTTATACTAGAGAGGAGGACCCTGGCCTCTGAATCCTATTGGTCCATTTTTGCCTCTCTAATTATTCAAATTTAAAAAAGAGCAGGAATCATCCAATTTGGAGGGAAACCCAACTTGATTGACTAACTTGACATTTAGGCCCTGCGACATTAAAAGTTCCAAAAAAAGGCCTGAAGTCCTTTTATTGACTTGTAAATAATCAAATATCTATGTGATCATCGGGTTGGACTTACACACGCAAGGTGCCAAATCCCTCTCACTTATTAACTAGGGTTAGGGTTGCCTTGGGATCCGCAAACCCTCCAACAACAGCAACTATGCATGCAAGCCGTTGCAGAGGATTGAGTGACCCTGCAGAAGAGTTATGCAAGGAATATGAACTTGTTTTTAAACCTTAAGCTAGAAACTTAAACTCAAACCTCTGCTTGTTGTTACAAGTGTGTGGAAATGTCCATCTGTGAGCGGGTAAAGCGTTGTTTTGGGCTCAAAAATTTGGTGAAATAATGGTAAGACAATGGCCTCTATTCTGATGTTGTTCGGACTACTCTGAGGATCCTTACAGAGTATCTCTGTTGGTGAAAGAGAGTAGTGGTCGCAGAAATTGTTCTGCCTCTGGTTTAACTGATGCAAAGCGCATTCAGAAGTTTATGAGCAATTAGGAATTTGAATCACGCGTTCAAAAGCGTTGGTTAAAACCTTGAATTTCTGCAAACCTTGGATTCCTACTTGTAGATGGACAAAAGGCTGATTCGAGCTGTGATAGGTAGCCGATGGTAGCCATGGTGTAAACCCGATCTATGGAGAGTGCCCATGAGTTGTGTGTGGAGCCAGTGAAGACGCGATCCAAGCCTCTAACCTGCACATTATTTTTCTTTCTCTCTTTTGGCAGCCTCTCTTGCCTCGATAGATGGCGGCTGGAGTATATCTATACCTAATTTCTTTTAAGATTATGAGAGGCCTTTTGGAATTTCTTTTCCTATATGATTTTTGGGTATTTTATAGTTGAGTTAGGACCGCAATTTTTGGAATTGCATGAGTAAGCATGCTGGACGAACGGCGTTTTCTTTAGGGCTTGACCAGTAGTAACTTCAAAGTTGGTTCCCGAAAGTGATTTTGGAAACTCATGAAATTTGAGTTACTAGTTACTTGTGTAAGGAATTTGGTTTTTTTGAGCACGAGTGTCAAAGCTGTAAACTCGGTTTTGAATATTGCTTCTGATAGTGGTAGAAGGAATTTTGTTTTCTCTTTTCCATGGGCAATATGCATGTATAAAGTCCTTATCAACTTGTCAATTACCTGTGAGCCTAGTATTTTGAGAACTTAATATTGTTGTTTTTGTGTCAAGTGGTACTAATCGGTTAAAATTTTATTAAACCGATCTTGAAAAAATAATGGTAGTGGTTTGGTTCTCTGGGCAAGTACCCAGTTAGTGGGGATTTTGGACCACTGATACTGTGCTTTTATCGATTTAACTCTGGAGTAAGATTACTCCTAGTAAATTGAGTTAAATGGTATTTTTAGGGTTCTTCCTTTTCGACTTCGGTGTTGCACCGATAGGTTTATCCTAAAAGATTTTGATCTTTAGGATTGGGCAATTTAAGCTTTTCAGATACTTGTTAAAGTGAACAATGGAATAAGGTCGTAATTTTTGAGAAGTAGCTCTATATTCGGGTTTCGAATATTGTCAAAGAGTACCCAATAACCAAATTTTATGGACTTTTCATTAAGTTCAAGCAACTTTAACGAAGTAATGAAAATGCTTCTTGGTTTCCAAGGGGAGGCTCGAACCTGAGACCAAAGAAACTTTGGATGTCAAGCTAACCAACTGAGCCAACCCTGTTGGACGAAGTAATGAAAATGGAACTGGGGTGTCAGAAAGGAAGTAGCCTAGCATTTACTTGTGTCTAAGTAGTTTTCGGGAGCCTTCGCTAAAAGAATTTTCGCGTGATCGAAAAATCTAAGGGAGGAAGAAAATGAGACATCTGAGTAGGTAAATGTGATAGTGTTGTGTATTTGGATTGGTTAAGAATCCCTGTAAAAAATTGCATAACACCGGTATTTTGAATTCATTAAGTTGAAATTATTTTGAATATCTATACGACCATGAGTTGACCCTATTTATTAATGAAAATTGTGACAATGTATGAGAATGACATTTTGTTCACATTTGTATTGTAAAGGACCTTATTCCTAGGAGTTGTAACTCTCAGATGGTAGAAATTTGATAAAAGTTAATACCAACCAAGTGGGTTGTTTATGTGACGGTAAAGCCATGTGCAGATTCTTGTTAAATCACAATAAATATGGGGTTTCTCCGATATTTGCTGGAATAGATATGTGCATATCTGGTATTGGAAATCCAGTTGAAGTTTTGAGATCGTTAGATTATCAGATAATGTGGTTAATGATCTTCTTGAAGGAACTGAATTCCTTGTACCATTTCGGATATAGATATTGGATATCTATTGGTATTTACTTCAGCTATTTTGAGATTTTCCTTTTGGTTTTTGAAGAATAAACTTAGGTCATTTTGACTGTATATGAACGAGGTTTCTCGTCCTGGTATTTTTAGATGAATTGTCTTCTACTGTAAAAACTTAAGGAAATGGAGAATTCAATAATTGGAAGTATCTTTCTAGAACTTGGTTGAAAATTGGACCCTATATTAGATATAGGATGGTTAGATAGTCTTTTTAATTTTCTGATGGTCAAATCTAAAAGCAAAGGGCTTTCTTGGAGAGAAAACTGGTGGTATGGGACATTAGTGATTTCAAAGAGGAGATTCTTGTGTGAGAATGATCTATAGGCCAATGGTTAGTATTTACATTATTTGCAAATTTAATAGCTGTAACCATTCGTAAAGCCTATTTAGGGTATTTGGAGAGGTAATGAGATATAGATCCAGATCCCTCAATGGTATCTCATAAATTCCAAATCGGAAACCCTTAAAAATTATTTCTCTTTTAATTTTAAACCTCTACTTTATAGAAATTTCTTATGTACGAGACAATTGGATTGAGATTCATATTATTCCTTCTAGTGTAGAACTAGGTTTTGAAGGACTGTTTAAGTTATATGAACTCATGCTTCCATTTCAGGTTTATAAATATAGCTCAGAATCAATTAATGTTTCAATCGATTAAGTGGAATTTAGACTTCCTAAGCCCAAATGATTATCTCTATTTGATATTTGATTATTGAGAGTAACGTTTCTATCACTTGGGATAAGATATTTTATGATTTTAAGGAAAAAGTCTGATTTGTAATAGTATTGAATACTCATTACTGACTTTTTCAAATTTTTAATACGTTGTCTCCTGGGAACTTTTTGATCGAAGTTATGGAATTTCTTTTAAAAGGGGGAGAAGAAGATGATAGGAATAAGACTTTCATGGGATCAACTAATGGCATAGATTTCTTTTGTGGAATCTAGTTTGTGTGCATTGGTGGTGTGAATAGAGGAAGTTTCTAGTGATTATTTTGAATAATCTGGAACTAGAGGAGATTTGGGGGTTTTTGAGCTGTGAGATATTTATGAATATGGGAAGTACTGGTAAAGATTAAATTAGGTTCACTGATTGGCTACCAAGTACCATTTAGTTATGGATTGGATCAATGGAATAAAGCTTTAATCTGAACCTTTTGTCCAAAGATGTCTGTATATGTCAGCCTAATCTTAGTTGGTGCACTAAGATATGAAGTATGTTGATTGGTTGAAGGAATTTTGTGGATAAAAATATGATGGTTGGAAAACTTGTGATGTGGAATTATTCACTTCAGAGATTTTCCAGATATGTTATTTACTCAAGAGAAATAGAAACTTCTGTAGATGAGTTACAAGATTCTCAATGAGATATGTGAGTAACATATGCGGATTTTGGAGGAATCTGCTAGATAAGGACATATGTGTTTATGTACTGGGTCATAGTGAGATTTTTCTCGTATGTGCACGATTAATCTTGTGTGGATCTACTATATATTCCTGGTTACTAAGGTTATCTTGTGCACTTAACCTAGTTGTTGAACATAGACATATGATCAAGTATTGTGTTTGACAATTACTTGCAGAGTTAACAAATCTGTTATGATAGATCTATAGGTTAACTTAAATGTGATTTGGATATGGATCTAAATGTGGTGTTGTACAGTACAATTAAGATCTGCACCTAGACATTTATGATTTCTAAGTCATGGGCAATTAATTTGAGTAGTTGATTTACTCCTGTGGAAGTTAATTGGTAAAATGGACAGTGTGAAGAGAATTCACCAAAAACTGTTTGTTATATGCGTATTTCTTGTAAGACACATATTTTGTGAGTCATTTGGATTCATCTGAAAAAATTGTGTGCATAGGATATTGAATTCTTGGATGAGTATTTCTCAGTTGAGGAATAGACTTAACACAGTAGTGATTGTATTCCTGTAAGCTCAATTGGATACCGGATCCTAATGGTGCCAAGAATGGTAAATTGAATTTTGGGAATCCAGCAAACCTTTGTAATCTCTAGATGTTGTTCTAGGAGATTGTATAAAGTTTATATCGTTAAAGATGAATTTTATAAAGGTCTTTAATTACCTTATTGATTGTTGAATTTGGAACTCATAATCTCGTAAAGAATTGGATTGAAAGAATATTCTTGAAATCCAGTATTTTTCCTTATGGAAAAGATTTTAGAATGATTCTTATATTTCCTGAGTTGTATTTTGTTGTACATATACTCCAATATCTTTCAGTGATTAAGTATGGTTTTAGAATCCTGAGAATCATGATTGACAAATCATAAGATTCTAAATGTTTATGATTGACGGATCATAAATTGATACTTAAGATCATTTGAAGATTATAAGAAAATGTGAAGATTCTAAAGATAATGAGTAATTCTTGATCAATTGGGTGAGTCAAGGATTTAGATCTGTTGGTTGAACTCTAAATTTTTTTACTCTAGCACATACTTGAGATTGTGTGAAACTTACAAGGATTTTCATTAAGTAATTGCTTACTTATGAGGAATTTGCTTATCTTACAGATTGTCGTTTATAAGTGCTTGTGTACAAAGTTCAGTCTATATCTCCATATTTGTAGGAGACAGATAAATTTATTATACAGATAGATGCTGATTTCTTGCATTTGATGTTAGAAATGGGGCTGTTAACTCATAAGAGTAATTGTAGTACTCTAGTTTGATATTATGATTGTCTGAGACTTGATGGATCTCCTAGAGATTTTAGATGATTGAATTGTGATATTTTAAAATATTTGTATATTCTAAGAATATTTGTACCAAGAAGCCTTATTTTCTGCAAGATAATTGAAATGAAATTTCTTCAGTTTTTGAATTTGATTTCTAAAATAAGGTAAGTCACCCAGTGTTTCATGTAGTTGGGATTACATGAAGGTGATTGTTAGAGGGTTTGCGGATCAACCCTAACCCTAGTTAATAAGTGAGAGGGATTTGGCACCCTACGTGTGTAAGTCCAACCTGATGATCACATAGTTATTTGATTGATTAGTTAAAAGTCAATAAAAATGTCCTTGCTCTTTTTCTTCCCTTCTCCATCTCTCATGCTTTCTTTGGATTTTGCTAATTATTGGATTTGAATGTTATTGGGATTGAGTGTTATTATACTTTTTATGAGAGAGAAAGAGAGAGAGAGAGAGACAAAGAGTAAGCTATCTTTGGTGTGGATCATAGTGTTAATGGATCTTAGTGTTAATGAGTAGGGTTAATGGATGTAGAGTTAGATTTAAATCTTCCATTCATGCTGAAATCTGAACTAAACTATCGCTCTCATGGGAACGAACCTACGCGTGACAACTAGCTCTGCACTATTTTTACTCCACATTTTGCCTCCCTTTACTTTTGAATTCCTATTTTAGGGTTCATTGGTAGGGTATTTATAGGGGCATTTGTACACTCATTTTTCAGATTATTGATTGGTATTGCTTGGGCTCTTCGTGGGGGAACCTATTGTCTTTTCTATTGCTTGTAGGGCTTTAGTCTATTGCTGTCTTTTATGCTTCATTGATTCAACACCTGAGATTTTGATCATAACTTGGTATCAGAGCACTTTCCTAGTTGCTGAATTTTAGATCTGATTTTCTGACTGGGTGCCCATTTTCCTTGCTGATTTTTCTCTCTTTGCTGAGGGCTTTCATCTGATGCTAGATTGACTAGATCTTGGATTCGGGTTAGGCAAGGAAAGAAACCCACTACAATTTTGGCGCCGTTGTCGGGGAGCTACGCCAATTTTTCAGTTTTCAGCATGACTGTTGGATAGTTAGCTTGCATTAGGCATCTTGTCATGGCATGAATAGTGTTAGATCTGCATTTTAGGGTTAGTTTGGGATTGATTTTGCTTGGTTTGAGTGGATTTGCTTGTTTGAAATCTAATCTGATTGTTAAAACATGGAAAGCTATTCAGATCACCAATTTTAAGATCCATTTGGACCTGAGATATGAGAGAAAATAACAGAAATCAGTCAAATCTGTCAGATTTGGTCAAATAGAGGCAAAAAGCGTCATCAGAGCTTAGAACTTTTAACCCTCTTTCAGGAAACCTTCGCCGAGTTGCAGACACCTTCGGTTTTGATCACAAAACCTTCAGTGTGAAGGGCGAAGATTAGTTCCCAGCCGATTCCCAAAAACCGTCAAAAAACACCAAAAAATCATCAAAACCCTAAAAATACAAAATAAGAACCTTCGCTTGATTCACTGTGCACAGGTGTGATTATCTAATGCCAGGTCGACGAAGAATAATACCAAAAATAAAAAGGGTTTTCACAAAATCAGTTGTCATATTTTTGTCAAAAAAGTCACTTTTTTGTAAAATTACCAGTACTACTCTTGATCCTTCACCAGAACCTTCGCCGAGTTTTCAGAACATTCTATTTATAGTAAAGTACTATTTTTGAGTTTGACGAAGATTCTTCTTGATCAGATCATAGAAAATCTTGAATTTTACCCTTGCCAACCATAAGAAACTGTATTTTCTTGTGTCATAAACATTCGCCCATTTTTCTATAATTGTATCTGTGTCAGATCTTTCACCTGAGAGGTCGGCGAAGGTTATTTCCCAAGAAATCATCAAAAAAAATGTTCAGAGAGTTTTTTTTGTCCAAAATAGCACTATTGAACCTTCACTGAGCCAATCTTCGCCTAGTGAACCTTCGCCAGACCTATTTTAAGTTTTTGATTTTCCAGATCAAGTCTCTGTCAAAATTTGGATCAAATCTGATATATTTTGAATTGGATTCTGAGAGATTTATCATTTTTTGAGAAGTATCGATTGATCGAATCTCGAAAACTTTTTCATGATATAGAATCAGATTCTTGAAAAATGGAATAGATCTAGTAGTTTTGATCTGAGATAGTTGTGATTAAAAAATCTAGATCCAATCTCATTGTCTGCTTAATCTAAATTGTAAATATAGTTGTCCCTGGAGGTGCTCCACAGGAAGTCAATCCAATTATTGTTAGAAGAGCACCCTGTTTGGATCTACTCAAATATAATGGATTAACAAATCCAGTTAGATTTTTTCAGATCTATGCTGAATCCTGTGAAGTCTATAGTGAGCTTTATCCTCAAGATAAACTTAAGTTATTTCCTATGGCAATAACAGGCGCAGCACAAGATTGTTACTATAGCCAAGACAAAACTGAGCGTACAAATTGGGAGGTTGTTAAGTGAGCCCTTATCACACAGTTCAAACCGCGAAAGTTTATGGAAGACCCTTTCCTACTTTTAAGTAAAATTAAAATGGAAAAGTGGGAAATGGTTCGAGATTACATTGAACGGGTGAAACGTCTTAGATCTGAATGCGAACCTAAGTTGATTAACGAAAATGCCATGATTATGTGGTTTTTGTCAGGTCTACCTAAACGGATCAGACGTGAGTTGAAATGCCATAATGAGTATCCACTCTTGCAAAATGCTATGGACGATGCAATTCGGGAGAGGATGAAGATTTAGATGAGGAGCCAAATATCAGTATGTTGCCTTATACAGCAGGGCAGACTACTACGACATCCACCACTATTGCATCAACGAATGCCAATGCTACTACAGAAATGATGTTCAATGAGTTCGAGAAACTTGGGAAGAACCAGCAAAAACAGATGGAAAAGTTGCAGTTGCAATTTGATGAGAAGATCAAAGCATTGAAAAATTTCCACGGGGAAGCAATCAAGGAACCTGAAAAGCTTGCAAAAACTTTTTCTACTAGGGAAAATGTCTGGTGTTCTATTTGTACAGGAAATCACATAGTGAACGAGTGTCCTCAATTGAAAAAATGAATGGAACTCAATGTTTGCCATCTGTGTAATTCACCTAATCATGAGACTGCTTTTTGCAACTTCAACCCTCGAATAATTCAACAACGATATGCCCAGATGGGATATTGAGAACCACAGTATGGAGGTAATCCAGCAGTAAGATAACGACAATCTGCTCTTGGATACCCGGAACGTTTAACTTTACCTGTCCCACCAAAGCACTCCGCTCCTCCTAACAATTTGATGGAACCAGAACCTTACGGAAGTGCTGAGCAATGGAACTATGGTAATGATCAGGAAGGTGGATCTTCATAACAATATGCCATTTATGTTGTCGCTCAACAACAAGCTTCTAGAAATTGAACCAGAGGACCACTTGGATGCATTGCATGTGGAGAAAATCACAGAGTTGCAGAATGTCCAAATAAAGAAAAATTTGTACCATTTTGTCGTGACTGTGGTTATGGGCATTGCTATAAAGATTGTCCAGCAAGACCGAAGCCACCACCAGTTACAGCACCTGTAAATTTGATAACAATCAAGCAAAGACTAGTAGCTCAGAATAAACCAAGTGCACCCTTGATGGTGGTCACCACAGCACAGAAGCAAAAAGAACCAGTCGTGGATCTAGTACCTACTGATTCTATACCATTGAACGATACACCAACAACATCGGGAGTCTATCCAAATCTTAATGAAGAAAAATGAAGATATCAGAATATGAGACAGTGGATTAAACATCTGCAAGAAGAAGAGGAGCCTGAGGCTGCTAAATCAACAGTTGAAGTTCGGTCTTCACCATTCCAGCCTTCAAGAAATTTACGTACGGATATGAATGATCAATTACATCATCTTGAAGAACCCTTCAAGATGACTGAACCAGAAGCACTGCAAGATCAATATTTCATTGGAAGAATTCCCGAAGTTGGTGCCAAAAGCAAAATAAGTCTTAGCGCAAAAGTCAGGTCAACAAGAACCAGAAGTCCATTAGGAGCCGCTTTTTTGTGCTGGATTTGAAGAATCTAACGAAGTACTCCATGTTGGAGCCGCTTGGGAAAGTGAACAAAAGAATATCACTCTGTCGATACAGCATAGACAATTTCTTAAAGAAGCAGCCGTGATAGATGGCGGTTCAGGTGTTAACCTGATCTCTACAAAGATATGTGCAAAATGGGGTCTTACAAAGATCAAACCTGCTACTTTTGCTATTAAGCTAGCTGATCAAACGACAGTTCGTCCACGAGGAATGGTGGAAGATATACCTGTCAGGATTGTAGGAGTACAGTTCATCATTACTTTCGTAGTGATGGACTTATCAGAAGCGCCTAATGTTTACCGAGTTCTATTGGGACATCCATGGTTACGAGTTGCACAAGTGGTTCATAACTGGGGTACCGGAAAATTCACTTTTGAAAATTGTGAACGTGTAGTTAAAATTGATCCTACAAGTTGGACTATCAAACCAGTGGTTCAAAAAGAGGATGGCAATTCATCAACAACATATCATATCACACTTGTGACCGACCATAGAAAAATTTCGGAGTTCATTACGATTCTCAAGCAGATATGGTCAATTGGAATGAAGCTCTTGCAACGATTGACTGTACAATAGGATATATGTGTCAACAAGATAATCAATCAGATTTGAGCGAGATTTCCTTATTAGATCGAACTTTGGATACACCAATCGCGTTTCCACAAAATGTGCTGAATGTAGCCTAGATATCAATGGAACCTATACCAGATCCGATTGAGGATGAACTCATTCTTGTGAGTCATGCCTTGACTTATGATGGCAATGCAGAACTTACGGATGAGCAGATTCTAAATCATATGGATCCGCCCATATTTGGAGTGCGTAATGTTCCTGATGAACCAACAATCAAACCGCCCAAAGTAGTTATATTGAAGGAAGATAGGATCACAGGATTGATGACGAAGAAACAAGCTAAGCAACATTATAATACGGTTCTGAAATGGGAAAATCCCCCTCGGAAGATTGATTCAAAGGAAGTGCCGCCTTTATTGGATAAAGGCAAAGAAAAAGTCGAGGATGATTCTTCAAGTCAGATTTCTAGTAAGACATCATCATCTAGGAAGTCTTCACCTTTGAAGAAATATTTATCATCTCGAAAGTCATCACCTCCACGATCAATTCCTGCTAAGAAGGCTAAACGAAGATCCAAGACAAGTCCTTTCGAAAAAAAACATGCAAATGTAGTCCAGCATGATATGCCCGAGCATTTTAAACGTTATACACTGGATGATGTGGTTATCATGTTACCTAAAGCACATCGTGAATATGAAGAACACATGCCAGAATCTACAGAAGTTTACGATGGCCCAGCTAAGATGCAGCCAATGAATCTTGCTGAGCCAGGAGAACTAGAAAAGATTGTACAAGTTGGATCACAACTTACTCCTGAACATTATCAAGCACTCCGCTTGTTACTTATTAAGTATCAAGATTGCTTTGCGTGAACTTATCAAGATTTGAAGGGTATTCCGACATCAGTGATTGAACATACCAGACCTTTAGTACCTGATGCATTTCCAAAGGTTACAAAGTTCTATCGCTGTAATCCTAATGTTGCGGATCTGATAAAGAAAGAACTTCAAAGACTGCTTGACGTCGATTTTATTTATGAGATCGAGCATACTAAATGGATTTCACTGATTTTCATTGTTTCTAAGAAAAATTGAGGATCTTTGTAAACCTCAAAGCGTTGAACAAAGTGACGCGAAAGGATCACTTTTCGTTACCTTTTATTGAAAGCATTTTGGATCGCTTTGCTGGAGCGGAAGCTTATAGTTTTCTGGATGGATTTAGTGGTTACAACCAGGTTAAGATCGCACCTACCGATCGCCACAAAATTGCTTTTGCAACAAAATGGGACACCTATGCTTACAAAGTAATGTCGTTTGGACTCTGTAATGCACCAAGTTCATTCCAAAGAGTAATGCAATTTGCTTTTAAAGATTATCTGCAGAAATTCCTTGAAATTTACTTGGATCACTTGGGAGTTCATTGTACAGATAGAGACCACCTGGATCGATTGGAAAAAGTATTTGAAAGATGTTGCAAAGATCAGATTTCTCTTAATCCAGAAAAATGTCAGATATTGTTGGATTTACTCCTTCCACTCTCCTAAATCCCAATTTTAATCTGCCTCCATTCATGCTGTATATTTTCTAACGTTGTCACGTAGTCTGCATTTTTACACGCAAATTTGCACGGAAGAATAAAAGGCGAATGAATCGCGACAGTGTGTTCTTACACAGGTCATGGTGACAGGCGAAAGGAGGACACTACCTCACAGAATAGCAAAGTGCCCTAAAAGCTAAGGCACCCTGTAGATCTTATCCTAAGGCCATTCATAAGAGTGACGCACTCTTGCATCATCACGAACGTTCACATGATGTCACACCCTTTTCCACGCTCATCTTTTGCAGCTATGCTAATAGATTGAACAACGACTGTAGCCACCCACGACCTCCTACAGATAGCACATCCACTCTATACTTTCATATCTGCACACCTGTAATATCTTGTATATAGTAGATATTATCTGTGTATTTAAGCGATGATGATGAAGCAGTGTATGCTAGAAGAGCAAGATAAATCTAGAATAAGTAAAGGAGGTTATATTCCTCATTATAGACAGAAATAAGCTTTGTAGGGCACGTGGTTTCGTCTGCTACTGTCTTGTGCTCTATCGCATTATTGATCTGTATACTTGCTATACTTAATTTGACACAGTTCATTTATTTTGCGTTTAAGATCTGTCAATATTTCTATGCTTATTCTTCTTTCTGTCTGATTGTTCCAGTTGCTCTTTCTGATAATAAACGATTGATTTTTATTCTTATCTTTTGTGAATAATTCGCGACTAATTATCAGTCGAGCACTGTCTAGCTCTTCGCAAATCATTTGCGACAAATAATTTGTCTTGCAACTCGCGACAAATCATTCTTCTAGCGCTTCATTCATTCAAAGGTTTGGGTACGTAATCTAGAATGACCGTGATTTCAATCATTATCTGTTTTGTTCATTCTGATAGGCGTAGTTATGCTTAGGGAGAGAGTCATTTAACTCATTCCGCTGCGCACAAATATTTTCTGTTCAAGTTCGCTACTCGTTCGTTTCTTGTTCGAGTTCATTTCTCGTTCGCGTCTTGTTCATCATTTATTCGTTCTCTCTCTCTCTCTCTCTCTCCCAACATGGTATCAGAGCCATGTTCATAGCTTGATTAGCTTCCACAGCCGATAGAGTAATTGTCTTCTTGTTCTGTATTTTTCTAGTATCAGATTTTCATACTTAAGTCACTGATAGTTTCGCCTATCACTTAGGCTAATTCGTCCACATGGATTCCCAAAGGAAAGCCAGTCCTCTCATGGACAAGCTTGATGGAGCCAATTACCATCTGTGGAAATTTAAGATGAAAACTTTACTAATGGCAAAGGAATTGTATGACGTTGTCACAGGTGCAGAAGGGAAACCCGAAGCAGACGACGCATCAATCGCCAGATGGAAGCTGGAGGATGGAAAGGCTTTCGCACTGATCATCCTCAACATCACAGATACACAGATCAGCCATGTATCTGAGGCTCAGACATCGAAAGAAGTCTAGGGCATCTTGAGCATGCTATACGAAGTGCGAGATATAGCTTCTAAGCTACATCTCAGGAAAAAATTCTACTCCCTCAAGACGACGAATGGTGATTCTCTGTAGAATCACATTAATCAATTCAAGAACCTGCTAAGACAAATGGCCGCTGTCAAATCTGTCATAGACGATCAAGATGCAGTGATGCAACTGCTTACAAGCTTGCCAAGTTCTTATGACAGCTGGGTGATGATCATCACGATTCATCCAGAATTGACTCTTTCAAGAGTCACCACTATGTTGTTTCAGGAAGACACGCGAAGGAATGAAGCCTCAAGTTCCTCAGTTGGTTCTCACGCCTTGTACACCAACAAGGGCACGACAAAGCAGAAGAAGAAGAAAGGCCCGAAGCCATCAAAGCCAGACTAGAAACCAGCTCAACAAAGGACAGTTGAATCAAGTGGCAAATGCAGCTGCAGAAGTTCCACAGCCAATTCAAGAAGCGGATCATGATGCCTTCATGACCAACCATCAAGGAGCATCTGGTGACAATTCTTGGTTCCTGGACTCCGGAGCCACTCAACACATGACTAGCAAACAGCCCTCACGACAACTCCCATACTCCGCTCACCAGATTACATGAAAGAGTTCCATGTGCATACTGACCCAAGTAAGTATGCCACTGGAGGTCTCCTTGCACAACCGGACAAGTATGGCAAAGATTTTCCTATATGTTTCTTAAGCAGACAATTGTTGCCTGCTGAAGTAAACTATACCACTACTGAGAGAGAAGCATTGGCGATGGTCTATGCGATACAACAACTACAACATTATCTGTCCACACCTTTACTTTCTACACAAACCATCAAGCACTCCTATATATCGTTAATAAGTCCTGTAAGACGGGACGAATAGCTCGATGGCTACTAATTTTGGAGGAATTTAATTTCCGTGTAGTCATTCGGAAAGGGTCCCAACATTTCATGGCGGATCACCTTTTCAGACTACCAAGTGCTGAAAAAGCAACTACACCAGTCAACGATGATCTTCCTGATGCGTGCCTTTTTCAGATCGATGCTACACCCTTATGGGCTGAGGAGATCACTCAGTTCCTCACAACAGGCCGACTAAAAGAAGGCCTAACTACAATGGAAAAAAGAAATTTTTTAATAAAAGCAGCGCCCATTCAGTTAATTGCGGGACAACTTTACAAAACAGATTACGCCACTAAGTGGGTGGAGGCTCGAGCAACGAAGGATGCCAACGCAAAAATAGTTGCACGTTTTCTTTACGAAAACATTCTTACCCGTTTTGACTGTCCCATAGAGCTTGTTAGGGATCGTGGCACGCATTTTTTAAATGTTGTCGTTGATAATCTCCTACGCCATTACCTTGTCGTTCACATGAAAAGTACATCGTACTATCCTCGGTGTAATGGCCAGGCTGAATCAACTAGCAAAACAATATGTAAAATTTTGACCAAGATAGTTGAAACCAGCCGCTCTGATTGGGAAACAAAATTTTTCTCAGCTATCTGGGCTTACCGCACCACCGCGAAGAAAGCCACTGGGTGGGTTACCCCTTTCCACTTAGTATATGGTCAAGAGGCGGTAATGCCCGTAGAATTCTTAGTACCTTCGCTAAGAGTTACAGAAGCTTTTTCAACACATCTCTATGAAAAGGCTTCAATAGAACAACAAGTCAAAACCACGCTATTTATGTTAGCCCAGTTATGTGAGACAAGACTAATATCTTATCACGCACAACTAGTTAACAAACGACGCCAAAAGGCCTGGCATGACCATCACCTGCGTAGTAAAAATCAACACTTAGGTGACCAGGTGCTTCTTTATACATCAAAGAAGCACCCCGACAAATTGAAGTTCAAAAGTGAGGGGCCATATGTTATTAACAAAATATTTCCTAATGGTGCAGTCCAGTTACAAAAACTTGACGGGACACTCCTAGACACTGTCGTAAACGGTGGTCATCTACGGCGGTACTACAAAGAGTTGTTCTTTGTTGACCCAATTTAGGATCTTTCCCCTTGAAAAAAGAAAAAGCCTATTATTTTAATGCTATTTTATTTTTTTCCTTGTACATCTCATTTTTTTATGCCTCTTATTCACCTCGTTCCTTGTTTATACTTCATATCATTACTTATGTATAGTCTATGCATTTTTCTTTTTTTTTCTTTTTCTTCTGTTCATACTCATGGGTCATGGATGTTCTAGATCGACAACTGATAGGCTACACCTTAGAAAATCATTCTCACACTTCTGCCACCTCACCTCTGTCTCACTGGTATCTCAGGATTACCAACATTCTTGGAGATACACCTTTTTCATAAGAACTTCTACTTGGGGCCAGGCCCACGACATCCTCCATCTCTCTCTCTCTCTCTCTCTCTCTCTCTCTCTCTCTCTCTCTCTCTCTCTCTCTCTCTCTCTCTCTCTCTCTCTCTCTCTCTCTCTCTCTCTCTCTCTCTCTCTCTCTCTCTCTCTCTCTCTACCATGGGTTGTAGCTATGGCTGCCCTCAGAGAATCGAACTAGCACTCTCACGCTTTCACGACCAGCCACGACCTTCTCAGATTTGATTCGCACTGCTAGGGCGCCCTCCATTGAACTTCACAGCTTCCAAAAATGTTCAGAATGGAGAGAAATCTGCTTTCTTGAGCTTTCAAACCCTAGGTCAGGGTTTTTCTCATAAAACTACTCTTGGCTTCCTATTCACAGTCTTCTGACATGCTTATCCTCTTCCTCTGAGGTCGTCCTACTGCTAGAAAGCTGATGCTTCAGTCCATTTGTCAAACGGTGTCCGATTGAATGCACACTGACTACAAACAGCAAGTAGCTTTCTTTCGGAATTTCAAAATTCCGTTCGCTGAGGTTTTGATTCAGCCGACAACTCTTGTCTCTGAATCCTCACACTCAAAATGAAATTATACTGTACGTATAGTTGTTCACTCTAAAACCCATGCATGACCCAGGTTGCCGTTGGAGGGACGCGTGTCCCGTCGACTTGCCTCGTGGCGAGGCCAACTGATCCTTATCAACTGATAGGACCCACAGTATAGTAACACGGTGATTCTACTTTAATTCTAACTCGCAATTTAGCCAAGAAGACTAAATCAACCAAGACAGCGTCCATCCAGATGTATGGATGAAAAATCCACAAGGCACTCTATGGGTTGAAACAATCACTCGGGGCCTGGTTCCAGAAATTCTACTCAATGTTTTGGTAATGACTCATATGATAATGATTCTTCCTCACTATCATTCACAATGACATCATTCAAAGTACATCCTACTTTGGACTCTTCACATACTTCTCTTCTTCTTGGCTTGTGACTATCTCCCTCACCAAGTCTCATGATAGAACCATTTGATCTATTCTCTTTATGAAGACATGTGACTCCACTTGCTGTAAAAATGACTTTCTTGGACTCATCACAAAAAAATGTAGAAGAACCAAATTCTTCATGAATGAACCTAGCAACAACTTTTTCCATATGATCAAAGAAATCATTAGCAACAATCTTTTCCAAGGAAGAACCTTCATCACCTCCATTGATGAAGTTAGCTCTTTACTTACCTTTTGCATGCATGCACTTGCACTTATCTTGATTGTGGCTTGAATTTCATTATTTTTGCTATTTGATTGGGTTTGGCACATGATAGGTTTCTTGATTGCATTAATTTTAATACTTAGCACATTGTGAACATTGGTCTTTCTTTCTTGTCCGATCATGTAAATAGATTCTTCAAAAAAGTTACTTGCAAAAATCTTATTTTATATGATTTTATAGGAATATATATCTCTTCTCACAACATATCTTAGACTTCAGTGTTGATTTCAAAGTTTACTTCATGATTATGCACTAGTAGAATCATGGTGGGCATAGATGAGTAGAGTAATCTCTTTTATCTCCTTCACTTTTTCTCTCTCTACTCTGTCTCATTATTGTCCTTTGGGAATTGTGGAAGGATATTTTCTATGTTCTGAGCAAGATTGAAGGCTTCTCCATTTCCATATTCATACGATCTTTATATTCTTTATTTTTGCTTCCCTAAGCATTGCTTTTAGTTCCATCTTTAGTTGGGAAGAGAGAGGGATATGAGGATTCATGGGATGTTGACTCATGAGTTCAAAGAAAGTTTTGGATAGTTTGCAGAAAGTAGAAATGAAATTACAAGAAGATCCTTGCTCCTTGTTGATACTCATTCCTTACCTATTTGTGCATGAGAGAGAGAGAGAGAGAGAGAGAGAGAGAGAGAGAGAGAGAGAGAGAGAGAGAGAGAGAGAGAGAGAGAGAGAGAGAGAGAGAGAGAGAGAGAGAGAGAGAGAGAGAGAGAGAGAGAGAGAGAGAGAGAGAGAGAGAGAGAGAGAGAGAGAGAGAGAGAGAGAGAGAGAGAGATGTACAATGATGCGTGTGCACACCTTTTTCCTAGGACTATGAACTTATCACGAACCCTCCCAATAGCATCCAATCAAAGCAAGAGCAAGAAATAACTTTGATTAAAACAATAGACATCCTTAATTGTGAGCCCATTTCAGTTGCTTATGTGTGGCTCAAGATGCATTTTATTAAAATTAGAAGTGATATTCTAGTAGTGCCTTGGCTTTTGTTTAAAGAAAAGAGTAAACACATTTGAATAGGAATTGTCCCAAAAGATCGAACACCAAGATGATAGATGCTGGGTCAGTAGAGATACTTTGGATACATATTTTTCCAATTGCGTACATTGCAATCTAGGCAAAATGAAATGGCTAGAATGGAGCAAAAATATGATGTCATGTGTTGTTAGCCGAATTGTTTGCACGAAAAATAAGGCCTTTTTGATTTTCACAATTTTGTAAAAAATGGCATGTAAAACTTGGCTAATCACGATGAAATTGGCATAAAATTGCACATAGATAAGAGCCCCATTTGTGTTTCAACATATTTCTTGAAATGTTGAAAGAGTCAAAAGCCTTTGATTTGTACTTCAAGAATACAATAGTTGTATTTTTAAAGCAGCTTTCAACAAATGTGATAAAATATTTGGCACCTCCAAGAGAGGTCGTAAGCATAGGACCACAAATATCACAATGTATAAGCTCAAGAAGTGATGAAGCTCTGTGGGTTTTATTATTGAGGAATTGGCTTCTTGACTACTTTTCAAGATGTCAAATTCACACGTGTGAGTTGAGGGGAATTATAAACTTGTAATTTTGATGCAAGCTTGTCTTAATATATAGATTTTAGACCTCATATTGAGATGGTCTAATCTTTGATGCATAAGTGATTCTCGCCCATTGTACTTCGGTAAACATGGCCAATTTTGGTTGAAAATCATGATTCAATTTATACAAATAGCCATATTGAAATTCTTTGACAAAAGTTCTTAACTTATTGTTTGAAATCAGATGTTGTCTAATATCAAATTGAGTAGTATGACCTAAGTAGATATTGACATTCTTGGTCAGGTTTGAAACATAGAGAACATTTGTAATGGTTTTGAACTAATGCAACTTGTAAATATGGAAACCAATTCTTTTGTGATGTCATATGTTGGGTAGCCCACGAGTTGAGGTACCAAAGATTAAGATCTGAAGACTCTGCCATGGACACATGTTGGGGGCATCACCCGAAGTGGAAGGATCTTGATGATTTGCAGCAAGGTATTGTTGTTGATTCCTATTGTTCTCATATAAAATCTTGGTCTTGTAATCTTAAACATAGTGATCAAGTTTCATGCAATACACACAAAACATTTTGGTGTTTTGGTTAGGTTTTTTCTTGGCTTGTTGACCACCAAGAGGCTGGTTGTCTTTGGCTTGAGAAGTACAGACAATCTTGGATTGCTTGTTATGGACCATCTTTTTGGAGTATAGGGCCATTGACAAGTTAGAATGTGACCCTTTGACTTCCTGCTAATCTCCTCTCGAGGGAAGATCAAGGTAATTTGTTGTGTGGTTAATTCTGGTGGTATGGTCAAGCATTACAAGATGCTCACAAGATTTGGGCATACTTGAAAGTAAGGTCATTACAAAAATATCTGTGATGGTTGATTCCACCACACCACGTTGATTCAGAATGATTTTGAAATGGTTCACATAATCAATGAGTGAGATACTTTTTGACATCTGATAGGCAATTCTTTTTTTTGTTTTAAAGATAATCTTTTGGTGAGCGCTCAGAGGATGCGCATTGGTTGATGTGAGAAATCTAGGAATCGCTCAGATTGAGGGCTATGAGTGAGGGGAAGGGCTTTAAGAATCCCATTGCCTCCACTTGGCAATTGCCACTGGGTCAAGATTTGGTATGGCGTTAGTGCCTTCAACAATATCCTACAAATACTTTTCAATTAAGAGCATCTATATCTTGAATTTTCACATATGAAAATATTAAGTTCTAAATAAAAAATTCCAAATAGCAATTTTAATCGAAATAAACGGGGTGATCCAAAAAAACTACAAGGAGCTATGTTGTGCATGCCAAAAATTGAAGAATTGTTTTTTAATCCAAGAAAATTGAAATTTTCTTGTTGTTTAAAAAAATTAAGAAAAACACTTTCAAAATAAAATCACTTAAAAATGGCACATCATTTTTGAAAGGATAGTCACAATAGGTTTCGATGACACATCAACTGAAAGCGAAAACTAGCACTAGGTTATGCAAGAGTTTTGCAATCACATATCAAAGATTAGCTTTTAGAGAATCGTCACAGTAGCTTACCACTACCTTGGAAAGCGAAAACTAGCACTAGGTTACACAAGTTTTTTTCAATGCCCATATCAAAAGATCACCTTGGAGAGAATCATCACAATAGCAAAAGGTCACCTTGGAGAGAATCATCACAATAGCTTAGGGCTTTTAAGCTAAAACTCATGGTACCAAGAATAAAAGTAACCAAAGAGAAATTTTGTATTCTGAATTCTAGAGAGACAGACAGATGGAGAGCCATGGAGATGCTGTCGTTGGAGGAGGGACGAGGAGTTCGTGATGGAGACGATCGACTGCTCGATCTCAGCATGCCGGAGCAGCAACCTTCCGTGCAAAATTTCCTCTGTGAATGCTGGCCAGATTGCTCTATCTGTATCATATCTGATTCGAAAATCGCCAAAACACAAGCTAGATTATTTCTCGGATTGTTCGACCAAATCATCCACTCTTGGTGTTGCCGTTCTCTTACCTGCAAAGGTCTTTCACGTCAGTAGTGTGCGTGTTTTAGCTGAATCAGGCGTATAAGCCTTTTGTCGCATCATCCTTGGTGTTTGAAACCCTACATCTTCATTCCTTGCAACCACACAGTTTCTAGTTACTGCATCCTTCTTATTGTTTGCTGAAAACGCTATATCTTTAGTCATTTCACTCAGATAGTTAGGTTTGTTGCATTTTGAGCCTTTCAATGTTCAATGCAAATAAGTTCTGACTCAAGAATGCTGAAGATGCACAGTATTCTTTTCTGGATGTTTACAATTTTTCTGCTCGTAAGGGGGAACACGCAGAACCCTAAGGCAGAAGTAACACTGGAAGAAGAATTTACAGAAGACCTGTTGCTCAGACCCTTACCAGATGGGAAGGTTTTGAGCCATTTTCACTTCATTCATAAGCTTCCACAAGCTCGCTCCTATGGCGGCCATCATTCCTTATTCCCCAAGGCCATTTTCCAACTGGTGAGTTGTATTCTCCATCAGCTTTTATGACTTGAAGATAGAACTGTTCAAGGGAAGGCATTCTCAGCATCCAAAGGTGCTAGGTCTTTCATTCCTGATCTGTATTGAACAGGTGAAAAAGTTTCATGTCAAGGAAATGGAGTTATCTTTCACCCAAGGCAGATGGAACTATCAGCGTTGGGGAGGGTTTGACGCAATTGCGGCATTCAATGCAAAACCAGTTGGAGTTGAGCTTTGGGCGTTGTTTGATGTTCCAAAAGCTGAAGTGGATGCTACTTGGGGCAATCTGACGCATGCACTTTCTGGCCTTTTTTGCGCGTCGATCAATTTTTTGGAGTCATCCACGTCAGTTGCTGAACCCAGCTTTTCTTTTAAACTCGATGAACACTGGATAGAAGGCAACGACACATGTGATTCAAATTTGGGTACAGAAAAATCGATGAACTGTAAACAAAAGAAGCATTTCAAAGAATGGCAGAATGCTGCTAGCATTACATTCACTGAAGGGGGCAAAATCAGTAGAGGAACTCTTTCAAGTAACAGACAACTGGGTCAATTGCGGTATGGTGCATTACCACGGGAGGCAGTCTGCACCGAGAATTTGACACCTTGGCTCAAGCTACTACCTTGCAGGGACAAGTCTGGGCTTACCACTCTTTTGGACAGATCTATTGTTTACAATGGATTTTACCACTCGCTGCGGCTCAATATAAAGAGTGGACAACTTGCAGAAGGTGGAATTTTGCTACGCCAAAGTTTGACGCTAGTCTTATTGCCATCACGTCAGGAGAGGAATCAGAAGCAGGGATCATCAGTCCATCATGCTGTTCAGCCTCAAAATTGGTCTCTCTTTTCGTTGTTTGGAAAAAGGTTAGCAAGCGGCTGTCCTCTTGCAAAATCCAGCCATGTTTCTGTAGAGTTAGTTGGAGGATTCATAGAGCAGCTGAAGGAGGTAGACCAGAGTACAATTGTTGTGGAGGAGACCCACCTAAACGAGCAAACACAGTCATTGGAAAGAAACCCAGAATATAGCGTTGATGCTGGAAGCAATATTGGAGTGGATCCAGATTTGCAGACATTTGAAAGTAAGAGCATGCCTGAGGTGTTTCTCCCTGCTGGGGAGATCCAGACAGAAACAAGTTTGATTGAATCCGACGGAAAACTTTCTCTTGGAAATGGCCTTGAATTGGACCTGAGGTCCAATAAATTGTTTAGTTTAAGCCCAATGCCAGGAAGGATATTGAGAGAGGTCAAAGAATTGTTGCCGCACTATGGTTCTTCAAAAAAATCGTCTTTCATCCTTGAGTATGAACTTCAAATGAATAAGTCCTTCCCATTTGATGTTGGACTTAGTTGGAGAATCAATAAACCATTGAAGTGGTCTCCTATTAGAGCACCTTTTCGCATCAGCAGATTTTTGGTAGGCAGTGGCAATGCAAGGGGTACGATCACAACAATTTTCAAGGCCAACCTTGCTCAAAACTTTATAAGTGCCACCTCCATCCATGAAAATCTTTGCAGAAGCTTGCAAGCTAGGCTATTACACAAGAAAGAAAGCTTACAAGGCAAAGATGTGGAAATAAGAGATGAATCTTGTTCAGCTATCAAAGATGACGATGCCGTTGAAGGCATTGATGTTATAATCTTTCAGATTGTACCTTGGTATGTGCGCATGTATTGGCATACTTTGACTTTTGTGTTAGATGGCAATCTGGTCCCATTTTGGAATTTAGCTACAGTGATGCGGCTTGTCCCTGCCAAGGATCGTCAGTCACCAGCTATGATGGAGTTGGGTATTCAAATCCCTGCAAATACCGTGAGTTTAACATTCACAATAGAGTTTGATAAGGTAAAGAAGTAGCTCTATGCTGCTAATTAAAATCAAACACAACTTTTTCTTGATAGATTCATAATTATCTTTAGTTTTTTCAATATGATTTTGAATGACCTTTGGTGGTATTTTGGGATTTCCAAAAGCTTAAAATCAATGTGTGTGTGTGTGTGTGTGAGAGAGAGAGAGAGAGAGAGAGAGAGAGAGAGAGAGAGAGAGAGAGAGAGAGAGAGAGAGAGAGAGATTCATTAACGTCTTTTCCATGCCCTAAGGCATATAAGACCAAAAAGTACATCAAAAGAGATGGACGGATCAATGCTGTCAAACAACTTAACTAAAAACAAATTAGCTAGCTAAGAAGAGAATTTTATGGCCAGGATTATTTGGTGCAACGACCATTTGCAAGCTCAACTGGACATCTCTTCATTTCTCTAACTCTGATTCTATCTCAGAGTTCAAACTCTCATTAATAACAGTGGATTTATGATCTACAAATGTGATTATGCCATCACGATAGATAAGTCGCTTTCCAGTTGCTATAGCTTCCTATCTTGCCTTTTTTTGGCTCCTGCACTTGGATGAAAGTAAGGTCTTCATCCAAGTAAATTCTAGTATGTCATAGCTTAGATCTCTGTCCCAATACTTCACGACAGTAAGACACTGAGGTGAAGCATATAACAAGAGTATCTTGATCCTTCTTAGGCCACCAAGCAGTTTCCATACCTTTGTTGTGGTGCCGAAGAGTCTCTTCCAAAAACTTCTTAGCTTCGCCAACAACATCTTGGCAATTCGTAATACCTCTAACCCAAACATTAAGAGCTTTTTGCTCTCGCAGACAGCTCTCGGTGGTGGAGTGGAGGAATAGTAGTAGAGTTAGCTAAGTTAGTATGAAATTAACTTGGTAAGGACTCATGGGTCCACTAGGCCTAATTGTGACATTAAGTAACTCAACTTGACATATTGGAGGTACCTTACTCTTTCTACGTAACTTGTAGAAAGTTGGATAGTCAATAGTCAAGTAGTTGGATAGCCAATAGTCATGAAGTTAGATAGTCATCTTGGACTATATATATGTGTGCATCCCATTTGTATGAGACACTTTTGTAAGCAATACTGACTCTTCTCCTTGGCTGTCCACAAGTTTCTACAAGAGGGTTTCTAGCCATCTCTCTCTTTCTTTTGAGAATGCTTTGTGTGATTGAATAGTTAAGATTCTGGATCCTTAGGCTTCTATTTCCTACATGGTATCAGAGCCTTTAGGTGATCATATTGCTTGCAGGAGGGCGCCCAATAGGAAGCTATCTTCTTCCCTTTTTGGTTGCAGAAAATCATCAAGATGCTGATTTTTGCAGGAGAAGAATCTGTTCATCTTCTTATAACTTTTTTGCAGGAAATTGCAGGAAATTGAAGGGCACCTTCACCTATTTGAGAGCTAGGTAGGGCGCCCATGCTCAAACCAATTGCATGAGATTTTGACTCAGTTACGTGCTGAAAATTTCAGATTTACTTCTTAAATAAAGATACATGTGTTTTGGACACATTTCTTGCTGAAATTTCCCTGTTGGTGAGCTTGGAGTAGGGCGCTACCATCAGCTCTATATGCACATAGAGTGCACTCTTTTTCGCCACAAATTTGTAGTTTTGGTTTTGGCTTCATTTGAAGTCTACCTATTTGTGAGCATTCTGTTTTTTGTGCAGAAATCAACCACCTATTTCATTAGTTGTTGAGCAAATTGCATGTGGAGTAGATCTATTGTGCTCATAATTTCAGCTTTGAGGTTGCTGCCCTTTGAGTAGATTTTGTCTTGGAAAGTCTATTTCCTATCTACTACAAGCTGATTTTTCTGTTATGGCTAAAGAATCGGAGTCTATTGGTTCTTTATTTAATGAAGATAGGCTGGATGGCACAAACTATTTTCTGTGGTGCTACATGATAAAGAACCTTCTAATTGCTAAAGTTTTGTGGGAAGTAGTTAATGGTGACGAAGAGAGGCCGCCTACCTTGGCACCTATTACACCATCTAGAACAATTATTTCATCATCTACGGAGGTGTCTTCCGATGAGCAAAAGAATTGGGATCGACGAGATGCACAAGCACATTCCGTCATTGCATTATCAGTGAAGAGATCTATCCTTCCTCATATTAGATCATGCAAGACTTCCAAAAGTGCTTGGGAGACTCTTGCCAAGATGTTTCAAGTAAAGAATGCGACAAAAGTGGTATATCTTTAAAATCAACTTTCTATCTTGAAGATGCAAGAAGGTGATTTGCTTACAAACCACTTGACGAAGATCAAGGATCTTCGAGAGGAACTTCTTAGTATTGATGAGGTGATTGAGAACTCACAATTTGTATCTATTACTCTCAACTCTTTTCCTAATTCTTACCTTCCATTTGTGTCATCATTGAGCATTTCTCTTAGGGGACAGCAAATCTCCTTCGACGAACTTGTTGGCTTACTTCAAGAAGAGCAAACAAGGATCAACTTTGGTGAACAAGAAGATCAAGCTTTCTTTGCTCTTGCATGATAAACAATATGTTGTCCTTGCATAAACACAGGATCAGTACATTTATCTCCGAGATACAATAAAAACTTTGTTGAGTTTAATCAACTATTTCTGTTAACAAAGAGTATATTTCCAAGTCTAAAGAGTCTGAGTATAGAAATTTGGTGTGGTCACGCTCATACTTAATTTGAGTACATCTGTCACTGTCACATGTGATGTGATGTGATACAGTACACTGTTGCGTACACTGTAGTGCACTCTTTTGCATGCTGTTTGTGGCCTAGGGAATGACTGCTACGTAGAGTCATACTTAATGACACAAGCTACGCAAGCTTGTCTCCAAGGAAAGAAGACTGACCTGCTTTTATGTGCTTGCACTGGCCAAGTGCACAGGATTTTCTAAAGCCTACTGCCACATACCTAGGAAAGTTCTTCATCAATTTCATGTTGTGGTCCCTTTGACTTGGCTGTGCTCAAAGGGCTCTTACCTCTTGTTCAAAGTTGCAATTCCATTAATAATGGGTAGAGGTCTCCTTGAGCGCTGTGGTGGCGCTTGTGCTCAGGTGCAGCTTTGTGCCAAAACTCCAAGGAGGTAGTGTGCCATTAATTTGAGCGTCCATGCACAATAATCTTTCCAAGATGGGGGTCATTTTTTCGGATACGGGTGCAACAGGAGCATTTAGATCCTTTTGATGCTCGGTGCTAATTTTCTTATTGATATGGGTACTCTGTTTTGCATACGGCATGATACCTAGTAGTGCATACTTAAGAGCCACACGAGCTAGAAAATCTGTTTTTAAAAAAGAGCAGCACTCTTATATGCGTTCAGAGCTGTCACACTTGTTGTGTTTCAAAACCTTAAGCTGATTGTTCATATAAACAGTGCACACATATTAGGAAGTGTAGGTGATCTTCAAGCAGATTGATGGTAAAACAGAAATTGTTTTCATGAGTTGCATCTAGCTCTTATTGCTTCAGCTTGAATCATTTATTCTTAGGCAGGGTTTCAATTGCAGTTTTGAAATGGAGTATTTCAATTGTATAACTTTGATGCCAGAGCACACAGAAGCACTTATAATAATTATTGTCACCGAAGCTGTGTAAGCGCAGGAGAAGCAGTCAACCTAGTTTGGTAGTTTCTGTGATTGTGGATACTAAGAACCTAAAAATCTACATATTGAGATGTGAATGCTTTCACAGTAAGCCCTTGTGTTGTAAAAGTGAATAAATATGGCCATGCTTTTGCTATTAGTTTATGCCTAGGTCATTATCTCATATTAGATTTTGCTTATACAGTGGGCACTGTTGAGTTTACTGGGCCGGAATAGGAATAGGCAAACCCAGATGCATTTATATGCAAATTTCTGGAACGAACCAGCGTCACTAGATTTTGCAGGTTAAAGCATGTACACCAAGCTTCACAGGTCAACATTCTTATTGGGATACTCCTTGGAGAGCAAGAGGTTGTTTTCCAGAGCAATCTATGCTACCACTGCTGAAGGGCTGTTAATATGTATATTTGTCAAAACTCCCTTTGCCTATCTATTTCTGGAATTTACTTTCATCTTTCATTTGCATGGTTTATCACTGGTGATTGGCTTTCCACCACGTTCATTATCTGCAATCCCCTCTTTGTTCCTACATATTTGCTCAAAGTACAAGTTACAGGCTTTATGTTTGCAATGCTCTTATATGTGTTTTTTGAGAAAATTCCATTGAGATTCCAATCAAGTTGTACCCTTGGACTGATGCACTTGTTTATGTATATTACAGGGATTTCTGCACATAGATGAACATCCCCCTGATGCAAATCGTGGTTTTGACATACCTGCAGCCATTGTTAGTTTTCCTGGATATTATTCAAAAGTGCAATATGAGTATATGCATAACACAACACTGGGACCTTTTATCCCTTCATTTCTGCAAACAGTAAGTTGTCTGTAGAAAATTTTGAAGCTTTCATGTGATTGCAAATTTCATCTTAGTCAAATCACTTGTGCTGTTGCAAAATTATATGCTAATTCCCCCTTCTTGCAGGAGAAAAAGCCCATGCCTGTCTACACTGAAATTCTTTTGATGCAGCTGGCAACACCAGATTTTAGCATGCCTTACAATGTAATCACATTGACATGTACAGTACTAGCTTTGTATTTTGGGTCTCTTTTGAATGTTCTTCGGCGTCGAATTGGTGAGGAGGAAAGGAGATCAACAAAACTTGGAGGTTGGTTTAAAGGTTTTTTTTTGATTTTTTTCGCAAAAAGGCTTACATTACTCTCAAATGAGAGAGAGAGAGAGAGAGAGAGAGAGAGAGAGAGAGAGAGAGAGAGAGAGAGAAAAGAAAGATTTTTATTAATGTCCTTGAATACCCTAAGGTACATAGGACTAAGAAAAGGTACATGTCAGGTGCACATAGGAGCTTAAAGCTCAATCATCTATAAAACTATAACTGCAAATACAATGCATAAAGATGGTTGCAAGGTTACACCCCGATTCGAACTGGTCGATTTGAACCGGCCGGTTCAAATCGGAAAATGGTTCGAACTGTCTTTTCCATTTTTCAAAAAAACTATAATTTTCTCTGATGTACAAGTCATAATACATATATTCACTGTATAGATACTTAATAACTAAACAATTTCCTCTAAATTTACAGATATCAGGATAATCAGATCTTTTTTGACCTGTCACCTGTAGGCTGTCGAATACTACAAGGGTCTGCTTGCTCAGGAGAGTCGAGACTGTGGAGTTGGAACTTGGAACTTTCAACTTGCCACTTGGAACTTAGGCCCTAGGGTTCCCGGTTTAGGACTCAGGAGTACTAGGATGGTAGGACCGTAGATTGTAAATATGTAATTTGTTTCAAAGTTGAAATTTGAAGTTTAAACTTATTTGCAAATTGCAATGTCGAGATCGGAGTCCGGACTCCGGAGAAAAGAATAAACAAGAAGGGTAAGACAACGTTTGAGTCTCTTTGAGAAAGCCAAAAAACTTTAGGTTAGAAACTTAGATTCACCATTCAACATAGAACATTCTATATGTAACATAAATTATAATACATTAAATACCAAAATCAAAATTGTAAAACCATTAGTAATTACTGAACAATGAATCATGATATTAGATAATCCGAAATCGATTAACATTAAACAGACTACAGACTATAGACTACAGTAACAAGTTAACTAATAACAACTTAACTTCAGGAATCAGAAATTAGAATCCAAAATATCTCATGATTCATAACAATGAGCATAATAGTAAATACATATGCCAGGTGCCTCATGAGTCCGGTCACCAATGTAATGCCACATGCGACATGTCTGATGAAAAATCATGATGTGTAAACAGTTCAAGAGTCAAGACTCAATGCTCAATGCTCATCTAGTGACATCTACAGACTACAATGATCTAATGTACAATGAGCACTCTAAGCTCTCCTACGCCCGAGTCTCCTCCTACTCGCTGGTGTTGTGGAGCCTGTCGTGGCCTCTCGAGTGGTAGCTGTGAAATCCTCATCGGAGGCAGAGGTATGATGCCCCTCATCCTCATCCCCTGTTAGAAATAAATGACTATGCTAAAGTTAATCCATAGGTTACTTTGACCCAAAAGGTCGAGATTTGTGTAACCATGGGTATTTAGTTATTAAGGCCATGTTAAGTTTGTCTTAACTTCAGTTGGACCCAAATTTTGGTCACGTAGTGACTCGTGGGTCCATTCCTCCAAAGTGGATGGAGAGTATGTGGGCCATGGCATGCAGGGGCTTATGAAACCACTCTCACCTGCTCAACCAAAGGAGCCGGACCTCTGCAAGCCTGCAAGAATCAAGATTGAAGACACATCAATAATTATACTATATAGTACATACTAAATACTACCATAGATGCAGCGAATCGCGAATCGCGATTTGCTACAAAGAATCGTTGAAAAAAAAAATTGTATTTGTGCATTTTGGGCCTGGGAGGGAGAGGGAGAATCAGAGAGCCTGGGAGTTAATACACCTAAACTGGACCATCCTGCACTCGAAACAGTCGGCAAACTACATAGTCATTATGCTCTCTCAATCAGAGCTTTCATCTGATACCCATATTGCCTAAAAAAATTTCAAAATTTAAAAAAAAAAATTGATTCTGCATGATTCTCTGAAAAACCCGAAACGCGATTCTGAATCGCGATTCAGAATTGCGGTGCATCTATGCATACTACCATAGTTGCAGTGCGTCAGAATCGCGATTTGGGATTCTTCCAGAATCGTGTAGAATCACTTTTTCTTTTTTTAATTTTTTTTAAGCAATATGGGTATCAGATGAAAGCTCTGATTGAGAGGATTATGACTGTGTAGTTTGCTGACTGTTTTGGGTGCAGGATGGTCCAATTTAGGTGTATTAACTCCCAAGTTTACGCTATAGCTGCATCCCATATAAAAAATTAAAACAAAAAGAGAACACATTGGAGCATTCCCCCAATGAACATAGCATGAATCTCCCTTTTTCTGATTCTCCCTCTCTCTATCTCTCTCTCTGATTACAACGAACGGAGCTAAAACCATGCTGTGAACAAAAACCCAGCTGAATCATTCTGAACTTTAGCCTTAAATGAAGCAATTTTTGACAAAACAACCATACACTCTCTCTCTCTCTCTCTCTCTCTCTCTCTCTCTCTCTCTCTCTCTCTCTCTCTCTCTCTCTCTCTCTCTCTCTCTCTTCGCATCAGGGTCCACCAGCAGGTCAGCCAGGTCATCCCCCTGTGCCTCCGCCCCCATCTCCTCGTCCTCCTCCGTATTCCCCTCAACCCACTCCTCCTCCTCCACATAGTCTGCCCCAAGCATCTCTCCACCCTCCGAGCCCTCATCATCTCCCTCTGCCTCTCTGTCCTCCTCTGCCACCGTAAAGCCCGTGCGTCAGCCTGTGCCTGTATGTAGAACTCTCTATGGATCTCATGATCCATCTCCTCCTGCGTGGGTGGGAATTGTGCAACTCATTGCATATTTCGAAAGCAAATCAATTCATCAAAGCATAGCAAGAAAAAAGGGGTGATGATGTAACTCACCTCGAGCATCTGACCCTCTCCTCGCGTGCGCCTCAGCATACGGCCGTTGGTGTTCACAAACACCAATCGCCTACACTGCTCGATGGATAACCTATTCCTCTTTTGCGTGTGATACAAGGCCCCAGGTGCTCCAATTCCACTTGCAAGCTCCTGCTGAACAGTCATGTGCAAGGACTCTCTCAGCCAATCGCCGCAGGTCACCTGTGCTGTGCCCGTGGATGCACCACCATGTAACCTCACGGTCTACCAGGCGCAACACTCTGAAAATGGGTAGAAGGATCCCAATCATCTCCTCAGCAGCTGTCCAGAACTCATTACCGTACAGTGGACCGGAAAAATGCCGCATGTGGGAGGTCTGTAAAGTCCCCGAAGGCCTCGCTGGAAACCATCCGCCGCAATGCGTCCTTCACCACCACCACCACCAATCGCTCTAGCACCAAGAAGTAAAACGCAAAGCGTGTGGGTGCGGGCTTCTTCAGGTTTAGGGTGGAGAAGGTGCGGAACAGGGCCAACACACGCCTCTTCTTGGTGGCAAAAGTGACCAGGCGCATGGCCGTAGAAGTGATTTGCAACATAGACATCCAATAAAAAGTTTAGACAGTAGTTGAGATGTGGTTAGCAGCATCGAAGGAAGAAAGCATAGCAAATAGAACAAACTATACCTCTCTGATCCATGGAAGCACGCACAGGTCATGGATGAGCAAGTCTATGCAATGTGCAGCACAGGGTGTCCACACAATGCTGGGGTGCTCCCTCATCATAATCTCGCCCATCTGCATGCAGTTCGAGGCGTTGTCGGTGACAACCTGAACCACGTGCTCAACGCTGATGTCAGCAATAACTGTTGGAATATCAATCCACACTCTAGAGAGAACTATCAAACAGGGCGGATAGCTTAGTGGTAGAGCATCCCATCCGGTATGAGGGAGGTCCTGGGTTCCAATCCTAGTCTGTCCATCCATATTATGATTTATGGATTTCTAACATGGTATCAGAGCCAAGTTAGACCTAACAATTCATGGTGTCAAAGCCATGGTTAGGTGGCCCAAGTTGTGGGGCAGGTGACAGCTAGGACCCCAACCAAGTGTGGCTTGAGGGGGGGTGTTGGAATATCAATCCACACTCTAGAGAGAACTATCAAACAGGGCGGATAGCTCAGTGGTAGAGCATCCCATCCGGTATGAGGGAGGTCCTGGGTTCGAATCCTAGTCTGTCCATCCATATTATGATTTATGGATTTCTAACAATAACATCTCTAACATGCTCCCATATAAAGTCGGCCTTGATGGCTTCACCACCTCGAGTGACATCCGCGCCACGTAGGAATACTGTGCCAAGTGGGCAAAAAACCAAGATATTGATGACGGATTGCCGACGAACGTCGGTCCATCCATCACTCAATATCGTGCATCCAACCCGCCGCAAAACACCCATTAGCTACATGCAAAAATTGCGCCACCAGTAAACCCTAAACACATGCAAAGAGATAATAAAGACAAGGTACTTACTCCTGCCAAGCTGAGCGAATGGAACTTAGCTCCCACGTGATGGTCTCCTCCTCCTGACGAAGTAACCTGCCTCGCAGTGCCTCTCGCTTGGGAGGTGCCCATGTAGCATCCACGGCCGCCATTTGTGCGCAGAACTTCCTGAATACCCAAGTGCCAACAACAACACTCTGCCCGTGATGTATTGGGCCCTGCACCTGTACCATGCTCTGCCCGTGATGTACTAGGCCCTGCACCTGTACCATGCTCTGCCCGTGATGTATTGGGCCCTGCACCTATACCATGCTCTGCCCGTGATGTACTAGGCACTGCACCTGTACCATGCCTAGCCCGTGATGTACTATGCCCTGCAGCTGTACCATGCCCTGCCCGTGATGTATTGGGCCCAATACCCATGGTAGGCCCTGCTTGCCGGCCTGTGAGCCCTACTGCCTGCCTGCCTGTAGCTGCTCCTGCTACCTGTCCCTGTATAGAACCCTATGATGCAGTACCGGGCCCGTACATGGTAGACAACCTCTACAGATCCTCATCAACATTCCTGGGGCAATCAGATATGCCCAATGTTCGCCCATCTGGCCCTCTGACCCGCAACAAGTGATCCCTAACCCTGGTGAGTGATCCCGTGAAGTGACCACCGCAATGCAAGCATCTCCATCTGTGGGTGCCTGAGCCATGCTGTGTAGCCACATCCCCGTCGGTAAACTCAACCTCGGCCCAAAGGCCTCGGTCCCGCACCGACATCGTATCAACACGACCCTAAACCTGCAAACAACAAATAATCAAGCAAACGTTCAGTATAAAAAAATACATTGCATTGAACAACATTACCGAGCTCAAATAGAGCTCAAAATACCAGAGCATACATCAGAATGATTCCAATTCACACATCATATCAAGTGCAAAAAAAAAACATGAGATTAGGGCGTGGGATAGAATAATTTCAGTATGAGTGATAACAGGCGACTGACGTTAGCGTGGGAGTCCGTGCAGGCGTAAGGGCCTAAACCGCGCCCCTAGCAGATGTTTGCACTTTGGTCCATGCCTAAACCCTAAAAAGAATGGAATTAGGGCATGAAAATTGAAATTTGTGATACGAACGTAGACAGGCGGAACGGAGGTCATGGGAGTTTGTGCAGGCATGTGGAAATGCATTCTAGGCTCAGACATCACCTCAATCGGTTTCCAACAAGTCATTTTGTGAAAATGCCAAAAATACACAAGCATTTGGAATGTGGTCTTCAGATCTCGCTAGGCATGCCGTAACGGCTGAAACTGATGTCGTAGGAATCACCGTGGGCATGAAGAAAGGTGGTCTAGAGCCAAACTACGCTCGATTTGGTTGCCTACAACTCAATGTTAACACTTGCAAAAATTCAAGCCTACACTTACCAAATATCGAAAATTGGTTGTTTCGTTCTCCACGAAGCTCAGATCCCCCCGGCACCGTGCACACCACCTCTGTATCGCTGAGTAGATGCCTGCCGACTATTCACTTGCAAAGATCGGACGCCCGCAACTCATACAAAAAAAATTTGCCGCCTCCATGGCTGGCGCGGTTCTGTCCGCGAGGAGGCGGCCCAAAAATCGTTTATTCTGATTTTTTTTTCCAATGATTCGGATAACGATTCTTTGTTGCGAATCGCGATTCGCAAAATCGCGATTCGCGAATCGTGAATCCAATTAGTACCAACTAGTTACTAGTAACTGCTAACCAGTAAAGCGATAGCGATATACCTCTCTGGGCTAATGGTCTTAGAAAGGCTCAACTGCTCGCCTAGCCTTTCCATGAACTCGTACAAGAGGCCTAATGTGCAGCCCTCTCGATCTGTAAGGTGCAGGACAGTGTAGATAGGATGTAGGCCCACCACAATGGGTCAAGCCTTATCCCAAAATGATGAAAACGTAATGATCCGCTCGAATCTCTTATTCTTGGGCTCCTGTGTGGCCCCCATTGCGCCCACTCAACGACAATGTCCATCTGCCCCAAGCCCTGATAAACTTTCGGCAGTCGTTCTAGGACCAGGCCCATAAATGCAATCTTGCACACGGCACAAGTGACAAGTTCTAACTTCTGACAACACAATACATGCATGAAATATGATGCATTGCATTGAACATTCAAGAGTAGGGCCTAGGTAGTAGGTACATACTACATTGAACATTCAGTGCTCGCAAAGTTACAAACTTGAAACTACAATAGCCATTACTTAGTTACTAGTAACTAAACAATAAATACTTACCAACAGAAGTGCACTCAAACTTGAGTTGCAACTTGCATACCTGGTGGGGGCAGGTCTCAAGACATCCAAGGTGGACTGTCTCCTGAACATGGCCAGGACCCTAGGCTTCTTGATGACGAATCTCACCAAGAACCGTGCGGTACGTACCACCTCCACAATCCATGGAATCTTGGCCACATCCTCGACCAAGAAGTCCAGGCAGTGTGCAGCACAATGTGTCCAAAAGATGTTGGGGTAGGTCTCATTAACGAGGCTACCCATGGAGACGCAGTTTGACACATTGTCTGACCTACATAGCCATACAATGCAATGTGCATGACTTTGGAATTCCGAATTCAAGTGAAGTTTGAACCATAATCCATTGTTAATCAATCGCCATTGAACAATGAACATTCAACATTAACATTTAACATTATAGTAATAAGTATAATATATACTTGTACAACGTGCTGTGGTCAAAGAGGTCACAGTGGGTAGGACGAGAAGAAAGAGAGATGGAAGGGTGAGCAGTTGTATATAGGTTGGTTGCATAGTCGACCCAGGATTGAAGAGGGATGGGTGCAATGGATAGGGACTTATGAAGAAGGATCTTCCAAAAAGTAGCCGAGGAAGTAGAGTGGAGGGAGCGAAGGAGGTAGGAGGAACGGGAAGAAAAGTAGGCCACTTTCTTTTTGCGGAGAAGGGAACGAAGCTGCTTTTCTGCGGAAGAAGACAATGTAGAATTGGAGAATTTGAGGAACTCGGACATATTTATGGAAGAAAGAACAGTCGTTGTCATACCATTTATTATGGGTACGACGATGAGAAGAGAAGCGGCGAGGGGGTGCAATGGCATGAGCGGCAATAGTCAGGGCGTGTGTTAAAAAGGAGGCTTGGGTAGTGACATCAGAGGAGGAAGGAAAGTGGTCCAAAAGATGAGAGACGTGGGCAACATAGGCCTGGGATTGATGAGGAGGTATACGGATAGCGGGTGGGTCGAACAAAGAGGGAAGGTGGAGGAGAAGGCAGACTTGGCGCTGGGGAGAAGGAGAGGTAGAGCAGAGAGTAATTAGCAAGGACGGGGGTAGCGATGGTGAAGGATGCCAGGCGGGGCAATAAAGCAGGAGATGCAATGAAATAGTCCAGTACGCTGTGGCCGCCACCAAATGGGTGGCAAGTATATGCAGAGGAGGATGGCCATTGAAGAAGACCATTGAGGATAATGAGACCGTGTGCTTGAGCCAACCTCAGAAGCTGTTCCCCAAAAAGAGTAACTGTCGCAGATGAGTCCTGAGAATAATGGGCATAAGAGGTATCCAACGGATGAAGAGAGAGTCTGTCAGCATAGAACTCAGTCTGGCGAGCGGTTGTGCGTGCGTTAAAGTCCCCTGCAAGCAATATGTAACCATGTAGAGAGAGTCTAGCAACGCCGTCAAAAAGGGCCTGAAAAGGATCACCTCCCAAATCCATAAACACTGAAGTGTGGGGAGCAAAGTAGCATATTGCAACAAACAATTCTTGGAAGAAGGATGCAGTAATTTGAAGCCACAAGTAACGGCCATAAGTATCTGAGACACCAACCGAATAGGAGGAGTATACACCGACCTGTACATACATGCAACTCCACCAGAGGCCCGAAGTATCCTGCCCTGTAGCATAGGTCGTGGAGCAAAAATCCACTGAAAACCAGAAATGTGCGGAAGTGGGTGTGTGGAAGACTCATATGTCTTTGCAAAAAGTAGAAAATCAGCCGAACATAGATAGGTGTCAAGATCAGCTGCTGTAGAAGAGGTGGAGAGGCCGCCGAAATTCCAAAAACCAAATGTGACGCTAGCCGAGGCTATCGGGCTGCTCCCATGCCCGAGTACCCCAACTTCCTATTGATGCTTGGAGAAAAAGCGAGGGTTGCCATCTGTAAATACCACACCCACTGTTGTTTTGTCCTTGCCTCCTGAATAATAGTTTTACGCTGTAACCATTGGCAGTGAGTAAGGTCATCATCTATGGAAATCTGAGAGCCTCGAAGAGTACGACGCGCACGAAGAACTGTCTGCCGGTCGTCCATAGTTTTGAATTTGACAAATAATACCTTCGGATCATGCTGGAGGCGCCAAGCATACTGGATACTTGGAACTGAGGGCCCCATGCGTGAAGTAAACAAAGAGGTAACCTGGTCCAGTGCTGTGCCCTCATTAGGAAGACCCCGAAATCTTAAGTTGAGCTTTTTGTCATCCCGACGTTGTTGTTCTGCCAAGACGCCTTGTACTGTGGTGTCTAAGGATGGTGCTACAAAAGACGAAGAGGTGGTAGATGATCTCAGGGTAGAAGCCCATGATTTGGTCTCACGTACTTCTTGCTCGAGAGTAGGTACTTTCTGTACATGTTCCACCCTCTCATGAAGCCGCTGTTCAAGAACGGGAATCCGGGTAGTGCACTCAACAGTGTCATGTATCTGGCACTCAAGTAGGGGAAGCTTACTCATGGATGCCTTAGTATCCTCAACAGCACGGGAGATATTAGGGATGATGTCCCTCTGCAAAGCACTAAGCGCAGCACGAAGAGAAGCAATTTCAGCCTGTTGAGCGTCAATCGTGGCAGTCTTAGTAAGCAAATCCGCACGAAGTTCATTGAGTTGTGAAAGAAAAGCGGCAAATTGCTTAGAAATGTATTCATTCAATGAGGAGATGTTCTCGGGAGTGGTGTGCCGCGTGTAGGTGTGGCATGTGTCTCCCATAGCAGCTGAGGATGAAGCAGCAACCTGTGGCGGTGGAGCGCTGACAGAATCGGTAGGCATCGTGGATGCAATTTCCAAAGTACGAAGACGTTTGCAAGAGCCTGTAGACATAAACTTCTTAGCACGCTTTGTGCGCAAGACAAAGCCTGGAGGAAGGCGAAGCGAAGCCGTAAGATGATTTGCAGGAGATAGATGAGAGAGGAAGCAAAACCCTAATCAAGCAGTTTTATAAAAATGAGCGTAACTTTGTCATACGAAGTCCGATTGACCCGAAAATTGATTCAGATCGAAGGTAAGACAGAGCACTACGCAGTCGTTAGATTGTACTTGCAGCACGGTACGGATCCGTATGGACTGTACAGATTTTACAGACTGCGAAAATTTTGAGATCAAGAAAAATCAAATTTTCAAAACTCAAACTGTTGAGGATCTATTGCAAAAGGATAGTAGCAATGAAATCTTGAGAAACAAGCTTAGAGTAGCTAAAAGTGATGCAAGAAAGTGTCATGCACAAAAAGGTAGATCTAGCCACAAAGAAAGCTAGAATGAAGTGAGAGTTGCATGGAGATGGAAGCAGTGAGGAGATGATGGCTGCGTGGAGATGGAGAAGGTGATGGAGATGGAAGCATGGAGAGAGAGAGAGAGAGAGAGAGAGAGAGAGAGAGAGAGAGAGAGAGAGAGAGAGACATAAAGCTTTATTAACGTCTTTTGGGCACCCGTGGGTGCATAAGACCAAAAAGAAAATATGTACAAGCAATAGTGGGAGCATCATTCATAGGAGGACGTGGCCGTAAAATGCTATAAACTAGCTACGAATGAAAGTAGAACAAAGCAAAAGTGAAATAAGCCCATAACTTGGGCCAGGTATAACAGAAGAACTACATAAAAAGAAAACCCGGGCCAGGTGGAGAATATGTACATATCAGCGAAAGTAAGTGTGAAGTGTCCGCTGCGTGGAGTGTACAGTGGGCCCTGATGGAGGCAAGTGGCAACTACATCTGGGCTTTTTCCGCGGTGGCACAGGGATAGGAATCTCATCATCGGAGTCATTAGCATGTGCTCGAGTCCGAAGGTGTCTGGGAGCTTCAAGTCTGCTGCATATATTGACGGAATAAATAGCCTCGGATATATGAATGCGTACCACGGGGAAGATCCATGATAGAGATGCCCAGATGTCGTAAGAGATTAGACGCCTACTGCTACCATGAGAGCTTGGCATGGAAATTAGCTAGGACACGTGAAGAAGAAACCGCAAAGAGAGAGAGAGAGAGAGAGAGAGAGAGAGAGAGAGAGAGAGAGAGAGAGAGAGAGAGAGAGAGAGAGAGAGAGAGAGAGAGAGAGAGAGAGAGAAAGCTTTATTAATGTTTTTTCCATGCCAAAAGGCATATAAGACTAAAAGATACATGTCAAGTGTGATAACAGAGGGAGCGTGTGTAACAACTCCAAGTAATACAAAATAAAAAGTACATGTAGAGAACTAATGTGCTCTGAATGTAAATGACTAACATGAGTGCTATAACCGTAGTATAAATGTAACAAGAAGGTCTGAAAGACCCAGGTCAAATGTGGATCATGAAAAGGGATGAGATAGGCATAGTGTCAGAATTTGTGATACAAATTCTAGATGAAGATACTAATCCTACTAGCACTCATACAAAATCAAGCATAGAGAGAATTCAGATCATAGGAGAATTGAGCAATTGCTCAAAAGAGCAAAAGCTAATTGCTATAATTACTACCTATATTGGGTAAAGTCCCAAGACGAATTTCTAAGTACTAAATAGATCCTAATTTAGTTGTAGTGCGCCCACTTACATGCATAAGCCTTAAAAAACAAATTATATAAATAGAATGGCCCCTAAAAATAGCACGCAGACATGGCCAAACTATCATCAAGGGGTATCAAAATAAACATTAATTCCTAACACTCCCCCTTAATGTTTACTTTGTTATCTACTACTCCTAGAAGTTCTCTAAACTTCTGAAATTTTTCTTTGCCAAGTTCTTTGGTAAAGACTTCCGCAGGCTCCACTTCCTCTGAAAGTAGATGGATCCTTGGTTTTCAATAGTGTAGCCATGTAAGCAAAGTGTACATCCCCATCTTTATGATGATCCTCTTGTCGAACCTCCTGTCGATCTTGATCTTGATCTTCATGTTGCTTTTCAAGTCTAGTCGATCTCCTAGATCCATGTGTACTGGACTCTCTCTATTCCATAATGACACTATCCTTGATAGTTTCATAGTACCATCTAGGCAACCTTCTAGCTTCTGATGTAGGATGCTTCCTGCCTGGAGTAGGAGGTGAATAAGTATCCCATATACTTGATCTCTCCTTCCGCTTTCCTATCTCAACCAAAGTCACTCTAGGTTCTTGAATTGGCGTAGGTGATACATGTGTCGATTCAGGTTCCTATAATAACTCATCACATAATATAGGGATTCCTCCATCTTGATTCTTATCAAAATATATCTCTGTATCTTTATGAGTTGCCTTCTCATCAAAGACTACATCCCTACTTATGATTATTTTCTTACCCTCCAAGTCATATAACCTGTATCCCTTCTCTTGATTATCATAACCAAGAAATAAACACTTGGTCGCCTTAGAATCCAATTTGCTCCTTGAGTCCTTAGGTATGTAAGAATAAGCAATACTCCCAAACACTCTCAAATGACTTACATCTGGCTTTTGGAGTCCGATTCTCTACAACCTTTGTAGGACTTCGATTCAAAAGATAAACCGCCGTCTTAATTGCTTCACCCCAAAACATATTTGGAAGATTTTTACTCTTGAGCATACTCCCCGCAGTTTCCACTATAGATCGGTTCTTTCTTTTCGCAACTCCATTTTGTTGAGGCGTGTCCGTATTTGCAGATTATCTCTTTATACCATGATCCTTGCAAAACACCTGAAATTCCGTAGAAAGATACTCCCCCCCTTTGTCTGAGCGAAGTATCTTAATTTGTCTATTTGTTTCTTTCTCCACCTGTGTCTTAAACCATGTGAAATATTTGAATGCTTCACCCTTATTCTTCAAAAGATAAATCCATGTCTTTCTAGAATAATCATCCACAAACACCATAAAGTAACTTGCTCCCCCATAAGATTGAGTCCTCATAGGACCACACAAATCTGTATGAACAAGTTCTAGAACATTCGCCCTGAATGTACTAGGCAAAAATTTCTTCATATGATGCTTGCCTAAGACACAACCTTCACAAACCTTGTGATCAGAAACGACTTGAGGTAAATCTGTAACCATGTTAAATTTCCTCACGACTTGTAGACTTTTGTAATTCAGATGTCCAAACCTCTCGTGCCATAACTTACTCATTGATCCAATATCCACAACACTTGCGTGATGATCCACCACCAAAGCCTGGAGTTTGTACAACCTCCTTGCAAGTATGTCCTCAACTACCAGATTTGCAATAGCTGATACTGAGAGTAAGTTTTTCTTGATTGCTGGTACATAAAGCACATCCTTTATGTTTCCAATCTTCCTTGAAGGTAGTTGTACTTGTACTTTTCCAACTCCCTTTATATGATATGTGTAGTTGTCTCCCAACTTCACATTTGACCCATCATCTAATTTTTGAAAATTAGATAGCCAGTCTCGCCTAGGTGTCATGTGCTTCGAAGCTCCTGAATCAATAAACCAATAGTCATCTTCCTTCGAGAAGCCACCCCCAGAAGATGTCGATGCCGAAAACAACTCATAGTCTTCAAGATCCAAAGCACTCAATTTTGCATTAGGTGTTTCTTCTTCTTCAGCAAAATTCCCGTCCTGCTTTTTCTTGAACTTGTTATGCCAACATTCCTTTGTACAAAGTCCTGATTTTCCGCAAATAAAGAAGTTTCCTTTTCGAACCACTTTCTTCCCATCTTTTGATCGATTTGATCGATTCTCCTCCATATCTTGTAGCTTCTTCTTCTTCTTCTTCTTCTTCTTTCCTTTGCCACCCTTCTTGGAACTTTGCTCTTGCTTCTTTGCCAGGAATGCCTGTTCCTTGAAATCGTCCCTGTTGACAATATTTTGTCGTCTCATTTCTTCTGGTAGTAAGATGGCATTTAGCTCATCGAAAGAAGGCCTCGTTTCTCTTAACGATAGCATCATTACAAAGTTCTGATAGGCCAAAGGTAGACTATTAAGTACAATGGATACCAACACTGAATCTTGAACACTTTCTTCAACGACAATAAGTTGTCCTCTCAAATCTTTCACCCGAGTAAAGTAGTCCGTTACTGATTAAAAGCTAAGAGCCTGAAGCGGCAAGGTCGGATAGCACCATTGTGATGGAGGAAACTAGGGAAAAAAATCAGCAAAGACACAGGAAAGGAATGCTGAAAACGGGCTGTGATCTTGTGGAAACGGAACGTGGGCGAGGCAGCAGCAGGGCGGAAGCAGCGGAGGAAATTTAGATTCACCGTGTCCATATCTGTTTGAGTTTTCAAATTTCCTCTACTGTGACTACTATGATGTTTTAATGTATTTGATCTATTGGGATTTTGTCATTATTGTTCACTTCAGTTGCCATTTGAACTTTTGTTTTTTTCTTGAATGTATTACATTTTCTAAAAAATAGTGGGAACGTGTAGGCATTTTGACCTAAACACTGCACCTCAACAAAAAGAGTAAAAGAAAACAATTATCTCAGAAACTTATTTTGAATCATGTTGTTGAAAACATTTGAAGTTCAAGTTGAGGAAAATTATTGAAGTTCACACAACTATCACAACTACTCTTTCACGTTCATATGCTTCTATTTCTTCATCCATACTTTTCAATGCAATATTAGCACGATCTTATTACATGTAAGAAATGCCCTGCAATAAAATTGCTAATCTTAGCATATCAAATAACCTGATTCTTAATGATGAGATGGTTATTGATTCTTAGGGAAAGTTTTGACTTTGAACCATAGTTTTGAAGAACATTTCCACCTGGGAAAGCAGACCTTTGCAAGGAAACTTGGAATAATAATTGAGAAACGTGATATGGGAAACGGCAAAAGACCATGTTGTCACAAAAGCATACTCTAGTGCAAGGTAATTGTAGTAGTGCATGGGGAAAAGAGGAAGTTGGTGTTTCAAACTGCAAGGGAGAAAAATCAGTCAACAAGACTCATTGAAATTGCTAGCACAGGTCAAATTTGGCCTTAAGAAATGATGATACGCCTTTCATTTTAACATTTCGCATTATGAGGAGATATTTTTCCAGGGCATTTCCCTATATGATGTCTTCCCAATTTCCCTTAGGTGTTTTCCCATTCGTTTCTTAATGGAGAAATGTATAGGGAAACACATTTCCCCATGAAAAAGACAGGAAAATGTGAAAAAGATAGGAAAATGCATTTCCCCATTTGCTTGGAGAACATGCATGTTGCTAATGTATGACTATATAAATCTAAAACTTGATAATTGAATCATAAATATTTATATGATCTGAAAAGTCCATGAATGTTCATAGTCTTGTATGCATTTATAGCTTGGATCTTCTTTAGTCAGTCAGAAAGTAATTATAGAGCTCCAACTTAGCTCAGTGAGTGACATGTTGGGCTTTTGTGACTTTGAATTTAAAGTATTGTGCATCCTCATGACATGAGACTGTTTAACATTGAGTTGTGTTTTTGATCCTGTTATTGCATCCGTTTACAGACTCGACCAAAGCTGGAAAGTTAAAGCTTATAATTTCTCGGTATCTGGGAAAAACGGGTGATAAAATGTATTCGAACCTAACGTCCCCCAAAGTATCAAAGCTCTCTAGAATATTCATTGTTGTCATTGTGGCTGTTGCTGCACATTATATGTTGAACTTAGGTAAGTAAAAGTCAAGTACTTCTTATCTAATGTGGCCTACCTGAAAGGTCCAGATTTTGACTATTGGCTTCTTCTAGGCCATTATGAGTGAATTGGGCTTATGTCCATCTTTTTCATTGTAAATTGAAGTGACAGAAAAATTAGTTTTGGATGATGGTTAGTGTAAAGAGGTGCTTAGTTATTACTGTCAGTTTGCTATTTGCTATTTTGTGATAACTTATTGCATGAGGTCTGTTCTTTTCATGTCAAATGATGAGATTGCCTTCAAAGTCTCGGATCCCTTGATAATGGTGACAATCATGGGCAGATGTGAGAATTTATCATATCAGTAAGTTCAGGTATGAGAGATTGGGAAATCATGTTCGATATGAATTAATGATGATCATTCATATGCCATTTCTTATTGGAAATATTAGTTCTTCATTTTACTTTTGTACTTGGCAAGTTAGTCAAAGCTGAAAGAGAAATAAGATCTCTAGACTTCATCATTTGTATCGTTAAGACAACTGGTCTTTGTATGTGGAAGGCTGATCTGCAAGTGCATTCAATTCTTTGGTTTATTTACTAGTACCATATATGCTGTATATTTTCTCTGTAATTGCAATTGTTGTGCTGTTTCGAAGCTAATGGAAATATACTGCTCACATGGATAGTAAGGACACAAATAGAAATAAGCTTTAAAGAGCATTTTGTAAACAATAAATGTCTATGTTCCGATGTGGCAAAGTTCTAAGAAGTCTTGTATGGAAAGTTGGGTACTGTATTGGTACTTAGACACAGGAGAAAATTGATCTAATCTAAAAGAGAGAGCTATGGCAAGGAATGAAAAAGCATTCAACTGAGGTATCACGAGTAAATTGACAAATTAGCAGTGAAGTTTAGAAATGCAGTAGTTACACAAAGCCTTTCGGTACTTTTGGTAGAGGAATGAGATTTTGTCAGCCAAATCTCATCCCATTCGTATTAGCTCCAAAAGATGAGCTTTAGACACTATTGGGCTGTAAAAATCAAAGACAAAGTACAATTGGGGACAAATATATGCTGTTTTGCTTTCAGTGACGTGTGGAGTTAGTAGATACTCATGTTTTGTTGGATGTAGAGGTTCCAGCAAGATATGTTTCTTTTAATTACTGTCTTTGAGCTGAGAATCACTAAATTATACTTCTTGTTTTTTTGAAGAAATTGGTCCTTTTTGCATAGCAATAAATGGATTTGCCAACTTACATGTGGCATGATGTTATTGTCTTTGTAAAGTTGAAAGGCTCGAACTTGGGACTAAGAAACTTTGGATGTAACCAACTGAGCCAACCCCATTCGGTGTGCATAGAAATGACATGTATTGGTAATGAATGTCTCTCAGCACCCACATAAATTTTCGAACTTAGTTTACCCAATTTAAATTTTCACCCAATTTAAAAATGCTTGCCATTGGGTACACTAATTATGCTGACCATTTACCACCAAAATGCCTAGAGGGTTTCACTCTTGTAGATGAATATAGAGGACACTTGGGTTTTGAGGAGACAATGCCCACTTGTCGAAACTAAGGCTAAATGGGACTATGTGAAACCATTGTCACTACCTTCCCCACACTTCATCAACTTCCACACCATCATCAGCTCCACTTCCACCACCCCCACCACAATCTCAATCAATAGCCAATCTTGACTTGCTAGCTAGTAGGGATATGAAAAAACTAGATCATCTTCTCTATGGCATAGTTTGGCTCTTCCATGATATACAATCTTGACAACCATCAATAAAGGCAACACAAATTTAAAAAAAATGGAAGTAGAAAGTATATTTGATGAGCTCTAGAACCAGCTTAGTAGCACTTTCAAGAATCAGAGGTGCATAAAGCTACAAAATAATGCCTTGGTGCTAAGGTGAAATTATTGGAAAATGTGGTTGATACATCATCGAGGAAAGAAATGCACTAAAACAATCCCTCCAAGCTTCAAGCTTAGTCACCATCCAATCAAAACAAGAGACCAAATAAAATAAGACAATTCCTTCTAGCTAGCCCCAAGAAAAGATTGTGTTTTGACACGTGTTTTTCTATTGACCAGAAGTTGAATAATAATAACTTAGAAAATTGCCTTGTCATTTTTCTATTTTCTACTACAACTCACAATTGGGCTTACATATGTGGAATGTTGATTAAGTCCATGACTATCAACTGTAATTCTCTAATCATTACACGATGAGAGAATATTTTTCATTGTTTGATTGTTTTCCATAAAGTTTTTACTCACTTTGGGCACTATTTTGAGGCATCTTGAAAATCTACTAAGATTATCTCATTGCCAAATGTGCTAGTCGGCACCACACTGTCCATATATTATCCTTGTGAGTGGGGTCTTTGATGAAGACAAGTTGAGGTATGATTTTCTTAGTTTAAAATGGTGTTTTATTAATGGTTGTCATGCTTGAGATTGAATTTAACATATCAATATCTGTGTTTTTTTCAACATTAAGAGCCTTGTAATTCTATGAGGTGATTTCGCTCTCTGAGGTGAGCTCCAGACTAGCCAAATACTCAATAATAACCATATTGATTTAACCATGCTAGACACACTTCTATGCTATCATAGCCCAAATCTATGTCAACAAGTGATGGTAAGGCTTGTGAAGCATGTGCTTCACTTTTCATAAACTAAGAGCAATGGTGGTGCCGCCATGTTTGTTTCCTTCATAGATGACTACCATAGAGTTCACCTAAATCATAAGGAGACATCTGCTAATAACAATAATTGTATCCACCATTTGGTTATCTGGATAGTGTTTTGATGTGCGATACCCAGCCTCTATGGGTTGATTTGAATTTTGTATATCCAATTGAACGCTAAATCAAGTATTACTAATGAGTTGCTTTCTTGTGGATACAATGTCAATGTTGGTGCATCTAGGACCTCCAGACCACATTACTAATTTTGGGTTTGCACTCCCTAGATTTGGCCTCGTTGTCATTGAAGAACTTGAAGTGTGAATTTGAGTTGGCCTTTTTGTTTAGAAAAACTCGGGCTTTGGAGTTGGACCACCATCATCATCCTTAAGCTAAGCCGTTTCATTGTGTTATTCTCTTGAAATATGCATGATGTCAATATCTTGTGAACTTTGTGCTTGAGTGGCTGGTCCTTCAGGTACTTCATTGTGTGTTTTTGGTTGTTTAGTTGGATATTATTACAAACCGTAATGGTACACCCTTAAGTGACGGCATTGCAAGGGGCAAGACGTAGGCCTAAGGTTATTGACATGTTTGGGTGCCATGCATCACCATCCTAGGTTGTCACGTGTCGCCAATGGGAACATACTTGATTGGGACCCACTATAGAGGTGGGGTATCTCTTTGCCATTTACTCAATCTACCCGGGAGTTGTTGGATGGAGAGCACATGCAGTAGCCAGGGTGTATCTCCAGGCCAGGAGATGTGTGCTAGGGAGAGTCGAGAGCGATGGCTGGTGGCATGGAACATCAGCTATTGTTGGAGGCTTAACCAAGCATGATAGTGTCGGTAACTCCAACGCATGGGGGTGGGTTGGAAATTAAGCTCACAGTTTCCTCCTTGGTAATGCTATTTCTATTTGAAGATTCTTCCTGCACATTTATGATAATTGATCTAGGATCAGATACAACCTATTTTGGTTTTATGTCTGCTCATTTGATACCTGCAGGAATCACAGTTTTCTGTTTTGCTATTCTACATATTTAGTCGTGTTTCTTAACATAGACTGCAGCACCTGTAAAACCACACTCATTCTGTGTGCAGAACAACGCCTGGTAAAATACATGGGTTTTTGCAGCAGTCCGACACCTGCAAGTTTTACACAAAAATGACACAACCGAACTACTTGAAGGACGACTACATCAACCTTCCAACGTAGTCTTCATCACCAGATTAAAGGGTAACCATTCATGTTTTGATTCACATTCGAATGTCAAGTTCAAGAATTTGAAGAACATTGAAGACCTGGCCATCTTCAACGACTTCACCAAATCAGTCTTTTCTATCGTCTGCAGAAATAGAGTCTTCGCAACAGTCTCTAGAAATAAACCGATTGTCACACAGTTCGCATTTTTCAAAATGCGACAATTCAGTCTACTTAAATAAATGGATTGCTTTTCATCACCTTCACATTTTCCCGAAATGTGAAAAATTCGAAGTGTGTCTATTTCGACAAAAAACGTCTCCAACTACTTCCAAAAATATGCGACAACTGCGACAAACTCGTCCATGTCAACGATTTTGAGTCACCTGACTCATGTACATATGGCGTTGTACCTTTAAATATCTCTCAAGTACAACAAAGTACATAGTTAAAGTTAAACTAGTCTTGTAATTATAGATTAGTTAAACATTTCTTGTAATTGCAAGCATGTTGGTTATAAATATACCTCCAGCTCACATGAATCCTTTATGCTCCGTGATGCAAATTAATTTGCAAGCGTGGAAGATATTCAACATCCAAGTTACACCCGCATTCTGGCTGTAACAATATGTGTTGTTTAAGATTTCTATGTAATATACAAGCAACACGTTCTTTCTATCTATGTTTAACGTAGAGATCTGTGTTGTGATTTGATTACACTTTCCTACTGCTAGTTCACGCTCCTTCACTCACTCAATTCAAATCACAGACGTCTACAACTCCTCTGAATTTGATCAGACAACGGTTGCTTTCGACGCCTCAGGAATTAGCATTATCATACTGCACTATCATTTAAAATTCAACGTTGAACTTCATAGCTTAAACTAATCTACAATAATTCCACACCTTATCTAATTTCTTCGGTGGATTGTACTCATGTTTGTCTGAATATGAACTATTTCACGGTTCTATAAGTTAGAATGCATGTGCTATGATTCTATTTTTGCATTTACAATCTTTTAGACTGTTCTTGCTTGTAGCAGCCCATAAGCGGGAGAGCAATTTGTTCCGCACTCCATTTTCAATGACCCTATGGATGGGCGGATACTATGCATTGTCCATCAACCTTCAAAGATATTGGAGATCAAGGGAGTTGTAATAGTTGGTATCAAAGCAAACTTGTTTCTTTGTCTAGGTGCAAATGTTTCTCTTTTGCTCTTTCGATTATAATTCCTCGTTGGAATGACTCTTTGGAATGTGATTGTGTTTGGCTCACCTTTAGCATGAATTTCAAAGTCAGTTGTGTTGAATAGTCTAAAGATAGATGATTCATCATAGAATTTCTATAGTCAAATATCATCTCGTATTTCTCATTCATCAATGACTCTAATCAATGCCCGCTCTGATACCATGTCGTAAAACAGTGGTTGTGAGCGCAGCGGAGGCTCGGTTGCTCAGAGCGTAGGCATGTAGGAATGGAAATGCAACAGTTAGTAGCAGAAATATTCAAGTAGAAAAATTCATACAGTTTGCGCAAATGAACGACGCAGTAGTGAGACAAAAATTGCACTCTGATAAAAATATCAACAGCGAGTACAATAGCTTGAAGTAATAACTTTAGCTTCCTGAGCGTGATAACGTTGGCTACAGATAACTCTGATTGAAAGAGAAATTCAATTTTTTTTTTACTTACATAGCTTGATTAAGCTAATATAGAGATTTACAAGAGAGAAAATATCTTACAAGCCTTTAAGGCTATTTATGCCAGTCTTTGAACATGTACAAAAGTTGGTAACCGCCAACTGCCTTTGGGATATTTGTTTGTCCAGTTGTTTTTAGGGTTACTCATAAGTTGGCAAAGTCAGTCAGCCAAAAAAGCGGAAAAACGAAAAAGGCCAGAAAAATCCGAAAGTGCTTAAATTTCTAAGGTATGCTGGCCACTTGGCCAGTGTGTCGTGTCGCATTTTTCACTAAGGTCCAGTGGAAAGTGACTGGTTTTGTAGTTGACCATTCCATACTTTTCCAGCACGTTGTTGAGATATCGTTGCTGACTGATAAAGATCAGTTTGTTGGGTCGATCTCGTTGAATTTGAATTTTGAGACAAGAGTGGGTTGGACCCATGTCAGTCATCTTGTATTCCTGGGCCAGCATGCACTTTGTATCCTTCATCAGATTCAATTATTACTGAATAAGAGTGTATCATCTACGTAGAAAGTGATGATGACGAAATATTCTGATACGGATTTGAAGTAAACATTCGAATCTGCTGAGTTTGGAATAAAACCATTCTCTATCAAAAATGTATTGATCTTCTGGAACCAAGCACTGGGTGACTGTTTCAGCTCGTAGAGCGCCTTTTGAATTCTGCATACAAGGTGCTGTTGCTTGCCGTTGAGTTCGTATCTCTCTGGCTGTGTCATATAAATTTTCTCTTAGATGGTTCCATTGAGGAAAGCAATTTTGTTTTTGAATAATCCAGATCTGAAATCTGGGAGAAGCCTTTGGCGACTAGTCTGGCCTTGTAACGATTTAGCCTTCCTTCAGTATCGTACTTCGTCTTGAATATCCATTTGCATGGAATTGGGTTTCGGTCCTTTGGTAGCTCAGTGAGTGTCCATGTTTGATTCTCCAACAGAGAATCGAATTCGATGTCCTTTGCTAATTTCCATTGGTCAGCATCAGGAGTACACATCGCCTCAAAAATTGTGGTCGGTTCCTGCACAAAGTAGCAGGCCGGATCATCCATAAATCTGGATGGAGGCTATTTGGACCTGTTCGACCTTCTGAGTTGAACTTCGGTCCTCTGATGTGGGTTGACTTGTTGAGGTTCTGACTCATCATCTGAGTCAGCATCAAGATTTTGCAGTTGAATCTCTAGATCGGAATTGACTGGTTGTTCGATTCGTGAGTCGAAATTATTAGCAGCTTTCCCTTTGTGGTCGAGGAACTGGTCTTCCACGAAAATGACATCTCTACTGGTGAATGCCTTCTCGGTATCCAAATTGTAGAGCTTGTATGCCTTGTGATTTTGTGAATAGCTGATGAAAATCATTTTCCTCTCTTGTCATCTAGCTTTCTTCTTAGATTCTCAGGGATCTGAGCGAAAGTGATGCATCCAAACACTCGAATATGTTTGAGTGATAGTTTTGATCCTGTCCACACCACATAAGGTGTCTTGCCATTTAGGGCTTTGGTGATGGATCAATTCTGTAAGTAGACAGCTGTAGTAACAGCTTCTGCCCAGAACTTCTTTGGAAGAGAGGCATGGGCCATCATGCTCTTGGCACTTTCGATGAGTCTTCCACTCAGCTACACCATTGGACTGAGGTGAGGAGCTGGTTGTGTATTGTTGAACTATCCCGTTGGCCTTGCAGAACTCCTTGAATTCTGTGGAGATGTACTCTCCCCCTCCATCTGTGCGTAGAGTCTTGATCTTCCTCTGGGTCTGGTTTTTTGCAGACGCCTTGAACTGCTTGAAGAATTTGAATGATTCGGATTTGTTCTTCATATAGTAGGTTGCAGTCCCTTGAGAGAAGTCGTCGATGAAGGTTAGAAAATAGAGAGCTCCCCCCTATGGAAGCAGTCTGCATCGAGCCACAAATGTCGCTGTCTACAAGGTCAAGCAAGTCCTTGGATGTATGAACTGAGTTTGAACTGAAGGGACTTCTAGCATGCTTGCTGATAATACAGCTTTCGCATGGAGAAGTTGGCATGCTGACTGAAGGCAGGTCTTGTACTAGATTTTGAACTGACATTTGCTGAATACTGTTGTAGTTAAGATGGCCAAGTCTGAAATGCCACAACATATCAGTTGATTTAGAAGTGGTTGTGTGAAGAGCTTGACTGTTAGAAGAATAGCAATGGCTGAGTTTGTAAAGATAGCCGCTCTTCTTCCATAGGCTAGAACCTTTCGGGATTTGTCAAGGATTGTGCAGTCTTATGTATTGAATTCGACCCTCCGACCTAATCGGTGATTCTGCTAAATGAGAGCAGATTGTTGGTCAGATTTGGGATGTGGAGAACGTTGGACAACAACTTGACTTCACCCTTTTTGAATTCAACCCTGACTGTTCCTTCACCTTTGATTGATTGCGATAAGTTGTCTCCAAGTTGCACAACTCGAGAATGGGTGAATGACTTGTAGTCTTTGAACCAGTCGTGATAGTGAGTCATATGTTGTGTTGCTCCGGAGTCTAGATACCAGGAATTGATATCCTGTTGTTCTCCGACTTTGGTCATGAAAGTTGCTTCATCTTATTCTTCTTCTTGTTGCTGATTTGAGTGATTGGCTGTAGCACTATGTGCTTGTTGTTGGAACTGCTTCTTCTTTTCGTTGTTGTACTTCAAGGTTCGGCAGTCCTTGATTTTGTGACCAGTCCTCTTACAGTATCTGCAGAATAGTTTTTGCACAAGTTGGAATGATGAAGATCTTGAATTCGATCTTGAACCGAAATTTGGTCCAGACTGCATGTTGCTCTTTTTGTCAGTAGAGCCTAACTTTGTAGATCTCTTGGATCTAAACTTCTGATTTTTTGAATACAGAGCTTGAGGATCCGATCCTGAGCCTGAGGAGGATGCTGATCTTCTGATCTCCTCTTGTAGGAGCAACGAGATACTCTTGATAGAGTGAGGTGCTCTTGGGTAGAAATTGCCATTACCCAATTTTCATAGGCTTCAGGTAGACTCGATAATAGAGGCATGAGTGCATCGGAGTCTTCTATGATTGAGCCAGTTGTAGTCATCTGCTCCATAAGATTTTTGAAAGTGCTGAGGTGACTCGAAACACTATCTATTTCAGACATTCTAAGTTTGAAGAATTTCTTCTCAGATGGAGCTTGGATGTAACGTCTCTAATGTCGTAGAGAGTTGCTAGGATGTCCCATGCATCCTTAGCTGTCTGAGCAGCACGTATGTGGATGATCTGAGTATCCTTGATATTGAGGGTGATAATGGCAAATGCTTTGCCATCTCTCAGTCTCCACTTGGTGATGATGGCTGCAGCACCTTTTGGTTTGAGCTCTGTGCCATCAACGATGTCCCATAGTTCTATGTCTAGAAGTATAACCTTCATCTTGAATTTCCAGAGATGGTAGTTATCTCCATTGAGTTTGTCAATGAGAGATGAACTAGATGATGGATCCATTCTGGTTGAACGAGATCGTTGATAGAAACAACGACTGTCGGAATACTGTTGGCTGCACGTTTGCTAGAAAGACATCTTGATAGAAACAAGATTGATAATTTGCAGTAGAAATGCAAATGATTGAAATGTCCGCTCTGATACCATGTCGTAAAACGGTGGTCGTGAGCGCAGCGGAGGCTCGGTTGCTCAGAGCGTAGGCGTGTAGGAACGGATATGCAACAATTAGCAGTAGAAATATTCAAGTAGAAGTATTCATACAGTTTGCGCAAATGAACGACGCAGTAGTGAGACAAAAATTGCACTCTGATAAAAATATCAACAGTGAGTACAATAGCTTGAAGTAATAACTTCAGCTTGCTGAGCGTGATAATGCTGGCTACAAATAACTCTGATTGAAAGAGAAAGTCAATTTTTTTTTTACTTACATAGCTTGATTCAGCTAATATAGAGATTTACAAGAGAGAAAATATCTTACAAGCCTTTAAGGCTATTTATGCCAGTCTTTGCACATGTACAAAAGTTGGTAACCGCCAACCGCCTTTGGGATATTTGTTTGTCCAGCTGTTTTTACGGTTACTCATAAGTTGGTGAAGTCGGTCAGCCAAAAATGCGGAAAAACAAAAAAGGCCTAAAAAATACGAAGGTGCTTAAAAATGATTTCTAAGGTATTCTGGCCACTTGGCCAGTGTGTCGTGTCGCATTTTTTGCTAAGGTGCGAAAAAGACGAAGGTGCCTTAAAAATGATTTCTAAGGTATATTGGCCACTTGGCCAGTGTGTCGCATTTTTCGCTAAGGAGCGAAAAAGGCGAAGGTGCCTTAAAATGATTTCTAAGGCATAGAAAATCTCAAAGGGAAAAAATGTGAAGGCCTAAAAATATGTTGTCGGCCTTCGGTTTTTCAGGATGCTCATTACTTGAATGATTTGTTTTAAGGCTGAGCATAAGAAATCTAACAAATATGTCATCACAAAAAAAGATATTCTATACACCCATTGGATCAAATTGAGCTATACAAATTCACAAATCTTGAAGAAGCAATTGCAAAGTCTAAGTGTGGAGACAAAGATATGTCTAATTGAAACCATGATCTTGCATTCATTATTATTTCCAATACCCATTTAGAATCATGGTTTTGAACTAAATACACCTAAAATTTTCAAGTGATTGTTTTAGTTCTATAAGCATTTTCATTTTGATCATGCTTCCAATACATCTCATGGATTTCTAAGCTACATGTTAAGTTCACTACACATTTGATCCCAACATGAATCCAAATAAGCAATCAAACAAAAGGGATTAGGACATGCTAGTCACCAAGCCCAACCATAGAGCAAATCCATGCTCACCCTTGAGTTGAGAGTTATTGGATGCAACGACCATGGCTTCCCATGTTGCCATAGCCCAACTATCTCCTAGAGTTGCCTCACCTAAGTATTGGAGGATTCATAGGCTTATATGATAGTCAAGGACATTGAATGTCAATGGATGTCTAGGCCCACTCTTATATAGCTATATCCTAAGCCATATTCTCATTTAGGATGAAAAAGTCCCCATGCCACTCCATTGGTTTAATGACTAGAGTACCATATGGTCTATGTGTGCATAGGTGCTTGGCACTTGATGAATGAATACACTCAATTTTTTTATAAATTATATATATTGTCATCATCTAATAGATACATTTGAATATAACGATTTGCTATTTTCATCTTCTTGTAGAAACATAGTGATAACTCTGGTAAGAGTTAAATCTAAGTGTGTCGATATGATCATCACCTAGTTCTCATATGTAGAGAGCAAGCTTGAAAGAAATGTCATAATTGTGTCTTGATCATCTACGACTGATCTGACAACGACCATCTGTTGCAAGAGATTTTTAAATTGGTTAATGTGACTCTGAAGAGAATCACTATTCGAAATCTCGAGTGTGAAGAATTTCCTTCGTAGATGTAACTTGGTAGTTACGTTTCTCACATCATATAATGAGCTCAAGATGTCCCAAACTTCTTTCAAAGTTTTGGCTTCAGCTATGTGGCCAATTTGAGTATCTGATATATTGAGAATAATAAGCGCAAAAGCTTTCCCATCCTTTGATTTTCACTTTGAGTCGTCTGTGTCCCCTTCAGGCTTCACTTCGATACCTGTAACAACATCCCACAACTCATTGGCAATTAGCAAGGTCTTTATCTTAAATTTTCACAAATGATAATTGGATCCATTCAGCTTGTCTGCGATAAGACCGGCTTTACTTTGAGAATCCATCTGGAACTTTAGTTTGTTGATTGTATCGATGACGTTAAGAGAGAGATATCGTGCTACGCTACAATTGTTTCTCATAGACCAACTTTGCAATATACTCCAATACTTGTTAAATTTTGAACATGTAGCTAGCCCTCTCACAAGAGGAATGTCCAAATCTAATTAAAAACTCAAAGAGTCTCTCAAAATAGTCGATGATGATTAATTTCAAATCTTAACAGATATAGCTAAGGAACTAGAGACAACTACTAGGACGGTTGAGTAGCAAACTAGTCAAATTGTCAGTCTCACTTAGCTCCTAAATGTTGCCACTAATCTTGTTGACATGCAGGAAGTGCAACTAGATCTAGCTCACCCTTTAGACAATTCATATCAGCATAAACACACAGAGCACTATAAGGCCACATACCACATAATTGGCCTTGAAAGTTAATTATGACACACCCACAAAATCAAATCCAATGTATTAGCCTTGTAAGTTAATTATGAATATTCTATGTGCCAACATTTTCTATCCATTTGATCTCCAACAAAGTCCGAATCTGAAAATCCATACAAGAATCAGTGATAGTGTTTCCCCGATTATTCGGTCATCCTTGATTATTCAGCCATCTTTGATTGTTCGACCATCCTCGATAGTTCGACTATCTCGGACCATCTGACCAGATTCGATTATTCGGCCATACTCGAACAATCGGCAGTAATCGAACTATTGGCAGATCAAGTACATTGAATCACGTTGGACAAAATCTCCAACTGAATTAGATACTGTCCGAAGGCGACTGTCAACAACATGTAGTGCCTTAATCCTAATTATAAAGTACATGTTAAGCATTATTTTAATTAGTTATCCATGTGTATATATCCAACAACTTATTAGTTGTTCGGTTAGACAAGATCAATAATCTATCTATTCAATCAATCGAACATCCAGAGCGCAATTGTTTTGTTCTTTCTCTCTATTATTACAGAGTATTGTTTCAAGAAGAATGTGACTCTGACTGTATCTATTCACGACTGAATAATCATTGGTTCAAATTACCACTTATGGAAATTCAAAATGAGAGTAGTACTGATGGCCAAGGAGCTTTGAAAAATAGTCATTGGAATTGAGATACTTCCCAGTGTCGATGAGCAAGCCATTTCCAAGTGGAAGCTCAGGGATGACAAGGCTTTTGTCTTGATCACCCTTAACATCTCCGACACACAGCCTGGCCACATCAAACAAGCCCAATCTTCGAAAGAGGATTGAGATATATTGAACACTCTATACTAAGTGAGAGATGTCACTTCAAAGCTGCATCTAAGGAGAAAGTTCTTCTAACTCAAAATGTTAGAAAGTGATTTTGTTCAGAATCACATTAATCAATCCAAGACTCTGTTAGAGAAGATGTCGACAATAGGTTCATTGATCGAAGACTCTGACGCTATAATGACCTTATTGTCCAGCCTGCCATCCTCATATGAAAACTGGGTGATGATGATTTCCACACACTCAAATATTACATTGTCCAAAGTTATAATCATGCTGCTGCAAGAGGAGACAAGAAGGAATGGAGCATTCTTGTCTTCTATCAACGACTTGTAGACATTATTCTCAAAGAAGAACACAAGGAAGCAACAAAAGAAAAAAGTTGTTAGACAAATCGACAACAATCAGAAACAGTCACAAAAGAACCAGATCAACAACCTGCTCAAAACAAGAAAAGGCTCTTCTGCAAGTACTTCAAGAGGACAAACTAGGAGATCCAGTATTGTCGAATCTTGAAGCTCAACAATGACAAAAAGAAATGGCCGGATCAACAAGCCCATGCAGCAAACACGAAGCAGAAGATCCAAGAAGATGACGATGACAAGCATGAGGCCTTCATAGTGAACTATCACCATGTCGAACAATCGGAGGAGTGGTTCCTCGATTCTAGAGCAATGCAACACATGACAAGCCATCAAGAATGGTTTATCGACTATTCAGCCTACACACTTGTTGTCACGCGGAGATTCATTTCCATGAGAGCGATAATATAGTTCATATTCACGTGCATGCTTATGATCCACATCTAACACTAACCATTAACACTACGATCCATTAACACTACTCAAGTAATGATAGATCTCTCTCTCTCTCTCTCTCTCTCTCTCTCTCACACACACACACACACACACACACACACACACACACACACACACACACACACACACACACACAAAGTATAATAAAGATAAATTCCAACAAGCATCAAATCCAACAATTAGAAAATCCAAAGAAAACTTGAGAGATAGAGAAGAAAAGAAGAAGAGCAAGTACATTCCATATCCATTTGAAAGAGGATCCACCTGCTCTATTGAAATGAAGAGTGAATGTACAAAATAGCTCGACTCCACCACTATATATAGTGATTTTAGGGCTTTGGTCTCAAATCCTATTGGCCAATCTCCACCTCTCTTATTAATTGAAATTTGAATTTGGGGAGAGCCCTTTTATTTACTAACTTGACTATCAGGCCTTGCGACATTAAAAGTCTCGCAAAGTCCTTTTATTAACTTCTAACTAATCAAATTACTATGTGATCATTGGGTTGGGACTTACACACGCAGGGTGTCAAAACCCTCTCACTTATTAACTATGGTTAAGGTTGCCTTGGAATCCGCAAACCCTCCAACATTATCCCCCACCAAAACTGGTGGCGGTCCCACGACACCAACCTCGGCGCTTGAATGCAAATTTTCAATAATAACCATGTGGGTCCGATGGCCATTCATGATAATCTTGTTCATTGGCAAATGGATAGTCGACACCATCCAAAAAAAGATCCCAACATAATGCTTGTTGATTTTGATCCTTGTAGATAGGTGCAGCTGCTAGCAATGACATTGTTAAAGCTAATGACAAGGTTACAAATTTTTTTGTTGAAAATTTCAATTTTTTTTTTTAACTTCCTCAATATTTAACGGAATCCAAAAAAAATTATGTCTAGAAAGTGCTTTCAATGCTCTACAATCCTACTTATTCAAATTGAATTACAGAGAATAAAAAGTTGGGCGAAAATTGAATAAAAAATGACTCTCACAAATCACATCCATAATGCAAAGCCAACCCTAGCATGCCAAAACCAAGATGCCTAAATGCAAGCTAATCACCATACATGTATCATAAACATGCTAAAAATGAAAAATTGGCATAGATCCCCGACAGCGGTGCCAAAATTGTAGCGGGGATTTTCTATCCACCTTCAACCCTAGATCCAAGCTCAATCAAGCATCAAAAGAAGAAGATGATTCACTTGTTGTCACACGAAGATTCGTTCCCATGAGAGCGATAGCATAGTTCATATTCAAGCACATGCTTATGATCCACATCTAACACTAACCATTAACACTATGATCCATTAACAAAAGCAATTAACACTACTCAAGTAATGATAGATATCTCTCTCTCTCTCTCTCTCTCTCTCTCTCTCTCTCTCTCTCTCTCTCTCTCTCTCTCTCTCTCTCTCTCTCTCTCTCTCTCTCTCTCTCTCTCTCTCTCAAAGTATAATAAAGATAAACTTCACATGCATCAAATCCAACAATTAGCAAATCCAAAGAAAACATGAGAGATAGAGAAGGAACGAAGAAGAGCAAGGACATTCCATATCCATTTGAAAGAGGATCCTTCACTTTATTGAAATGAAGAGTGAATGTACAAAATAACGCGAATCCAGCACTATCTATAGTGGATTTTAGGGCTTTGGCCCCAAATCCTATTGGCCAATCTCCACCTCCCTTATTATTTGAAATTCGAATTTTGGGAGGAGCCCTTTTTATTCACTAACTTGACTATTAGGCCTTGCGACATTAAAAAGTCCTGCAATGTCCTTTTATCAACTTCTAACTAATCGAGTAACTATGTGATCATCGGGTTGGACGTACACACGCATGGTGCCAAATCCCTCTCACTTATTAACTATGGTTTAAGTTGCCTTGGAATCCGCAAACCCCCCAACAACAGCACCAAGAAGTTCGTTCACCTTGGAGACATCAGCTCACATAGAATCGAAGGTGAAGGTACTATTAGATTGAATTTTCAAAATGGATTGTCGAAGCTCATACCAAATGTATCGTAGGTCTCGAACTTGATGACAAATTTGTTGTCGGTAAGTCGAATTACATATTTAGGACATAGGGTAGAGTTTCAGACAGATTCCTATAAAATTCTTGATAAAAGCAAGAGAGGTCTTGTACTCGAAAAGAGACAAGAATATCTCTATAGGCTTAGTCATTGTAACTCTGCGATTGATTGTGCTAGTAGTTCAACATCTATCAATAAAGAAGTAATTTGACATCATAGACTTGGTCACCTTAATCATGTATCAATATGTAACATGTGTAGGCATTTTCTAGTTCTTGATTTAGTTCTTGATTTAGACTATCAAATTGTCGACCCTCCTGTCTGCCAAAGTTGTATCATAGGAAAGCAAGCAAGAAGGCTATTTAAGTCAAATCAAGAACACGCATCTAAAGATTTTCACCAGACATTGTATATACTAATACATGTGGCCCAATGCAGACACCATCACTGCTTGGTGCTAGATTCTTTATTACATTTACAGATGACTATTCTCCCTTGTCAAAAACATTTGACTCACACTATGAAGATTCTTAGTGATAGATGAAATGAACAAAACATCCTTCAAATTCAAATTCCTATCAGTAGAGAGGAAAATAGGAAACACTCACCATCATTGCCTATGTAGATCACCTTCTTGTCACCTTCAAATGCCATCAATGATGAATAATACTCCTCCTGAAATGTCACATGTGATGTAGTTCCACTATCAATCCACCAAGGATCAATATTTCCATCATTAGCCAACAAGCATGATGACATATCATCCAATAATTAGCAAAATCCAAAGAAAGCATGAGAGATGGAGAAGGGAAGAAGAAGAGCAAGGACATTCATCAATCCATTTATGAAGAGAACCAATCTATTTTATTGAAATGAGGAAATGAACATGAGGAGCAACTCGAGTGGTCCCTTCTTATAGTAGAGAGGAGGACCCTGGCCTCTGAATCCTATTGGTCCAGTCTTGCCTCTCTTTTTATTCAAATTTAAAAAAGTGTGGGAACCATCAAAATTGGAGGAATCCGTGGCATAGAGGTTATTGCCAGAGTGGAATGTGTTCCAAACATGTTATGTGCATCATGTAAAGTTGTTGTCATGCATATAAGCTCAGATATTTCATCACAAGACATTGCCTGGGCCTTAGAACCTAAGTTTGCAAAAATTTTATCTAGTAATTGGTGAAGGGCATCAGTCTTCATTATCAAAGTGTCGACCAATTGTTATTGCATGGGAGTATCTGCATTCATCTCTCGATGGTCACTCGTATTCACCCTCTCTTGGTAAAGTGTTACATTTGTTGTTTCATCATCACATGTATGTTTTAGGTGGGTATGTTTATTCCAAAGGGTAGAATAAAATTGTTGTGCCACAAGCTTGGCTACAACTAGGTGTTTGCACTGGGAAGAAGTATCATAATAGCTACATGTTTCCTTTGGAACATCCACCAAGTACCATGTCTCAGCATTGCTCTCACTCCTCACACTAAAACTCAAATGCTTTTCATCTTGAAGCCTAAGGATACTTTTGCCCTCCTTGTAGCGCTCGAGGATTGTGGTTCCTACCAAATTATGCATTTTTTGAGCGTTTGTTACAGCTCTTTTTGAAAAACGTCCGGAGTCATTTGCCAAACACACACGACCATGAAGGGCATTCACAAGCATTAAATATGGTGACCAGAATAAGAAAATGATGAATTCAAAGATGGGTGTAGTGACATCACTCACCAATGGCTTGTTTCAGTTTGTAGTGCTCCAACATTGTTCCACCATAATGTGTGCCTGTTGCACATGTCCCAATCAAAGCGTCGATGAGGTCTGTCACTTAGTGATTTACCTTTCCCCCTAGGATGTTGTATTTGAGATGATGCCAAATCCTCTCTATCAAATTTGTTGTTTCCATTTGTCCATGTCTCCAAACGACATCTTTTCCTGTCCAAAACTTATGTACATATTGTAACACATCTTGCAAATGTGCCTATTCTTGGTCGAATGCGTGCACTAGCATATCAAACTCCTTTTCAGAGTGCAGATTCAACAAATCACACATGTCTTTATACAGGGCATCCCTATCATCTAGGGCAACTTTTGGCAACAAAGTCTCCACCCATGCCTTTTTGGCATGAAACATGCACAAAAGAACATCACATGCCACCTTTGTGCGCTTTCCATTCTCCATGGACCAACATGCCTCGTCAGCGACAACCACTGTTGATATGGCTTGTAGTTCTGTGATGGACTTATCTATGACAATTGCCCGTGGTCTTACACTTTCGAGTCTATTGAAAATTGCTTGTAGTGTCAACTGCAATGCAATGTATTGATGGTGCTTGCCCTTGTCGTCTGAGCATATCATAAACCAAATTGGCATGGCATGACCAAGATGGTTTGGAACAATAGCTGCGAACAAAGGAAAGTCAAATTGATTGGTTTTAAATGTCGAGTCAATTGCCCATGCACTGTTATGGGAAAATTGTCGAGCGATACCCAACATCCAATTGTCTTGTATCACAAGCACAAATGGCCTCTTTCCTTCCTCCACGTGTTCAGGATTATATGATTGATAAAAGATGACCTGTTGGATATACTTGTGTCAAGGGTATCATAAGAGCTTAATTATCCTAGCATTTCAAATCTAATTGCACATGACTACATTCAACCACAATTTGCAATACCTTATTGTTCTCTTGCAGTTGACGGGCCTCCAAATTCAAGCTCCTCCAATCATCGGAGCTCAGTGCATCTGTTGATCTTACATTTTTAGCCACATACGTAAGATACAGCATGGACATAAGATGTCATATTGAAACAAACTAGTTAAATATGAAAGCACCAAGTTACTTTTTGTTCGCAGTCTATAGGACAACTGCGATATCTCTTTTGGTATGAGGAAGAACCTATAACAAGCTTGATCTGCTTCACTCACTTGTGCTTGTAGGAACACTGAACGTTGAATGGAAGCATTGGAGAGCTGAGATGCATTCTTATATGCTTGTAAATCCCTCTCACACTCGTGCACCACAAGGGGATATAGCCTTGCCAATGGTTCTCATGTACAACGTATAATTGGATACGTGCCAAACCTTTCATATCAATTGGGATAGTCACCCTCATTCGAAAGGGACATCCAACTCTACAGCTTATGTGGGGCACTTTATGGGGCCCATTTGGCAAGATTCTTCTATTTCCTCGATGACATACATAATCTGTTGTTGATGAATCATCATCCTCTTTTTGAACCACAGGGCTGATAGCCAAGTTATAGGATCAACTTTGACTGCACGTTCACAATTTTCAAGGTGATTTTTCTGTTACCCCGGTTATGAATTACTTGCGCAACTCATAACCATGGATGTTTGGCGCTTCTGATAAGTCCATTACTACAAAAGTACTGACGAACTGTACTCCTGCAATTTTGACAGGTATATCTTCAACCATTCCTCGTGGACGAACTGTTGTTTGATCAGCTAGCTTAATGGCAAAAGTCGCAGGCTTGATCTTGGTAAGGCCCCATTTTGCACATAGCTTTGTAAAAATTGGGTTAACTCCTGAACCGCATCTATCACGGCTGCTTCCCTTAGGAAATTGTCTATGCTATATCGACAGAGTGATATTCTTTTGTTCACTTTTCCAAGCGGCTCCGACATGGAGTAGTTCATTAGATTCTTCAAATCTAGCACAAAAAAGTGGCTCGTGATGGACTTCTGGTCTACTTGAGCTAACTTTTGCGCTAAGACTTCTTTTGCTTTTGGTACCAACTTCAGAAACTCTCCCAAAGAAATTTTGACCTTGCTAGACAAAATATTCATGAGCAGTTCTGTTTGTGGCGCTTCCGGTTCAGTCATTTTGAAGGGTTCTTCATGAGATAAAACTGACCATTCATATCTTTACGTGAATTTCTTGGTGGCTGCAATGGTGAAGAACGTACTTCAGCTGAAAATTGGGATAGACTCTAGATGTTGTTGGTATATCGTTCAATGGTATAGAATCAGCAGGACTGGATCCACGACTGGTTTTTTCTGCTTCTGTGCTCTGGTGACCACCATCAAATGTACACTTGATTTATTCTAAGCTTCTAGTCTTTGCTTGATTGTTATCAAGTTTACAGGAGCTATAGCTGGTAGTGGCTTCGGTCTTGCTGTCCCAGTCTTTATAGTAATGCCCATAACCACAGTCATGACAGAATGGTACAATTTTTTTTTATTTGGTCATTCTACAACTCTGTGATTTTCTCCACATGCAAAGCATCCAAGCAGTGCTCTGGTCCAGTTTCTAGAGGCTTGTTGTTGCGTGACATCATAAATAGCATATTGCTCTAAAGATCCACCTTCTTGATCAGTACCATACTTCTATTGCTCAACACTTATGTACTGTTCTGGTTCCATCAAATTGGCAAGAGGAGCGGAGTGCTTTGGTGGGGCAGGTAAGGCTAAACATTCCGGGTATCCAAGAGCAGTCAAGGTCTGGCTGCTGGATTTTCTCCATATTGTGGTTCTCGATATCCTATTTGGGCATTCCGTTGCTGAATTATCCGAGGATTGAAGTTGCAAAAAGCAGTCTCATGATCACGTGAATTACACAAATGGCATACACTGATTTTCATTCATTTTTTCAATTGAGGACACTCATTCACTGTGTGATTTCCTGTACAAATAAAACACCAGACATTTTTCTTGGTAGGAAAAGTCTTCGCAAACTTCTCAGGTTCCTTGTTCGCTTTTCCATGGAAATCTTCCGATGCTTTGATCTTCTCATCAAATTGCGACTGCAACTTTTCCAACTATTTCTGCTGGTTCTTCTTGAGTTTCTCGAACTCATTGAGCATCATTTATGTAGTAGCATTAACATTTGTTGATGCAATAGTGGTGGATGTCATAGTAGTCTGTCCCCTACTGTATAAGGCAACATACTGATATTTGGCTCATCATTTGAATCTTCATCCTCCTCCCGAATTGCATCGTCCATAGCATTTTGCAAGACTGCATACTCATTATGGCGTTTCAACTCACGTCTGATTCGTTTAGGCAAATCTGACAAAAGCCACATAATCATGGCATTTTTGTTAATCAATTCAGGTTCGCACTCAGATCTGAGGCGTTTCACCCGTTCAATGTAATCTCGAACCATTTCTCGCTTTTCCATTTCAATTTTACTTAAAAGTAGGAAAGGGTCTTCCATAAACTTTCGTGGTTAGAATCGTGTGATAAGGACTCTTTTAACAACCTGTCAATCTGTACGCTCAGTTTCATCTTGATTATAATACCAATCTTGTGCTCTGCCTGTTAAGGCCATAGAAAACAGCTTAAGTTTATCTTGAGGAAAAATTTTGCCATAGACTTCATAGGATTCAGCATAGATTTGTAGAAATCTAACTGGATCTGTTAATCTATTGTATTTGGGTAGATCCAAACGAGGTGCTCTTCTAACAATAATAGGATTGACTTCCTAAGGAGCAGCTCCAGGGGCAGCCATCTTAAAAATTCAAATCAAGCAGACAATGAGATTGGATCTAGATTTTTCAAAAAACTATCTCAAATCAGATCTGCTAGATCTATTCCATTTTTCAAGAATCTGATTCTATATTGTGAAAAAGATTTCGAAATTCAATCAATCGATAATTCTAAAAAATGAAAAATAACTCATAATCCAAATCAGAATATATCAAATTTGACCCAAATTTTGACAGAGACTTGATCTGAAAAATCAGAACCTAAAAATAGATCTGGCGAAGGATCCCTAGGCGAAGATTGGCTCGACGAAGGTTTAACAGTGCTATTTTGGAAAAAAAAAACTCTCTGATCAACTTTCTGAAAATTTCTATGGAAATAACCTTCGTCGAACTCTCAGATGCAAGATCTGAGACAAATAAAACTAGGGTAAACCTGATGAAGGTTTCTGACACAAGAAAATACAGTTTCTATAGTTTGGCAAGAGTAAAAATCAAAATTTTTTATGAATAGGACAAGAAGAATCTTCGTCGAACTCAAAAATAATATTTTATTACAAATAGAATATTTTGGAAACTCGACAAAGGTATTGGCAAAGCATCAAGAGTAATACTGGTATTTTTACAAAAAAGTGATTTTTATGGCAAAAATATGGCAATATGACAACTGATCTTCTGAAAATCCTTCTTTTTTTTATATTATTTTTTGCTGACCTGGTAGTAGATAGATTTGAATCACACCTATGCACAGTGAATCAGTCGAAGGTTTTTTTTTTTCTGTATTTTTAGGGGTTTGGTAATTTTATTAGTATTTTTTGACGATTTTTCTGATGTTTCTGGAAATCTGCTGGGAATTAGGCTTCGCACTTCAAACTGAAGGTTCTGTGATCAAAACCAAAGGTGTCTGCAGCTCGGTGAAGGTTTTCTGAAAGAGGGCAAAAAGTTATCAGTTTCGATGTTGATTTTTGTCTCTTTTTGACCAAAATCTAATAGATTTGACCAAATTTTGTTGTTTTTTCTGATATCTCAGATCCAAATGGATCTTAAGATTGGTGATCTGAATAGGTTTACCACAATCAAATTAGATTTCAAACAAGAAAATCCTCTCAAATCAAGCAAAATAAATCCCAAGCTAATCCTAAATGCAGATCTAACACTATTCATGCATCAACAAGATGTCTGCAAGCTAACCATCCAACAAACATGCTGCAAACTGAAAAATTGGCGTAGCTCCCTGGCAACGGCGCCAAAATTGTAGTGGGTTTCTGTCCTTGCCTAACCTGTATCCAAGATCTAGTCAATCTAGCATCAAAGAGATGAAGTTAGTTGTCACGCGTAGGTTCGTTCCCATGAGAGCGATAGTTTAATTCAGATTTCAGCATGAATGGAAGATCCACATCTAACTTTAACATCCATTAACCCTAAACATTAACACTACATCCATTAACACTACGATCCATTAACACTACGCATCCACAATAAAGATAGCTTACCCTTTCTCTCTCTCCCTTTCTCTCTCATAAAAAGTATAATAACATACAATCCCAATAACAATCAAATCCAACAATTAGCAAAAACCAAAGAAAGCATGAGAGATGGAGGAAAAGTGATAGAGAACAAGGACATTCATCAATCCATTTTTGAAGAGAACCAATCTGCTTTATTGAAATGAGGAAATGAACATGTGTAGGAACTCGAGTTGGTCCCTTTTTATAGTAGAGAGAAGGACCCTGGCCTCTGAATCCTATTGGTCCATTTCTGCCTCCCTAATTATTCAAATTTAAATTAAGAGTGGAAACCATCCAAATTGGAGGGAAACCCAACTTTATTCATTAACTTGACATTTAGGCCCTGCGACATTAAAAGTCCCACAAAAAGACCTAAAGTCCTTATATTGACTTTCTAATTAATCAAATAACTATGCGTCATCGGGTTGTTCTTACACACGCAGCGTGCCAAATCCCTCTCACTTACTAACTAGGGTTAGGGTGGCCTTGGGATTCGCAAACCCTCCAACATAAGATCATCAAAGGAGGGTCAGTTGGCAAAGATGTTTTGGATCCGTTTTTGAAGGAGTTAAACTCAAGTAAGGTTAAAGGAATAGCAAACACAAGTTACATATATCAAGGAGTTGATGCACTGGTTTAGGCTACAGAATTGTAAATTAGTGAATACTCCTCTTAGTCCAAGTAAAAAGATCTGATGCTACTTTATACATGTAGTTGCTGGTAGGAAGCTCGCTTTATATCACCATGACTAGACTGGACATGAATTATATTGTTGGTATTGTGAGTCAATTTATGACAACACCTATTGAAGTACACTAAAAGATAGCTAAGTGCATGTTAAGGAATGTTAAGGGCACTTCCAACTATGGTCTACTACATAGGAGGGAGGAGAATCGAAATGAGATTCGAGGCTATGGTGATGCGGACGGGGGAGGTGACTATGATAATTGATGATCTGCCACAAAGATGTGTTCTAGTTTAGTAGTAGTGGCTTGTCTTGGTCTAGTAAAAAGGCAAGATATAAATGTTTTATACACAACAAAAGCCGAGTATAAGGTGACGTGCAGTGCAACTCAAAAAGCCATTTGATTAAGGCAGATTTGAAGGAAATTGATTCGTAAACTCTCTCTCTCTCTCTCTCTCTCTCTCTCTCTCTCTCTCTCTCTCTCTCTCTCTCTCTCTCTCTCTCTCTCTCTCTCTCTCTCTCTCTCTCTCTCTCTCTCTCTCTCTCTCTCTCTCTCTCTCTCTCTCTCTCTCATGGATTCTTCCTCGTTATTACTTACCCAGTCTTACTATCTAGCATACAGACCGATGCATATGTATGGGCTTGCCAAAAATATAAGGTTTCTGACTTATCTAAGATTTGATAACCTTTTTTTTTTAAAGCTTTTTTTTAAGAAGAAAAGAAACTCAAGTTTGAAGTTTTTAAACTTAAAAAGCCTAAAGGAGGGAAATGACTCTTCCCACCTAAAAGTAACCTTACAGGAAGCCATTATATAATCATGCAGTTTCTACACTTGTTTCTCACATTACTTTGAAGACTTTTCTGCTTCCCACACACTGGTGATGCGCCCTACCGGATCGTGTCTCTATGGAAATGTTTGTAAGGTATGAGCTCTTTATGCTCCTCACTAAGAGACATTCTATCATGCTATGTCCTCTTATTTCTTTTGGCAACTGTGAATACTATCCATCATATGAAGTAGTTTTGATGTTATTATGCATGCTTGGAAGGCGTTGTCCATCAGCGATGGACTAGCCAAGCGCATTTTTATAGAGTATAATGGATCCATCTGCCTACAAGCCAGCGATGGACTACAACTTACCTTCTATTCTCCAAAAGAGATACCTCTGTAGTAGCGATAAGCTACTGGCTGTTCGCTATCTTCTAAATGAAGTAGCAGTGTATTACATATGTTGCTTATTGATAGAGATAGACTGCAGACAACGGTTTATCAGGTCTACTTCTCATACAAGCTTTTAGCAAAAAAGTGAACCTCTTGTCCAGCGATGGACAACAGGTCTTCCTCTTCATGATAGAAGGACCAAATGTTGTGCATATCATTCGTTGCTCCACCGATGGACAACAGAGGATTCAAAAATGTGTTAAATCAATCGTTGCTCCAGCGATGGACAACATGTTCTCTTCTCCACAAGAGAAGATTCTTTAATATGTTAGAACAATCGTTGCTCCAGCGATGGAGTATATGCAAATTTCTTTCATGAAAAGCTTTTCATAAGGTTGCTCACTATTGCAACAACAATTGGTTTGGTTGTTTCAATGCTCATAGTCCAGCTACAGATGGTCTACATATATGCTCTCTAAAGTCGCTCCTTCTACTATCTAAAGATGGATAGAAGGAAGTAAGATTGGACTACTCTTAAGAAATGATCTAAGTGCTCTGTTCTTATTGTATATTGGATGTTCTACTACTTTTTGTGAGTCTTATTCTAATAAACTAAAGAACTATTGATGCATGTCTAATTGTAGCAGCATCTGTAACTACAAACTCTTTTATGACACTCCGGTTCTTACTCGAACCAAGCGTTATCGCATTTGGAACACAAGTACGCTTTTTACTGATATTCTCCGAAACAGAAAGTACACTCCACTTATATGTCTTTTCAATTCTGAAAATGTAACTAAGTAACCACATTTGTTGTTACTTTGCTGAAAAGATAGTACTCTCATGGAAAAACAACTATGGTAGCATCTCAAGAAGTTTTGTCTGCAAATATTCAGGTTTGAAACTTCAGTATCAATTTAGATGCAAATACTACGTCACACGAACGGCGGTGTTTTTTTTTTTTTTTTAAATTCCTGTTTACCTTTCTTCAAAATGCTTCTCCCTTTCTACAAAAAGAAACGACTTTTGTCAAAAAACACTATTGTTAAATAACTTTCAGTGAAACCTCAGTCAGTAAACTGTACGGTAAGGGCTCCAATTAAACGGTCTTAGACAACATGGATATGCGTAAGGCACGTTGTCTCTATGAGAGGGTTAGAATGGCACAGATCTGCCCTAATACCTGGTAAAGAAATTGGAAACCACTTACCCAATCTATCTATCCAAAATAGTGTCCATATACCATGGTCGTTATATGATTCCGATGTAACGATCATGGCATTGCCTTACCTTACCCGTCAAGTGTCAGTCTAGACCTTTGGTGAGATACAACTGGAAAGCATGGATATGGTTAGGAGTATGGACAGTAGTGCTTAACATACCTCACTCTGTAAGGGTCACTTGGGTTAGTATAGCATGGATTTGCTTTGATACCAGCATACGTGTCCACACTAGGTCTTTTGGCTAAGTTAAACTTTAAACGATTACAACTTTTTTATACCCTTATATGCATAAAACGAACTGATATGGACCAATTGCCCGTAAGCTGATCAGTATGGCACTCGCCCTGATATGGTGATATAACGGCTTGGCCTATCGCTAAAACATTGTGTGTTTGGGAAGACTGGACTATATTTTAAAATGTTATTCAAAGCTGTTAAGTAGTATACCTTCTTTTGGACATGAATAACAACTGTCATTCAGCTATGTGACACCTGTCTTTCTCACAAAACTAACTTGAGCGGTTTTGTTTTGTGGGATGGTGGTAGGTATCAGCTGGACGTCTTGAAAGTGGTTATGCTTTATAATGCTTTCTAGTATGTATTTTACTTTTCAGCTATATTTTACCTTGTCGGATTGTGAATAAAGGCTTCAAAGAGCTTCAATCTTGCTTTGTCAAGAGGAAATAAGTGCAGTCTTGTATCTCTCTCTCTTGCATCCTGGTAGTGTAACTCCGACTATTCCTTGGTTGGGATAGTACTGAAGCTCTTATCTTGTATCGGATTTATAAGCTAACAAAGGTCTGTTTGCATGATTTAGTCCACATGATGGTTTCAAGATGCTGTTGCTTTGGGTTATGGGGAGCCCCTTCCTCCGCCTAATTGTTAAGACTTTGATTTGCTATATGAAAAAGGCCGTTGAAATCCATAATTTTATCATTGATATTGATAGGGCCACCTATTCTTCTGTCGGACCTAAGGATAAGATTCTATGTCTTATTGATTTACTTGAGACTATTGACTGGGTTAAGATTTCTCTTGAGTTTGTTAAGAAGAAAGATACTTTGAGTCTAGTGAAAAATCTTTATAGTCGCGTCAATGATTTGGTCGAAAGATTTGAAGAAGAAGAAAAGTTCTACAATTTAAACATTAGAAAAGTGTTCATGTGCCTGGAAAATGAAAATGGTATCACCCCTGCTGTTTTTCCCCCTTCTATATCTGATGCAGCTCTTTCACCACATCCTCTTGTCTTTACTGATGACCTTGGCGAGGATGGTGCCTCTCAACTAAAGATCATTTCCCAGGACATTTGCGACATTGGTGACCTTTCGTCATATGATTTTTGCCAATCTAAAAGCTATCAGGTTCCTTTTGTCCCCAGTAGAATTATTAAATACAAATCTACTCTTACGTCTTACAAACTTTGGAGTCTTCCATCTATCAACTTTCTTGTACCCATCCCTATCGATCTTTGAATTATGATGACTCATCTGACAGAAAAAGAGAATACTTAGAAAGAACTGCTCTATAATTTTTCAAGCATATATCAGAGGCATTCAACCTATTTAGAGTTTTCAGGGAGTCATCTGAGAAGAAAATTGGCAAAATGATCAAAACACTGAGGTTTGACAATGGTGGAGTAAATCTTGACCCAATCAAAGGACTATTGCCTTTTCCAAGGCATTAGGAAACAATTTACAACTCTGCATTCACCTCAGTCCAACAAATTTGCTTAGAGGAAGAATCTAGTTTTAGTTGAATCGGCTAAGTGCATGCTTGCTCATGCATCACTGCCTAAATGTTTCTGGAATAAAGCTATATCCATTGTAGCCTACCTTCAGAACATACATTCGACTATTGGCCTCTCAAGTAAAACACCTTACGAACCTTAGAGAGTTTGGATGTACTACCTACGCGCAGATCTTGAAAGAGACTAGTCCTGAGTTGGAATCTCATAGCATTAAGGCCATCATTCATTGGTTATGCTTCTTCTGATAGAAACTACAAGTTGTGAGATCATGACACCTCAAAGATTTTTTTCAACATATATGTCAATTTTATTGAGGATCAATTCATCAACCTAAAAGACAAGAGCATAATTTTAGATGAATCATTGATTACTTCTGCCATTATGACAATTCCAACATCGGGTTTGAAAATGCCTATAGACGAATAACTTACAAATTGCAAATTAGAAGAAGACGTTGCTACTTTACAGCAACAGAGCCAAGGATTGGACAATCATCCCACAGGAGAATACACCTCTCCAATCACTCTTTACTATCTCGAAATATAGATCCAAAGAGATAGAGAGCAAATGCCGATTTTTATCACTCAAAAGAGAAAGATTCATTATACATTCATCGTTTTTAATCTGACGAATTATTAGGTAACTCACTCACCAACAAGGGGCCAGGTTCCGTAAGCCAATTCATGGCAAATTTTGGTGATACACATTGGAAGACACTTAAGAGCCATGAAATACATTTGAGCTATGGTGGACCAATGATCAATCATGGAGCGGTCTACAATGACAAGCCCCACATTCATGGTGGACATCAAGATGCAAGTTGGGCAGGAGATGTAGATATTTGTAAATCCGGATTTGGATTTACATTATTCCTAAATGGCGGTCTAAAGCAATTCAGGGTAGTAGAAGATTTTATGAAGGAGCTAAGCACAGATGCAAATAAGAGATTTTATGCATCACTAAATTTGAAGGTCAAGGCATTCATAAATCCAGATTAAGGGGCGGTGTTGGATTTTTTCCTTCTCTCCAAAAAATCCAATGAGTTAATCTAATTCCATTCATGCAATCAAAGTGCAAGCTTATGAAGTAAAGCCTTCGAACTTCGTCAAAGATAGTCGTTGCCCGTAAGTTAGACGTAAGGAATCCGTAAGGCTTGCTCTTGCGAGGCATAATGGTCACTGCCTATAAAGAACCCACACAACACTCGTAAAGAGCTCGTAAGGAACTCGTAAGTAGTTCTTAAGGAAACCTGTTATGAAGGCCTTACAATTATTGTTTGTAACAAGCCTGTAAAGGAACCTATTACGAGTCACTTCAACTGCTGCTCATAAGGAGCATGCAAGGAGACTTTTTATAAAGGCACTATGACAACTGCCCATAACCAGCACATAACGAATCCCTCTATGAACATATGACCTACCGGCAACCACCAAAAGATAGATCCTACAGACAACTTGGAACACGTTGACAAACAAATGCAACAAGGCTTACAACAGGCATTAGAAACTAATCCATTCTTTTAATGATTTTGTATAATAAAATTTTTGTCTATAAACGACACATGATGCCAATAATTCCATGAAGTAGATGATGCAACAGAAATGCAATTTTTGATTTAGCGCACTTCAATGCAACACATCTGGGCACGTAGTAATTACTATTATTGTCTGGTGCTCATCATCATCATTTTCATAGCTGATTTGTACATGTTACTTTCTGGATTCAATCTAATGTTTATTACGTTCTGAACAATGTCAATGTGCATGAATGCTTGTCTGATTCTTCTTTAAACCTATTGTTGCTCTTGTATTGATTTGTCTGTGAACTATCTATTATTTCCACTTCCGCACATTCAATCAATTTGTGAATGCCTATGTAATCAACTGAATTGATCCTCACGATTTCAAAGTGTGGATGAAGTAGAGTTCGAAGTAATTGTGAGCTCATATCTGATAGGCATAATGCATTGCACTAAGGATACAAATCTCTTTGTTTTCCCAACATGCTCGATGCTCACATCTCTCTGTTTTAAAAGTCATGCCGCCTAGATCTCTCAAAGTTCATACTAGAAAACATGTACATTGACCTTTATTCATATTGGCCTTTTGTAGGTACTTCGTCAGTAGGTTGAGTTGTGAGTTATTGTAGTATGTCGACGAAGAGGGAAGATATAGTTTCATGCATGTATCTATAAGCCCCCCTGGTCATAAGTTTTAGCATAGTGCCACATGTGATCAGAACAAAACCATGAGGAAAGGAAAAACAGAGTATCTATCACATTGTTTTGTTATCATTTATTTGCAAAAAGTAAATGCCTCTTACATTACTTATTCTTTTGTAGCTTCTATAGTGAACTGACCAGTGAATGCAGCATGCCGATGCTTTGAACCCAAGTTGGGTGTCATAATAATTACAATATTTGAGAAGCTCACAATTCGTTTGTGAGCATTAGTAAGTCTACCTTTGTGAAGGAGTTGCAAGAGAATATTCAACACTGCATGGTGCTTTCTCAATTTCATAAAAAAAAACTACATTGTAAGGCCATCTTCTAACAACTTCAGTGAGTTGTCCTCCATAATCATATCCAACATACCTATGGTGAAAGCAACCAAAAAACCATCTAAATCTCAAATTCAGACTGCATGACTATCTACATTTACTTCTAGAAACACATTATTTTAAGTTGTTGCGAAGGTATTCAAGGAGAATAAGATGAGTTGCTCTGTAAGAGATAAGTAATTTAGATAGAACCCAAATTGATTGTTTGTGAATGTATTCTCAAGCTAGAATGGACATTAGTACTAGTTGAAAATTTTCTTTCATATCTATAGATGTGGCTACTAACAAGGTCTTAGATAAATGAAGACTTACCTTGGTGGGGCACCAATAAGCCTTGCTATAAATTGTTGCTCGATTTTTGACATGTCAATTCTCACAAGTTGATTGTCATTATCAAATAGATAAAACCTTCAATAGCTCGGTGTTTCCAACACCTGTTTGTCCCAAAACGAGGAAGGATCCAATAGGTTGTTGTGGATACACGGAAACAAAGTAGAGCATTTGCTACTCTGCTTGCACAACTTTCTCTTGGCCTACAACTCGTTCGTGGAGTCAATTTGCCAAATTGGTTAATTTTTCCTTCTCATCCTACCCCAACCTTGTCTGATAAATTCCCATCCATCTACTTATCACCTATTAGAAAAACAATCAAACACTGCATATATTAGGCCAACAAAAAGGGGAGTAACAAAAATAGGGATAGAGATGAGCATTGACCATGGAAGCATTTGCTCCACCGCATGTGCATAACAATACGATATTTTGAGATCTCAGATGCAAAATTTGTAAACAAAGAATTCCTTGAATATTTCTACTTACCAACTTGCAATAAGAGATGGGTTACAGGCAATTGAAGCGTTGCTTTTCTTTTCTACATGTACATATGTTGCTCGAATTAAACATGGTCTACTTATTTCCATTAATGCAAGTTCACTTATATGTTGGGTAAGTGAGCCCTTCATTAAGGTCCAAGCCTCAAAAGTTGAGACCGCCTTCACAATTTATCTTTTAAGAGTGACTTTGTTTCAAACTCCATTAACCAACCTCAACACATAGTATTGCCTTTGCAAGGCAAGGCCTAAAAGATGTTGGAGTTCAAAAAATTATGGGACAAAAACAGTACATGTGGCAGACATGGGCAAGGCCGGTATAAGACCGCGGGGTTTAATGGACACATGGAGCTTGCTGAATGGTGTCGTGAGGTAATAACATGCCAGGATTGATAGCCAGCTGTTATGCTCAAGTGCTCAGAGTTCCTGTGCATTTTGGAGGCACCTCCTCCCACATTTTAAGCACATAGTTCCTAATGCCACGATCTGCATAATACTGGTGTGACAGCTGGATTAGTATCGCGTTCTGCCGGAATCATGATCTAACAGATTACTGATGCATTATGCAGTAATGTCACCTAGGAATCTCCCCCTTCGCAATGAGCATTACGTAGGGGAAGGCCAGGGCCCTCGGCCTTCCCTGCAGCTCGGCCCCCCGCCCTCGGGCAACGGCCCTTGGGCAGGGCCTCCCCCCCCCCCATAATCATCTATGTCTCAATTTGCTTTTAATATAAAGCTTGTTGATGGGTTTTCATCCTTGAAGCAGGGTTTTGAACTTTTGTGTTCTAGACTTGAGGGCCGAGCCTCCAAGGCAGCCTAATGAAAATATGTTGGTGAAGCCGATCCGATGCATTTCTGAAGGAAACTGAAGATTTGTACCAAGTGTACCAACAGGTACCCATTTGAAAGGAAGTCTCCTTGTTGGTACAAGCGTACAGAGGAGTGAGTCGGGTTGTGTGTGCACGCTGCACTGTGACTGTGGTGTCAAAAATCGGCTGTCTTGCCGCTTGCGTGTTTGCAGATCATTGCACAATGCTTAGAGGCTCAAGCTGTTATGCGTTTTGTGTGTGTTCAGTGTGCGTGAAATGTGCATGCACAATTGCTTGCAACGTACATCCAGATTCCAAAGTGAAGAAGATAGATCATAGACCTGATCGGAGCAGGAGGTCGGAGCAGGAGGCCAGTGATTTTTGGTGATCGTTGACTTGGATAGCTGCACGAGAAGCAAACCCATGTCCCTGGATGGCTGTGAGGCCAGGCCAGTGTCCACTGTACAATGTCTGGGGATGCCAGAAAAGTATCAGAATGAAATCTGCATCTTTTCTCAAAGAAGAGCATCATGAAGATTTTGAATGGTTTTTTTAATGAGTAATAGTCATTTTTTGAGAATAACTCAAAAGGGTTTCAGAACCACGCGATAGCGGGTGTCTTGCAAGCGAGCAAGCGGGGAAATAGTGGGTCCTGGGCAGCACACAAGCAAAAATCCTAATGCAAGCTCACATAGATATTATGCAGATGCAAATCGAGTGCATTGCTTATCGGATATATAGGCACCCCAACACTACCCTTAGGTGAAAACGACGTGAGCATGCCAGTGCATTGCTTATGGGATATATAGGCACCCGAGCACTACTCTTAGGTGAAAACTACGTGAGCATGCCAAGTGGCAACCAAGTATTTCCCTGGTTCAAATGGGGCATTGCTAATAAGATACATGGTTCAGAGTGCCCGTGCGCTCTCTCTCCTTGCTCTTGCCTGAAGATTAAAAGTATTATGGACCTCCTCCCCTCCCCATGCATGTGTATTGCATTTCCCTTGGCCCCACCTCCCCAATTCAAATGTGTGCCTCCCTCTCTTTGTCTCTCCCTCCCTCTCCAAGATCCATCCCTCCCTCGCAGGATGCAATGCATTGGATCATCATCTGGGGTTTATGTTTTTCTGCATCCTTTTCAACTACACGGCTCTCAGGAACACCAAGGATGTGTTGGTGGTCACAGCCAAGGGCAGCAGTGCAGAGATCATCCCCTTCTTCAAGAGATGAGTGAATCTACCCATGGCCATTGGCTTCATGGTCATCTACACTAAGCTGTCCAATGTTCTCTCCAAAGAGGCGCTGGAGTGAGATACATTTTGCGCTCATTTTCCGAACAATAATCTGGATGTTTTCGCATTGAACATTGTAAAGAAAATGATATGATGTAGAAGTACCACCCCTCTGCTCTTAGTCTATGCCTTTATTAATTTTTTTCAAAATGTATGAACGAGATTCTCGAGCATCCAAATTTAGCACGACCTCAGCTATTTATAGTGGTCATTTGTGCCTCTACTATAAGTTTGGGGCCCTATTTATCTAGTTTGGGCCTTACAACCATTATTATAATTCCACTATTCACAATTATAGCGAGGTTGTTCGAGCCACTTTATTAACTGTCCTATTGACTAGTTCTAATTTAATTTAGCTCAGTGGCTATATTTGGCAATTCATTAGCAAGTTCATGTGCTAATTATATGTAGCACATGACACTCCCCCTACTTTAAGCATCTTTGCCCTCAAAAATGAAGGTCATGAAGTCCTTTGTTGAGTGCCATGTTTCGTGAATCCTTTGGCGGAAGTCGAGAAATATTTAAGACACCTTGAGTGAGAAACATCTTTCCATGTATTATTCTCATAAATGGCCATCTTTTGTTTGCTAGATTACAGTGCCTCAGGTTCAGCTTTCAGCTTGTTCTTGTACAACAAGGTTGCAGCAGAATTTCTTTGGAAAAACCTTTGATCTACACCATAGATTTGATAAGATCACTGAAGAAGAGATTGATGAAACACAGGAAAGCCTCAAGTTGCATTAGTTCTGCATGGGATGACAGGTTCCAAGCAACATGCCCATTCGATAGTCTTCTTCCTCAGTATCTCCCTTGATTGGATAGGCTATCCAATTCGAGATGCGTCTTTTCTTGTCCTTGCATCCGGTTTTGTTGCCTTATGCATTGCTCCTTGATGGAGGATCACAATATCCTTTTGTAACTCCAAGGAGTTGATTAAAGCAATGATTTTTTTCCAAGTTATCTGATTGAGCATTGGAGTTTCGTCTTGTCGAATTCTTCTGAGCAAAATTGGTAGCTTTATCTCGCTGAAGATGGATGGCCATGGAACCATTGATTTCCTCTGTGAGTGAAGCGATGGGTATAGCTCCTACTAGATCAAAATAGTAATGCTCCAAATCGAATGATTCATTGTCCAAATTTGGCCACATTCCAGTCATTTCCAACTCATCATTTTGTTCAAAGAGAGCATCATTATGTTGGAATATGAACAACTCATATTTATCCTGTTGTAAGCAATGATGATCCTCAATCTGATCTCCAAAGATAAATTTGTCATATATACAATGTTGTAAGCAGTGATTATCTTCAGTTCGATCTCCAAAGATAAATTTGTCATATATACAATGATAGTCGGTAGTAATATCGATCTCAAAAACTCTCGAATCAACAATATTGGGAGATAAATCACAAGCCACATGTTGTTGATGTTGAGACATGATTGGATGATCAAGAGACATATTCTGCAATTTCTGAACACTGGAGGGCCGGTCTACCATATTAGGACTATTCCAGGTCCTTAACCGAATATGGCCGTAACAGGAATGGTGAAGCTAGTCCAAAAAATAAACGTTGTGGAGGAAATGAAAGCCTGAGGTGGAGGGAGTGGAGAAACAATGTTAGTAAAAATGGTGGTGGTTGTGGTGGTGGTTAGTGGAGGGGTCACACGAGAGAGAGAGAGAGAGAGAGAGAGAGAGAGAGAGAGAGAGAGAGAGAGAGAGAGAGAGAGAGAGAGAGAGAGAGAGAGAACCCACCAACTGACCCGTAGTAAGTGAATCCCTTCGTAAGCAGTTAGCTCCCCGTAAGGGATAGCTAACTGCCCACCAGAAGACAATCAATATTCTATGGTAGTGCGTAGTAGGACAAATCCGAAAAAGAGTAAGAGATGAGTAACTTGATAAGACAAAGTTGCTTATTTTATATAAGTTAAAAAAACCGCTTTATTGGATGTCAGGTGTATAAACTGGAAGTAAACCACATAGAGGTGATTTTGCTTTGCACATAGGTGGAATTCAGTGGATGAGTTGTATTGCCAAAGTGGGTTAATCCACATTAAGGATACTCCAGTATGTATTTGTCTTAAGGCCTGCAACCCCGATGAGAAGTTGAGTCTGAATACCAAGAGCTCCTGTAAGAAATGTGGCTACCCTAATAGCATTCATGTGCATTGGTATTCCATCTGAAAGAATTTTTGTGTGCTTTAAAGGTACATAGTAAAAAGTATTTTAACTCTTCTTGATCTATTAGGGTTTCTAGTGGCTCTTGTTTGAAGATGATGTAATTTGAAAAAGAAATGATAGGAATCTAGGCTTTTTACACAATCATGAAGGCAGTTTGAAGCAAACTGTGCCCAATCATAAAGGTTTTGGGCATGCAGTCGAGAATCTGCCATCATGTGGAATAAAGACATTGGTACACGCAACACTTTTGTTCTCAGTCGTTGTGTGGACCTGGTCAAGTACGCACATGCTGCTACCAGTTGTTGATCATTGATTGCCTCAATGCGGTACCCATCTTTATTCTTCCATTTCTCCATTGAGGGATCGATATACTTGAAATATGTTGTCTGCTCAATCTTCTGGAGCATCCTGGTAACAGTGTCACCACAAAAGATATATTATAGACATAGTTCCTGACAGGGGGAACTATGAGTTGGCACGATCTTGCAGTAGCATTATAATTGGCGTACGCCATGTGAAGCAAGTACGGGCTTTGATACCCAGTCAGGTCAAGGACTTGGAACTCAATTGCCTTGAAAAAGGGCTGGGCCTGCTAGTACCAAGTCTGCATCTCGGCAATATCTAGGTTGCACATCTAGATGTCGATCTTATTTGCATCCGGGTCATCAAGACTAGAACTCTAGTGGGAAGACATGGTGAAAAACTAGAAAAAACAATGTTTTGAAAAAAATAAGTCGGTTGAGAATTGAGACAGGGATAAGGGTGGCTTCAGCTCGGTCGAGATGTGATGGGTGTGTGTCGATCGAGATTGAATGGAAGGTCATCAGTCGAGATGGGAGTGGAATGTTTCGGTCGAGATGGGACTGAATGGCTTCGGTTGAGAAGTGACGGAGTGGCTTCGGTTGAGAAGGCAGGTGAAGGCTTCGGTTGAGAAGTGAGGTGATGGCTTCAGTTGAGAGGGCTTGGGTGTGTTTCGCTGCTGGGTCGATTGGTCCAACAAAGTCAATTCCCCATATATGGAAGAATTCACCTTCTATAATGGGAGTCAAAGGTGTGAAGTCTGCTTTCGTATTTTTCTTGGCTCGTTGACAAACATCACATGTTTTAATGACAGCAAATGTGTCTTTAAATAATAATGGCCACCACAAGCCTGCTCGAAGGATAATCTTAGCTATCGCTTCAGCAGAGTAGTGACCGCTGCCAATGCCCTCATGAGCCTGAGATATGATAGGTCATATATCATATTCATAAGCGCATTGTCGGATAATACTGTCAATGCCCCTTTTGTAAAGTTGTCCTGCTATTAGCTGAAAGGGCGCTGCTTTAAGCAAAAAAAAAAATTGCAACTATATTCAGGCCTTCTTTGAGTCTGTCTGTTGTTAGGAATTGAGTGATCTTTTCAGCCCATAAGGGTGTAGCATCAATTTGAAAAAGACATGCATCAGGAAGATCATCGTTGACTGGTGCAGTTGTTTTTTTTAGCATTAGGGAGCCGAGAAAGGTGATCCACCATGAAATGTTGGTTTCCTTTCCGAACGACTACTCGGAAATTAAATTTCTCTAATATTAATAGCCATCGAGCTATATGTCCCGTTTTACAAGATATATTAACAATATATAACAGGGCTTCATGGTCGGTGTAGAAGGCAAAGGTCTGGCCTAGTAAATAATGTCTTAGTTGTTGAACAGCATAGACCATTGCCAATGCTTCTCGTTCGGTTGTGGTATAATTAACTTTAGCAGGCACCCGTTGCCTGCTCAAGAAACGTATTGGAAAATCTTTGTCATACTCATCCGGTTGTGCAAGAAGACCTCCAATGGCATACTTACTGGCGTCAGTATGCACATGGAACTCTTTTGTGTAGTCTGGCGAACGGAGTATGGGTGCCATGGTAAGGGCTGTTTTTAACTCCTCAAAGGCTTTAATGCGTTCTTCGGTCCATCAAGGATCTACCACAACTAAATAAACGAGTCGTGCCTTGCCGACATAATCGATTATAAAGATGCGATAATAATCTATGTGACCGAGGAAGATGTAAACTTCCTTCACTATTGCAGGTAAGGGCATTTCAACTATTACCTTGATCTTTGAAGGGTCGGTAGAAATACCATCCTTTGAATTTATATGTCCGAGTACTACTCCATGGGTGATCCAGATTTGACACTTGTGAGGGTTTAGTGAAATTCCAAATCTACGGCAGCGAATGAAGATTTTTCCCAATGCGTCAAGGTGCATAGCCATTGAGGAATGTACACCCAGATCTCGACAATCCGATGTAACTGGTCTTGGAAGGCCAGTTGCATGACCCTCTGAAACGTTAAAGGGGCGTTGCGTAAGCCAAAAGGCATGACATTATAAGTATAAATCCCATTTTATATTGCAAAGGCCGTTTTATGTTTATCTTCAAGGGCTATTTGAACAAGGAAATGACTGCTGAATCCATCCAAGAAGCTGAAATCTTCAGCTCCTACCATTTCCTCTAAGGGTCGTTAAAGGCAAGGGAAAATGGTCTTTCTTCATAACTGCATTAAGGTTTTTTAGATCGACGCAGATACGAAGTTTGCCGTTTTTCTTGGGGACAACACAATGGGTGATACCCAATCAGTATGTTGGGCTTCATAAATGAAGCCAACATCTAGCAATTTCTTAATATCTTCATTGATTCTCTCGCGATAGACAAGGTTACATCTGTAAGGTTTAGCCTTAACAGGCTTAGCGTTGTCTTCTAAAGTAATCGTATGGACCACTACTTCAGGCGGAATTCCTTTCATTGCTGTATAGTTCCATGCAAATACATCCCTGTATTTGCAAAGTAAAGATTCCAGATCAGAAAGTTGTTCTGAGAAAAGGTGTGCACCAACATGAACTATTCGATCCATCTCCTCATTAGGATCTTTAAGGTTTAACAAAATTGTTTTAGCGGGTCCTTCAAAGGAGTTGAACTTGGTGTAGGTCCCCGATGTGGCTGTGGTAACTGGATAACAACGTCATCCAGTGCGAAATCTTTAAACTTTCGTGGGAGATCAAAGGGTGGTTCCACAAAGTTTATGGGAACTTTGGGAATCATTTGAGTGGAGGTACTACCAGACGTAGAAGTTTGGTCTGATTGTTTGGTTTATGTCTCTTAACACAAGGGCTTAATTGGTTGTTTAAGCTTCTCATGCATCTGTTTTTGACACTCGGTTAATTTTGTATCAATAATTTTAGTTTTTGTAACTGAGATTGTGGAGGTTTTTGAGTGGGCGGTGTTGTTGCCTCACTTATCATGTCGTGATCAATTGTATCCCAGACTTCGTCTAGATACACGTCCCATGTGTATACTTTGGGCTTGGGCCTATATATTTGTGTGTTGGGTACTTTGGATGTCAGTTGGACGTGAGCCAATGGCCTTGGTGACTTGATCTCCTGAGGATTTGATTTTGGCGGATAATGTTGGGCATCTAGATAAAGGAGTACATGTTCATCCGTCATTTCAACATCATCCATGGAAAGAATACCTTCTTCCGAAACATGGGCGGTAGAGATGCTAGGTTCTCCTAGGCACCAAGCTATAGGAATTGGGTCAATCATCATAAGTGGGATGATGGGTGTATCAATGTTTGTAGAAGACGGTAGAATATCCACATGTTCTGCAGCAGTTTCGATATGACATCGGTTGGAATCAGCACAGTCCACAGTGGCTAGTGTTTGACCCCAATTTATTATGTTTGTGGATCTCGTATAATGGCCTTTTGGTTGGATCGGGACACTATATAATTCATCATAAGTTGTTGATGACCAATCATCATAAACCTTAGTGGGCTTGACATGGCCAGTTGAGTCAACAGTGACTCGTTTGTCGTGATTACCAAAGGTGATTTTGCTACGCTTCCAATCTTGGACAACACTTGTCATCTGGAGCCAAGGTGTACAAAAAAGGAGTTTATAAGTAGTTGCACCATCTGGTAAGTCTAAGATGACACAATTGATTACAAATTTGACATCTGCAATGCGAACAATGATATTCGATAAATGATCGGCAGGGTCTGTAACTCGTTGATCAGCCATGCGAAGTTTGTAGCGTGGTTGATCAAGGGTATGGAAGCCCCATGACTTTGCCAATGACAAAGCCATTATATTTACGCCTGATCCGCTATCAAGGATAACACATACTGTGGGATAGTCTTTATAGGACAGAGGCAAGGTGATGCTAGTCCCCTTAGCAACACCTATATTCACCAGATTCATAAGAATCTGAGAAATTTTAGGAATCTCTTTTGTTTTCTGTTGGTCATGAGGAATAGTAGGCAGCTGAAAACTACGATGGATATAGCGTTGAAGCCCGGTGAAAGATTTTATCATGGAACCAAATGATGAGCATAGATTCAGTTGGTTGTTCTTGTACCTAACTTTTTAATCTTTTAAATCTTTCTATGTAGTCACATACTTTGATGTTACTCAGCTTGACAAAAGGGCTTTCGATCAAACAAAATGGCTTAAAGCATTTGATGAAGGCTTCCTTCAAGAGTGACCAGTCTCGTTTATCAATCCGATCAAGGTTAAAAAAACCATTCTCGTGCTCGATCGATCATGGTCATCGAGAAGAGCTGAACCATGGCTTCTGGTGATGTCTCGCCATAGACCGCATGCGTTCTCAAAGACTTGAAGAAATCTTTGAGGTTCAGTGTTGTCGTTGTACTTAGGTAAATCTAACTTGGGAGTACGTTCAGTACGCGGAACATTATTTGCAAAAGCTTTGTTTAAGTGAGCTCATGCATGTGATGATTCGGCAGCATGAAAGTGTGGGCGATCGTGTGGAGCTTCAAAACGCATGGATTTACAGATCCGGAGAAGAATTATTCAACAACATAACGACATATTTTTTTTGTTCAGAAATTTTGTCACTATCTCATGGAACGCACTTTGCATTTTATACGGATCACCAGGCATTACTTTACTTGGTAAACAAGACATGCGATACTAGACGTATTGCAAGATGGTTATTGTTATTGACTAAATTTGACTTTCGAATTGTGGTTCAAAAGGAGAAGCAACATTATCTAGCCGATCACGTTTCACGAATTGAATCCGCACCAGTTAATGTTGAAGTGGATGACGAATTACCAGATGCTGCATTGTTCTATGTAGAAGCAGTACCTGAGTGGGAAGCGGATATTGTTGAGTACCTAATGTTAGGTCAACCAAATGACTCTTTGACAAAAGTACAAAAGAGACAATTGATTCATAAGGCTCAACCTTATCAATTGATTGTAGGACAATTGTATCATCATGGATCAGACGATATTCTACAAAGATGTGTTTTACCGCATGAAGTACCAGATTTAATCATGTTTTCACATGTTGGCATGGGCGGAGGACACTTCTCTACAGATATTATTGTTCGCAAACCTTTGCAATCAGGTTGTTGGTGGCCTACATTTCATAAGGACACAGAAAATTTTATTCAAACATGTGATGTTTGCCAGTGAGCACGACGGCCTACTAGACAGAACTATGAACCCTTGCATCCGGTTTTATCGCAAGCACCATTTGAAAAATGGGGATTGGATTATGTTGGTCCTATTCATCCTATCACGCAAGGATCTCAGGCCAGATACATTATCGTAACAACTGATTATATGACCAAGTGGGTTGAAGCCAAAGCTGTCAAAGTTGTTGATGTGAAATCTACAGCCAAGTTTCTCTATGAAAATATTATAATCAGATTTGGATGTCCGATCGAGATTGTCAGTGATTGGGGTACACACTTTGTTAATCAAACATTAAAGTGTTTACTGAAAGATTTTTTTGTTATACACAGATTTAGTACTCCTTACTATCCCAGAGGGAATGGCCAAGCTGAATCTTCCAATAAGATTCTCTGCACCATTATGACAAAGACAGTTAAAGTGAGTCGTTCTGATTGGGAACATAAACTGTATGCAGCATTATGGGCATTTAGAATCGCTTACAAAAATAGTACAAATCAAGCACCCTTTCAACTGGTCTATGGTCAAGATGTTGTCATGCCGATTAAATTCTTAATCCCATCTTTATGCATAGTGGCAACAGAATGGTTAAATGATGATAAGTCTTTACAACTCCATCATGAAGCGTTGCACAAATTATTTGAAACCCGATTGATGGAAGTTCATGCATTAGCAGCAGATAATGCCCGCCGAAAGGCATGGCACGATCGTCGATTGCACAAAAAGGATCTGAAAGTAGGAGATCTTGCATTGATGTACAAAACCAAGCTGATCAAGGGAAAATTGAAGTTTACCTGTGAAGGCCCGTATAAAGTGAAGGAAATCCTGAACTATGGCACAATAACTCTTGAGCACTTGGATGAAAAACGATTTGATACTCCGATGAATGGCAGTTGATTACACAAGTTTTGACAGCCTGCTCCGCCAGATCAACAAGCTTGATCTCAAGGATTTTTTATTTTATTTGTTTTTCAATTTGTTGTTTTCGATATTTGATTGTTCAAATTTTTTGTGAAAAGGACAGTTAAAAAAAATATATAAGAAAAGACTGATGAGCAAAAGTCACAAAAGTCATCAGCATGGGAAAAAGGAAGAACAGTATTTTTGACAAAAAATGACTTAGAAAATCATTGTTTTGGTCAGATTTGGCCTATATAGTATCAGAAACCTTCGCTGAGCTCTCAGACTGTACATCCACTTTAGATTTATCTAATTTGAGGTGGGCGAAGGTTCTTGGCTAGTAAAAGTCCATTTTTTGACCTAGGCGAATGATAAAAAATATGCCATTTTGGAAACCAACGTTCGCCTGATAGGTTCAGATCCCCATAAACCTTCGCCAAGATTTTTATAGCCTATTTTCACAATATTGTACATGCCTGCAAATTTCTGTTCGGAACTGATCAACCAAACTAGTATTCAGTGTAATGGACCCACCAAATTCACCTATAAGTTGTCCGAATTCGATTCATTCCTGACTTGTGCTAGCGAAGCTCTTGCGAATTTTTCTCGCAACCAAAGCCTTCCAAACTTCTTGAACTGCTTTCTAATATACTTTGGTGCGTCTTACATTTCATTTCTGATCATCATGTCTTCCACAGATACTTCCCAATCTCCGCGTTATACTATTCATCGTGATGTCCCATCTGCAACGGACATTATTTTAGCACAAGCACGGTCACTTAGTGGATGACCCTTGCGGAGCCTTTGCTTACCGCAATGGGTATTCATGAGAGAGCCTTTTCTGGGAGAATTAACATGGATTTCATCTCAAGCCAACAACTTCAAGCTGAAGATGCCCCAGCCACACTTGGGGTCGACCAAGCTGTGAAATCACCGAAGCAGTTTGACGCCACCATGCTTGAGGGTTTTGAGGAAGGAGATGTTTTTGAAGAAGAAGAAGTACCGACATTTATTTCACGCCAACCAAGGATAGTACCATCAGGTCCTCCTGCTCTGCCGCCTCCACAACAATAGATTCTGGTGATGCTCTTGATTTGGTCTCAAGCCTTGTGCGAGTGATCCAGTCTATGCTGGATAAGAAAAAAGAAATGGAACAGAGAATTTCAGATCTGGGATCGGACAACACTCTCATCAGCCAGAAGATTGTCCATTTGGATAGAGAATTGAAGATCGCCAAGCAGCATGAAGACAAATCTGAAGCTGAAAAGAAGATGGCACATCAACAAGTTGATCGCCTCGAAGGGTACGTCAGCTCCTTGCAAACCGCCCTGACAACCGCATAGGATCAGGTGGACAAGGCCGTGCATGATGCCAAGCAACAAGTGCAACTACTAAAGGATCAATTGCAGATGGCAGAGCAAGATCGCACATGTCTTCAAGGAGAATTGGATGCGACCACCCTTGAGCGTGATGTGTATCTTTAGACACAAATACCAGATCATCCGGTATCACCGACGGAGATCGCATATTTGCTCAAGAAATTGGAAACGTACAAAGTGGCCCTTCAGGGATTTTAAGGCCGCTTTGACAGGTTCAAAGGAGCAGCATCAACTGAGTTGGCAAAGGCTAAAGAAACCATCAACGCCTATGAAAAAACAGCCGCTCAGGTGTTGGAAGTTGGACCACGAATCCCTGTACCGATCATGCCACAATTCTCTCCTACGTGCCAAGAAGGGGTCACCAATGGATACAGGGATGGATTCGGGCATGGACAAGGGGGAGCATCAGAAATACCAGACAACCGCCAATTTTACCGACAGTGCAAGCGGATCCATCCTCATCAAGGACCACACCACTATTCAGAAGGCCCATCATCATCGAGGATCAGATCCAGAATTTCTTAAAGCAATATCCGCATGAGTCCTAACATGGTGGATGGGTCCTTAAATTCAAGACCTCCAAGATAGAGGCCGGCAAAGAAGTGGACAAAATACCTGCATTGGGAGAGCAGCCGGCATGGAGAATTTGACGTTTTTGAGAAAACTCCGGAATCAATCAGGAGTTATGTGGCCAGCCCTCGCCAATTGCGGGTCGATCCTTATTATGTGCCAATGACAATAAGGAATAAATGGAAAGATTTGGGATTGGCTATGGACAAGATCACAATCCATACGTTCAATCGGCCAATCATCCATCAGCCCTACAGCTGGACAATATCAGTGGATCTCCATCGGGCTTTACAAGCGTACTAGTGAGAGTATGTCCACTCTCCAGATCTGGCAGTGCGACAATTGACACTATTTGCAGAAGATCTAACTCTGTTGGCATCAGTGGCAACCAGATGGGACAATTGCCTCCCTGCTCTAGCATTCGATCCAAATAAGCTGATGGCCTCAGAGAATATCAAAGATCAGTTGTCGGTTGCTCGTTTATATTTTCGTGTAGTAATGATGGGAGGCTCCTGAGAATCTCGCTTCACATCATGGACGACCTCAAAGTGGATTGCAGGAGCCCATTGTTGTTTTTTGTCCCATAATTTGGATTTTAATACTGCCCGTCTCAACTTTATGGAGAAGGTGCAGTACCATTTAATAAAGATTCGACGCGAAGCTAATAAAAGTCTCCAGTAACTGCATCTCGCAGGTGTCATGGGACCGTTACCAGTGGGGGATACTGTTGGAGGGTTTGTGGATCCCAAGGCGACCCTAACCCTAGTTAATGAGTGAGAGGGATTTGGCACCCTGCGTGTGTAAGTCCAACCCGATGATCACATAGTTATTTGATTAATTAGAAAGTCAATAAAAGGACTTAAGGCCATTTTGCGGGAATTTTAATATCGCAGGGCCTAAAGGTCAAGTTAGTGAATAAAGTTGGGTTTCCCTCCAATTTGAATGGTTCTCTCTTTTTTAAATTTGAATAATTAGGGAGGCAAAAATGGACCAATAGGATTCAGAGGCCAGGGTCCTCCTCTCTACTATAAAAAGGGACCAACTCGAGTTCCTACACATGTTCATTTTCTCATTTCAATGAAGCAGATTGGTTCTCTTCAGAAATGGATTAATGAATGTCCTTATCTCTATCACTTTTCCTCCATCTCTCATGCTTTCTTTGGTTTTTGCTAATTGTTGGATTTGATTATTATTGGGATTGTATGTTATTATACTTTTTATGAGAGAGGAAGGGAGAGAGAGAAAGGGTAAGCTATCTTTGTTGTGGATGCGTAGTGTTAATGGATTGTAGTGTTAATGGATGTAGTGTTAATGTTTAGGGTTAATGGATGTTAGAGTTAGATGTGGATCTTCCATTGATGCTGAAATCTGAATTATATTATCGCTCTCATGGGAACGAACCTACGCGTGACAACTAACTTCGTCTCTTTGATGCTTGATTGACTAGATCTTGGATACAGGTTAGGCAAGGAAAGAAACCCACTACATCTTAACTAGCTCCAAATTCCACCTTTCCTTTTGTGTTGTTGAAGCCCTTTGAGACCAACCTCCTGATATTCCACTTGATCATCAAAGCCATTGACTAAGACCTCTTTTCCAGATCCATTACTTGATTTTCCAACATGAGAACCAATATCCACTTGCATAGCATCATTTACACAAGAAGATTCTCCAAAACATGCGAGTAATGCAAAGTGTGTCACTTGCACTTGCTTTATGATCTAGATCCAAAACAATCTCATCAATGCTTGATCTCAAACTTCCACAAAGGTTAGTGAAAACAATGCCACCATCATAAAGCAAAAGATAGATTTCAAACTTTTCATTTATCATGAAGTAGAGTAGGTGAAGATGAGTATGAAACTTAATAAATATAGAACTCTTGGGTCCATAACAAACCTCAAAAAGCTCACCAATGAGATATCCCTTGCCTTGAAAAAATTGCGTCTCGATTTGCTCACTGTAGCCTTCTCCAACGAACCCTTTGCCATCTCGATCATGAGTGATCAATTCACAATCATAGAATCCTTTGACTAGATGAAGAGATGTGAGATCCATGCGTTGGATCTTCCCAAGAACAAATTTTCCATTGCTCTTTCCTTCATAAGACTCCCATGCAAGTGCTCCTATTTCCAATTATAGGTCTGGGCCCTCATATGATTATCCTCTTTTGTGAGGGAGCTTTTATTGTATTGTCATCTCTCTTGATTGAATAAAGAAGATCCTCCACGAGTTCTTGGCAATTGAAAAGCTTCTTGTTCATGGCTATCTTCTTGAGTGAAATTCCTATGAAAATGTTTTGATTTCTTGTTGTGAATGTGGATTAATTAGATTTCTTGCTCACTTTCTTGCAATGTGGAATGTAGATGTGGATTAATTTTCTTGTTTCTTGATTTTGTAGTTTCAACATGCAGGTACACTATATAGGCTGAGATTGTGAATCTGATCCTGTATTTTTACTAACAATCCTGTCCTTGGTTGTTCTTGGGTATTCCAAGCATCAAGAAATGGGTGTTTCTTGATTCTTGGGTTGCTAGAATGTTGTTAGGAAGTTAGCCTTCAAATTTCCATATCTCTCCCGTGTGACCTCAGATTTCGACGCAGTAAAAAGCAAAAGTGATTATTACATCAAGCTTCACATGATAGCACTAGTATAGAGCCAAAATCGATCAATGAAACAAAGTTGACATTTTTCCAATAGCTATTGTTGTTCCCTAAACCTTCCAGGTTACATTCTTCGAGGACTCATAATTTTTGGACGGTGGAGAAGCACAAATTTGCTACTAGCAAATTTGTGATTTTATCAGTGAAATTTATAATTGTTCCAAATTCTTTTCACTTCATTCAGTTTTGTGAACCCATAACCCACAAATTACTGTCACTATACCATGGAGACTGATAATGAATATATATCCAACTATGAAGATCAATGGGATGGAAATGATTATGAGTAAGATAATCAAAGGGACTACTATGATGATGGTGGTAATGATTGTCAACAAGATGAGGAGGAATGTGATGATGGTGGAGATTGTCAACAGGATGATCAACAATATGATGATACGGACGAGCATGAACAATATTCCGATGGGGATTATGATTGTCAACTAGATGATCAGGAATATCAGCTTGGTGATGCAGACGAATATAATAATGGTCCAGATGAAACTGAGTGTAACATTGTTGATTATGAGAGTCATAATCACTCTGAATGACAACATGAGGACCAATATGAGCCTACAGGTCATTCAAATAATATCCCTGAAAGTTGTGATTACGATGAAGAAGATCCAACAGTTCACAACATTTACAACAAAAGATTACATTGTCAAGAGACGGAAGTGCATCCCAATCACTACATCAATGATGATGGAGACTACAATGATGATAGCGAAGCTGGTTTCGAATAATACGAAGTTGAAGAAGATAATTCCAAATACCAATCTATTGGTCACGCCTAGATTTTATTAATGTAATGACCACTAGGGACTAACCCCTAAGATGAGGATAGGAAAACACAAGAGAGACTATGGAGCAAAACCACCCAACCAATCCTAGATCCCTCCTGGATCTATCCCCCAAGCCATGCCAATGTGACAACAAGAGGAGAAGAGCTCATCAGGTAACCTAGACCAAGTCGTCGAATGGCCAAAAATTTGATTTTTGCTCAAAATCTGAGCTTTTCGAAAGATTTTGCTAGACTTGATGCTTCTTAGGCAGCGATTTTGCACTCCAAAGGGCCTGCAAAAATTTGATAGTAATCCAACAGCTATAGGAAAAGTTATGACTAATTTTGTTTTTACTCATTCCACCAAAATTTCTTAGGAGATCCATCAAGATAAAAATGACTTTAACTCAGTCCTGAGTACCCCAGATACTCTCTTGAATTAAGTGCTCTATCCCTAGCATCGCATGCCAGAAAATAGCAACCATTCAATTTTGATAGACTTAACTGCTTCTAATTAACCGGATATTTTAGGCTGAAAAGCTGTACACAGGCATTCCTTGACTACAATCTATAACGGTGAGCAAATTTCTCATAAGTACACAATTACTTAATGAAAAATGCCTGTAAGATTCACACAATCTTAGACACAAATTTAGAGTTCAAATAACAGATCTAAATTTTTGACTCAAATCAAGAATTACTCACTATCTTAAGAATCATCATATTTTCATATAATCATCTAATGACCTTTAAGTATCAATTTATGATCCGTCAATCATAAATATTTAGAATCTTATGATTCTTCAATCATATGTTATCAGATTCCAAAACCATACTTAATCATATAGAGATATTGGAGTATATGTACCACTTAGGAAATATAAGAAACATCCTGAAATCTTTTCCACACGGAAAATTAATGGATTCCAAGAATATTCTCTCAACCCGATTCTTAACCAAATTATGAGTTCCAAATTCTACAATCAACCTAGTAATTACATTTGTCTTTAACAATATAAACTTTATACAATCACCTAGAACATCATCTAGATATTACAAAGTTCTGCTGAATTCCAACTGAATTCAGTGGTTATCCTTGACATTAGTTAGACTTTGTCATCCAATATGAGATCACTGGGATATAGAAATATTCTATATCAAGAATCTTCTATATTCTATGCACACAATTCTCATAGATGAATCTAGATGACTCACAATCATGTGTCTTATAAGCAATATAAATCAAAATAAACAGTTCCTAGTGAATTCCCTTCACATTGCTTATTTATCCAATTAACTTCTAATCAGGAGTAATTCAATTACCCAAGTCAATTGTAAATGATTCAAAAATCTTAAATGTCTAGGTATCGAATTCATATATTTCAAAATAATACCACATTTAGATCCACATCCAAACCATCAATAAGTTAATGGATTATTTTTTCAATAGAAAGAGACATTAACCTACAAGTACCTGTTCCTCACATTACTTGTTCATATGTCTATGCACACTGACTAGTTTAAGTATACGATATAATCTCAGTACATAGGAAACACATAGTAGATCCACAAGATTAAGGTGTACATAAGCAACACATCCAACTATGTTCCTATACATAAACATAGGCTAAAGACTGATAGATATCAACAATCTGCATATTTTACTCACAACTCGTTGAGAATCTTGCAACTAGCTACAAAAGAAGTCTCTTTCTCATGACTACATAACATATCTGGGAAATCTTTGAGCTAAATAGTTCCACCTCACAAGTTTTCCAACCATCTAACTCTTATTAACAAAATTCCTTCAATCAATCAGCCTACAACAGATCTTAGCATACAAACCAAGATTAGGCTAGCTTATACAGACATCTTTGTGTGAAAAATGCAAAAATAAGCTTGGTAGAGGACAAAAATCTTGTATATAGGATAGACACACATGCATGGAGCCTGTTCCCACGTGTGAAACTAGTATACTTTTCATGTACCATAATCATATATGTTATACATATGTTTTAATTCAAGTTCTAGTGGCTAAAATGGCCAAAAAGTAGTTTTCTAGAGATATGATACATGGCACCAATCTAATGATTGCATGAGCCAAATATTTTGAATAGGTGTCACATCCCATGTGTAGAGGACAGCTCACACGTGTGGAAATAGCTGAAGTAGGCAAGTTTTTGCTTCTAGAAGATTTCCATGAAGATCTCCATATAGTAGGAGAATAGACCAAAAATGCCCAAAATGGAAAGTTTTGATCCAAGTGTTAAATTGCATGATGGTGACAAGGCATCCTCACACGTGTGAGATCTGATGCATGATCAGTACCTCGAGCTCCAAAAGTGTATATATAGAGGCTTATTTGGCCATAATCAATGTGAGACACCAATCTTGGTTTTGGAAGTAATTTTGAGTGATTCTCTCCATTTGTCTACATTTGTTTTGATTGTTTGAGGTTATATCAATGTGTACTTGATTTTCAGGTTGGAGTCCGTACTCAGACAGGGTTTCACACTTGGAAAACCAGAAAGTACACCTACCTTCAATTAATGATTGTTCTTGTTAGGATTTTGTGTCTAGAATTGATCTAGATTGATCTTAATCTCAAGTAGATTGATAGATCAAGTAATCTAACAACCAATCCCTCTTGAGGATCAGATTAGGATCCACTCTTGGTCCTTTTTTGTACTTTTTGCACATGGTATCAGAGCCTAGTACAAGAGGTTTTGTTGGAATTGATAGGGTTAATCCAAATCAAAGCCAAAATTAGCAATTTTTTGGAAACTAGTCAGATTTTGTGTAGCGAGTTGGATTTGATAGCTATCCTCAAAATTTTTGGTCAAGATCTTGTTGTGGCCTGTATGAACCCTTTTCACCCGTGTGAGGCCGTACAGCTCCGGTTTTGACTGAGAAATTTCAAAAATTTGTAGAATTTGACTCACAAACCCAATTTGAGTGATTTTTGGTGCAAAATCAAGCATTTTCTATAGTGAATCTAATCCCTTGATTAGTTCTTGGATTAGATCAGTCAAAAAAATTAAAATTGAAGCTTGAACCTCTCTAATTTTTTGAGTTTTATGTTGAGGTTGAAGAGAGAGATTGCTAAAAATCACGGATTGAGTGAAATTGCAAGTTTGAGACTAGAATCTAAATTTCCATCATTCTAGATTTGTTCATGAGTGATAGGACTGAGTCTATAAGCTTTCTAAATTGCTAGAAGACTTTAGGTTCAGATCTCTTAGAGAAACCATAAGAGTTTCTAGTGTTTTTTCACATTAAAAAATGGCATCAATGGGTGGTTTTTTGCTTGAAGCTAGTGAAAGACTTACATTCACTAATTATGCTACTTGGATAGTTTGAATGAAGTCTTTGCTTGTACTTCATAATCTTTATGACATAGTACTTGAGGTGGAAGTATAACCTCAAGGAGGAGTTGAGTTGGTTAAGTACAAAAAGAGATGTAGAGTTGCATTACATTGCATAAAAATGAATGTAAGTAATGAACTTTTGAAAGAAATCTCATCTTGTACCACATCCAAAGAGGCATGGGATTCATTAAAATCCATTTATGGATCCAAGAACACTTCAAGGATACTCATGCTTAGGAATCAAATCCTTCAAAGCATGAAAGTAAGTAGTGAAACTGCCCAAAATTATGTCTTTAGGATCAAATATATGAATAAGGAGTTGTCTTCTATAGATGATAAAATCAAAGATGATGAATTAGTTCAAATCATTTTGATTGGATTAGGAGATGATTATTCCAATGTTGTTCAAACCTTTGCTATTCAAGATTAAGAAGGCAATCTATCTTTGATGGTATCCTCACCACAAACATCTAATCAAGACACTTGGTGGATTGATAATGGGGCAAGCTCTCACATGACTCACCAAAAAGACTACTTTTCTATTTCTTACAATAGTTCTAAGAGATTTATCTTCATTGCAAGTGATCAAGAATGTGAGACTGTAGGTGTTGGATCCATTCCTTTATGTCTAGGATCATCTAAAAAAATAGATCTAGACAATGTTCTTTATGTACCTTCAATTACAAAGAACTTGTTGAGTGTAGGACAACTTATGGATAGTGGATTAGATGTACATTTCAAGCATGGAGCATGTTCTATCTTGAAAGATGAAAAATGTATTGCTAGTGGTTTCAAGCAAGGGAGGTTATTCAAATTTGATGCTAATGTGATGGTTGGAAGTGTGAACATGGCAAGGGAAGAGCTCACTCAAGTGGAATTATGGCACAAAAGGTTAGGCCATCCTAACTACAAAGCTATGGAGACCATGGTGAAAAAGGAGCTAGCAAGAGAACTTCCCAAAAACATATCCAAGTGTGGCAAGCTTTGTGAAGCTTGTGGACTCTCCAAATCTCATAAGCTTCCTTTCAAGAGATCTTTGATAAGATCTAACTCTCCTCTTGACTTATACACTTGGATGTTCATTCATTTTCACATGAATCAAATGGTGGAGCTCTTATGTATGTCACTTTTATTGATGATAAATCAAGATACTCTTGGGTTTATCTCTTGTCTAAGAAAAGTGAAGTTTTTGAGTCCTTTATAAAGTTCAAAACTCTTGTGGAAAAGCAACTTAATACTAGCTTGAAAGTATTAAGTACATATACTCCACAACAAAATGGAGTAGTTGAGAGAAAGAATAGGACACTATGTGAGTGTGCTAAAGCTATGAGATTAGATGCATCTCTTCTTATTTCATTTTGGGGAGAAGCTATTTTATGTGCAAACTTTCTTTGTAATAGAATGACTAATAGTGCCATCAAAGGACTTACACCTTGTGAAGTATTATTTGGCAAAAAGCCAAATCTTGATGATTTGAAAGTTTTTGATTAATTGTTATGTACATATTTTTTTAGAAACAAGGAAAAAAGAAGATGCCACTTCTTTCAAAGGCATCTTTGTTGGTTATAGTGAAAGTAAGAAAGATTATAGAATATATGATCCTATTACAAAAAAGGTTGTTGCTAGTAGAGATGTACTTTTTGATGAATCTCTCCAAGCCAAAGGAAAGGTGACTTCCAACAATACTCAACTTGTCAAAGATCATGCTATGGCCGAGGAGGAGCGAAGATGAAGACCAAGTGGAATCTACTCCAAGGGTGCCAAGAAGATCAACAAGGACAAGGATTGAGCCATCAAGGCTCACTTATAGTGACAAAGGGGAGCAAAGGGAAGATTCTCAACTACTCAACTCTTATACTTTCTTGACTACTATGCTTGAAGAACCAACTAGTTTTGAGGAAGCAAATAAGTCTCAATATTGGAGGAAAGCTATGCAAGTAGAGTTTGATGCATTAATGGAGAATCAAACTTGGAAACTTGTTGATTTACCTTATGGAAAGAAGCCTCTTACTTGTAAATGGATATATAGATTGAAATATAATCAAGATGGTTCCATTCATAAGTACAAAGCTAGACTTGTAGCAAAAGGTTTTTTGCAAGTCAAAGGCATAGATTATGATGAAAGCTTTGCACCTGTTGCAAAGCTTGTAACCATTAAATTAATCATATGTCTTGCAACTTCTTTCAAATGGGAGCTCTTCCAACTTGATGTGACAAATGCTTTCTTGAATGGATTCTTGGAAGAGGAAATCTACATGTGCCAACCCGAGGGCTTCATCAAAGATGGAGAAGAAGACAAGGTGTGTCTCTTGAAGAAGAGTCTTTATGGACTCAAGCAAGCACCAAGAGCATGGTACTCTAGGTTGCATTCCTATCTTATTTCCATTGGATTTGTTGTAAGTTCTTATGAACCATCATTGTACTACAACTGTAATGATGGAAAGATCATTATCTTAGTTTTATATGTTGATGACATTATACTCACAGGAAATGATCTAGATGGCATCAAGAATGTAAAACTTTCCTTGTCTAGTGAATTTAAAATGGTAGATCTAGGACTTCTTAAAGTTATACTTGGAATAGAAGTCACTAGAAGTAATGATTTTACCTTAATATGTCAATCTAAGTATGCTAGATCAATCTTAGTAGGATTTGGCATGATTGATTGTAAAGGAGTTGAAACTCCTATGGAACTAAGTGTAAAAGTTTCTAAGAAAAGTGATGAAGCATCCTTTGAGGACATCACTACCTATAGAATGCTTATTGGTTCCTTGATATACTTAACCATCACTAGACCAGATCTTAGTTTTTGTGTGCAAGTTGAGTCAATACATGCAAAGTCCATTAATATGTCATTGGAAAGGAGCAAAAAGGGTGTTAAGGTACATCTCGGCTACAAAAGACTTTGGCATAGTTTATGAATAGACTAATATATGTTTGAGAGCATATTCGGACTCAAGTTTTGCAGGTAACAAGATGGATAGAAGATCCATAAGTGCATTTGCTACATTCTTATGTGGAGGAGTTATATCTTGGCTTTCCAAAAAGCAAGATACCATCTCTCTTTCATCAACAGAATCCAAATAAAAAGCTATGACAACAACAACAAAGGAGGTTCTTTGGCTTAAAAGGCTTTTGGAGGAGCTACATGTGATCAAGGACGAAGACATTCCATGCATATATTGTGATAATCAAGCAGCTCAACAACTTGCAAACAATCCAGTCTTCCATGCTCGAACAAAGCACATCGAAATTGCAAATCATTTCGTGAGGGAGAAAGTGCAAGCGAAGGAGATCAAGCTTATTCATGTTTCATCATCAGATTGAATTGTTGATATACTCACCAAGGCATTGCCTAAAGGTCCATTCATAAAATTAAGATTGGCTCTTGGAGTTATATATAGATCTATGCTAGATTTACCAAGCTAGATTTTTGAGGAGTGTGAAAAATGCAAAAATAAGTTTAGTAGAGGCCAAAAATCTTGTATGTAGGATAGACACACATGTGTGGAGCCTGTTCCCACGTGTGAAACTAGTATACTTTTCATGTACCATAATCATATATGCTATACATATGTTTTAGGTCCTATATCTGGGTATAGGATAGCTAAATAGTCTTTTTGACTTTTTGGGCAAAACAGATCTAGATGCAGAGGATTCTTGGAGGAAAAGCTAGTGGTATGGGACAATCGTGATTCTAAAGGGGATTTCTTCGGTAAAATGATGTGTAGACCGATGGTTAGTGATTGTTGTAATGGTAATACTAACAGAGTCCATTGGTTTTTGTTTAGGGTATTTTGGGAATTTATGAGATAAAGATCGATCCTTAATTTATTTTTCTTTTATATTAGACCTCTACTCTTTAAAAATTTCTTAAATATGAGACAGTTGGATTCAGATTCATATAATTCCTTCCAGTGTCGAACACTGTTCTAAAGGACTGTTATAGTTATATAAAATTGTACTTCCATATAAGATTTTTGAATATGGCTTGGAATTTAGGTTTCCTGAATCCTAATGTTTCTCTCTATTTGATAGTTGATTATTGAGATGTAATATTTCTATCACTCGGGATAAGATATTCTATGATTCCGAGGAAAAAATCCGGTTTGTAGTCGTATTGGATACTCATTACTGACTTTTTTGAATCTTTGATATCTTATACGTTGTATCCTGAGAATTTTTTAATCAAAATTATGAAAAAAAAAATTTAAAGGGGGAGAAGTAAAAGTTTGTCTTATTTCTTGCAATCACACCACCATAAGAAATTTACATAAAAGTCATGTACCTTCTATAGACATTGGGATGAAAGGTCCTTGCCTTAATCATGAAGGTTTTTGCCTCTAAGATTGTGCCTGTTGTCTAGATACATCCACGTTTTGCCCAAAATATGAAAACCTGTTGCCACATTACACGAGATTTATTGCAATTTGTTACCAACAACATAGTAATCCAAACATGGTCCATAGTATTTTGAATAAGATGATCACCTATAATTTTATCTCCTAAAAGAAATTATGTATAATTTTATGTTAGGTTTGTCCATTCATTTATAGCTTGTCTTATAATTGTTAGGATATTCCACATCAATATCCCAACTCCATTTAAGAGAGAGAGAGAGAGAGAGAGAGAGAGAGAGAGAGAGAGAGAGAGAGAGAGAGAGAGAGAGAGAGAGAGAGAGAGAGAGAGAGAGAGAGAGAGAGAGAGAGAGAGAGAGAGAGAGAACAAAATCCTAATTTCAACCAAATCTAGGTCGTTAGGAAATTCACATCAATGTTTGCAGGCATATCAGATCCATTCATACTATGGAAAACACAACAGATGACTAGCCCTTGTATATGTAGCGACAATCTTGGTTAACTGTCACTAGCATTCAAGTGTGGTTGGCTCACACTTACGATGCCCACATCCAATAATTGTCCCAAGATTAATCCACTCATAGTCCAACTATGATTGATCTTGAGTTTACTTGAACCTTCACTCAAGTCATTACTGGCCTCACTATAATTTACTTAACCTAAGGTTTGATGAATACTAACTCCAATTAACTGAATCAAAACTGCTCACATTGGTAGGAGAACGAATCTCTTTGTAAAGAGAAATGGCTTCAACATCCAACCGCCTTCAAGCTACCGCACATAAATAGGGAATAAATAATTGAATGCTCCAAGCTACAAGAATTTTTTGTATGTAGGTGTACCTAGGAAAGAGAACTACATGGATCCTCCACATATAGCAACTACCAATGTAAACATTAATTAAAACTAGACCGACACATATGTGACTACTAGTAAAACGTCAACAATGAAGAGCCTAATCTCATGCACCTAATTTATCAGATATATTTTGAAAAGTAGTGTTGGATCTCCAAATCTCCTCTTATAATCTGATGAATGAGTGCTCCTTGTTTGTGATGTGTGTGTGTGTGCCCCCCTACGTTCTACCTCGGATTGCATGGGAAGTTGCCTCATTTTTTTAAATAACTATAGTTTATGTGGCCCATTAGTCTTCCTTGCTTTTAATTGGCTCATTGGTCTTAAGTTGTCAGTGGGCTTAACTTTAAAGTTGACAAGGCTCGGCCTCCTATGTGTGGCAAAGGTGAGTGTCTTGGGCCCAAAAGATGTCCTTAAGAGTGGTTTCACATGGAAAATGGCAGGCTCGTTTCAAAGTATGCAATTAGCCCTCAATTAGAAAGCCTAGGTTCTTTCTTGTCATATGAAAGCCCTTTTTATTTGGAGGCAAAGCATTTAATGTCTAGATTCAAAATAGATAATGCATTTCTATTTTTTATTGGAGGGGAGAGAAAGGGGCCACCACCTACCCCCCGTACTCCAAATGTCTTATGTATTCCCCTATATCTTGAGTGACCCCAGTTTGGAACCTTTCAATGCCACCTAGGGGCAATTCTCACCTCTTCTGAAATGGGGGGAAGTTTATTGGAGTGGCTCCACCAATCAAGGTAGAGTATTTGGGCCTTTTGGACTTAACCCCTCCATGCGAAACCACCCTTAGTGCCTCATAGTGGCAAAAAGGAGTCAACTCATCACAACTCAAGTGTAATATGGAGCTCAAAGCCGCTCTCTAGTGATGTTGTGCTCCCGGGTATCTATCCCTCATATCTTAATAGCACTATGCATGGAGTGACATGAGCTTAGACTTATGTCGCTCTCTAGTGATGTCACCCTTCCTCGTATCTATTGCTCATATCCTAGTGGGCACGATGATAGCTCACCAATGATGAATATTGTCATAGAAGTTCAGATTTTGTCACATCTATAAAATTGACCATTGAAAAAAGTCCAAGTGGTTGGTTGTACAATGTCCTTAAGCACCACCATCATCATCATTTTTCCAAATGCTTGGCCAAGAACCAAACAAAGTCCATCAACCCATTCATTGATTTCCAATTTAACCATTCAATATAGAAGGAAAAAGCTTATAGAAAGTAGATTTTAATAGGAAATTATACCATTAAAAAAAAAGAAAAAAATCCATATAAAGAAATGGGAGTAAAACAATGGATCTCCAAAGTATATCCAGTCGCTCATGAATGAAGCTTATTCTGTGACATTGTGAAACGAACAGACTTACATAGATCTGGAATTAGATTTCGAGACTGACATGCCTCCATCGCAAATTTCCATCCACCGGGTTCTACCCTTAACTTTTAAAGAGCTGCAACGTCACAGCTCCGTAATGGATTCTTTGTGCTGATTACGCCCAGTTTTTGGGCTTTTTAAAAAGCATAAAATGTCACTGAATTTTTTTTATAAAATTAAAAAATTCTGAAGCACATTCCAAACGCGCGTCATACTGCGCATCAGACTGTGCGCGTCAGATTGCCACGTGGCAATTTTTCATTGGTCCAAAAAAATCACAGTGCTGATTATGCTTTGTAAATGGCATGTGGAAAAGTCAAAGACTCCCAAATCTTTTTGGAAATCATTACCGGGCAGAATGGCCTGTGCCCGGCTCCTTCCATAATACGTTATATGTTTCACAAGCAATCAATGCACATGTCAGAAATAAAAGGAGGTGAAACTGACAAAAACACAGAAATGAATTCTTTACATAATGAAAATCTGAACATCCTTGCCAGGGTTGACGATCTAGACACGATAACGTCATGTTTTGTACAACCCAAGCTTGGGGCTCAATCAATTGGCAAATTTCCAGAAAACCAAAAATTTTAGGCTCTGAAGAGATTCAAAATTTTCGTCAATGGAAGTTGAAACGAGAACATCCCCACAATATACCATACATGATAGGTGCAAATACGGTCACTGGAAAATCGCTCCTTCATCGAGCGTCACGTTGTAAATCTTAGCAGTATTTATATATTAAAGCAGTCTTCCGTGACTATATTGGCCTAGTTGTAGAGCATCTTGGGCATGTGCCTTGAACTCTGCGGTGCAGCTTACAGTAAATAGCAGTGTAGAAGAGTTTTCTTTTCTCGAGAGAGGGCGAGGGCGAATTTTTCGCCTAATCTGCAAGTAAACAATATCTTTCTCAATAACACAAATCTGCCTGTCAGTTATATTTTGTAGTCGATGTATTTCCAGAATGCGAGTTTTTTGCCTCACGAACTTGATCGGCGAAGAGGTTTAAAATCCGACAAGTAATACTATGACACTTCAAATGCATGCTTTCACTGAAAGCTTCAAGTTACTCCATGGCAGGTTCTTCACTATGACCTGCATGGGAATTAGCACATGAAAATATGTGGTGTAAGGACTAGAAGTTAGCAGATAGCTTAAAACTTATCATGGTCACATTTCCAGATCACTTCATGCTACGAAACTGCAAAGCTTCATGGCTGAATACTTTTACAAGCCATGTAGCAGTTCAAACTTTAAGACAAACCAGACTACAAATGAATCAAAATTAGCACTCATAGCTAGTTGTCAGGATTATTCTTTACGATGCGGCTAATCGCAAACGTCGATGAAGACGCAAACCCGATGAGGAGGGCGGCATGCAATGGCCCGTTCCAACATATTTTCCAACTTTTCGATGGAAAGTATCCTTCCATTTTCTCGTGTCGATGGGTTTATAGTTGCACGCCATCACTGCCCATGCAGCAGCTTTCAACTTCCTTATAACAATTTTCACCTTATCCGATAGAGTGCGCTTTCTGGAAAATGGATAACTTCGAAGATACAGCTGCCTGTTGCTGCTGCCTTGATTTCCTCTGGGCCTGTGACCATAGCCTTCATCATCTGACGATTCGTTTTGAAGAGAAGAGAAAGGTACGTCGACCAATTTGTAAGAATCAGAATCATTTTCACTCCGCCTGCTTACGTTTCCTCTAAACGATAGACGAAGCTTGGAAGACGCATTTCTCTCATAACCGGGACTCGTCATCTTGAAGCACTTGAAAAGAACCAAGCACAAAACAAGATGACGATAAACTTAAAAAATGCCAGAATAAACTCCGATTTCACAATTTCACAGATGTACGGTCATCACGAAACTTCGTAAAACGCTTTCCGATAATGCTCGCAGGAATCTGCAATTCAAACGCTCGGCGTGAAATCCTCTGTCGAAGATAAAATAAATCAACAACAACACCGCCAGCTACTTTGAAAAGATAACCACATGAGCCCTTTCCTTGCTCCTACAGCTAGCAACCTCTGGAATGTCGGTACCAACACACACGCATCTGCACCAAATCTGACAATCCGTGACAATACCAGCACACAAAACTGAATGTGATTCAAACCAGCCGAGCTTTCTTCGAAACCACAACAACAATTTACACATCAAGGCTTGGATAAACAGCAAAATAAACCGAGATTCAAGAAGGAAAACCAAAACCAAAAGAAAAAAACCCAATACCGTGATCTGAGACTTTGCTACTGATATTCAGGATGCTGCAAGAAAATTACAGAGGTATTTTGCAGCCAAAGGATGCGCCGGCCTCTCTCGAACGGAATCACTGCGATCGTTGTGGCCATGATGCAGCAGCATAGCAGATGGATCGAAAGGAGCGGGGTAGAATTGAGCAGATGCAGCAGCAGCAGCAGCAGCAGAAGCAGAAGCAGAAGCAGCAGAGGAAAGACGAAGAGGGGAGAGGCATTAGCAATAGGTCTGCTACTTTAGCTCTGGGGATGCCTGCCAGGGTGATCACTTACCCACCAAATTCGTCGGCTGGCCCCTCCCAAAAACCGAGCGCCTCCTTTCAACGTTTTACGGCGTGACCATTATGACACGTGGCCGAAACGCATTGGTTTAATGTGGCAGTTCGATACGTCCAAATCAAATTCTGTTGGGATGAAACACGCCACCATCCAAGCATCCAAGGCCATGGCTCTGGGTGAAAGGGGGGTCTAATGTCAATTGAATTTTAGTTGGACGTTGGGGAGAGGTCCCGCCACCCAAAGGCGCCCTTCCGCTCTTTGGCACACCATTGCTTGTGGGTGGGAGCATGAGGGCATGCCCCGACCAAGACCGGCCACTCTAGGGCCTCCAACCTTCCCTTGCGTAGTGGCACCATGCAAAATTTCTACTAGCATTTTATGAACGTGGTTGACATAGTCCATATTTCTTTCTCTTTAGTTTTGGATCTCTTAGTTTGCTATGGCACCACAATGTAGGGTATCCCACCAAAGCGAAATTTCTTATATGAAGGTATGACTCCAATACGAACTAAAAGTGAACACTTGGCACCAACCATTTCTCTTAAATCCCATTTGAGTGGACTCTCTTCCTTTCTTTCCTCCCCGAGATCACTTTCCTTTCATATTAATGCATGCAGATTTTAATGAAAATGACCTTTGTGATTTTGCCCATTTAACATCTTTGAATGGAATTGGCTCAATCAATCAAGATGCATATGGCAATCCAACCCAACATGTAGATTAATGGGATTAGTTCAGTGTTCTTAAGAGCATCACCAATACCAGCTAACTCTTGATGAAGATCATTTACTCCTTTGTGGCCAAAAGGCTTTGCCAATGCATGTATCAACTAGTGGCAAATACTAATAGCCAAAGCACATTTTGTGTTGGGAAATTGCTTGGTCGAGTTGAGAGAATATAACTCAACATGTGGTGTAACCTCCCAAACGAAGATCTAAGAAGACATAAAAAATTAAGCAAAGAAGCTGAGGAGGAAAAGACAAAACTTAAGCAACAGATGAGTCAGATCAACCTTGATCAAAAGAAACTCTCTGGAGCAATGATAGTTGAATCCCCTCCTATGAAGCCCAAAGAGATCCAAAAGTAATGGATCAAGAGCTGCAGAAAAAGAAAGATGAAGACAACCGTGAACTTGCAAAATAAAGCGAGCTCCTCACCCAGCAAGTGGTGGTCAAAGCTCGACATTGCAAGGGTCCAAGGCTGCAACTGTAGAACTATCAGTGCCTTCACCCTTCCACCAGGCCTTCATCATGTTTCCTTGCCGTTACCAAACCGTCCATTCAAAACTGTTTATACCACCAAATTTTTTATGAATGAGTCCATCCCCTTGAGACTGATAATCGAAGTTTGTGCAACATGCAGATTGGAGGTTTTCCTTGAGGCTGGGACTTCGACTGAGCGAAGAACTGCAAAGACACCCAGAAGCAAATGGAGGATACAGACCTTTCAGAAGTTAGAATCTGCCAAGAAACCAAAGATAAAATCGTCAATGGCAGATAGAAGTGGTAAGAAAGAAGACACGCGAGAAGCACTCATGGATGCAAATTGTGAAGCTGTCGGGAGCTCTCCAAATTTTGAGAATGTCAACCACCTATAGCAATAAGACATTCTGATCAAATTGCGGTAAATTGCAAAAAGCAGTTTTTTGATAAAGACTGGCAATAATAAGCACTTGGTTTTACGCAAGCAACCAAGGATCTACGCTTTTCCAAGTGACGATCGAAGATGCCAATGTGGAAGCGGAGCGACATCGTCCAATATGAGTTGCAGTGGGTCCTGCAACACATTAGGGGTGGGATGATGTTGGCTGATTCTGACGAATCTCCAAGATACTCGGACAAAGCAATTCAAGAGCATCTCTCACCTTAGACCGAGGAGGTCTCTGAGAAGACGAGACTAACGAAGACTGAGAGCCGAGTATGAGAGCCGAGGAATACTAGTAGTAATGATGTAGGAACTAGTATTTCTAGGCAAATGTAATAAATGCAAGTAGACCCCTCTTAAAGAAAGTAGAGTGAGACACCTTTTGATGGTGACCACTAGTGGAGAGCATTATTCCACTTGTAATTTGTGAAATGTGGAAATTCCACTAGGATGCCACCTAAGAAGCTCTCTTGCTTATTTAAGAGACTCCCTCTTTGTGAAGAGGAGCTTTTTGTGTATTGTATCAACTCCATGCTGAAATGAGAAGAGCCTCCATGAGTTAGACACATCCATTGAGCTCCTTGATCATGATGGTTTTCTTGAGTGATGCCCCTATGATCATGCCCTTCCATTCATATTGTGTGTGGTTGTGGATTTAGAGTGGATTAGATTTGCTGCTTTCCTAGAGTGGATTAGTCTTCTTTCCTTGCTTGTGGATCAATGTAGGAATCAGCATTCAAGTAAACTAAACATGCTAGAAATGTGGCATAAATCTTGCATATCCTTTAACATTCTAGTTCTTGATGTTCTTGAGATGTCCAAGAATCAAAAGACTGGTTGGTTTCTTGATTCTTGGACTTCTAACATGTTGTAGATTAGTTCTTGTTTCTTGTTTTGTCAATTTATGCAAGTATAGTAGTGCTTAGGATATGATTTCAGTTCATTTTTGCAGCAAAGTAGAAGTAGGAATCCATCGTTGTTCAACTGAGCAGTAACGTAGATAATTTGTTGAACACATTGGCTTGCATTTTGGTTGATTATGCATGTGCATTCAGTTCAAGAGAGACCCAGGCAGGACAATACTACAATGATTATCAGCCCCTTCTGCCTAATCTGGGCCTTCAAACAAGAAAGATAATTTCAAGAAGTGCCCACAGTCTCTGCTGACAGGCTAAATACCAAGCTGTAAAACAAGAAGTAAAGAAACGAAGAACTAGTTAACAGATTCTAAGACAGAGAATCTATCAACACCTATGCTGATCCTTAAGGATATTTGCCAGGAATTAAGTGCGACACTTAATGATTGAACAATAAAAAACTGTCAGGAAGATAGTGTTAAGGTTATTGATACCAAATTGAGTTTTTTCCTAGTACAAATTTGGGGTTTGTTAACTTGAACCATTTTTGGAAGGGGAAAAAAAGTGGAAGTCTGAGATATAGATGATTGGTGGTCTTAGTGATCCAATTATTTAATTTACATTCAATTCCTGAAGTATAACTAATTGCAAATGAGAATAAGATTGGGAAGTATTTAAAAAGATTGCCTCTGGGAATTTGGATTTCTTTTCCCAAGTGTAAATTAGAATTTTGAAAAATCGATGATTCTAAGGGAAAAGTAGTGGCAAGACTTATAATTCATTTATGGAACCATCTCTGTTTTGCAATTTGATTTAGATCTTGCAAAGTAAAGCAGATGGAAGGTGTTCCATACATGAATCTAGTAATTTGGATTCTTTTCTGTTATAGAGTGTTTCTCTAGATTTTTAGGATAGTATGATATTTGGTTTTTGTTGAAATCCATGTTCCTTTTGGATTAGAGAATACACTTGTGGCATTTCAACTGTACTTGAACGATACATCTTGTCCCGTCCATGCCGGGTTACAATGTGGAGTGGTATTCTTTGTGTAGCGCTTAAAGGGCATGAGGGATTTCAATGGTTAGAAGTATCTCCTAGAATTGGTTGTGAATTTGATCCTATATCTGGGTATAGGATAGCTAAATAGACTTTTTGACTTTTTGGGCAAAATAGATCTAGATGCAAAGGATTCTTGGAGGAAAAGTTGGTGGTATGGGACATCAGTGATTCTAAAAGGGATTTCTTGGGTAAAATGATGTGTAGACCGATGGTTAGTGATTGTTGTAATGGTAATACTAACAGAGTCCATTGTTTTTTATTTAGGATATTTTAAAAATTTGTGAGATAAAGATCGATCCTTAAATGGTATCTCATTAATTACAAAATATGGAAGCCCTTAAATCTATTTCTCTTTTATATTAGACCTCTACTCTTAGAGATTTCTTAAATATGAGACAATTGGATTCAGATTCATATAATTCCTTCCAGTGTCGAACTCTGTTTTGAAGGACTGTTATAGTTATATGAAATTGTACTTCCATATAAATTTTTTGAATATGGCTTGGAATTTAGGTTTCATGAACCCTAATGTTTATCTCTATTTGATAGTTGATTATTTAATATTTCTATCACTCGAGATAAGATATTCTATGATTCCAAGGAAAAAATCCGGTTTGTAGTCGTGTTGGATACTCATTACTGACTTTTTCTAATGTTTGATATCTTATACGTTGTCTCCTGAGAATTTTTTAATCAAAATTATGAAAAAAAATTTAAAAGGGGGAGAAGAAAAGATAGGAATAAAACTTTCGAGAAATCAGCCAGTTGCATGGATTTTTGGAAAAATCAAGTATGTGTGCAAAGGTAGAACTATCTAGTTGAAATAGAGGAACTCTTTAAGTGATTATTTTGAATAATCTGGAACTAGAGGAGTTTTGGGGATATTGAGCTGTGAGATATTCATGAATATGAGAAGTAGTGGTAAAGATTAAATTAAGGTTCACTGATTGTTACCAAGTACCATTTTGTTATGGGTTGGATCACTGGAATAAAGCTTTAATCTGATGTCCAAAGATGTCTATATAAGTTAGCCTAATCTTGGTTTGTACGCTAAGATCTGTTGTAGGTTGATTGATTGAAGGAATTTTGTTAATAAGAGTTACATGGTTGGAAAACTTGTGAGGTGGAACTATTTAGTTCCAAAATTTTCCAGATATGTTATGTGTCATGAGAAATAGACTTCTTTTGTAGCTGAGTTGCAAGATTCTCAGTGAGTTGTGAGTAACATATGCAGATTGTTGATATCTATTAGTCTTTAGCCTATGTTTATGTATAGGAACATAGTTGGATGTGTTGCTTATGTACACCTTAATCTTGTGGATCTACTATGTGTTTCCTATGTACTAAGTTTATATCGTATACTTAAACTAGTCAATGTGCATAGACATATGAACAAGTAATGTGAGGAATAGGTACTTGCAGGTTAATGTCTCTTTCTATTGAAAAAATAATCCATATTGGATAAGTAAGCAGTGTGAAGGGAAGTCACTAGGAACTGTTTATTTTGATTTATATTGCTTATAAGACACATGATTGTGAGTCATTTAGATTCATCCATGAGAATTGTGTGCATAGAATATAGAAGATTCTTGATATAGAATATTTCTTGAAGGAGGAATATCCTAAGTTATTGACTATATCCCAGTGAGCTCATATTGGATGACAAAGTCTAACTAATGTCAAGGATAACCATTGAATTCAGTTGGAAATCAGCAGAACTTTGTAATATCTAGATGATGTTCTACGTGATTGTATAAAGTTTATATTGTTAAAGACAAATGTAATTACTAGGTTAATTGTAGAATTTGGAACTCATAATCTGGTTAAGAATTAGTTGGAAGAATACTCTTGGAATCCATTAATTTTCCTTGTGGAAAAGATTTCAGGATGTTTCTTATATTTCCTGAGTGGTACATATACTCCAATATCTCTAAATGATTAAGTATGGTTTTGGAATCCGATAAATTATGGTTGACGAATCATAAGATTCTAAATGTTTATGATTGACGGATCGTAAATTGATACTTAAAAGTCAATAGATGATTATATGGAAATATGATGATTCTTAAGATAGTGAGTAATTCTTGATCAATTGGTTGAGTCAAAAATTTAGATCTGTTATTTGAGCTCTAAATTTGTGTCTAAGATTGTGTGAATCTTACCGGCATTTTTCATTAAGTAATTGTTTACTTATGAGAAATTTGCTTACCTTTATAGATTGTAGTCAAGGAATGTTTGTGTACTGCTTTTCAGCCTAATCTACGGTTAATTAGGAGCAATTAAGTCTATCAAAATTGAATGGTTGCTATTTTCTGGCATGTGATGCTAGGGATAGAGCACTTAACTCAAGAGAGTATCTGGGGTACTCAGGATTTGAGTTAAAGTCATTTTTATCTTGATGTATCTCCTAAGAGATTTTGGTGGAATGAGTTTTGTACTACCAAGAAGCATTTATGACAAGTCTACGAGCAATTCTGGATAGTCTTGGACTATAATTGTTTTGAATCTTTAACTTTTGAATATTGATTCTAATGTAAGGTGAGAACTCACCCAGTGATTCATGTAAATTGAGGTTACATGAAGGTGATGTTATTAGATTGGAGAGAATAAAACCCAATAGAAAAATTTATCTTTCAGTGTACTTCTAAAGGTTGATATAGGTCTTCACTACAAAAATAGATAATTTGAGAATTATTCCATCCCTAAGTACTTATTTGATATTGAAGTCAGATAAAGATTGATTTTCAAGGTAATTGTGAAGTTAAATGTTTAATTAGTTAGCTTTTGAACTTAATCTTTAGGTTTGGTCGACTACTCATTGTATCATGTAAATTTACTTTATATGATGATGACAGTTAGATGTATAGAATATTTTGCCCATTTGGAGGATTTATCGCTCAATTTACCTTTGGACCCTGAACGAGTACTCAAGATCAGAGATAAACAATTGAGAAATCGTTCCATCTCTATCTGCGTGCTTAGGTTGGTTGGTCAAGTTGAGGATCATGATTCATGGGAAAAAGTTAAAAGCATACAAATTGGATCTTCCCTAGTTACTCGTTCTGAGGACAAAACTGGTTTAAGGGGGGAAGAATGTTACGTCCATGTCCCATATGTGTGGGATTTGGAATAATTCTTGACATGGATAGCTGGTCACTCCAAGTGTATATGGTTATTGGTTATGCCTCGTCATTTTGAGCTTGGCCTATAAAGTAATCAATAATCATATGAGGGCCCAGACCTATAATTGGACATAGGAGCACTTGGATGGGAGTATTATGAAGGAAAGAATGGTCTTGGGAAGATCCAACGCATGGATCTCACATCTCTTCATCTAGTCAAAGGATTCTATGATTGTGAATTGATCCTTCATGATGAGATGACAAAGAGTCATTGGAGAAGACTACATTAAGCAAATCAAGACGCAATTTTTTCAAGGCAAGGGAGATTTCATTGGTGAGCTTTTTGAGGTTTGTTATGGACTCAAGAATTCTATATTAAGTTTCATACTCATCTTCACCTACTCTACTTCATGATGGATGGAAAGTTTGAAATCTATCTTTTGCTTTATGATGGTGGCATTGTTTTCACTAACCTTTGTGGAAGTTCGAGATCAAGCATTGTTGGATCTAGATCATAAAGCAAGTGGAAGTGACACACTTTGCTTTATTCGCATGTTTTGGAGTGACACACTTTACATCTTCTTGTGTAAATGATGCTATGCAAGTAGATATTGGTTCTCATGTTGGAAAATCAAGTAATGGATCTGGAAAAGAGGTCTTAGTCAAGGGCTTTGATGATCAAGTGGAAGATCAGGAGGTTGGTCTCAAAGGGCTTCAACAACACAAAAGGAAAGGTAGAATTTGGGGCTAGTTAAGATGTAGTGGGTTTCTTTCCTTGCCTAACCTGTATCCAAGATCTAGTCAATCTAGCATCAAAGAGACGAAGTTAGTTGTCACGCGTAGGTTCGTTCCCATGAGAGTGATAGTATAATTCAGATTTCAGCATGAATGGAAGATCCACATCTAACTCTAACATCCATTAACCCTAAACATTAACACTACATCCATTAACACTACGCATCCACAACAAAGATAGCTTACCCTTTCTCTCTCTCCCTTTCTCTCTCATAAAAAGTATAATAATATACAATCCCAATAACAATCAAATCGAACAATTAGCAAAAACCAAAGAAAGCATGAGAGATGAAGGAAAAGTGATAGAGAACAAGGACATTCATCAATCCATTTCTGAAGAGAACCAATCGGCTTTATTGAAATGAGAAAATGAACATGTGTAGGAGCTCGAGTTGGTCCTTTTTTATAGTAGAGAGGAGGACCCTAGCCTCTGAATCCTATTGGTCCATTTCTGCCTCCCTAATTATTCAAATTTAAAAAAGAGTGAGAACCATCCAAATTGGAGGGAAACCCAACTTTATTCACTAACTTGACATTTAGGCCCTGCGATATTAAAAGTCCCGCAAAAAGACCTCAAGTCCTTTTACTGAATTTCTAATTAATCAAATAACTATGTGATCATCGGGTTGGACTTACACACGCAGGGTGCCAAATCCCTCTCACTTATTAACTAGGGTTAGAATTGTCTTGGGATCCGCAAACCCTCAAACAGTATCTCCCACCAAAACTGGTAACGGTCCCACGACACCTGCGAGATGCAGTTACTGGGGACTTTTATTAGCTTCGCGCCGAATCTTTATTAAATGGTACTGCACCTTCTCCATAAACTTGAGGCGGGCAGTATTAAAATCCAAATTATGGGGCAGAAAACAACGATGGGCTCCTGCAATCCACCCATGGCATGACTATGCACATCCTTGCTAATGCCACAAAAAACCTTGTGGATGCTCCTGAACATGCCACAATCTATCTCCATGTCAAATACCTGCAGATGAAACTTTGTTGTCACAAGGTCAGAAGCGTCAATAGGAAGTCTTTGAGAGTTTCATCTCATGTTTGCTAGATTAGTTTATTATATTCCTCTATATTAGACTCATGTTTATAGGAGGCAACTTTACTTAGGACATTACAGGTTCAGTGATATCAAAATTCTGTAGCTTCTAGTCGCATTTACTGGAGGAGTGAGTATCTGTGATAAAAAATCTTGCAGATGGATAAGAATGTAGCAAATGGTATGTCTCACCGGCCTCTTTGAAGATTTCCTGGAGACTTTTAGTTTTACAGAACCAGACTTAAGCTCATATGGAAAAAGCAATGTGTTGGAAGGATTGATATTATCTGTCAAGCTTCTTTGAAATTTTCCTTTAAACTCTATGCTAAATTTAGGAGAAGGTCCAGTAGATCTTGAGTGACTGTGTAGAGGAAATGGTAAAAAACCCCTTTTGCCTGGTTAAATTCAGGAGCTCGACTACATTAAGTCACACAAATAAAGAGAAAAAAGAAAAAACTATAACAATTTCTATAGATATTTTTCTAAATGATGCATATTGTGAGCGTGTGAGTATGTGAAGAAAAAAATGAGCCCTTGCAAGAAAGAGATCTTCGTTGCCCTCTTCTTGTTCATCTAGACTTTAAGAAGCTGAAGCAGAGTCCACATCGTCTTCGTCCACCTCATTAACTTTCTCTACTATGATGATTTTGTCTGGATCCTCCTCCTGCTGCTGCTCTTCTGGGATAGCTTGCTCGAGAGTATGGCTATCATCCTCTGCAGAAGGCAAGTGAAGGGAGCAAGGAGTTATTCCTCAACAACAAAGCAACAGTTGCGGCTGCCAGAAACCTTCATAGACAACACTCATTAACACGATCAATCATCCAAATTAGAGCAAACCTCCATGAAATCCTCAACAATGCGAGCGATGACAAGAAATCAGTCCAAAATCTAAATGAAAACCAAACTTATCCACTCAGCCAAACAATGATCCGAGAATAACGAAACCTATAGTAATCCTCACAAAATCGTACAAATGAAAGCGACGATGCTGCAAGGCGGAGATGATATTGAGTGACTCTTGATGGATTGATCAATGCACCGAAGGAAAAAACGCTCTCATTGTCAACACTACCATCACAGACACTGCAAAGAAGCCTCACTGCCCATCCTCCTCCTTCCTTCCTTCCTTCACCAGATCACCAAAACAATGCTCTCCCTCGCTCGATCGATCGCCCTCTCTCGATGCTCGCCCAAAAGAGAGAAATAGAACGATCGTGCTCGATGCATCACCAAGTGGGCGGGCATTTTGAATGTCAGAAGGGGGAAAGAATGGGGGCATCCCGGGCAGGTGCCCCCCATCACAATGCACGGGCAGCTCGATGGGTAGCATGAAAGCACGAGAAGATTTTGGGGAGCTCACGCTGCCCGTGAGAGCGTGACGGGCATTGTGAGCTACCCAGAAACCACTTTTCTTTTAGAATATATAGATGTTTAGAAATTCTATTAGAGTAGAATAATCTAGAATGTTTAGCTTCTAGACTTTTCTAATTTTTTTTAAAATAGAGAGTAGGATCTACTTTTTGAAACACACTCCTAAGAGAGAGAGTAAATGTAGAGAGGAGAAATTTTTCTGTGTGCAGTCTATTAAGAGAACTAACAGTTCTTGAGTGGAGAATGATCAAAACTGAATGGAGAAAAATTCATATCAGTTAATCGCTCTACAGAAGCTATAGGCTTCATTTAGATGCTCAGTACATTTGAGTTTCTCTCACGTTCTTCTATTTTCTTTGTATTTTCAAGAAAATGAAGATTTCTTTCATGAAATCCATCGTACATTGAATATCTAATGTTTCTGTTTGATTCATTTCATAAGTACTATCCTAATGGTATGTAAATGACATTCAAACATCAATACTTATCTCACATGAATGAAAATCAATATCAGTGTACTTTTTACAAGACTTTGTGAAGGATTTCACATTTTTATCCTTAATTTTTTTATGAATGATCCAGAACAAGTTTTGTAAAGTGGAGATGGGGCAATTTCTACTCTACTAGGACTGTTTTGAGTCACACAGGTCATGCCACGTGTCAGTATGATACTTGTCCAACGTGGATAAGCTAATACATAAACAAAAAACTGACCAAAAGTTAGTACATAGTATTCTGAAGTGTTTTTATGATTAAAATTACATCTGAATCTTCATTCAATAATTTCAAATTTATATTTGACAACTGTTACGTGTCGTTAGACTATTGTTTGATTGATAATTTCATAGACTATAAAATAGTCTATCACATATTCTCCTTGATAAATTCTTAACATCATTTGCATAGAATGAAAAAATATGCACTCAACATTTTATTGAAATTAAACTAATTTACATCACAAAAATAAAAAATTACAAAAAAACAAAGATTAAGATTTGACAATTGGGTGCATCCCACAGGATGCCATATAAGCTTTAAGACCGACATATCCGGATTCATAGCCTTTCTTGTATGCTTCACCGGTCATGTGACTTTCAAAATCACCTACATTAAACAAAAAGTTAGCAATAGAAATACACAATTAAAAACTATAGTAAAAAAGCTTGCACGTTAAAAATTAGGCCTCTAGATCGCCCCTTCCTCCCGATCCCATAGGGCTTTTTCCATGTTTGGCAATCTTTTTGGTGGCGGCTTTGCGTTCTTGCTCGTATTTCTCGGGATTGTTTTGCAACAAATCTCCTTTCACCTTCCTCCAATCTTGTTTGGAGCAGCATCCAAGCTTTGAGGGATTCCTAGGATTCTTCAAAGTTGTTCTCATCATTTGCCTTTTATTTCTAATCCAAAGGTACATCGTATTTAAAGCCCAAATCCTACTAAACGTATTGGATTTAGAATAGTGTGAAAGTACCGCACTTTAGGACCATAAATGGATCTACAAAAGATCCACAAGAGTGATTGGATGCTTGCTTAACAATCTATCAAAAAACTAGACACAAAAAAGTTGATCTAGATTGGCAATTTGACAAACAACAAGCATTAACAATCAAAAGCATTGATCAACATTGAAATCCGAGCCCACACGTGTGTACTATAGGATATAGTACGGCCTTCAAGCTGAGAAACAAGTAGAAATTGATTTGGTTGCATTTGGATCACAAAAACTCAATGTACATAGTGAACTAGCTTGAGATTGTCAATGAGCTCCAAAAAATTTCTATCTTCTCACTATGAGAGCTTGGAATACATAGCAAATTCGACTTCCTTCTTAAAGTTAGGTGGATTTCTAGCATGTAATAAGGAAGTTAACTCACTCTTCATTGAGGACTCCCTTGGAACTCTCATGCTTTGAGGCTGATCCTCAAGATATTCCTCCTTTTGATGCTCCTCCTCAATGCAAGCAAGATCACACTTTTCCAAGATCTCCTCTTGAGTGATCTCCTCCTTTGCCAAGCTCATTCTTTCAAAAGCAACACTAGATTCCAACTTAAACAATCTTCCATGTTTTAATCCCTTTGCAATGCAAACATCATTATTCAAGATGAAACAAGCACCATGCTTAAAGTGGACATCCAAACCACTTTCTAAGAGTAGACCAACACTAAGCATATTCTTGGTGATTGATGGTACATAAAGGACATTTTCTAGATCCATGCATTTTGAGGATTCTAGACACAAAGAGATGGTGCCAACACCATCTATCCTACACTCTTCATCATTTGCAGTAAAGAAAAACTTTTTAGCATCATTGAAAGAGTGTAAGGTTGAGAAAAAGTCCTTTTCACAAGACATGTAGGAGCTAGCCCCATTGTCGATCCACCAACTGTCTCTTGAATTGCTACTACTTGTTGGTGAGGATGTAGGTGCCATCAAGAATACATTTACTTCATCCTCCTCCCCCTCCTCTGCAAGGTTTCCTTGTTTGTCCTCCTCCACCTGTGCTCTTAGCCTCTTGTAGCATTCAAATGCATAATGCAACTTCTTTCCACAAAAGAAGCATTTCTGCTTTGACTTGTCCTTTGAGCTTGATGCATCATCCTCTTCTTTGGCCTCCTTTGGATGCTTCTTCTTTCCATTGGTCTTCTTTTTGCCCTTGAATGAGAAATTGGCTTTCTCATCACCATCCTGCAAAGTCTTCTGCTTTCAAACCTTCACCAAAATCACTCGATTGAGAATTCATTATTTCAATTTGAGCTAATTTAATATAATATTCGTCATGTCCTAAATTGCCATTAAGTATCATAAACTTGCAATTCGAATATGCTAGTACTGTAAGCCAAAATTCTTGACAATCTTGTCAATTTTATTTCATCCATGTAGATGCACGCATGCCTATCTCAACTAATTTAAAGACCACACAACAGTCAATGTTTGAAGCTTTCAGTTTGAACTCTTGTCCAAGATGAGTGATGATATCACTCAATATTTCTTTCAAGATGGTAGGATCAAAATCAAACAATCAGTCATATGCTCAATTGATTGATTGCCCACTCAATCACTCATTTGATTAATTAATACTCAGATCGAGTTAGTTAGTGATAAATCTCTTTGGATTGGCCTAGCGTGCCATGGTATCTCACAATGAGCAATCAAAATGAAGTTCTACCGATAGTGTGAGGCATCTCGATGTCTAGATTCAGAGTAACTCTCAATTTCAATCTATTATTTGTGACAAGGTTAGTCGCAATCTTGCAATATACTTTGGGAGTAGTTCGTCTTCGACAATTATATGTATCATTACATGGTCAACTTGTTTGATACTTCCAGTCTTAGGACAACTAGGATCAACATATTCTACTTCTACATTTGATTATAAAGGGTACGTCTCGTTTGTGAATCCTAGTACGTGGATGGTTCCTATGGTCACAATTCTATCATAGTCATTGTTGGCATTATTATAATGAGCTAGAAAGATATTCTCATTACCAAAGGTATGTTCACTCTATAATTAGTCTCTTCCACTCTACAATTAGTCTCTTCAGGGTCCTTAATCATTTGGCTAAAGTTATTTGAGTGTGATTCAAGGGCAGGTAATTAAGATGATTGTGAAATCAGATCCGTCTCTCTTGAATTATGCATTTGCCCTTTCTATATATGGTTGTTGTGTATGCAAGATGATGTTCCTCATTCAATTCCACTCATTTAGCTATGCAAGTGACACTTGGATTCGCTCACAATTGTATAAGAAAAGTCTAGGTCCATTCTCATTCATATGACTATCGCAGTTGATTAATACCCGATGCAAATCTATAGTTTTATCGATTATAGAGTCAATCACTTGATATAATACTCAATTATTTGGTTAATTGATAGATTATCAAGTAGGACGATTATATGTATGATCGAGGGATTGCTCGATAAAGTGATCAAAACAATGTCAGTCAATCATATTCTCGACGACCATTAATCAACATTTTTATTACAATTGTAAATGATATTTTAATAAATTAGTATGACTTTATATAAGGTTATATAGGTCACACACCAACAACTAGAAAAAATATCATACAGGTCACATATCACTAAGCTTAAGGTCCTCAATATATCATAAATACTATTGATCATGGATCTAAATGACCCCCTATGCAACCACCATTTAGGAGGTCACATGACAAAAAATCATGTTTTCAATTTGACCATATAATTATGTCATAATTATCTATGACACCTAGAACTTTAACAAATCTAGATTTTCATGACATCATCGATTTGATATGATATTGTGTCATAAAATCTCTAAAGATTTGTCAAATTAGTTGTTTAATAAAAACATGTACTATCATTATATCTCATGATTTTGTCTTTTATGTCAAATCTCAAAAAAAATAAAATTATAAAAATATAAGATTTGTAAAAATTAGTTTTGTAAAAATTAAATACTATCATAATGACCCATGATTTTATCTTATATGTTCAATCATATCAAAAAAAACATTTTTTTGTTTTTTTTTAAAAATGTTTTGGGTCAAATTTCACAAAAAAATTTGCTCACAAAGTCTGGAACAAATCATGATTTTCATGACATTTGAAGCAAGCCCATGTGGTCCCCCTTCTCACGTGTGAGAATGCAAAAAAAATTTCGCGTGGATAGAGCGTGGATCATCCACGTGTAGATACCTGTCGCGGGAATGATCCACATGAAACTTGAATGCCAATAAAACCAGATTTGGGCATCCATTCTATTCCTCTTTCGTTAGTGTTGCTTCTCTATTGTTCTTCTTCTTGCTCTTGCTTGTGCTCAAGCTATTGCTCTCACTCTATTGCTTGCATTTGCTCTCTTGCTCTCATTGCTTTTTCTCTCTTATTTGCTCTTGCTCTATTGTTTGCAAGATTAGTCTATTGCTTGTTCTATCTCCTTCGTTTTTTTTCTTGCTTATTCTTTTGATCCTCCGCTCTCCACTACTCTCTCACTCTCCACCACTTTCAATAGAATGTCGTCTAGTGGAAGATCGAGTGGAAGGCCATCAAGCAAAAGACCTTGTGAGGACCCCGAACAATATACACAAGATTGGTATGAAAATCTCTCTCTTGTGTTATCCTCTTCGGGTGAATCATCTAGAGGTAGACCTTCCATGGATGCACCTTCCCAAGAATCTTGTAGTGTCTATTATCATCTTAATCCCAAGGGGGGTGTAATCAAAGATCGAAGGGGCAATGTAGTCATTGCTCGTTTGCGTGATTCAGTTGCCTTATATTTTGGAAAGGATTACGTGACCGATTGGTCCTCCCAATCATTGGAAGATAAAAATAATGTAGTAGCAACTTTCTATTTGTGAAGAATTGCCAAAAAATGGCAAATCTAGCTTGATCAAAAGCCATGAAGAATAGTGTAAATTTTGTACATAATTGGGTTCCACACATGTATGGCTAAAATTCCACATGGCAACCCACTCCTAATGTAGGTTAGGTCAAGTCAAGAGAGTTGGTCATGTCTATTTGGTGGTCATTCCTACTCTATAGGACCTACACCGAAGTTTAAGGTGAAAATTTGACCAACTAGCTACCTACCAAGCATAACTCTAGGATCTAGGCTAGGGTTTCATTTTAGGGCAATAAGAGTGAGTTAACTTCCTTATTACATGCTAGAAATCCATCTAAGTTCAAGAAGGAAGTCGAATTTGCTATGTATTCCAAGCTCTCATAGTGAGAAGATAGAAAATTTTTGGAGCTCATTGGCAATCTCAAGCTAGTTCACTATGTATAGTGAGTTTTTGTGATCCAAATGAGACCAAATAAATTTCTACTTGTTTCTCAGCTTGAAGGCCGTACTACAGCCTGTAGTACATATGTGTGGGCCCAGATTTCAATGCTGGTCAATGCTTTTGATTGTTAATGCTTGTTGTTTGTCAAATTGCCAATCTAGATCAACTTTTTTGTGTCAAGTGTTTTGATAGATTGTTAAGCAAGGATCCAATCACTCTTGTGGATCTTTTGTAGATCCATTTATGGTCCTAAAGTATAGTACTTTCAGATGGTATCAGATCCAAGTACAAAAGCATAAGCCATTGATCTATTGCAAATCCATTTTTAGCAAGTTTTGATGCTCTTGATTTTGGTGAGGATTGATCCCAAACTTGGTAGGGGTCCAAATCCATATTGTCCACATGTGTAGGCACCTCTGAACCTGCATTTAATGCATGGTATTTATTTGGTCCAAAGGAATTCAATTTGTGAGCTTTTGATATAATTTTTGGTGGAAATCTTAGAGTAAGCTACCAAGGTTGAGTGCCATTGATTAGATTTGACTTAGTGTCATGAGATATAATTAATCTAGGCTGAAATCAGGTCATCCAAGCTTGTTTTACAGGTCTTGAAAGTACATCACAAAGTGTAAGACAGATCTTGTCATGTTATTGTCCAAAAATAGCCAAAATTGGCAAGATTTGATTGTAAGTAGATTTCACATCATCTTATCTTCATTCCAACTCTGTGAAGGAGTGCTAGAACTGAGAATATAAGTCCATTTGTTGGATTAGAAATCTAATTTGAGTGAAACACTACAAGAGAGAGAACTTAGTGAGTTTCTAGAGACAATCAAATCCATTTCTTGGCAAGATTTATTTGAAAGTAGTTCTCACTTCATTTCATATTCATTCCAGCTTTGTGAGAGGGTGATAGAATTATGATTATAAGTCCATTTGTTGGATTAGAAATCAAATTTGAGTGAAACACTGCAAGTGTGAGACCTTTGTGAGTTTCAAGTCAATCAAATCTATTTCTTGTTTGTAGAAGTCACTAGTAAGATGGCATCTGCTGGAGCATACCTTCTAGAAGCTAGTGAAAGATTGAAATCTACAAATTATGCTATTTGGAAGGTTAGGATGGAGTCACTTTTGGTGCTCCAAGACCTTTATGAGTTTCTGATTGAGGATGCAGATGAACCTCTAGGTGCACAAGAATTAGTGAGATACGAAAAGAGATCTAGGCTAGCACTTCATTATGTGAAAATGAATGTGAGCAACGACCTTTTGAGAGAAGTATCATCATGTAAAAGTGCTAAAGGGGCTTGTGAGTCTTTAAAATCAATCGATGAATCTAGTAACACTTCGAGGGTTCTCATGCTTAGAAATTAGATTTTGCAAAGCATGAAAAGAAGTGAGGAGAGTGCAAATGATTATGTACTCAAAATCAAGTCTCTAAATAGGGAGTTGGCTTCCATTGGAGAGAAGATTCATGATGGAGAGCTTGTACAAATTGTTCTTAAAATCTAGGAGATGACTTTGTAAATTTGGTCCAAAGTTTTGCCATCCAAGACACTTTGCCAACTATAGAAAAACTTCAAAGTGTATTAGTGGCTGAAGAGTGTAGGATGCTCCATGCAAAATCTAGGATGAGACATAAGCAAGACTTAACCCTAGAAAGCAGGAAAGAGAGAGATTAAGGAGACTAAAGAGAGAGATCAATATCATCAACTAAGTAACCAATGACATAGATTCCCTACTTATAGCCTAGAGGAAGCCCTAAAAAGAAGCTTCTAGTGGCTAGGGCCTAACTGGGAGGGATAATAGTGCGCCCTCCAAGAAGGCCCACACTCTCCAGTAATATGTCCAAATGTTCCGATAATGAATAATAAGGCCCAAGGCCAACCATATAGTCTAAGTGTCAATAATGAATAAAAAAAAGCCCAAGGCCTGCTTATGCATAAAGTAAAATAAATGTAAATGGACGTGGCGAATGTAATGAGCTGAGTCCATAACTCTCCCTGATGCAAAAGACCCAACCACCGAAAAGAAACTGGACCAATCGGCAGCAAGCTCTGGTGCATCAACAACTAGAGCAATATCTGATGTAGAGGAATCAACAAGTGCAAGAAGAGCATGAGCCTGAGCACGAGCCTGATCCGCAAGTGATGGTGTATGATAAAAGACATCAATATGTTCCCCTGTGGCCTCCTCGACAGGACAATCATCCCACTAAACCAAAAATTGAATCTATCGGCAACGTCGACTATGGTAAAGGCGAACCTGGTGAATGGCAGCTGGTAAGAAAGGGAACAACTCAAGATCAACATCGTGCCGACGAAGGGAACATCTCGGCCGTGTCATCTGAAATCAAGCAATATGGAATAACCATGAATGCCAAGGAACCAGAAGAAGATCAAGCAGCAACCAGGAATACCAAGGTATCTGTAATGCCCAAGATAGTAGATGATCATCCCTCTTGGAGAAATCGTGTCGAATCTGATTCGCCATTGTATTTAGGTGCGTCAATCCGAGAAAGTCTTCTCTCTAACTTGGGCGGTGGATGGGATGGTCCTGCCATGTCGATCTGAACAGATTATTACAAGACCAGACAAATGGTTTGGGTGGATGGATGAGGGCAAAGGTCTCTCCCTAGTCTATGGCTTCCATCTAGGTCATGTCTAAGGCCGAGATATGCCTATGGCTTGTTCCGACTAGACGTGGCAAGATTATTTTGCCGATGGTTGGTGAGTAATAGCCGAAGTGATGTAATAATAGGTTAGATCGGTCGCGTAGGATGTATACCAAATAATGGTTTAGTGGATGACGCTAGGTTTTCGATTGATATCGCCTTGAACGAATTTGAATTTTGGTTTTTTTTTTTTTTTTTTTAAGAATATATATGTATACCTCCTCTAGTACTTGTGGCTGACGAGAATCAGGGAACGACTCGCACAGACACGGGAACTTACTCGCACACAATAAAAATGACTCGTTCAAAGAAATTTATGACTCGCACAGGCGTGTTCAGTGCAAAAATGACTCGTGCAAGGGTGGGAGATGACTCGTGGACGAAAACATACTACTCGCAGATGACTCGTATAGAAGATGACTCGCAAAAAAAATGACTCGTGGACGGAAACGTACTACACGCAGATGACTTGTAGACGAGTAACTTACCACTCGCATATGACTCGTACAGAAGATGACTCGCAAAATAAATGACTCGTGGACGAAAACGTACTACACGTAGATGACTCGTAGATGGGTAACTTACCGCTTGCATATGACTCGTATAGAAGATGACTCGCAAAAAAAATGACTCGTGGACGGAAACGTACTACGCGTAGATGACTCGTAGACGGGTAACTTACCACTCGCATATGACTTGTACAGAGGATGACTCGCAAAAAAAAAGACTCGTGGACGGAAACGTACTACACGTAGATGACTCGTAGACGGGTAACTTACCACTCACATATGACTCGTATAGAAGATGACTCGCAAAAAATGACTCGTGCAACCTTGTACCCGTGGAGCTAGAACCCGTGGGAATGACTCGCACAGGAAGTACTCGCACAGAAGGTGATTCGCACAAGACGCGGAAAATCAGCTAGAAACCCACCGAAAATGACTAAAAAAATGGCTAGAAACAATTGAAATACAGATGACAAACACTGTTAAAAATCTGAAAAACAGTAGGAAAATCTTGGAAACTATTAAAGTCGAAAAAAAAAATAGCCAGAAAAATTGCTGAAAAGATCTGAAAATGTTTGAAAACAACGGAATTATTGATGAAACACACTTCTAAAGTGTGAAAAACAATAGTAAAACTTCTAACAAACCTCTTAAGTGGTTAAAAACAGCTGAAAAAGTGCTATAAAACCTTTGAAGTTGCTCAGACCTCCATCCCTGTAAGAAATCTGTGGAATGAGTTTGATGGGCAGATTCTAGTTGGACTTCACTTAGAAAACACTCATTCTCTCCTTCGAAAACGGGTTATGGTAAGCTGGAAAAAACAGCAGATGGTGCGCTGTTTGCCTTGTCAAACACTATTACCAAAATCAACAACCACAAAACCTTACGCAATAGTCTAAATGATGGGAAGAAGTGATCAGAAAAGTTGCAGTCCTGAATTGTTCTCAGAGGAAGAAAAATAGGCCTCAGTTTACAAGCAAAGTAAGCATCAAAACAGCAGCAAAGACATTTATGATCTAACACAATTTGAGGACAACAGATGGGGCACTCAAAACGCTTGTTAGAACTGTTCAAATTGCGCTGATGCAGACGCTGGAATGGCAGCAGGTGGTGCGGTGCTCTCCTTCTCAAATACTGCTCAAAACCCTGTTCCAATCAAGACTGATGGATAGCTAGGAAGCTTGGCAGAGGTGCGAGACAGATCTCTATAAGGAAAAAAGACACCCTGTCGAGACAGGCCAGTGGACAGATGCCCGTGGATCTCTATGATCAAGAGGAACCAATGCGCGCTCCAAACGAGATGAGAGCATGCTCCTCTGAAAAAAACCAAGAAGAAGAAAAAAAAACAAGAAACGGGCTCCCCCGCTCTCTCTCCTTCAAACAAAAATGTGCTTGCTGAGAGAGAGAGAGAGAGAGAGAGAGAGAGAGAGAGAGAGAGAGAGAAGCACGAAGGACAGACCGTTGAACCGTGATGGTGATGGTGATGGGCCGTTGAAGGCACTTCCAAAACACCTAATTGGCACTACAAAACACCTGATTGCGGCTAAGAGTATAAACCCTCTATGAACAAAACTCTTTATGAGATTTTTTGAAGGAAATAAACAAGCAAGAAGGATGCTTGCAAAAATTAAAAAACAGAAAGCAAAAGCAAAAGCAGTAAGCAACACAAAGACAACAACAAGCAGGAAAAGGAAAGCAACAAGCAAAAAGCACCAAGCAAGAAATAGCTTGAAAAACGGAAAGAGTAGCTAGAAAGTAGAGAAAGCGAAAGTAGAGCGGCAACGACGCCAATGTTGGTTGTTCGCATCTCTCAACTCTGGCTATGGCTCCAACTAACGAGTGCTATGGCGGACTCCCAACTAGAACACGTTATGGCTCCGACTAAGCATTGTGGCTTTCCCAAACAATGGCTATGGCTTCCAACTAACCGAGAGGTTGAAGGATGAGAAGATCTACAATGAGTGGGTGAGTATTCCGGGCAAGATCCACTCTTCTCTCGTTTCTCTACTTAGGAACTGACTCAAATGACGGCTTAACCTAATTCAATGACGGCTTAACCTAAAATCTCCTCCTCTAAGGCTTACCCTACTAGAGAATGGAGGGCCTAGATTAACTTAACCTGTTGTCAGATGAATAATATACAATACAATGTGAAGTAACACAGTACATGAAACCACACAAGGGAGAACACTCATAGAGAAAGATAAGCATGTATTGCAAATGAGGTTCTTCTTCAAAATGGACTCTTCCACTCCTATTTATACTTGGAGTGGTGGTCACTTACAAAAAGGCACTATGGGACAAATAGACCACATAGGCTTAACTTGGTACCATGGGACAAATCCCCAATGGACCATAAACAACTGAACTAACTTAAGTTGAACTTATTCAGACTTAGAATGGTGAACAAGATACATGCAAAAGAACATAGAATCATAATGAAAGGATTCCTCCATGTATCCACCTTTGAATTCTCTGTAAAACAGCAGCAAACAAGTTGTAAATGAAAGTAACCAACAAGTGTTTGCATGCCTCCTCCACATTCCACTATGCCCATAGTGAATGCACCATGTATCTTCATGAATGAACCTCCATCACCACCTTGCCTTTGTAGATCTCCAATCCATGAAAGCCCTTGAGTGAATGAATGCCAAAATGATGTGTTCTCTTCTCCATTTGAATGAGCAAAACCTGAACTTGAAATACTTGAAGTATCTCCACAAGATTTGCATACAACCCTTGATCCTACATTGTCAACAATTTGCCAATTTGCCAACACTAGAATGCTAGATCTTGAACTTTGCTCAAAAGTAAACATATTGACCACTTCAATTTGACTGAATGCATGTACTTGATCATAAAAACCAGCAATGATAACTATTCCATCTCCAAGATCCAAAGGATGCAAAACTATGGAACTAGTTTCATTGAATTTTGGCAAAAGTCATTAGCAACAACCATTTCCAAAGACAAGTTTTCATCACCTTTATTGATGAAGTTAGCTCTCTTCTTACCTTTTCCATTTTTGCACTTGCCATGTAGTTCCATTGAAGAGCCACCAAGACTTGAAAATCTATGAGTAGAAGAGCTCAAAGATGATACTAATTTAGCACCACATGACTCCATTTGACTAGTAGGTAGCACTAGTCCATCTTCAAGATCCAATGGATCCAAAACATTGATCATAGATTCACCAAATGTTGCCAAGTTAGCACAACAATAACTATCTCCAAGAAGCTCATTAGATCTCAACCTAGATCTAGCATAAGGATGCTCTTTAGACTTTGCATAAGATATACCAATCTTATTGGTGCTAGGAATTGACTTTTGAAAGTTGAGAGAACCACCAACATCCATTTCATTCCTCTTGTTAGACATAACAAATGCATCAAGCTTGTAAAGTCTACCTTGTCTATTGCCCCTAGCAATCAAGACATCTCCCTTAGTAATGAAGCAAACATCCCCAACAAACTTTGTCTTGTACCCTTTCTTTAACATTTGACCAACACTTAGCAAATTCCTTGAAGGAAGATGTATGACATCGTCAAGCCTTGCATTCCTATTAGTAGAAAGACAAATAGGAATTGAGCCAATACCTTTGATCATACACTCACCACCATTTGGCATGTGAACCACTTTCTTGGTTCCAACATAAGAGATCAGAGAAGTAAAAAACTCCTTGTGACTAGTCATGTGTGAACTAGATCCACTATCTATCCACCATGAATCCTTGTCACTTCCACTTGACATTAGACTTGAAAAACACATCATGAGAGAATCACAAGAATATAGATCCTCATTAGAAGTACAAAACTTGTTTTGCTTGCTACCTTCATTACTTTGTTTCTCATGACATTCATTTGCAAAATGACCTTTTATCCCACAATAAAAGCACTTGAACTTTGACTTATCTTTATTTCTAAAAGAAGTAGAAGAGGAGGCGGAAGAGTGATCATCATGATCCGAGTTACCACCTTTGGATCATTCCCCTTTGTCTTTGACTTTGTCTTTTGTGAAAAAAGTCTCTTCACCTCACCTTGCAAGGATGCACCATCAAGCTTTGATTGCAACCTATGTTCTTCAGCCAATAAGATTTCTTGCAATTCAACCACACTTGGCAAGACTCTTTGAATGGAAAAACTTTGCACAAGGCTGGCATGTTCATCTAGCAAACCATTCAACATAACCTGGACTATTTCACCATCTTTTATGTTTTCATCAATGCATGCTAGATCATCACTTAAGGACTTAACCCTCAAGACAAATGCATGAGCACTTTCTCCCTCTATTTATCACTAGAAAATATTTGCCTCCTTAGAGTCAATACCCTAGATGTGGACTTTGATTCAAAGAGCTTCTTCAAGGCATTCCATGCCTCACTTGCACTTTGACTTACTTCCTTGAGAAGTTCATTGGTAATATTCATTTTAATGATATGAAGAGCCCTTTTAGCCTTCTTATCAAACCTTTGTTGCTCTTGAACTGTGGGTGGTCTCTCTTCAGTTCCTGCAACTATGTCCATGAGTTCATTCAACTCAAGTAAGGACTCCATCCTCACTTTCCAAGTAGAGTAGTTTGATGAACTCAACCTATCGTTAGTTTCTAACATGATCCCACCATTGGAAGCCATAAATATAATGATTCTTCAACTTTTAGGCTCTATCCTAATGCACCTAGCACTCACTTTTCTCTCAACAAATGATGGATAGGGAGATCTCAGAAGATCTAGGACCCTAAAAAACTTCTATCTTGAACCTGGCTAGTTTCCAAGCATAGAAAGGAAGATTGAAACACATGCAACACTTTGCACACACTAAGAATGGATTACAAACTCAAACCAACCTGAACACACTCTTGCTTAAGCTCTCAAACTTTCCAGCAAGTGACCAAATCAAGTTATGATGTGAAGAGTTACTTGCATTCTTAGAAAATACAGAAGACTAGGCTGCCAAGAATACCTAGAATTAAACAAACTTGATCAACATATGATCAACACACTAAGATATTAATTGAACTTGTAAAACCACACGTAAAACACACTTCTAAAAGTTTATAAACTCCAACAAGTGATAGATACAAGCTTTAGAGGTGAAAGAAAGAACACACTTAGTGAATCACAAGACTAGCTTCACTAGCTTGTCAAATCTTGGTGTTTAGATGTAGATCTAAGATCACTTCACATGAGAATGTTCCTCAACCTGTTAAGATCTGAAAACACATTTGCATAATGGTTAAAACCTTCCAGCAAATGCTCCAATCAAACAAGGTGATTAGACTAATCCTAGATTAACACCCGAAGGGTAATAAAATGAGATTGCTGTTAATACTAAACAAATAAGCAATAATGAACATGCCACAATAAAACCGATGAAAAGGAGGCAAGAGGAGGCCCGAGCACCTTCCCTCAAGCTATGCACGCGGACTATCCACGCGACTCGTGACACTTAGTCGATTTTTGAAATTTTATATTTACGTGGAACATCCACGCGTGGATTATCCACGTGAAACTATTTTTTGAAACTTCTCCGGCAATGCTGCCGGTGGATGCGGTCAATGACGTTAAAATTAATATTCGCCACGCACGGATTATCCACGCCAATTGTAGTTGGGGTAGAGGGAACATAGATTCTGTAAGCTTTCTTGTTGGATGCATATCCAACCATGATCCCTTTAATAGAATTAGGATCATCTCTTTACCTTGTTTCCAAGGGCACATTAACAAAGCAAGCACAACCAAAAACTCTAAGGTGATCTACCTTAGGTTTCTTCTTAAACAAGACTTCAAAAGGTGATTTTCTAGCAAGTGCATTGTGAGGTAATCTATTGCACAAATAGTTTGCACAATTTATAGCTTCACCCCAATAATCAATAGGCAAAGAAGCTGCTACTCAAATTGCTTTACCACATTCACATAAAGAGCTGTTTTTCCTCTCAGCTACTCTATTTTGAGATGGAGAATAAGCACAAGAAAACTCTCTCTTTATTCCTTCACCTTCACAGTATTCATGAAACTTGTTGGAGATGTATTCACCTCCTCCATCACATCTTAAAGCTTTAACTTTAAAAGAAAACTGTTTCTCAACATAAGTTTTGAAGATTAGGAAGTGATAAAAAACCATAGTGTTTGAAGAAAGTAGATACATCCAGGTATACAAAACATGTTGCACCACCAATACTTTTAGAAGAGGAAAAATGTACATCTGAGTGTATAAGCTCCAAAGGATGAGTAGTCTTTATTAAAGACTTCTGATATGGCTTTCTGTGTGACTTTGCAATGGCACAAGCCTCACAAGGCTTGAAATCTTTAGAAAGAGATTTTGGAAGACCAATAGCCTTCACCTTTTTAACCATAGAAGACATAGATTTAAAATTAGGATGACCCAACCTTCTATGCCATAACTCCTCCTTAGATAACAAAGAAATTTCACAAAGGTTTGCATTATCATAAGAATTCAACTTAAAAATTCCACCACATCTAGATCCATCAGCAAGGATCTCATCAGTTCTCTTGATAAAACAAGTATTGGAGTTTAACTTTACATCACAACCACTATCAAGCAACTTTCCCACACTAATTAAGTTCTTTGTGAGTTTTGGAATGAAAAGAACATTAGAAAGTGTAAGAACTAGCAATGAATCAGATAATGAACAAAAGTACAAGATTTTAGTGTATTAGCATTAGCTTCAGCACGAGTTAGAGAGAGAAAGCTAGAGAGATAACAAGCAAAATAGTTTAGATCCAAAATGGCATGAGGTAGCTACAAAACTTTGGTTCTTCATCATAGATTGTGAGGAGAGCTACACATATTTATGGAGTTTGAGGTAGCTCGAGGTAGAACCACATCTATCCATTCCAAAATGACAACTAAAGTGACATCTGGAGTCTATGTGACATTTGTCACTTGCCATGCATGAATTTCTACCAACTTTTTACAAGTGTACTAGTTCTAACTAAGAAAGTACAAATCATCATGCATGTGTCCATTATACTTTGTGCATGTCTTGCATGTCACTATGGATCACTTACAATTAATGCATGTGAATTGCCACGAGTTTCTACAAGCATGAATTTGCCAATTCTATGTCTACAAACTATATGCAACTTGTATTCTTCAATCTAGACATTACATAACCATGTAGCTTGAGTTCTATGTACGCCAAACTTGGCATTTTGCATTTATGAGCTACATACTTGCATGGTACAACATTTGTAGCAAGCCAAGAAATCAATATGATTTGTTTTTTCAATTTTAACAATATCAACATCAAGAATGTTAGATCCATTCACACCATCATCACTTGAAGACACCTTTGAAATATTCCCCTAATAAAAAATGACATCTCTACCAATAATCACCTTATTAGTGTGAACATTTTGGGATCATTTCATATTCAAATCATCTAAAGATATTTGGTTACCATAGCAAGCTACTCCACCAATCTTGCCAATGTAAAAAAATCAACATCTACACAAAAAATAGATTGCAAACTCTAATAGAACTTGATCAAACATGAATCAAAACATAAAGTACTATTGCTATCCATACAAAACCAGCAAGCTACTGTATTTCACATGCGTGAACCCAAATCCATAACCTGATCTTTGGTTAGAAATAGATCAACTCTACCAATGTTGCCAATGTAGAAAAATCAACATCTACTTAATGAAAGAGATGCAAACTTAATAAGAATCTGATCAAACATCAAGCATATGATATGATAAAGTTGTTGTCCGTACAAAAACAGTAAGCTATTGTATTTCACACATGTGGATCTGAAAATAACATAAAATGAGCATTCTACACACAAGATTCCTGCAAGATATCACAAATATAGTGCACCAAGGGATAGATGTGTGAACCCAAAAGAACTCGTGTATAAGCATGAAGTGAGATAAGAGAGATAGAAAGAGAATGTGTCTCTTCCCACGAGTGTACAGCTATATATAATAGATCCATGATTCATTAATAAGTTTGGTTTCCCTCCATAACAAAAACTTTAGCATTAATGTGGACTAGATTCAATGTCTCCAATATTCAAATTTGAATCTTCTAAAACTCGTGTACTACATGTTTCCACCTGGATGAGCCTAGACACATCTAATATTACTAATTTTGATAAGGTGCAAATGGATCAACTTGATGAGTAGGCACACTGGATATCTTCTATATGATACATTGTTGGGTCTATGTAGTCGAAATCAACTTGTGTGATGGACGATGTAGCAATATGTTGACTCTCTACGAAAGGCTGTTGTGTTGGATGGGGAGCGATCGGCCTTGGATAAGAAGACTCTGGTTGAGAATGTAAAAGTGAGGTAGGATGGTTTATAGAACCAGAAGATCAAGGTTGATGAAAAACTGGGCCTATTGGCCTTGGTTGGTTGGTATTGTCTTGGCCTCTACGCAGATGCATTTGGATTGTAATTTGATGCGTAATTCGGAGGTCCAGGTGGCCTATAGGGGGGATACATAGGTCGTGTCGCTTGTGGAAAGTATGTTCTTACATGCGGGCACTCATTGGCGGTGTGGTTTTGAAAATAAATAGGACACCACATGTTCTAATGGACTGGAAAGGTTTTTTCAACAACATCTTTCAGTACCTTGTGGAATTCTGAGATTAGCTTCTCCATCTGAGCTTGTTGTGCTTTTTGTCAACCCTCAATGTGTTAAATGATATCAACCTCGCTAGATGAGGGCGATCCTTCCACACAGGAAGTCTCATTCTTAACTAGCCCCTTTCTCCTCTTGTCATGATAGTCGTATTTCTTGTCAAACCCTTCATCTTCTTCACGAATGGTGTCATCCGTTGCGTCTTTGAATCTCTCGTACGAGTCTGCAGGTTTTAATTCTTTCCTGATGGCCTTGGGTAAACCGACTAAAAAAAATTTAATGGCCATTTTTTCAGTTACGTTATCATCTACACACTCTACTTTGAGACGTTTAAAATGCTCAATGTAGGTGTGTGCGGACTCTCTGCTCCCCATTTTGATCTGAGTCAATTGGATGAAAGGGCTTTGGGTGAGCTTGGAGGGTTTAAACCTTTTGATGAGTGCGGTGGTGATGGTCTCCCAAGACGTGTTTTCTAGGCCTTCAAGGTTCAAAAACCATTCCTTGGCGTCGCATAGAAAAATCATTGGGAACAGCCTCACCTTTTCGGTTTCAGAGCTATCACCATAAAACTTGCAAACGTTGTTGAAATCCTGGAGGAATCTGACTGGGTCTAATTTCCCGCCATACTTTGGCACATCTATCCGGGGTATTCTCTTCTCTATCCGCAGTGGATTCTAGGAGCCTTGCATCTTGATCTAAGTGGGTGTCACTACTCTTTAGAATGGTGATGTATGGGACGAGGGTGCAATTTTTTTCTCGCTTACTCAATGGCTTTCTGCTAGTGCACGTCCAAAGCATTTCCTACTACTTAATGGCTTGTTGGATGATCATGCTAATCTTGTTCAAAGTTTTGCTATTCAAAAGACTTTGCCAAGTATTGTGGATTTGCAAGAGATCTTGGTGAATGAGGAGTATAGGCTTCAATCAAGAGGAGGTGGATCTACATCGACATCTCAATTTAAAGAGGAGGCTATGTTCATCAAAGGCAAGTTCAAGGGCAAAGGCAAAGGCAAGTGGTCTAAAGGGCAAAATCAAGGTGAGACTTCTTCTTTTGGCAAAAAGAAAGATAAGTCAAAGTTAAAATGCTTTTATTGTGGAATCAAAGGGCATTTTGCAAATGAATTTTTGAAGAAGCAAAGAGATGAAGGTAGCAAGCAAGTCAACTTTACTACTAATGATGAGGATCTAGGTGGTGGTGATTCTCTTTTGATGTGTTCTTCAAGTCCAATATCAAGTGAAGGTGACAAAGATTCATGGTGGACTGATAGTAGAGCTAGTTCACACATGACTAGTCACAAGGAGTTCTTTACTTCTTTGGTCACTTATGATGGAGCCAAGAAAGCAATTCACATGGCCAATGGTGGTGAGTGTGTGATTGAAGGTATTGGTTCAATTCCTATTTGTCTCTCTACTAATAGGAAAGCAAGACTTGATGGTGTTCTTTACATTCCTTCACTTTCAAAGAATTTGCTAAGTGTTGGTCAAATGATAGAGAAAGGATACATGGTAAAGTTTGGTGGTGATGCTTGTTTCATTACAAAGGAAGAAATCTTGGTTGCTAGGGGCAATAGACAAGGTAGAATTTTCAAGCTTGATGCTTTTGTTATAGCTAACAAAAAGGATGGAATGGAAAAGGAGATTGGGTTCCCTTTTAGCATCAATAAGATTGGTGGATCTTATGCAGAGTCTAAAAAGCTTCCTTATGCTAGATCTAGGTTGAGATCTAATATGCTTCTTGGAGATGTTCATCTTTGTGCTAACTTGGCTAGTCTTGAGGATAATGATGGTGTTTCAATGGTTCTTCGTGGCAAGTGCAAGCATGCAAAAGGTAAGGAAAGAGCTAACTTCATCAATGGAGGTGAAGGTTCTTCCTTGGAAAAGATTGTTGTTAATGATTTTTTTGATCATATGTCAAAAGTTGTTGCTAGGTGCATGCATGAAGGAGTTGGTTTTTGTACATTCTTTTGTTATGATTCCAAAAAAGTCATTTTTCCAGCAAGTGGAGTCACATGTCTTCATAAAGAGAGTAGATCAAATGGTTCTATCAAAAGACTTGGTGAGGGAGATAGTCACAAGTCAAGAAGAAGAGAAGTATGTGAAGAGTTCAAAGTAGGATGCACTTTGAATGATGTCATTGTGAATGATAGTGAGGAAGAATCATCATCATATGATTCATTACCTAAAACATTGAGTAAAAGTTCTTGTTTGAAAAAAGAGAGTACTTCAATCATCCTTATGTTGAAGGTACTAATCATTTTTTTCATGACTTCTAATGTTTTTGAGGTTTCTACCTTATGATGCAATCATTAAGAGGGAGTCTTATGGAGGAAAGAGCAATGGAAGATTGGTTCTTGGGAAGATCCAAGGCATGGATCTCACATCTCTTCATCAACTCAAAGGATTCTATGATTATGAATTGATCACTCATGATCGAGATGGCAAAAGGTTGGTTAGAGAAGACTACATGGAGCAAATCGAGAAGCAATTTCTTCAAGGAAAGGGAGATCTCATTGGTGAGTTTATTGAGGTTTGTTATGGACTCAAGAAGGCTGGATTTATTAGGTTTGATACTCATCGTCACCTACTCTACTTCATGTTGGATGGAAAGTTTGGAATCTATCTTTTGATTTATGATGGTGCCACCAATGACATTGTTTTCACTAACCTTTATGGAAGATCGAGATCAAGCATTGATGAGATCTTGTTGGATCTAGATCATATGTTTGAGAGGGAGTATTTCCAGAGGTTCAGGTCTGAAGATATTCATATCTTTGATATCTTTGATGACCAAGAGAAAGGTAAGCAAGTGGAAGCGACTCACTTTGTTTTACTCACATGTTTTGGAGAATTTTCTCGTGTAGATGATGCTATGCAAGTGGATATTCGTTCTCATGGTTTTCATACTAGAAAAGCAAGTAATGGATCTGGAAAACAAAGTTTGTTCAGTGACTTTGATGGTCAAGAGGAAGATCAAGAGGTTGGTCTCAAAGAGCTTCAACCATTGCAAGAATTGCCACGTTCCGATGAAATTTCCGACGTGAAATCGTGTTTTAATTTTTTTTTGAATCGACGCGGGCGTCGAAAAATGTGTCGCTATAAGGTCGTCGGAATCCGTCGCATTTAAAATCTGTCGAAATCCGACGCCAAGCCCAAAATCGACAACCGGCCAGTAAAAATGAACCGGAGAACATGCCACGTGGACGTCGGATTCCGACGACCCGGCCACGTGGACGTCGGAATGTGACGTCCACATGGAAAAAAATCCAAAAAAATAATAATTTCTCTTTTTTTTTTCTTTTTTTTTTTTCTGTTTTTTTCCTGCCACCTAGACGTCGGAATCCGACGTCCACGTGGTGGGGCCGTCGTAGTCCGACGTCCACATGGGAACAAAAAATTTCCACTTTTTTTTTCTACCACGTGGACGTCGGATTCTGTCCACGTGCCCGGACCATCGGAATCCGACGTCCACGTGGCAAAAAGAAAACCGTGGCAAAAACCAAACATACTCCAATCGACGGGAATTCGAAGTGCATACGAAAAATAAATGATTACAAAAAATGACATAGATGAAATGAACTGAAAATAGATAAAGCCATACCTATTTCTGAGTGCATATGCATGTAGCCGGAAAGCGAAGAAGTGCTAGTCATGAATGCTTCAATTAATTCTACTATGTTTGTCACTTTGCTTCTGTCCTTTGCTAGGACAGAACTGCTCTCAACTAGAACAGCCATGAGGGCTCCCATTGACAATAAATCAGTGAGTTCTCAATGGTCGTTGATAGATCAGCTTTAAACAACAGTTGCAATTGACAGGAATTTGAAGTGCATACAAAAAATAAATGATTACGAAAAATGACATAGATGAAACAAACTGAAAATAGTTAAAGCCATACCTATTTCTGAGTGCATATGCATATAGCCGGAAAGCGAGGAAGTGCTAGTCATAAATGCTTCAGTTGATTCTACTATGTTTGTCACTTTGTTTTTGTCCTTTGCTAGGACAGAACTGCTCTCAACTAGAACAGCCATGTGGGCTCCCATTGACAATAAATCAGTGAGTTCTCAATGGTCGTTGATAGATCAGCTTTAGACAACAGTTGCAATCTCCCTTTTCATGGTCGTGAAGGCTCAGTTAGCTGAGTCTCTGATCTGACAACTAGCTTAGTGATGGCTTTCTTTCATATCTAATACTCATAGGCGTAGTGAAGGCTTGCAAAGTAGTAACAGCCATGGTCAGATGTATTATAGAAATAGCAAAGATAATCACATCTCTCAACTCTCTTTTGAAAATCAGCAATAATCCTTCAGTATTTTGGAAGTCAACGTTCAATTCCTCAACGGCTATAATGTGATTGGATGGTTAGATGGCTCACTCATCTAGCAACGACGGTAGGCCAGCTCTTAAAATATCTTGCAAGGAAAACTGGGTTCTAACTCACAGAGCAGAGATAATTAAGCACCCCATAGCCAAGATATCTCAAGCTTCCAACGGAGATAGTGAGTCGATGGCACTCTTCAAAGTTCATTTTGAGTTTTGATTTTCAACAGAAATGCCATCATACCGAGCACACTGACTAGCTTTTTCTAGCTGATATCTCATTTAACATGTATCAGGCAACGATGGATTACCCTTTATGGCTCGATAGGGAGTAGCAACAAGATAGCCATATTGGATCAATCAGTGAGAAAAAGTGGTAGCTCTACATCTTTGATGGTGGAGCTGATTATGATCTTCATTCAAACCTCAAGAGCTCTCAATATCACACTATTTCACAAAGAACATAACATTAAATCTAAACCCTAAAATTTACAAAGAACATAATATTAAATCAAACTCTTCTATCTATATTTTATTGCTCTCTCTCATGTCTCTCACACACATCATTCTCTTCCTCTCTCATTCGCTCATGATCATAAATCACTGACACATATTTGTGTTCAACTACACAAAATATACAATACAAGGAAGATAGTCTACAAGAAAAAGTCACAAAGAAAAAAATCTTAGTTGCACATAACAAAACAAAAGAATCGTACTTGGAATGAGACAAATGGAATTGATAGAGTTGAGAAGAAGCGCCAAAAGCCGATCTCCAACAATCTCCTGCAAGAATAAAAAATAAGAAACCCTAGCAAAATGACGCGGCTTTGAGAATTCGGTCACGGACGTCGGATTCCGACATCTGTATTATCCGTCGGAATCCGACATCCGCTTTGTGCTTTTTTTTTTGCACGGACATGTGACGTCATCCATTTAAAAAGTTGTAGCCTCCGAAATGGGATGTCGGATTTCAACATTTTTATTGGCCGTCGAAATCCGACGTTTGTAAATAAAAAAAATTCCGACAAAAAAAAAATTTCGGCAATTTTTTTTTTTTTTGGTGTCGGATTCCGACAGATTATGAAATTTTTTTGAATCCGTCGGAACCTTGTGTCGAAAATCGCGCATTTTGTTGTTGTGAACAACACAAAAGGAAAGGTGGCATTTTGGAGCTAGTCACGAGCATCAAAGGAGAGGTAATTGGCAAAGATGTTATGGATCTGTTTTTACAGCTTATTTAAGACTCAAGTAAGGTCAAAGGAACAGCAAGGAAGTGTTGTTCAAGTTTACTTTACTTGTTCTATCTCATGTTTGAGCTATTTCATGTGGATGTGTGCAAATTGTCAAGATATGGACAAACTAGTTACATTGTCTTGCAATATCTTATTGTTGGAGTTGTACTAGCATTCTTGGTTGGGTTTGTTGATGGAAATGAAGCTATTGGAGGTTCATTATATCACTCATCCATGATCAAGTTCTCAAGTGTTGAGTTACTTGATGCCAATGTTTGGAAATTGTCAATTTTTGGTGAATTCATGGTCATTTTCTTGTGTCAAGTAGATCTTGAAGATGGACTAATGCAACCTACTTGGTTTATGGAGTCATGTGGTGCTGGATTTGCATCATTGATGTACTCACCTACTCATGGATTTCCAAGGTTTGATGGTTTCTTGTGGCAAGATGGAGATGGAGGCTCATTCATGGAGTTTTATGGTGGAGACATATCAAGAAAGGACAAAGTTGGAGGAGACAAGCAAGCAAATGGTCATCACTCACATTTATTGTTTAGTTGCTGTAATTTTTCAGAGAGTTCAAAGTTTGAAACATGGAGGAATCATTTCATTCACATTCTATTTGGTTCTTCATGTGCTAGTTATATCTTGATGTGTAAAATTGATGTAAGAGATAGTGAAGCATCCAATTTGGACATTATTCTCTATATCAATTATGAAAGATACTTTAGAACCTTAGAAAGGAGATCTATACTTAGGATTGAGATCATTCTAAAGTTGGATCAAAGTTCTATTGTCAAAACTATGCCAAAACTAGTTGAAGAGGGAGTTTGAGAGATTTCAACTAGTTTAGTCTAGTTTAGTCATATTTTGGTAAATTGTCAATAAGAGGCCAAAACTCATTTTAGACTTAGAGATAAACTTTTTGAAGTTATATTAGTTTAAAATACATTCAATAAACACATTTTGGAAGTGTGGGGAAGTTGGTAGTCGAGTTTGAGAGAGATTCAAATTTGAACTTGGGTACATTGAATCTAGGCCCAAAAATAGTAGGGTTTACATTTTGGAGGGAAAGCCAAATGGCCAAATAGGGTTTGAACACTCTATAAAAGGATGTAACTCGTGGAGAGACACATCTTCTCTCTTCTCTCTCTCATTTCATCATTATACATGGTTCTCTTTGGGTTCTACTACTCATTGGTGCACTATCTTGGTGTTATCTTGCAATCTTGTGTGTAGAACAATCATTTATTGCTATTTTCGGTTCCACACATGTGAAATACAGTAGGGTACTGTAATTGTACGAACAGCAAACATATTTTATGTTTTGGTTCATGTTTAATCAGTATCTCTTAGAGTTTGCATCTCATTTTGTATGTAGATGCTGATTTTTCTACATTCGCAGGATTGTTGGTTTGCTCCTTATTGTAACCAAAGATTTGGGACATGGATTGGATCTTGAATGATCTGAAATCCTTCATAAACGATACAAAAAACAAGTCGAAATGACTCGCACTGATTAGAAGGAAAAAAAAAAACTGGAAATGACTCACACAGATTGAAAGAATGCAAAAAAAACAAGTCAAAATGACTGGCACAAACCTCATTAAGTCAAAATGACTCAGAATTTAGCAAAGTTCATTCTGGAGCAGTTTTATATCTAGGAAGCATTCGCACACTGACAAAAGTGCTGGATAATGACATTTTGAAGCCCAAATATGGTTGTGCGAATACTTATACTTACCAAAATCGTTGAAAATTGTTGTAGATTTGCCAGAAAATATGCTGCTATGCAAATAGGTTTTGGGCTCAAAAGCACACCAAAACTAAAAACACAAGTATTTTGGTAAGTTCTCCATGGGAGCAGGTTACTGAGTACTCGCAGTACGCACAGGCCCAAATGATGGATCTTGAGGTCTGCAAAGGTCAAAAATGGGCTATGCGAGTGGGTCTTTCATGGAAATTAGCAAAAATAAGCTTAAAGACCCCGTTTTTCAAAGAGAAAGGCTTGTAGGATGAGGTGATCAGAACAATGAAGCTTCCTAGGCAGAACGTGGAGAAGAGAGCATGACATGCGCCAAAGGTGCTCTAGAAGTATGGAAGGATAGACTGTGGATTCAGGACTTTCGCACTTTCAGAACGCTCCTCTGCTGCAGTCGTTGTTACAAAGATCTCCATTGTCTGCTATGATTGAATCTGATAGTTTTGAAAACCATAAAACTTCGTTGTGAAGCCAAACAACCTACGACCACTTCTATACAATTTAAGCATCATATCAGATGAAGTGGTGATGCAGCTTGTGTTAAGCAACTGAAACTTGAATATTTTATGGGACCCAAATGTTGTGGATTGTTTCAAAGCAAGAATGTACTGCTACATTATGCAATCAAAGTAAACACGCTGCTGTAGAACGCAATGTCATAGCTGAAAAATCCAGAAATGATTTAAATGATCGTTCTAAGGAATAGCACTTCCGGAATCTTATGACATTTGCAGTTTATGGCTCCAATGCTATATTGTTTGTGAGGTGAAAACATGGTCGTGCAAGAAGGGAACTCCAGCGTTGCAAATTTGTTGTTGATCACACCCGTCCAAGTCTGATGGAAAAACGCTAATGGGCTAAACAAACGTTGATCAAGAACTTGAAAAACGCTAGTTCAGACTTCCGTGGGCGGATTCGGATCGATCTGGTGTGGGGCAGTGTCGTTTTGGGTGTGGGTGTTGCTTGAAAAAGGGTCGTGGAACTCCAGCGCTGAAAGGCATGATTTAGGCTGGAACTCTAGGGCTGAAAGAGCATGTCTCCCTCAACACTTCATTGGAAACATTCATCTTTATGATATGTAGGGCCATCCTAGCCCTCTTTTTGTACTTTTGAACTTCTTGGAACACTTGAGGCTCCTCCTTATGTCCTAGCACAATCTCCATCACATCTTGGAGTACCAAAATGGATTCCATCCTCACCTTCCAAATTGCATAATCGGAGGTGTTCAATCTCTCACCATGCTCCAACAAAAAGGAACCTATGGAAGTCATCTTCCTTTGAGAAATTGTCTTGCAATGGATCAAAAAGTGTTTCTCTCTCCCTCAATAAAGGATTCAATAATGGTATCCTACCACCCCCAATTTGAGATCTTGCAACTAGGTGTGAGATCAGTCTCACTAGCTCTACCAATCTCTCTTAAACTAGATCAAACTCTCATCCAAAAATGGAGCAAGGACAAACTTTGGGTCAACTTGACTCAAGCACACAAAAAGAACTCAAAACATCCACAAATGACTCAAATACAATTGGATTGCATGAAACTATGTGGCTATGACCTTAGAAAATTGTCTAGATCTCAAATAGACAAAATTGGCAAGCTTTCCCTTGAGTTTTTGGATCAAACAAGCAAGATATAAGTCAAACTAAATGTGTCCAACCAAGTTGGGTGACCTACCCACCTTATTCAAATTTCTATAGCTTTTGATTGGCACATCCAATTGATGTGAAACAAATTGCAATACAATCTTGACTCTACTAGCTTTCTAGAAAGCTATCTAGCATAGATTTTGGATCTATCTTGAAAGAGAACCACTTGGTCAAAGTTGGTTGTCCTTCACACATGTCTGAGCACTGAATTCCATATAGTACCAGGCCAGGTCCAATCTTTATGATTATGACCCCTCTTGATCCTAAAATCACAAAGATAGCAATAGAGATGCAACTACACTCTCTAGATCTTGATTTCAAGGCAAATTTTTTGTCACTCTTGATGTATGCATGGATATCTTAGGTAGGCTCTGATACCATATTGAATTTCACACATGTGGGACAGCCCAAAAGTGTGTTTGATCTCCTAAGATGTGGGTGATTGCACAATAGATCAAGCATAGATTGAATTCCAAGATCTATCTCACAAATCTAAGACAAGAGCACATTGAAACATGCATATATCACTCTCCAAAGTATACTCACACGTGTGGGAGACATGTAATGAAAAAACTAAGTACAAAAAAACCTTGATCTTGGGTAGGGAGAGAATCTAACAACAAAAACTCGAGTAGAGAGAGAAAGTCAAAATAGCTCAACATGTAGAAAATCTCATTAACTCCAAAAAAGCTTACATAGAATTGATCTAAGACTCGTATAAGTAGCAACTCGAGGTAGAGGGGAGTGAAACATGATTGGACCCCTTCTTTTCCTCCTAATTTGATTGGCTAGGTGACATATAGGCCCTCAAACTTGATTGGACCAATTTCATGAATTTCTCTCTTTTGATTGGTCACAAGGTCTCATGCCAACACATAGGGAAGTGTCACACATCCAATCTCATTATGACAATTGTAGCAAGCCTAAGCTAGCTCGAGCCACATCAAACTCTAGTTTTGGCCCACCATTTTACATGTGTACTTGCTCAAGTTGCCTCTAATGCCAAAATTGGCCTAATCACCTACTCACATGTGGATTGAGGTCTACAAAAGTTTAAGCATCCCTAACTCAACATAGATAGCTTTTTGTATTTTTCACAACTCATGGTCACTCAAGCACATCATTTCCTCCTCTTTCACTCACTTTTTTTTTATTTGGTTTCTTCCCCCTTCTACTCCCTCTCTATTGTTAAGACCTTCCAAAAATTTCTCTCTAGAATAGTAGGCCTAGTCTTTTGAATTGGAAAATCTGCACAGCTTCTAAAAAATTGGGGGACTTGGACTTCTCGATTCATCTGCAACTTCTCTCACTCTCCTTTACAGACGAATCCACTCCAAATTTGCTTTTCCTCAACCTTGGACCCTTATGATGATAGCTATTCTTCCTCCCCTTCCTTCGTATAATGGCAATAATCTTCATTTCTACATTCTTGAGTTCACACGTTCGTCTTTCCTCTTCTCTATTTCTATCCATCCTTTGTTCAAATCCATCCATAGATTTCTCCTCTCCATGCGAGAGCTTACATTTTGGACTGGGGATAGTTTCGTTTTACCTTTGGAATCTCTATGGTTCTCTAAAGCGATTACCTCTAAGCCTTTGGCTTTGATGAGACCAGTTGACCCATAAAGGTCTTGTCACAAGGGACCATATCATGAACTCTATTTACTCTATCAGTCTTTCTCGTCCCAAAGCTTAACTTCGTCTTTTCTTCCACGAAACTAATTTCCTCTCCTATGTCTTTTCTCATGGTGACCTTGGTCCTTTATCTACTTCCACTTCTACTTATTGAAATAATAATGGCTTTTTAAGGCCCTTGACAAGTCGACAAAATCTCCTAGCTACCAAAGAACCGAATTTCACCTTCTCGTGGTACAACTCCTCGACGAAACCACAAAATCAGAACTGGCAAGCTTAGAGTCTTCTCTATTAGGATCCTTCAGCTCTCTCTTCCCCCCACGCCGATTACAAAAGGGATGTGTCACATGTCTGCCCAAAATGCAGAACATTTGATGAGGATGTGATTCATTTGTTCTTTCATTGTTATGCTCTGCTTTAGAAGACAGTGACTAACCTCTTTATTGCACGCTTTCATGCCAAGTTTAAGAGATTTAGTTACACAGATCTATTGTTGAATGATATCACGTTTAGTGTAAATGTCAATGCCTTTTGGCAATGTATTAGGATCATTACTCGATGGAACATTTGATTAGATAAGAATAGTAGAGAACTTGGGACTGGTGATTTCATCATCTCCCCTCTACTCCTCTTCAAAGGGGTTGATAAACTTTTGCTTCTTTAAGTTTTGTTATTACTATGTATCTTGTAAAAAGTCTATAATCTATGGTCAGCTTTTTCCGAAAAAAAAAAAAAAATTGAAGATGAAGAGGTAGTAATGACCACTCTAGGAAAATGAAGAGGCATCAATAACTAATCTAGGAAATTTACCCTCATTATAGGATTATTGTACTTCCATTTTTTTTAGTCAAGTTGTTATAGGTATAAATATTATAGATGTTTAAGGAGAGAAAAGGCAAGTGATAAGGAAACAATAAAACATTTTTTATTTATTAAAATAGAAAGTTTGGGTTAAAAAAATCAAAGCCATCACAACAACAACAAAAAGGGATGCAACTAAAACATCAAATGTGATTAAAAAGCCAACCAGATAACAAGGGAGCAAAGTGCAACTATTGTGGTAAGCTTGGTCAATAAATGTTGGAAAACAACTTACCATGCAAGTGAAGAAAAAATCATCTAAAGAGGAAAGTTCTTATTAGACTCAATTGGATGATGATTTTTTCTTCTATGTTAAGTTCATAATATAGAAACCACCCTTAGTTAATGGCAAAATAAAACATCAAGCCTTAAACTAGAGTTAACACTCTCATGAGGATTAAATGGCACATAAACCAATACTGTATCCAGGAGAGCTCTTTAAAAGGATCTAAGACTCAAATAAAACATATGAACCAAGCCTCCTTAATTTCTAAGACTCAAATAAAACATATGAACCAAGCCTCCAAATTAAGACAAGCTGGACTTACTTATAATTCTAAATGAGTCCCTAGCATCAACTATAATATATCCTATAAATATAGGAAAGAGTTATAAAAGTTGATCACAATATATGGGCCATACTCATGAAGACACTCTTCAACTACACAATATTAGCAAAAAATCAAGCATAATCAGAAAATGAGTAATTCTATGAAGGAAATGCAAATTAGGAAGATACAAGTAATTCGATATTCTTGGTTTATTGCAAGTTATTACCTCACAAGGTATTGTGTCAAGCTTGTATATGAATGATAAATTATCAAAATATGTAGGACACGGATGGGCTCGTTACCCAGAACTCTCAACTTCTATAAAATTCTATGATGTAGAAAAAGGTTTGTAAAGATCATCGCCAACCAGCACTTCCATGCGTATATAACATGTCATTTTTCTCAACTCCTCTTGGATGTGGTTGCAATGAACTCTTATTTTCAACTAGCTAAATCATAATAGATGCTACCATTATAGTCTATGATCATACAATTTATTTTTTAAGGCAAACTATTTTTTTCTGATTTTCAAAGCGGACTTGTTTTTTCTTCAACCTTAAAGTTCCTTCAATTTCACACTGAATCTTGACAAAATAGCTAATCAACTTCATTTTAAAATTGACACTTTCCTATTAGTTTAAAGATTGGCTAGTTAAATTTGATATCAGCTGGTTAGTTGTAGGACTTCATGGATTCTTCAGGGGTACTGATGTTTGTTTAGAAGCAAACTCAAATCAAGTATCAAAAAGGTTCCTTTCATGGTGGAAGTAGTAATTTTGGATAGTACAATTCACGCACTACTTCTGAGAAGGAAAAGCATTTATTCATATGAATGATGCTCTGAATTGAGGAAATCTGAAATAAACAATCCCTGACATGCACATCTAAAATGACCTAAATCAAGAGGTTAAATGCATCATATTGTAGAAAGAACATGAACATGTAAGCTCGCCCTAAGATAACATTACTCTGATTACTTGAGAAACATCTTAACCATAATATATTTATAAGCTTAAACTTTGGCCCTTAAATTACTAGTAAATATCTTCATAAATGTACTACCTTATGAGTTCAGTACATGTGACAGTAGGAATTTAGGCTTTTTGACATACAGCCAAAAAGTTATAAGAGCTTAAGAAGAAGCATTGATTTGTTACTTGGATTTATTGTGTTATAAGATTTGACAATAGCCGATTCTACTATAGATATGGTAATGTAAGAAATCTGACTATTCAAAAAGCATTTCAGATACAGTTGCTTAGGCATGCAAATCAATTATGCTAAAAAGATGTGAATCTATGCATAGTCCTCATCAAACTGCGTCAGAAGGGCCAGCACTACCATACATGGACTACACTGAACTTTGTATTATGATTCTTAAGCAGGTTACAATATTGATGAAGGAAAACTTACGAGTACACTGGAACTTCAGAGTGCACGTAAGACATGCCATACAGAAGGGCCAGCACTACCATACATGGACTACACTGAACTTTGTATTATGATTCTTAAGCAGGTTATAATATTGATGAAGGAAAACGTACGAGTACACTGGAACTTCAGAGTGCACGTAAGACATGCCGTACAGAACGTAAAGAGATACAGATTGAAGGAGACTTCAAACTGCACAAAGAAGGTGACTAAACATTGAACACAGCAGTTACAATTTCCTCGAAGTAAAAAAACCAAAGAGAAAATTATAACGTAAAGAGATACAGATTGAAGGAGACTTCAAACTGCACAAAGAAGGTGACTAAATATTGAACACAGCAGTTACAATTTCCTCGAAGTAAAAAAACCAAAGAGAAAATTATAACAGCTCTTGGCGCATTATTGATGTCCCCTCCATCCCCATGGTACCAGAAGCTGAAGAATCATAGATCATAAGCTTAATGGTATGATTACCAGATGCTTGAGCAACGTCTATGCATTCCTGAAAATCAGCATCAGAAGAAAGTAGCACCCATTCTGCCTCATCATCAAGATATTTCAGGCTCCAAAAATTATGGTTTATTGAAAATCTTTTTCCTATTTCCTTCCGAAGCCCAATGCATCCAAAGGCGGAAGAGAACTTGAATCTAACAGTGTCTGCTCCAAGAGAAGCTTTGATAGTTACAAGCAATGAATCATTTGGGTGAGGCTTTATGTACGATGAGCTATGGGCAACACGTAATGATGGAATGACAGTGGAAGAGCTGGGATCACCATCTTCCGGGCAAGAAACTATTTTATTGACGATTCCATTATGTGCCAAAGTACCATAAACCTCAGGATCTCTACACGCATTTGAACTATTCAATGTTTTCTCACAGTCCACTCGAGTTAATGATGCAATAGCCTCTGCAGCACCCTGTACACATGACTCCAAAGAATTACGGTCGTCATCATAACCGGTAGTATTTATAACTCTAGATCCAGTAAGACGATTGAAAGTCGACTCTCCCTTCAACTCGTCGACAGATTTACTCTCTTTATGACTTATGCAGGGAGTAGTGGAATTGCACCCGCTTGTTCCAGGCCTGTAGCTCATAGGATGATCATCCAAAAGCCCTTGAGAATGAGTTTCTGAATCATGCTCTATATATGTGGTTGTCCTATAAGCCTTATTTTCTTTCAAAGCGGTACTCTCACGGACTGCATTGGCTCCAATGCTTGAATCCCAAGGAGACTGGCAACCTTGACACACATTCAGAGACCCACAACTGTTCATATTCAATAAACAAGAACTAGAAGGTTCATTTGCAGAATGAGTTTCCTTACTTTTCATTGCTGAAGTCACAAAACATTGCAGAGATTTCTCCTCAACAAGACCACACTCATCTTTATGTTCTGCTTTGACCTGATTGCCGTTAGGTGGCACTTGCATATTTTTCTTTGTCAATTTAGTTTCAGTAACCCGACTTGCAATGTCTGACACTAGCCTCTTCTGTGCTGGTGCAATAATACTAGCCTTCTGAACTCCTGACATTGCAGCTACTGCTGCAGAAGTCAGATCTCCAGTCAATGCACTGAGACTGAAAGCTCCGTCCTCACCTTGCACAGAAGCAATAACTCCCTGAAGCTTTTTAAGATGTCTGTTCACCTTACTGATTTTGCGTGAAGGCCATCTAGAAATTCCATGCTGCCGACAGATTCGCTTTAAAGTTGTGGGACAGACTGCACAAAAAATAAGAGTAGTGAACAGCTTTAAGTCAAATAGTTATAAAAGAATAACCATGACAAACTTCAGACTGATTAGAATTCTCTCTCTCTCTCTCTCTCTCCCTCCCTCTCTCTCTCTCTCTCTCTCTCTCTCTCTCTCTCTCTCTCTCTCTCTCTCTCCATCGCGGCTGGCGCCCTCTCCATCGCGGTTGCTGGCGCAGCTCCATCGTGCTGCTGGCCGCCTGATCCATGTTGCTGCTGGCACCTGCTCCTTGCACCCTCCATCGCGGCTGCTAGCACCCTCCATCGCCCTTCCTCTTTGAGCCTGTTCATCGTTGATGGTGCCTAGCTAGCCATCCTTGCTTGCCTATCCTTCAGATCTGCAAAATACCTCGTCGAAAAGGGGTTATTCGTGATCCATCTTCTATTTCCATCATTGCCTCAGCCTCACAAACAGATCCAACTTCCCCTTCTACTTCTATGTCCGTTGCAATTCCTATCTCTCCATCAAATCTATTACCAACAATGAAACTACTGTAGCTATTCCCTTGACTCCAGACACTCCAGACACTCCAGAAGCACCTGCTTCTCTCCCCACATATACCTTAGTCCATCTTCTTCGTGAAGATCAACTCCGTCTATTTGAATACCTTAACAATCATAGAGAGAAACTTGCTTCCCATGATTCTCTACTTCTCGCTGTGCAATCGCACCTTCAGAAGCTAGACACTTCCACTGAAGCACTGAAGAAGGAAGTTGCAGTTATCAAAAGTGAAAATTCTTCCCAAATCGCTACTTCAGAAAAGATTCAGCAGCTTGAAAATCAGGTGGAACAGCACCATACGGCTGTCCAATCATGGGCAGATGTACTTAAAGGTTCATCTACAGCTATCTCTCCACTTTCGCCATCACCTTCGTTTATCTCAGCCACATTCAACGAGGGCCGTCTTCGAGAACACAAAGCTCTCAATGTCTGTGTTAGAGGTATCCCGAACTCCCAAAATGTTGTTGAAGAAGCTAAAAAGTTTTTGGAAGGAAATCTTCAGCACCATAGCAAAGGTATGCAAACTGCTTGGCGACCTAAGAAGGACCCAGATACTCTTGTCATCCGCTTCACGTCAGTGTCTCACCGGCGCGAAGTTTTAGGGAAACGATCTAAATTGCGTGATACCAAAATCTATTTGGACGAAGATCTTACTTTCATCCAAGTTCAAGAACGTAAGAAAGCAAGACAAGAAGCTCTATCAACTGGCAAACGGCTTATCTATCGTGACAACATTATCAGATTTGTGGATCGTAAGCCTATAGTTAATGAGAGTCTTAATTCTGAGATAGAAAAAATGAAGAGATGTCCAGTTGAGCATGTAAATGGTACACGTACCATATAATCCTGGTTATATCACTCTCTTCTTAGTTAGTTTGGTTTTTGTTTGTTTGTTTTTGACGGCACTGATCCGTCTTGTTTCCATCTTATCTGATGTACTTGCTCGTCTTATACGCCTTTCGGCATGGAAAAGACGTTAATAGAGCTCTCTTTCTTTCTCTCTCTCTCTCTCTCTCTCTCTCTCTCTCTCTCTCTCTCTCTCTCTCTCTCTCCCCCACCCAAATGCCATTGCACCTCCAGTGCTGCTCCATTCCCTAGTGCCTCGATGCCAAGAAAGAAAGTGGGGGCTAGCCTCGCTGTTTGCCCCCCTCCTGTCCCGTCCTCCTCTACTCCCATGGCTGCAGCTGTGACTGAGGTCGCTGCGACAGCAGCGATGCAGCAGCAGTTCACTGCTGCATGCATCTGCTCATCCAACGCAGCAGAAGACACATATTCGTGCCAACTAAGAAACAACATGGAGGGGACAAGTTTTCACATCAGAAACAGAGGATTACTTCAGCATGATCTACATAAATGGTCTCACAAAACAAATCTGCAATGAGGCGTAAGTCATATCGAAGAAGAGAGCAGACAATTAGACTAGAGAGGCACCTCAATGTTGGTCTGAATCAGTTGCATGATCTCCAATCTTAGAAGAGACTCCATTAGAATGTTTGATTCCTCAAAATACACTACATAAATTCAAGTACTATTTGCACGATCATTTCCACACTATTCTGACTCAAATGTATGATTTAACTTATTCTTTCTAGTCTTATTGCCATTTCATAAGTCCTTATCATGAAGCATGTCATTCTCTTCATATTAAGATAAACATTATGTACAAAGATTTACATTATAGATACAGGTACCCTAGTCCTTTAGTAATTTGGCCTGCTGTTTTCTACCAAAATGTGTTCATAGTGGATTTGTACAACAGCATTGAAGCTTTCAAATGAAAACTATCTCAAAAGACTTAGGTAGTCATTTTAGTTCTGACTGATATATCAAAGCCACAAAATTATTTAGCTTGAAACCCCTCCCGCGCCCCACCCCAGAAAAAAAAAAAAATTGTTGTATTGGAAATTTATCAAAAGAAGAACAAAACAATGTCAACACAGCAATCTGAAGAACTATATTCATCCCACCATATGGGATCTGCAAGAGGCATCATAGTTGATTCTCCAATCATCTTTAAAACATACACGATGAATATATGTGCTCAATTGATGACCCATTCACACGATGTTGCAGATGTCTGTACAAAAAGCTTCGTCTTGATATAAAGTGAAACAACATGCTTCATGGTAAGGACATAGAAATCGCAATAAGACTACCAAGAATGAAATAACATCATGCATTTGACTCAAAGAGTAGTGTGAACATGATCATGCAAATAGTACTTGAATTTGCGAAGTATACGTTGAGGAATTACACATTCTAGTTGACTCAGCAATCCAAAAAACAGCATCCATCCCACAGCATGGGATCTACAAGACGTTATCATATCGATTCTCCTAGTGAGATTAGTAGGTAAATGTGCAATTATCTTCAGAATATCTGTGCCCAATTGATAAGCCAAAGCTTAAATCACATTCAAATAGAGCTAGCCAACATCTAGAATTTGTATCAAAGCTCACATTGATCACGCAAGCTATATTCTATTGTCATGCAAGAGATAAGCATTTTAAGTGCATGACACAAAGTCTTTACTAGAAGAAGCATTGCTATTCCTTCTGAAATCCTTCACATTTGCAGCAACCCCAAATCTGCTCAATAGACACAAATCTTCCAACTGCATAGTTAAGGGCATAGTCATGTAGTTTTGGGTATACATCTAAATCTAGAGGTATGCTCAATCAGTTTCAGAGATGATGTTGACCTAGTGGACAAAGGAATTGAGACCTATGCAATGTTTCATGGGGTCGTTTCGTACGTCGTTTTGAAATGTGTTTGAAACGCATTTAAAACGGCTGGTTCAGGTTAGAAACGGGAAAAAAATTTAGGGTTTTTTTTTTTTTAATGTGTTCTTATGGGCGTAGGGGGTTAAGACATGTCATAGAAAGACTAGTACCGAGTAGATACATCCAATTTCATGAAAATGCTCTAAAGAATGAAATTTCAAGAGGAGAAACTATGTATAGTGACTATGGTTACTTTCCTCAGTCAATTGTTGATATTGTCATAAATAGGTTATTAGGTTGTGAGAATCTGTTCATGCCCATTGCCTATACAAAGCTTATGGCCCTTGAGAAATCATGCTCAAGTCACAAGAGCATTCAGGAAGTATGCAAAGACACGACCATCATCATCTTTAGAGTCTTGTAACTTGTAAGAGAACGAGAAGTTTAGCTAGCTCGTGAGGGTTTGCATGCCCATTGCCACATGGTAGTAGGTACTCGATAACATGTCAACAATCACACTTCTATGCCCAATGCCCATTGCCTAGCCCTTATCTTATAAACCCTTATCTTATAAGTCCATAGATGATAGTAGTAAGTACATACTTGAATACTTCAAAGTTGACTCACGAGTCATGACACATGGCACATGCAAATTACAATGCACAGAACACATCACAGTCTCAGACATCCAAGGAAAAAAATTGCGTTTTTTTCCCAGTCGTTTAGGTTTTTGTCTATTTTTTGGAAAGCATTTTCATTGGTTGTGACATGACTATCAAAATATTTAATAGATGTTGGTACTTTTAGCAGTCTGATCACTTGTCTGAACAAGTTTTTTGATAGGCTGAAGCCTGTTAGTGGTTTTTCTGAAAGCCTTGCTGAACCAAATTGAAAAAAATTTGAGGCAAAAAGACAATTTTTTGCTGAATGTTTTCTTCTCAATATCTGATTCATATCACTTCTTAAGCTATAACATTGAGCATTTGAGCCACTAATCTGATTGTAAGCTTTGATGACTAGGTGTCTTGCAATTACTGATCAGGTGCCTAATATTATGTTTCAAAAAACTTTGGAAGAGCTCTTCAAATTTTGTTCTCAAGTTATAACTTATAGCACTGAGCACTCATCATTTGTGGTTATGTAATCGATAGTCAGGAGACAGGACCTGAGTACAGTGTATATAGGTGTAATTGCACCCTGAACCCTAAATCAACTCCCATTTTGCTATAACAAAAAGCTAGGAATAAAACCAAGAAAGAAACCTAAAGCAATTCGACGATTTGAACCTAGTTAAGCTGATTATTTCCCTGTGGCCCATTCAAACAAACAAATCAGCCAATTGAAACTGGCCCATGAACAATTGTTTCCCAGTGACATGTCCTAGTTCACTCCTAATTGGTGTAGAGGGAGGATATAAGTAGGCCCCTCCAAGAAGTGAGCTTGATCTGGGAGTAGTAGCTACATGCTGCTGGATTCTCTCCTCTATGGTGAGTTCTTGCTACTGTAAGATCCGATTAATCGAGGTTTGGTTTGATCCACCACCCGTTCCTTATGTGTCGTTGGACCCCAGCATCCTGGTTTGTTGATCTCGGTGCTCTTGAAAGTATACAATTGGTCTGACCTCAGATCTATGTCCCAATAAGGAGGATAGAACGCCTAATCAATGATTGTGAGCTAGGGCCCTCATGGTATTAAGTCATAATTTATAGTTCAGGCCTAAAACCAATGATAGTGGACTTATATGGAACTAGCAGTGATTCATCGGTCAGTGGCAGATGTGGCCCAATTAGCATGCTGCTGTTGTGTCCCAGTTCACTTCTAGTTGAGGTAGAGCCTTGGGGAGAGTATAAGTATGCCCATAGGCCCCTCCAAGAAGTGAGCTTAATCTCAGAGTAGCAGCTACATGTTGCTGGATTGACATCTCTCCTATATGGTGAGTTCTTGTTACTGGTCCATAGCTTGGGGCTAGCTCCGATTGATCTAGGAGGTTGGGTTGGTTTGATCCACCATCCATTCCCTATGTGTCTTTGGAACCAGCATCTTAGTTTGTTGGTCCTGGTGATCTTGAAACATAGCACATGAAAATTCAGATGTGATGTGCATGTGGACAACCAATGATGGGCTGCCACATAGCACATGCACATTCCGTCAAAAAAAAATTCCAAGAAAAAAAAAACCTTCGCACGTGGTATCACACAAGGGAAAGCCCAACCATCCTTAGGCCTTCCACCCTGGTCAGCGAGGCCCTCGGGAATCTGCCTCCCAGGACGGAAGGCCCTCAGATGGGGGCCTTCCCCTCCACATAGGTTGGCTGGGAGCATTGACAGGCTCCATCACTAGCTTCGTCACGGAGAAATCTCACTTTTTCACTTTAAAATACAACGTAACTCAATGAAAATTCACTTGGATTCATTCTTTCGGCTGAGATGAATCTTATTGCACGCCTCTAGTACTTTGCAACTTCTATTTAGTACTTCGCAGCCTTCAAGGGCTTTCTAGATTTTGTAAGGCTAGTCTACATGCCTTTATGTATTGTTTTCAACTGCAGCATGGCACATTTGAACTTTCTAGCAAGGGATAAAAAAACACACGGAGCACAAACATCCAGTGCAACTGGATAAATTATTTTCGGTTGAAAGGTTTTTGAGTCATTGGGAAGGCATTCTAGCCAAGATCTCATCTCTTGGTGCCATAGCTGCAAAATAATGCACTTAAAATGCTTTCAGCCACTATAGTTATAAAAGTAATTTAACATATTTTTTGGGGTCGACATTTCTTGAAATGGAAAATCGATGCAAAAATTTGAAAATCCTTTTGAGTTTATTGTTTGTCCACTTTTTTTGCAATGCCTGGCGCCCCGGCGCCTTCTAATTAAAAGCTGAATAATTTTAAATCACATATGTGCTTGCTGAGCAACAGGCAACTGTTTGGAAAGTTTTTATTCATGAACAATCCTTTCCGGAGTTGTGGCATGTGGCATGGCATGGCCCACCTGGAAAATCCAAGAAAATGGTGCACTCACACTTTGCATGACTCAAATAATATCTCAAAACATTACAGGACATAGCTTAATGTACTTGTTAAATGTGTGTGGAAATTACTATTCATCCAAATAACCAATAGTTCATAACACCACTGCACGATCCGGATTGCATTCCTTAATTGGGTTTTTCGAGAACATGGATTTTAAAAGAAGAATTGTTAAATTTTTAGTGCTTTTTTTTTGTTTCCTCCCATTGTGAATTTTTTTAGTTAGTCTCAAATGTTTTTTTCAGCTGTTTTTTTCGTTTTTTTTCTAGTGCATTAGCTGTTTTTTATTATTCTAACAAAAATAAATAGTTAGCGTTCCCAACAGTTTATTTCAGCTGTTTTTTAGGTTTTTTCAATGTATTAGCTGTTTTTCTAAAAAATTTAACAAAAAAAAAGGTGTTTAAAAAAATAGCATTCGCTGCATCTATGGAACTCCATATCCAAAACAAATATCGTGGCCTACCATAAAATGACAACTATGTGCATTCAATTTGCATTCACCAAGTAAGACATCAAAACTTCCTACATGATTCAATCCAGCATATTAGCATATTTTCAATCCTCAATAACAACTCCTCAAAACTATTACAAAGAAAATATTCAAAACTAAGGAGAGTATGCAATGAGCAGAAAAAAAAAAACTTTTCATTTAAACGACAATCAAAACACAACGTAACTACAATAAAAGGTTGCTAGAATTTATGACTTACTTTCACTAGTATCCCTTTTTCTAAAACCGAACATGCAGGTAAAGTCTTGGAACTAGTTACTAAGCATATCACAAGTGTTAGACCCAGAAAATACTAAGGCCACAAGCATTGTGAAACAAGCTTAAATTAGACCCAATGACAATGGAATTTTTAAGTTTCCAGAATCCATACCTCCAATGCTTTTAGCAGCATCCTTAAGGCTGCCTGCAAAATACTGCTGCAAAACTTTGAAGCAGACAGTCTTCTCTGTCATTCCTCTTCTCCTCTTATTGACCGTATGCTGATGTATTGAGGGCAGGAAAGTGGTAGCTGAATGTGGGGTGTTAAAAGAACCAGCGTCATTCTGTACTTGTGAATGATAGTTCTGTTTGGACATCTTGAAGTCTGATGCTTGCTTGAGCATCCCCTTTGAATCATCCATTCCAGAATCAAGCTCTTGCTTGCGTCCTTTCTGACCATGAAGAGGCTCTGTCAAATTTAACATTGCATGCTGGTTCTTTGAACTCACTTGAAGCTCCTCTGGGACAATAGGACCTCCCAAAGAAGATGAAAACTGCAGGTTATCTACTAATCGCCCCTCTTGAAAAGATCTTGAGAATGCTCCAGAATCACTTTCAGAAATTGGTGCTATGATAGAAGATGGCCCCATTGGTACTTTATCTTTAGGAGCACTTGAAGGAGTAAAATCACAAGTTGCTACATTCTGGAATTTTTCAACAGCTTCCTGGTGGTTGCAGGCCAACTTCTCCTCCCCAAGTTCTTGATCTGTAACCGTACGCAAGCTCCTGCACACTCGTTGCATAGTTATGGAGATAGAGTTAAGCAATAGCTGCTGCTCTGCACCAGCAACACAACTAAAAGGCAAAAAGAACTCTAGGATATAGTCATCACTGCCAGTGTGAACGCTCCTGAGCCTTATTGCAACTGCTGCAATCAAGTTGAACATCCGAGCATAATGTCCAAGGGGATATTCCAATTTTCCAAAAGTTCGTATATCAGCTGCAAAAACTGGCTGGTTTGATGCAAATGCTTTTCCTGGAACACCCTGCCCCTTTTTCAAGCTATGTTCAGTACATGCCTCTCGAAACCCCCACAGTCGACTGTCATTCACACAGAAAGGCGCATTGCCTGTAAGTAAGCTGAGAGATTCAGAGACAGCAGTTTTAGAGCAGCCAGTAATTGTACATTTAGCACTTGACTTGGCATATCCTTGCTCAACACCATCTCTTATGTCCAAACTCCTATGGGGAAGCCATATCTGAGCCATTGGTAAATTGTGGGTCTCACAAACAGCAGTAAGAACTTGCACCATTTCAGCCAATGTTGCATCCCGGCCTTCTGTTGGTATCTGATAAAAAACAAAAATGCCTCTGAATAAATGATTTGATTGCTGCAAATAATGCAAACAAGGTCCAATGAGACTTCGTCCTTACAGCCGCAATAGGTAGCCTTTACCTGTGGTGGTAGCAAGTCGTGATCCACTATCGTCGTCAAGTTTACAGCCTGCAGTAAGGCTTCACATCAAAACTTAAGCACCAGAACCAAAAAAAAAAGGGCTTACAAAATTCTCCGCTATAATTTATAATAAATTAGCCTGGATACGTACATCTGAGTAGATGTTATGCGCTGATATAACAACTCTCAAAGCTGAACAACTAAAGTACTGATAAAGATGTACAGGTCCACACGATGTGATGCCAAATAAAGTGCTACTCACTATGCCTAGAATTTCACAAACTACAACATATCAGTCAACAACAATGCTGCAAATAAAACAATACCTTAGAAGCTTCATACCAAAAGGTTTGGAACGTAGAAAAGAATTCCGAAAAATTTCAAGTATTTGGCCCACTTAAAAACACCGAAGCAATTGTCTCTGGAGCATCGTTTAGGAGAATCCAGCTTTCATGGCTCAGTTGTTCCCAGATATGGGTTTCCTAGAACAATTTCCTAGCTAGGATTCCCAGCTACAAGTTCCCATCCACAGGTTTCCCAGATACAATTCCCAGCTACAATCCAAACCTATGGGGTTTCCAGCATGAATGGCCAGTATTCCAAGCAATCCTTTGTTTTCATATATGGATTCCTTAGCTTTACAGAGACCACTTTAGAGCTATTGGGGAGTTTCAAAAAAACAAAAAAAGACATTTCTGCTGAATTTTTTGCAAAACAAAAATTTGTGTGGAACACATACAGAACAGCATTCCAATACTTGAGATGAAGGTATCATTCTTTGGGACAAAACGCTGGTCTGGAGCTGTAGGTCAATTTGGTGCCACGTGTCAATATCCTATTGGGGTGAGGTGACGCTTTGTTAAGGACTCCCGTCAATTTGCACAACTAATGCGTGTCGTTGGTCAGGTGTGACCGGTTTGGTCAGAGGTGACCCCACCTGGACCATGTATATAGAGGTGGATTTTCCAAGAGCTTGTCATTCATTCTCTCCTGGAGAAAGAAGAGCTCTTCCACTAGTGGTTAGATGGGGGCGATAATCTAGGCCTAAGGATGTAGGCAGGTGAGGGTCGAGGGTACAGTACAGTGGTATGGAACGTCGGGGCTTATTGGAGATCCAAGCTTGCTTGATGGTAGTCTATGGCTCCAATGCACAAGGGAGACGTGGCAGTACCTCTATGGTTGGGCGGTAATGGAATTGAGGAGAGAGGGATGGGTGGAGATTTTACTTCCACAGCCTGTACCTGCAACAAGTACAAGCCTGTGGAGTACATCCCCTTCTTGACCTCCCTCCATCCTCCTTGCTCCAAGCCACTTGCATAGCAAAAATATCAATATTGCATTGGGGAGTGTTTCCAGCGAAACGGGTAGGTTTAATATCTTTGTCTTCTGGATAGAGTGGAGGTAACATAGGATGAACAGCAGAAGACGGATAAGGTGGAGCATATTGCGAGGAAGACGCATAACCACCAGCTACCATCATCGCTCGCATCTCTACGACGGTCTTTTCCACACTATATATGCGTGCTTGCACAGAAGGGGAAGTACTAGCAGGCGAACGGGCAGGCACTTTAGGCGGATTATGGCAGGACTAAGCACAGGGCTAGTGGTGATGGAAGAGCAACGGGTGGACTGAGTGGAATATCAACTCTATCATCTTCCATTATGAAACAAAAACAGAGACAGCACGGAATCAAGCTAGAAATTGCAATTATTGAAACACAGTCAGGAAAAAAGGAATGTTCAGCCTATTAACAATTTAGAACTGAAAGAGACAAAAGGCAACTAGAAAGTAACAAAGCCAAGGACAAGTTGTACTTCCCTTGCGTCCTACGCTGTGTAGGAAAGCAAGAGTCAAGTCACCAAGATCTAGTTATCAATCAATCTCCACAAAAAACAAGAGAGAAGAGGCTGGGCGCCCAACTCTAAGAGAGAGAGAGAGAGAAAAAACAGCAACAAGAGCAATGGAGAGCAATGGCAGTTGCATGCTACCAGTCCTCACACTGGGCTAGGAGGGGCTTACTCTATATCAGGGAGTAGGCAAGGTTAGGTGGATCAGTTAGTGTTTGCCCTACTTGACATAAAGAGTAGATTCGCTAGGACTATTAGTAAACCCTCGATCACAAAAGTAGGCATGTATCTTTTGATACCACATCCTCGGAGCTTGCTTCAGTCCATAAAGTGCCTTCTTGAGAAGACAAACTTTATCTTCTTGGTCTTCAACAAAAAAACCAGCAGGTTGTTGAAGGTACACTTCCTCATTAAGATCACCATTGAGGAATGTTGTCTTTATGTCAAGTTGCCACAAAAGCCAACCAAAGTGGGCAGCCAAAGAGGTTACTACCCTCACGGTAATCATCCGAGCAGTAGGAGAAAAAGTCTCCTCATAATCAATCCCCTTTTGCTGAGCATAGCCTTTGGCAACGGCCTTGCCTTGTACCTTTCAATGGTGCCATCTGCCTTATACTTGATTTTCTATACCCATTTAGAACCAATTGCCTTCTTCCCATGAGGAAGATCAACAAGAACCCTTCCATGAATAGAATAAGATGCATCATCCGCACATTGTACCTTACTTCCATTTTGCACTTTCACTAATTTAGTGAATGCTTCTTTGCGAGAAGTCATATGACGAGTAGCACCACTATCAATCATCCATTCAATGGGCTGAAAATCAGCAACTTGCAAAACAGAACCTGAATTCCTCATAGATGTAGAAGTACTAGTAGAAGCAATATTAGACATAAAAGCATAGTCTTGGTTGTAGAGATCACCACTAGCTTCAAGGTCTTGCTCCAAAGTAGCAAGTGAAGCGCTAGTATCAATTCCTTTACTCTCCTCTTTCGCAAGCTTCTTCTTACAATCCTTATACCTTTTGCAATAATGGCACTTCCCTTTCTTCTTTTGAGTGTTGACATTTTGACCTCCAACGGGCTTTTGCTCATCCTTGGAAGGAGGATTCCCCTTTCCTCTTGCCTTGCCTTTTCCCTTGCCTTTCGTGAAGAAAGCTTGATCTTGTTGAGTGTCACCCGCAAAGTTTTGCCTTGTTTGCTCCTCTTGAAGAAGCAGCCCAACAAGTTCATCAAAGGAGAGTTGTTGTCCACTAAGACAGATACTCAAAAATGAAACAAATGGAAGATAAGATGAAGGTAATGAGTTGAGAGTAATGGAGACAAATTGAGCATCCTCAATTATCTCATCAATATTGAGAAGCTCCTCACGAAGATCCTTGATCTTCGTCAAGTGATTGGTCACTTGATCCCCTTCTTGCATCTTCAACAAAGAAAGCTGATTTCTAAGATACACCACTCTTGCTGGATTTTTGACTCTATACATAGTATAAAGTGTATCCCACGCACTTTTAGATGTCTTACAAGACCTAATATGAGGTAAGATAGATCGTTTCACAGCAAGAGCAACCATAGAATGTGCTTGTGCATCCCTTCTATCCCACTTCTTTTGTTCTTCCGAAGATGTAGAAGATGATGTTGATGATAATGATCCACGAGGTGTAAGAGGTGCCAAAGATGGAGGCCTTTCCTCATCACCAATGCATAACATAACATGAAGTAACATCTCGAAAGAGAAAACTGCAACTCGATGTCCGAACTTCATGTCACCAAATAAACTTCACACCGAAGTAGTCGAAATCTCATCCCCAATCATGTCCAACATATAAAAGGAAAAGAATGCGTAATAATGAAGCATCAAGTCGAAGGGTGAGGATTTGCATGCTCCATCCGAAATAGGGAATCATCATAAACTCGGCAATAAGTCGAAACATGGACTTGTAATCCATCATAGGCTCCCACATCATTCAAAAATACTTCTTACCATAAGGACAATTAAAAAGAGTACCAAACTCTTTTGGCATCACATCCTCCCGAACCTTACCATCAATGACTTGCTCACATAGAATAGGCAATGTACCAACATCATGATGAAGAGTAAGTGTAGAACCAAAAAAATCAGCAAGAGGTACTGATTTTAAAGAGGCATGTGCCTTTCCTTCATGGTAAGACATTTCTTTGCTGTCCTGCAAAGTCTCCAATAGCCGACAAGGAACTGTTATGGGCTGTTCAACACTTTGTTGCCCAAAGTGTTCCCAACATGGACCATGTTGACCATAATCTTCCGCAGGCTGTTCCTGAAGCATAATGGACTGCTCATGATGTAAAATGGGCTGTAAATGACCAAAAGAAGATGACTGACCCTACTGTCCAACGTCTTCATCATAAAAATTTGGCAAACTATCAAGAGATGCATCAATGATGGCGTCATCAAAGCTGTCCCTCGAAGAGGCACGGGATGACATAGAAGATTTTTCAAATACTGAAAAATTCTCTCCAAACAAATGCTCACTCTTAACACCTTGAACAAAAGTACTAATTGACACATGTTGACTCCCTCCTCGATTAGTACAAAAAGGTTCCAAAGAGTGCTTGAATTTTTCAGCCTTTGCTAAAACATCAAATTGAAAAGGTTTCGCATGAAACTTTTCACTAATGCATCTATCATATGCATCAACTTGCGGTGACTTTCAAAAAGAAGATTGTTTCAACATCTACTCAATGTATCGTTGTTGAGAGATGAAGATTCCAGCCCCATGTGGAAGATTAGAAACCAAGTGTGGTTCTTCATGAGTGAGTTGTACTCCTCTTGCATCGCATCCTCCCAACATTTTACTCCTCTGGCCTGCTCATAAAAACAGGTTCTACTGCACCATCCTCAATAGGAATAAGAGCAAAATCAGAAAAATCAGCAAATTTTACTGATTTAGTAGAGGCACGAGTCATCCCTTCATAGAAATGATCCACTTTGTTGTCCTGCAAATTCTGCAACAACCATTTAGGGACTGGTTTGGGCTGTCTAACAGCCTTACCTTTGTCAACACTTTGCTGTCCAAAGTGTTCCAAACTTGGACCTTGCTGTCCAATCTCTTCAACAGGCTGCTCTTCACCATAAATAGGTTCTTCTTGATGAACTATGGGCTGCAAAATTGAAGGAGTAGTGGGCTGTCCACTAGAAGTAGATGGCAGTCCCTTCTCTTCATGATTAGATGGCAAAACCAAATCTAGAAATATTTCAACATATGCATCATGGGGGAAGTCCCCTTTCATGACATGAGTGGGCGCAACATCATAGGAGGTCTTTTCATCAAAATGAACATCACGACTCACTATGATTTTATTAGTATCCATATTAAACAACCTATAGCCCTTGCTTTCACTACTATAGCCAACAAATATGCATTTAACTCCTTTATCATCAAGCTTGGTTCTTAGCTTATCGGGAATGAAAGCATATAAGTCGTGCAACCAAAGATGCGTAAGTGAGAAACAGTAGGCTTCTTACCATACCAAACTTCATAAGGAGTTAATACCTTCAAGGCTTTAGTAGGACACCGATTACTAATGTAAGCCGCCGTTATAACCGCTTCAGCCCAAAACTTGTGAGGTAGGCCCTTTGCCTTGAGCATGCATCGAGCCATCTCCATGATAGTGCGATTCTTTCTTTCGGCAACACCATTTTGTTGAGGTGTGTAAGGGGTTGTCATTTAATGATGGATACCTTTGCTTTGAAGATAAGTACCGAACGTATTCTTTATATATTCCCCTCCTCGGTCGGTACGTAAGATCTTCAAAGAGTGCCAAACTGGTTTTCTAACATTGCTAGAAAATCCTTAAAGCGTTGAAAAACTTCAGATTTTGCCTTCATAGGATAAATCCATGTAAATCTTGAAAGGTCATCAATAAAAGTAACAAAGTACTTACACCTTCCAATGGATTCGGTCCTCATTGGACCACATACATCACTATGAACCAAATGAAATTTGCCATCAACTCTAATAGTTCCATCAATTGGAAAAGCTTGCCTTTGAAATTTTCCAAGTATGCATCCTTCGCATACATGTCCTTCGGGATGCTCACATTTAGGAATGTCTTCAACCATATTGAATCTCTTCAACATCTTCAAGCTAGCAAAGTTGAGATGTCCAAACCTAGAATGCCATTATTCAGCCAACTCCAAAGAATGTGAACTTGATGCAACAAGACAAAAAGATGATGAAGCTCTTCGCTCATAGGTATCCATAAGGAACAATCCACCATGTAATGTTCCCGAAGCAATGATCATAAGAGATCTCCCTAGGTCTTTGATAAGACATTTGTTTTCTTTGAATTCCACAACCAATCCTTGGTTCATAATTGTAGAGACTGAAATGAGATTCTTTTTCATTTTTGGAACATAAAGTACATTTCGAATGTACTTCTCCTCACCATTGGGTAAGATAATGGGGATCACTCCAATACCTTTGATAGGATAAGAGGTGTTATCAACACCTTGAACTTTGCTTCCATCATGCACTTTCACAAGCTTTGTGAAAACTTCTTTGTTATAAGTCATATGGCGTGTGGCACCGCTATCAATCACCCAATCAATAGTTGAAAAAACAGCAACTTGTAAAGCTGAAGATGAGCTGTTTTCTGCTGAAAAACCAGCAAGATTTGAAGTGGCAAAAATCTTCTCTTGAGGAGAGATGAGATTATTAGTGACAAAAGCATAATCATTATTGAAAAAAGATTATCCTCCTTTCCAAATTGTAAGACAAAATCTACTCAAAGGGCAGCAACCTCAAAAGGAAATTATGAGCACAATAGATTGCAATACTCCACATGCAATTTGCTCAACAAGTAATGAAATAGGTGGCTGATTTCTGCACAAAAAAACAAAATGCTCACAAATAGGTAGACTTCGAATGAAGCCAAAACCAAAACCAGAAATTTGTGGCTAAAAAGAGTGCACACTATGTGCATATAGAGCTGATGGTAGCGCCCTACTCCAAGCTCACCAACAGGGAAATTTCAGCAAGAAATGTGTCCAAAACACATGTATCTTCATTTAAGAAGTAAATCTGAAATTTTCAGCATGTAATTGAGTCAAGATCACATGCAATTGGTTTAAGCATGGGCGCCCTACTGCTAGCTCTCAAATAGGTGAAGATGCCCTGCAATTTCTTGCAAAAAAGCTATAAGAAGATAAACAGATTCTTTTCCTGCAAAAATCAACAGCTTGATGATTTTCTGCAACCAAAAGGGGAAGAAGGTAGCTTCCTATTAGGCGCCCTCCTGCAAGCAATATGATCACCTAAAGGGCTCTGATACCATGTAGGAAATAGAAGCCTAAGGATCCAGGATCTTAACTATTCAATCACACAAAGCATTCTCATATGAAAGAGAGAGATGGCTAGAAACCCTCTTGTAGAAACTCGTGGACAGCCAAGGAGAATAGTCAATATTGCTTACAAAAGTGTCTCATACAAATGGGATGCACACATATATATAGTCCAAGATGACTATCTAACTTCATGACTATTGGCTATCCAACTACATGACTATTGGCTTTCCAACTACTTGACTATTGACTATCCAACTTTCTATAAGTTACATAGAAAGAATAAGGTACCTCCAATATGTCAAGTTGGGATACTTAATGTCACAATTAGGCCTAGTGGACCCATGAGTCCCTACCAAGTTAATTTCATACTAACTTAGCTAACTCTAAGTTTAGTAGGCGTAATATAATAAATGACCATGGTTACACAACTCTCGACCTTTTGGGTCAAAGTAACCTATGGTAATGTAAGCAATTCCATTTACATTCCAACATTACTAAATGTAGGGCACCCCCAAAAGTCAAGATAGGGCCCCTAAACAAAATTAGACCCCTAAGGACCCACGAGTCAGTACATGACCAAAATTGGGTCCAACTGAACTCAAGACAAACTTAAGATGACCTAAATAACTAAATACCCATGGTTATACTAATCTCGACCTTTTGGGTCAAAGTAACCTATGGATTAACTTTAGCATAGTCATTTATTTCTAACACGCTGGTACAAAAGTCGGTAAAGAACTTTTTTTAGGCACCAAATCGGCTTGAAAGTCGAAAAAAACAGGAAAATAGCGGGCTGTTTGACGTCGAATTTCTTCCAAACGGCAAAAGCTTTTCACGAACAGTCAATTGGCAGTAGGTCGCCCTCCTACTAGGCCCAATCTGAAACCTTAACAGCAGAAATCGGAGATAAATCGGAGAAGTTATGTCCAATCCAAAAATCTGACCTGTTCTTTGCTTGAAAACCGACTTTTTAGTGAAACAGAGGCAAATTTGCTCCAAAACCGGCGTATGATGGCTCTATAGGATCGCTATGGATACTAGGAACATGCTCCCAAATTCTGATCAGGATCTGAGAAGGTTCCGAAAAGTTATGAGCGGAAAACCTTCAAAAAAAATGCGTTGGCGCTGTAGGAACAAAGTATGCCCAATTTTCCCTGCTAGAAATCGTTGAAACAACTCTGAAAAAATGTGTAAATCAGCACTGGAACAGTAGGAAACGATTGCTCACAAATCCCTACAAATTTGGATCCATTTCCCTCTTTTTCAGCGATGGAAATTTGCTACAGAAGGGCGATGGAGCATCTGAATTTTTTTACCAAGTTTTTTCTCCCTCAAACGGGTGTTTGTGGGCTCCCTGTATGCTGGAACAGCAGTGCTGGAGGCCCACCTTTCTTCTCCAATCTGTCTCCCACGTTTTCTCCCTCCAAAATCCTTCAAAAATAAGCAAAATCTAACAATTTCTACACTTTCTCTCTCTAGAACGAGGCTCTGATACCGATTGTCACAAGCCAGTCTCTCCAAGCTCGTGAATCCTAGAAGCTGGTGTGTAGAATGAACCTCCCAACCATAGGCACCCCCTCTTTGAGTCCTTCTACCTGCTATTCCCGTCAGCTGGCACATGGCATCCACCTGTGGGTGATCAGTCCATATGGCATGCATGGCCCCTGTGACCTGTGAATACTGAGTGACTCATAGGGTACCACCCCCGTGCCCCGCCAAAGACCTGTGACCCTCTTGGTCACCCCGACTACTTGCCGGCTAGCATCTCGTCACTGACAGCTAGGGTCCCGACGGTCAAGACACACCGCATCTCTGACAACTTGTCAGGCGGCCACACCGGGTCACTGCTCGTGACGCACCGGTCCCAACTTGGGACAGATGTCCTCCTCGGTAACCGGCCCTTGCCAATACTTGGCCTCGGGCCCTCTGGTGACCGGCCGTGCCAAGGTCATGATAGAGTCGTAACTGGACTCTAACACCATATGCCTGCTAGGTGGCACCTATAAGGCCCGCCACCTAGTAAGGCCTTATAGGAAAGGAAAAGGATGTGCGTGGGGGGCATCGGCTCCATTCTCATCATTGAGGAGCTTGTTTTGGCCTAGCTTCCTTGAGTAAGAGCTTTCAAGTTCCCTTGGCCACTTTTTCACCAAGCTCTTGCCGTATTTTCTTTCGAACTTACCTTAGTGCGCTATGGACCCCGCCATACCCTCAGGTGAAGGACCGTCCTCACCACCTCCTCCTCCTGAGCTAGACACGGCTCAACTTGTACAGGCCCTTAATTCTTCATAGAACCAAATCTTGAAATGCAGTCTAGTCCTGTCACGGCCGAGCAAGAGTGGCGTTCTTCAACCCGCTCACGGTACGCAATCATGTATCCCATGTTTGACCCGGAATTCTTTTTGGGAGAAAAGGAGGACCGGCATCCCAATGTGGTACTTTCTTGGTTGGATCGGTAGAACAGTCACTTTTCAATGCATGATTCACCTGATAGCACAAAGATCGCTACTGCCCTCACGTTCTTACACGACAAGGCATATACATGGTGGCAGGATCGGCTGGTACCCCTACCACTTGGGGCGCCTTCCAGGAAGCCTTTAAAACGGCTTTCCTCCCAATCCTTGTGATTTTGAGCATTGGCGGCGTTTCGCCCCCATGCAGATGGGTAGTAGGCCTTTAGACGCCTACATCCAGGAGTTCCAGGAAGTCTTACCCCGATTTGCTTCGCAAATCGACGTTGTCTTAATAAAGTTACATTTTATTTTGAGGCTTCCAAAAGAATTTCAACTAGAAGTGTGGCGCAACCAATCGCAGACTATCAAAGATGTAAATCGCTTTGTGAAAATCTTCAATGACGCCCATTTAGATTCCTGAAAGGAGCAAATTTTGCCCAAGGCTGAGCAAAAGGAAAAAAAAAAAATTCAAGAAGCGGGGTAAAGACAAGACGGACACCGGTTTCTAGGGCGAGAAAAAGCTAGATCGTGCTGCTTATGACAAGGCAAGGATCGTGTTTCAAAAGATTGCCCAAAGAAACAAAAGAAATCTAGAGGGCAACCTAAATCTTTTAAGGCCCCAAGTGACTAATTTTTTTGTTGAACTTAAAGGCGATGTGGATATGCCTTCTCATCCTGTTGTATCTGCTTTAGAAGTTGTTAAATGTTTGAAAGACTCTAAGTATAAAGTTTATCTTTGATTTTTGAACGATAAAGTCTATGTTGATGATCATGTTGTATAGAGTCTAAATATTGATTTATCGCAAATGCCTTTGAATAGAACCAACCTCTTTGAATAAGTCTAGTTCACCTGTAGGAAGGCTTTATAACAAACTTAGGCAAGAATTTAGCAATGTTTTTCCTGAAAAACTACTTGATGGCCTACCTCCCCAAAGGAGTCTTGACCATTAGATAGAGTTACTTCCCAATAGCAAGCCTGTATCCCTTTTGCCATACAGGGTTAGCACTAAGGAAAATGAAATTTCTAGGCAGTTACAAGAACTTCTTAGGATGGGCCACATTCGGCCTAGTAAGTCCCCTTGGGGAGCACCAATCCTTTTGGTTAGTAAAAAGGATGGAGCCACACGTTTGTGTGGCGATTTTAAAAAATGAAATAAGTTAACCATCAAGAACAGATATCCCTTACCTAGGATGGATGATCTAATGTATTGTTTGAATGGAGCTAAGTATTTCTCCAAGATTGACCTTAGATCTGGATACTATCAGATAAGGATTAGGAACGAGGATGTTCCTAAGACTAGTTTTTTAACTAGATACGGTCATTATGAGTTTTTAGTTACCTTTTGGACTCAAAAATGCTCATGCCACTTTCCAATAGATGATAAACGATGTTCTTCGTCCATATCTGGGAAAGTTTGTGGTAGTGTACTTGATTTATAGTCGGACCTAAGGAGCATGAAGAGCGTCTTCGTATTGTCTTAGGCCTCCTAAGGCAAGAAGAGCTCTATGCTAAGGAGTCGAGCAGGATCCCAAGCAATTCCGAAGTGACAAGATACTTAAAGACTATTACATAGGGAATGGCCAACTTTTCCATAAGGGATAGGGAGGACTTGCGAGCCCAAATCCTACAGCAGTGTCATGACAATCCTTGTGTTGGTCACCCAGGCATACAAACCTTGTCAAACAAAACTCTTTCTGGCCAAAGATGAAACGTCATGTTGAGGCATAACTTCAAGGTTGTGAACAATACCAGTATAATAAAGGAGCAAGGCTCAAAGTTGCGGGTCTTTTACATCCTTTGGAAATTCCCAAAAAGAAATGGGAAAGTATTTCAATGGATTTTGTGACTGGACTCCCTAAAATCGGGAAGGGTCACGATGCCATTTGGGGTTTTTCAGCTTGTATGGCTTGCCAAATGATATTGTCAGTGGAAGTGATTCCAAATTCATTGGCAAGTTCTGGCAGACTTGAAACAACCCTTAGTCTTAGTTCTTTAGATCACCTAGAATTTGATGGGCAAACAGAACGTATCAATCAGACGTTGGAAGATATGCTTAGAGCATATGTCTCTCATCGATAGTCTAATTGGAAAAAGTATCTCCCAATGGTTGAGTTTGCACACAATAGTGCAAAGCATTCTGCCACCGGATTCAATTCTTTTATGCTAATGTATGGCTTTTAGCCACGTTCACCAGTTTTTGTCGGACTCAAAGGTCTCAAGGTGCAAGCTGCAGTGGCTTTCCTGCAATATATGCAAGAAATGCTACAAGTGGCCAAGAAAAGCATTAAAACCGCTCAAGATCAAGCTCAGTTTTATGGTAACCACAATCGCTCATCTCGAGAATTTGAGGTCGGAACCTGGGTGTATCTTAAAATCCCTAAAGATTCTAAGGTATTACGAATGGAAAAACCTGATAAGCTATCTCCACGATATAGCGGTCCATATAAGGTTGTAAAGAAAATTAATCACTTATCAGCTAGATCTTTCGATTGGATTTGGGGGTTCATCAATTTTCCATGTGAGTCGTTTGAAAGAGTGACTTGGTCAAAAGGATTCCCTAATTTTGAAAGGTGAACTGGTTGAAATGGAATAGTTGAGTCCCAGCTCATTATTCATAGTTTGGGTCTAATCTGCAGTAGTCCAAGAATTATTCTGAGCCAGAAGGTGAATAGGGTGAAGCATGCTGAGAGGTGAACCACGAAGCAGCTAGTTGGGCATAAACTGTGCATGAGACGAGCAGAATCCACTTCACTCATGAAAAACCCTAAATGCCGTTAAACTCTTAGATTTTAACAAATCTCACATGCACATTTCCATATAATCAACAGGAGATTATCCAACCAATTTTCGTATGCAAACCAAAATTGCAGAACTACACATAGCCACTGAATCAACATAGCTTAATCAAACTTAAAACACCGTAATATGCTGATCACAAATATATGCTTGTGGCTCAACGGCTTTCCTAACAGAAATACCTGAAGAGCGCGACATATAATGTCAATCTCTGGACCATAAGCAATCTTTTCTGCTTTCGTGACTAGTTCCACAACAGCCAGGCAAGCATTAGACTTTGGCTCGATCACCGGTACCGCCACAGTACCCCGAACATCACATCTCACAGCCTGGTTTACTCTTAAAAATTCATGACTGTAGTAATACTGCACATTAGGCGTCCACTCCGGCATTTTTTTCTGAAAAACACGTCCTGGGAGGCCTGGAAAAGCCTGTGAATCTTGCTCAGTGGGAAAAACAAATCTGGATGACAAATCGTGGTACAGACAAAGGCTATCGTTTCCATTTTCTAGCATGTAAGGTTGTTCTCGTGTTGTTAAAAGAAATTTGTTCCCCTGGACAACAGGCATCCAAACCTGCAACAGAAAACTACGTCTCGAAAGCTTTATTAATTTTAAAGCCTGCACCATCCGCTCCTTTAAAAATGGCACTACTATGTCAGTTTTTGTTTCCACATTACTGCTAATCTCACTTCTTTTCGATGCTGCATGCTTCTTAACTTTCCTCTGAGTCCCTTCATGAACAAAATTCTCCACTAGGTTTGTTATATGAACATCCGCAATCCCTTTATTGAAGTCAATAGGCGCCAAAGGCTGTGCCATAGATGCTTTTGTTGCAATTCTCCTACTTGCATTTTTTTCCGGCTCGGAACTTGCATACAGGTCCACTTCTTCAGAGGACAATGGCTTCTGACTGTGTTTGAGACTGCTGTCTTGCACTTCCGCAGTGACTACAGAGGCTTCAGATATGGTAGAACCGCCAAGGTTTTCCAATACACTGGAGGCAGATATTCCTAAAAGCTCCTGAATGAATCCCCATTGAGAAGACGTTGTTTCCGGGGAACGGCCATAGCGAGGGGGTGAGTTTAAAGAAACTGAAGGTAAGGAAAATCCATTTTGCTGCTGCTGCAACAACTGTGTTTGTTGCTGGGATATATGCACTGGAGAAGCCGGAAAGGACTGCAGTGGCTCAGTTCCGACACCTAAAGCAGCAGCCAGTTCACTCGATGCAGACGACAACGAAGGTCGAGATGCAACCAAATTCGAATCACTAAAAAGCTCGCTATCTCCAATCCTCCCCCACTGCTCCGATACTTGCTGACAAAACGACTCAACCTCCATCAAGTCCTCAGAAATGAAGCGAGAGTCCAAAGAATGCCCTACCCTGTGTCCAATCGCCTCAGCGCCTGCCATATTCGCAGAGCAAGGCCAATCCGACAAGCCGCCGCTGCTGTGCATCAAAGATCTAGAGTCAGGAGGCTCCACCATCACTGACCAAATAATCAAAAAAAACACAAAAACGCAAAACCCTCGATCCACAAAATCACATCAATTGGTGCTCCTCTTCTTCTTATTCTTCTTCTTTTGCTGCTTGTTCTCAGCACAAGCCGCGGATAAAGAATCGGCGGTGGCAGCGCATTTTGCATCAGCGCTCGCATTAGCAAAGACGTCGGATGCATCGAGCAAACAAAAAGAAATGGAGAGAAAGAGAGAGAAAGAGAGAGAGGGGAGGAGGGGGGGGGGGGGGGGGGGCACCAGGTTGGTTTACTGTGGGCGACTCCATTGCAAGACAAAAAAAATTCCCTTTTCAGAGATCTTGACTTCATTACTTTGGCCTCTTGTTTGTACAACTCAATTATCGTCAAATTAATGTGTAGTAATGCCAAGTTCTCAGCTTTTCACTTATTTTCAGCACCCACTCCATGTAAGGAGTGCATCAAGGGCTGAGAATCAAAGCTTTTTCCTTGGTTTTCAGCCTTAGATGCACTCCCTCGCATGGTGGCATGGTGCAAAGAGTGCACGGGGTGCTGGGTGTTGAGATTAAGCAAAGCGGCTTTTTTTTTGTGTGTGTTCTAAATTAATGTGTAATGTTTTATTGGACATATGTCATATTACACAACCTTTTGCATGAAAGGTTGTGTGATTTACACAACCTTTTCTTAAAAGAAAGCAACTTATATCTTTGGTAAATTACCACTCATTGTAAATTAACGCCAAGGACACAGCATTATCTTATCATCCGTCATTGTTTCTTTATATCGTCAACGTATTTCCATTGCATTACAACGTTCACAGGCGCTTTCAATTTTTCGACGGGCTCAGTTTGCAAGAGCGGCTACTTCAAAGCTTCCTGCATTACCTATTACTGGATCTATTTTAGTTAGTAATTTACATGAGGCAATTGGTTTTGAGTAATTAGCTTACTATTTTATACTTAGCTATTGGGTAGCTTAATTCATTTTTGCCGTCTTATGGTATTATTTTAAATACTTTAATCTTCTTGTACAATCATGGTTTTCCCATCATTTTTAATAAAAGCAAGGATATTATTATACTCATTAAGCTAACACCAAAATCTTGATGGAAAACAAGATACAAATTTTCATATCATTTATTTTTAACATTATGAAAGAATCTCTCTCTCTCTCTCTCTCTCTCTCTCTCTCTCTCTCTCTCTCTCTCTCTCTCTCTCTCTCTCTCTCTCCATTGTATGTATCATTACAATTTATAATCTCCTTTGAAAAAGCCTATTCTCTCCCTGCTTGTATCATTATGATTTGCCATCTCCTTAAAACTATAGCCCCCATTATCTACTCCTCCATTTAGTTGGGTTGAGTGATGACATGATCACAATGGACCCGATGTTGGGAAGGGTCATGAGGAATGGGTGACTCGGTGCATGAAAACTATAGAAGGAAGATGATCGATGAGTCATTGAGTGCATTTGCGCACAATAGTGCTTATATATATGGGTGACATTTTTTGCGGGCAGAGCGTGACATTTTTGTCGGCACAGCGTGACATTTTTGCTGGCAAGCACACATTCTCTCTCTAATATAGTTTTATACCATAAACTAGTTGCTTGTGCCCGTCGATGACGGGCAATGGGCACTTACCTACAAAAAGTGTTTATATATTTTTGGAGGCTGTGTTTTTCAAAACCTATTTAGCTTTTTCTTTGCAAATGGGTGACATTTTTTGTCGGCAAAGCATGACATTTTTTACAGCACCTCACACATTCTCTCTCTAAAGTAGTTTTATACTATAGATATAGATATATATAGATATATATATATGTATGTATAAAAGTTTCAAGCCAATGTTATAACGGTTTAGTGAAGCATATAAAAAACTCAAACAAATCCCTTATATCTATAGTTTATAATTGGAATAAATCATTTTTTTTCCAATGAAAAATGCAAATATAAACTAAGGAATAATGCATTTGTCAATCTTTTAATGTACCCCATTGGGTTATTACAAATAGCAATTTTTTCTATAGACTCTCTTTTATGCATGTACATTGGACATCAAATTATAAAAAATAAGAAGCCTACTTTTAGTTAGTCCATTCTACATGCAAAATAAAAATTTTGAAGGTCGACTTTTAGTTACATCAATTTTGGCATGATAATCCAAACTTGACATTAGTGTATTATGGATGGGCCAGCCATACAATATCATTAACATTCTTTGATTGCTATAATAGACATCCCATTTATAGATTGTCCATTTTGCATGTATAGTTTAGAAATGTACAATCTATTTCTAGATTGTCCATTTTGCATGTATAGTGGACAATAATTTGTTAGAAATATACAATCTATTTCTAGATTATCCATTTTGCATTTGTAACGACCTCATAGAAAAAAATTCTACTTGAAGGATTTCTAAATGGCACAATGTGTGCACTTACTAAAACTAAAATTAAATCTGCCAAAAATATATTTTATCAAAGGAATCTTACAAACTTGTAAGATTCTTGCTATTATATCTACTACTATAAGGTTCCTCGAACCAATCTATTTCTAGACACCTTTTGTAATTTCTTCAATCAGTCATTACATCGAGGAAGGTCCCATGACGGGAGCCGTCCCCTCTACATATGGATGGTTTATAAATAGATTATACATTCTGCTAAAGTGAATTACCTTGATTTTGACATAATAGGCTAAAGTGGACATGGGTGTCATCCCTACCCAATGGGCCTTGGATTCACGTCACCACATGGGAGATCCATTTGGGCCCAGCAACGCCCTGGAAGATCTTGCATTATTCTATCTTTGCATTTACAAGATCGCTTAACAACTGATTAACTGACTAATTAGAACAGTTATTCACGCTCACAACCATTGTCACACTCGTAACTTGTTGCATCACAACTGCCCAATAGGCTTTTCTTAAGCTTAGAGTGTATTTTGGATTTCTTGGGACTATTCAACACACTTTGATTTTATGTTTAATTGGTTTTTCACTCTATAGAGGGTGCAAGGAAGAGCAAGGCAAAATTGTGGCAACTCACGTAGAAAGTGTTGGATTTCTATCCTCTCCATCCCTTATCTTCCATTCATTGGTTGTATGTAGGGATATATAGAGTACACTTTACGAAGTGAGAGATGTCACTTCGAAGTTGCATCTGAGGAGAAAGTTCTTGACATTCAGAATTCTATTTAGAATCACGTTACTCAATTCAAGACTTTGTTAGAGCATATGACAACAATAGGTTCGGTGATGTTCTCATGACCTTGTTGTCCTAGCTTGTCATACTCCTATGAAAATTGGGTGATGATGATTTCAACTCACTCAGATATAACTTTGTCCAAAAGAGTCATAACAATGTTGTTGCAAGAGCAGACTTGAAGGTGAAGTTATTGTCAAACTGAATTTTCAGCATGGACTGTCGGAGCTCACACCAAATGTATTGTATATTCCGAAATCTGACAACAAATCTATTATTGGTCAGATGAATTACTATAAGATAGAGCTCAAAACAGACACATAATTGATTCTTGATAAATGTAAGAGAGTCCTGGCACTCGAAAAGAGACAAGGCTATCTCTATAGGCTTACTCATTGTAACTACTCCAAGGTCTCAAGACCACCCTTATCAAATACACTTCATCTGACAACACCTACAAGTTGTACACTCAACAGACTTTGTTCAGCAGGGATACAGTCTTTATCAAGGATCAGTTCATCGACTTCAAAGGCAAGGATAAAATTTCAAGTGAACCTTCTCACCTGCCATCGACACGACAATCAGAGCCTCTGGCTCAAGTGTGCCCATAGTCGATCGACTACTCGATAGTGAGTCACACGTATTTAGCAATGACAAATACAAAGAGTGGATCATCAACCAACATCAGCTCCTCTAAGAAGATCAAGCCGAGTGCGCACACAGTCCACAAGGTATACTCTTGAGTCTGCCTGTCTTTTAGTGCAGGAACCGACATCTGTCAAAGAGGCACTTAGTCTACCAGACTCCGATCTCTGGAGAGAAGCAATGGACAGAGAGTATTCCTCTATGATCAAGAACTAGACATGGTCACTAGTTCAAACTTCTGCTGGCTGCAATCTTATCGATTGCAAATGGGTCTTTAAGATCAAGTACAACGCCAATGGAGAGCAATTAATCGTAGGAAGGCATGACTAGTAGCACAAGAATTCGCTCAGATCCCCAACATCAGCTACAACAAGAATTTCAGTCTAGTAGTCAAGCATTCATCTATCCGAGCTCTCCTATAATATGCAGCAGCAGCCAACCTTGAAGTACATTAGCTCTGTATACATACAGCTTATCTAATGGAGTCATCGAAGAAGAAATCTACATGTTATAGCCTGAAGGATACATTCATGAAGGTATGGAACATCATGTTTGTAAACTCCACAAGGCACTATATGGCTTGAAGCAATCAACTAGAGCTTGGTAAAAGAGTATCAACACATTCCTCATCCAACACGGTTTCGAACCAAGCACTGCTAATCCAAATGTATAGTTCAATTTAGTGTAGCAGTCCTTTAATAATTATCACCTTATATGTTGATGATACTTTGCTTTTCAGCAATAGTACCAATTTGGTGAAGGATGCTAAATAGATGTTGTCTTCTGAGTTCGGCATGTCCGATCTGGGCAAAGCTCACTATCTGGGCACTCAAATCCATAGAGATAGAATGAGACAGTTGATCTATATTACTCAACAAATATATATTCGCAATGTTCTTATCAAATATAATGTGATTAATTGTAAGCTATCTCACTCACCAATGGATCCAAGCCTGTGATTGTCAAAGGACCAATGTCCTTAGACCAAGCAAGAAGAGAAGCAGATGAGAGAGTATCCTTATCGATCGATACTTGGATCTCTCATGTATGCAATGGTCTGCTTGATATCTCTTTTGTAGTTAGTTCACTCAGCCAATTTATGGCTAATCCTAGCACCACCCATTGGAAGGCTCTCATGAGAGTCATGAGGTATATTCGAACTACTATGGACTAGTGCATCTGCTATGGAGAGGACTTCGACTTGTCCGATGTTTCCTTGTCCGAAGTCTTCGAAGATCGTCGATCATTGAAGGTTCAAAATGGAGCACTTGTAAGAAGTAGGAACGACATTGAAGTCCACGTCATCGACTTCCTTGACATCAAAGAAGTGTCGTCCCTCACATCATATAGTGAGGTCATGATGTCCCATAATTCTTTTGAAGTTTGAGATTCAGATACGTGGCCAATTTGAGTGTTTGATATATTGAGTACGATAAGCGCAAATTTTTTTACCATCCTTCGATTTTCACTTTGAGTCATCTATCTCATCTTCAAGCTTTAGTTCAATACTTGTGACAACATCTCACAACTTGTTGGCGATTAGCAAGGTCTTCATCTTAAATTTCCACATATAGCAATTGGACCCATTAAGCTTGTTTGCTATGAGATCGACTTTGTTTTGAGAATCCATCTGGAAGTTACTCTGTCGATAAATCGATGACTTAAGAATGATACTATGTGATGCTACAATTGGAAACACAAATGAAATAGAATGATAATTCTCCAAATTAGAGAGCAAGGTAGCTTAATCTCAAAAGTGCTATTTACAATGCAAATACCTCTCCTTTTATGGCAAGGAGGGTCTTCCATAAGTGTCTACTAACTTATGGGACTAATCTGTTCCTAGCCTTTCTAGAATTTCTAACTTAGGATTTAGAACTTCAATTTTCTTAACTTAGGACAACTTAAGATAAAATATTTCTAATCTTAAGTTTCCTAAGTCTAAGTGAGTGGATTAGTTTTCTTGCTTTCCTAGTTGTGGATTATCTTTCTTGTTTTCTTGTGGATTAATGTAGAAGCCAGCATTCAAGTAAACTAAATAGGCTGGATCTGTGGTGTGATTCTTGCATATCTCTGTACAATCCAGTTCTTGATGTTCTTGGAATGTCCAAGAATCAAAAGGTTGGTTGGTTTCTTGATTATTGGACTTCTAACATGCTGTAGATTAGTTTCTTGTTTCTTCTTTTGTCAATTTATGCAAGGTAGCTAAGTGTTAATGTAGTGTAGTCTTTGATTTCAGTCAGTTTTAAGTGTAGGTAGCTGTAGAATCTGTAGAACGTTCATTGGTTTGTATGCTGATCTGTGAATGAGCGTTCTTGGCTTGCATCCATGTAGAATGTAACTGCATTCAAGAGCGACGTCCCTGAGTTGTCCTCTGACAGGCAGGACATAAAGAAACATACTACAACGAAACTTTGTTTCTTTCTTCCTGGGTTGGCATCGTAAAATCAATCAAGAAACCATCTAACGACTGCCATGAAGCATGATAACAGGCAAAAATGGTTCTGTAAGCAAGAAGCAGAAAAATAAACAACAGGTCCTCTGGAGCAGGGGATCTGTCAACAAGAATGAATGTTTGAACTCAAATACACTTGAACTACACTCTTGAAAAGATGAAATCCTTTAAAACAAGAGATTCTATCAAATTTTGAGTTTTCACAAAAATGCAAAATATTGAACAAATCATAAACTATATGCAAAAGCTAGAATCTTGATACATCTTTTAATAGAATGAAACATCCATTATCATGTGCGATGGAGTCAATGGAGTTGGCGGACTTCAAGGTTATTATTTTTTTTGTAGTATTATGTATAGATTTCAAGATGTTCATTACCGAATGGATTTGGACCTGAGGATTAAAATCCAACACTTCCCCTTAATGTGGATCCTCAAAAACTTCAATCTTCAATTTTAGAATGTTGTTAAATCTGATGTGATGATCTTTAGATAATGCTTTGGTGAAGTAATCTGCTGCCATAGAATCTGTGTTGTAGTAAACTAATGATACTTGTCTTGCACTTTTTCTCTAAGGTAGTGATACTTGATTTCGATATGCTTACTTCGAGAGTGAAATCTTAGGTTTAGAGATAGTGCTATTGTGCTTTGATTATCACAACAAATAGTTGTTGGCTATAACTGAGCAAGGTCGATATTTGCTAGTAGATTCCTCAGCCAAATTGTCTCCTTAGTAGCATTGTGGCAGCTATGTATTCTAATTTCGTTGATGATAATGCTACTAAGGTATGTTTTCAGCTGTTCCATGAGATTGCACCTTGATTGATTAAGAATACAAATCCAGAAGTCGATCTTCTGGTGTCGATATCTCCTGCCCAATTTGCATCTGTATATCCTTCAAGATTGTTGGCAGATTGGTTGTCTCCATAGCAAATGCATAGATATTTTGTTGCTTGGACATATTTCATGACTTTTACGAGTGCTTTCCAATGGATTGGTCTTGGATTCAATAGGAATTGGCTAAGTGAACTGATTGAGTATGCAAGATTGGGCCGAGTGCAGAGCATTGCATACATTAGTGAGCTGACAATGGAGTGAAATGAATACTATTTCATTTTTTCCTTTTCTACCTCGGTCTGAGGACATTGTTCCTTCAATAGTTTTAGACTAGAGTCTAATGAAAAGAGACTCGATTTGCAATTGGTCATTCCATATTCTTCCAATATGTTAGTGAGATATCGTTGCTGATTGATGTAGATCTGTCTGTTGAATCGATTTTGATGAATCTGAATGTCGAGACAATTATGGGCTCCATATCAATCATCTTGTATTCCTGAGCTAGCATGCATTTTGTATTTTTCAAAAGATTCAGATTGTTACTAAATAGTAACATATCATCTACATATAAAGTGTTGATTATAAAAGAAGTTGAAACAGACTTGAAATAAACATTTGAGTCTGCTGAGTTTGGAATTAAACCATTCTCGATTAGAAATGTATTTATCTTTTGAAACCAGGCTCTTGGTGACTCTTTCAAACCATACAGAGTCTTGTGGATTTTGCAGACAAGATGTTCCTTATCTTGAGCTAGTATCCCTCTGGTTGAGACATGTAGATCCCCTCTTCAATAGTCTTGTTCAGAAAAGTTGAGAGCTTGAGGATCCAATTCTGAGTTAGAGGAGGATCCGTTTCGTCTGATCTCCTCTTGAAGTAGCATCGAGATGACTCTTGATAGAGTGAGATGCTATTAGGTCGAAAAAGTCATGATCCAGTTTTTGTAGGCTTCAAGTAGACTCGATAGTAGAGTTGTTACTACATCGGAATCTTCAATGACTGAGCCGGTTGCAGTCATCTGCTCCATGAGATTTTTGAATGTGATGAGATGGTTCGAAACACTATCTACATCAGACATTCTTAATGTGAGGAACTTCTTCCTCAGATGAAGTTTGGATGTAACCTCCCTGATATCATAGAGGGTTGCTAGGATGTCCCAAGCATCCTTGGCGGTCTGAACAGTTCAAATATGGCTGATTTGAGAGTCTTTAATGTTCAGAGTAATCAAGGCAAACTCCTTGCCATCCCTTTGTCTCCATTTGGTGATGATGTTTGCATCGACCTCAGGCTTGACCTCTATGCCATCAACGATGTCCCAAAATTCTTTGGCAAATAGTACGACTTTCATCTTGGACTTCTAGAGATGGTAGTTCTTTCCATCGAGTTTTCCATGCTCAACAAGTCCACAAACGACGACAAAAAACATGGCATGATCGATCATTGAAACTTAGAGATTTCCAGGTGGGTGATAAGGTCCTACTATACCAGGCCAAAGCCTTCAAAGACAAACTGAAATTTTCAGGCCAAGGACCTTACGTCATAATAAAAATCTTTGCCTCTGGATATGTTCAACTCCAAACCCTTCAAGGTGATGTCTTCGACACTGTGTTCAATGGGAATCGACTGAGAAAGTACAACGAACCATGCTTTTATCTTCATATGTATTAGCTGCTTTTTCTCTACTATTTATCTTTTTTTTTTTCTCCTTTTTTATTATTTATATGCCATTTTGACAACATTTTTTGTTGTGATTTGTTATTCCACCCATCAAGATACTATCAGATCAGGTGTACCAACAGTCTTCTCTAAGAACCACAAAAGTCATTAGTTTCAGACAAAATTTTTTCACATCATCTCAGATAGAATTCGTCTAATCCCTTTCTTACAGAGAACGATTTATTTTTGGCCTCCGCGAATTCTGTCTCAGAAGAAAAATGTCAAAAAAAAAAAATGGAGTTTTCTTCATCAGATATCCATGCTTAGAATTCGCCGACAATTTATGGAGGCTCAAATTAATCCTCATGATTTCTCTATTACCTCCGCGAATTCTGATCAGATACATTTTTGCACTATTAGACATTTTCTCTCTTTTGGCAAACACAAATCAACTTACAGCAATTCGCGGGCCCTCAGACTGATGCCTCAAAATTCGCGACCATCACTACCAAATCGTGGACACCAAGGACAATTTTTGGGTGAAGTTGCGAATTCTTGCCCAAAAAAGTCTATATATAGGTCTCCACCCTCTCTCTACGAGTTCATTTTAGATTGCTGCTCTCGAGTTCATGCCAAATTCTTTTCAAAATTTTCAAAATTCTCAGAGCAATTTAAAATCACCACTGCCATGGCTTCCCATGATTCCTCACTGAGCTTGCATCGCCGTAAACCCCCTCATCCTTATTCAAGGGAGATAATCATGATCTCTCTTAAGAATTACACCGAGCAGCTCACATTGGCCAAGGATATCCTCACCAATCTTGGCTCTGATCTAACACTTTTCCGGGACCAGTAGAGCGAGAGCCTCATCCGAGCAGCCTACTCAACCTATTCGGATGAGTTCCAAACTTTCCGGCTTATACAACCAAGACTGGTAGTTATTCTATTATCAACGTCTCTCCGGGGGATCTTCAGAGTGTCGACTTTTCTAATCTCGGAGAGAGAATCCATGGCAAGGGCACCAACTATAATGCCAAGTACTTCACCAAGTTTCTGACAGACGAGGGCAAAACCATTGCCCAAACCAACAACGGGATCGCTATCCGACTCATCATGGATCTCCATCTATGGGCCGCCTCAGAGATCACCGTCACCATGGCTGCAGTACATACCACCAAGATGGATCGCATCCCACCAAGCGATCTCTTCTCTCTAACCCTCACCATGGACGACCCCACTCAAAATTATAAGTGGGCTGAGAAGGTAGCGGAGAAGTTGTGCGGAGCCCTGAAAGCCCGCAAATCAACTACCAAATGTGGGTATCTCCTCCACATGTTGGTCACCAAGCAATTGGGGTCTAAGGCAGCGGCTGCCATCAAGGAGCTGGATGTTGTTTATCCAAGCACAAAAAAGCGAGCCACCCCCCAACTGACAGCAAAACCAGTCTCACCAGCCCCACCTACTAAGAAGCAAAAAGGGAAGTCAGTCAACACAGAAGCAGATGTCCCACATAACATTCTATCCAGCGACATCGAGGTAGAATATGCTAAATCCGGAGGAAGCCTTAAACCATCTTAGGTCCCAAAGGAGGTCCTAGAATAGCAGGCGACCTTACTTCACCAGGCCCAACAATGCCGACAAGTAGTAGCAGCAGTAGCAGGCAGCTCCGAAATGGCAAGCACTTCTGGCTCTGATCCTATGGGCATGATTTCTTCCACACAGACAATCTCCTCTCCATCACTTGCTCTCACAATCCCACCACCACCCCCACCATTTACTGTCACCTCCACACCCTCACTAACTCTCAACACGGGCTTCCCTTCCACACTTCCACAAAAGCCCTCGACTGTACAAATCTCCACCCTACTTGACTCCACAGTCAACGTAGATGATTTTGCCTTACAATTACTAACTGCACTCCCATCAACCACTGTCACCACTAACCCAATCCCACAATCTCCGCCACGTAGTCTCTCCCCACCCCTCAATCCACAATCACGCCTCCCTGTCTTTCCTACACCTCTGTCTAGCCCTACTCCTAATTTTCTACCATTTAACCCCATGCCGTATTTTAACTACACACGCAACCTCCTTGACATCGGTCCTTGGGAGCAGCTACCCCTTACAGCCCAAAAAGCGGTATGGTTGGTGAATGAGCTCCAATACAATATATTCGGCACCCTAGGGGGACAACACACTATGCGGCAATTCGATGATGGTGCTATGGCGGGTCTTTAGAAAGAAAAAACAAGGCTGGAGGAGGAAACCAAACAACAATAGTTGTAGATCCAGAACCTCACGAATCACAATCAACAACAGCAGCATATGCTAATCCATCTCCAGACCAGCTCCAACTGAAGGTATCCAACATGCAGCAAACCATCGATACCCTCAAAGCCGAGAAGGATGAGGCTGTAGCAGATTCACAAGCAGCACGTTCCGCTATGAAGGAACAATTGAAAATGGTGGACTTCAATGACTTCGCACCACCAGCTATCCCTGAGGGAACTGCCATTCCAGTGGTGGCCTATCAAACGCTGGCCCAAAAGCTGAAAGCCACGACGGAGCGACACGCAAAATTACAACAATCATACATTGCTTTCGTCGAGGCCCTAAACCAACACATAGCCACCCTGGAAGAACGCTTAGAGGCTGCTGCCCAGTCGACACCGTCGGTTCATGCAGAGCACGTCCAATTTCATGATTCGGGGCACCACTTTGATGGACCTGATGGTGGAGATGGCGCAGGATTTCAACAGCTTCCTCTTGCAACTCAAGGCTCCACATTTCAAAGCCAATTGTCATGATTGGGGTACTTCTTCTGATTGAGTCTCCTTGGATTACCCATCTGTCTTCTTAGCCTTGTCATTGTCGACTTTGGGTTTGTGACCTTGGTTGTCGATCTTGTTGGTGTTGTTGTAGGTAGCGTAATTGCTCCAGTGGATCCAGGCAGATCCACTCTCTCCCCCCCAAAAAATCTGCTGGTGGGGATGTTGCTGGTGATTGTTCATGCTCAGGATTGGATCGACATGTGGAACACGTAGTTGAAACTCGTTGAACATGCGACTTGACTAAAGATTGAACAAATTTTAACTAAACTTGTTTCGATCTTGCTGTAGTTGACTCAAAGAATAATATGGCAATGAGGTGCAGGAATCAACTCTAACTTGTCATGGATTTTTCATATTTCTCAAAAATTTGAAACTGCTGTACAAGGGAATCTGAAGATGGATAGATGAGTGAAAATGTGTTTTGGAGATGCTCTATAGAAGACTCTCGTGCAGTAGCTATTCCTCATGCAAAAATTAGTCACACAAAATAGTTGAAGAGAAACAAAGGAATAACAAACGTTACAGATAGTAAGAACTGTATAGCACTTGTCGAACAAAACTTCCATTCATCAACATTGATAATGTACCTTGATAGTTGCAATATTTCAGGTGTTTTGTAGAGTAATGTGACTTACTCTGACATGCCCTTGTCAAAACAAGACAGGGTTGGTGACACTAAAATCTATCATGATGGATAACAGATGTTGTAAGATATAGTGTGAGATGCAGGTATGGGTGAGGTACTATGTCCTGAGGACCTCGTCGAACAAGAGATTCAGAACCAAATCTCTAAGTGGATTTCCAAATCCTAGATTTATTGTGTATTGGCACATTGGAAATCTTATTTGCATGTAGAAAGACAATTAGATTTGAGGTTGTAGAAGGGGAGAAAAACTATCAATTCCCCGTGGAGGTTGCTCTTGGTTGGACATTGTAGCAGATGACAGAATATCGATTTTACTTTCTTTCGACAAGGAATCATTTCAGATTGTCTTTTTGCATTATGGTACTGGCGTATTGGACGGTGATGTAGAAGTTTACAAGAAACTTCTCGATCGAGCAGCAGGTTTAAATGTTGGTTGCTATGGTGCTCATGTTGTTGTCGTGAAGATCCTATTGTGATTCATAACTGACGTGATGGGCAGGTATGATCTTAGCGTGTTGCTTTGGACAGTCTTTGAAACCGTGTTTTCTTATACAGTCGGGACACTCAGGACGGTACTTGGTCTTGACTAGACAATCAACCATGAAGTGGCCAGTTTCACCACAGATGAAGCATCTGGTGTGCAGTGGCCCTTGTATAACTGCATAGCCATCTTGTATGGCTAGTGGGTCTGGACTTTCTGATGGATAGTCAGGATAAGACAAGACATTTCCAGATTGGGATGGGTGTTCTTCATATTGTTGAACTATATGTGCTTGGATAGGTCGATATGAAGGACAAGCATCAACAGGATGCGCAGCCCGACAATGTGGGCACCATATTGTTTTTCGTCTATAAGGTACCTGTGCAGGGTTTGACTGACCAGACATACTGCTTTGGATAGACTTCATAGTAGCTTGAAACTCATTGGTGAGTTTCTCCATCTGTAGTTGATGTTGCTTATTAAGCAACTCCAATTGGGATTTCCAAAGCTGATCTTGGGTGTCCTCGATCGGCTTTGACTCATGGACAGGAGCACTTGGTGCTCGTCTTTCCCTAGATTCGTCAATATCTGGTCCTTCATCTTCTTCCTTGATGGCATCAGACATAGCTAGCTTTAGGCTCGTATATTCATCATTGGATTTAAGCTCGCATCTAATCCATCTTGGAAGGCCAGCTAAGAACCAGATGATGAGCATCTGTTCAAAGGGCTGTTCTTGTACTTGACTTTTGAGACGTTTGAAACGCTCAATATAGTCTCGTACTCGTTCGTCTTTTGTCATTTTGATATTACTTAGCTTGACAAAAGGGCTTTCTATCAAGCGAAATGGCTTGAAGCGTTTGATAAAGGCCTCCTTCAAGAGTGACCAATCACGTTTATCTTCACGATCAAGGTTAAAAAACCAGGCTCGTGCTCGATCGATCATGGTCATTGAGAAGAGTTGAATCATGGCGCCGGGTGATGTCTCGCCATATACATCACATGCATTCTCAAAGATTTGCAAAAATCTTTGAGAGTCCGAACTACCGTCAAACTTTGGTAGATCTAGCTTGGGAGTACGTCTTTCAAGATGAGTTCTGTGGGTAGCAGGGACTCCATTAAGGTTGGTTCTGGCCTGTGAGAGGTCAGCAGCATAAAAACAGGGTCGTGCGCGTGAAGACTCGGCTCTATCAGGTTCTTGTCCATTGAATGGGTTTGTGGATGGCTCTTGGAGTTCGGCTCTGATTCGGTAGAACCTATGACGTCTGATCTGTTTAGCTTCAGGGGACCTGATCTCATATGGATAATTGTCTGGGACTTAGGATCGTTTTGTTGGTCCATTGGGTATTGGGGTATGAGTTGTTGGTGTTTTTGGATTTTATAGGGTTTTTGGTGTTTTCGATTTTTTAGGTTTTCTGGTGTTTTTTGGATTTTTTAGGGTGTTGAAGGAAGTGAAGGTGGACACTCAGTATAAAAAGGGCTTTCTATTGGTATGAGTGTTGTTTTTTGAAAAAAAAAAATTGGTATTCATGCTCTTTTTTTTTTTTCAGTCTCGAAGGTGTTGGGAAGATGGTGGTCCGGTCGAAATGGCAATCAGAGGTGTTGATCAAAAGTTATGGTCCGGTCGAGATTGGGTGTTAATTGCTGCGGTCGAGATTTGATCTGCTTGCTCCGGTTGAGATCTGATCGAACACTTCGGCCGAGACTTCAGTGGTACTTTGGTCGAGATCGCAGGGAGCACTTCGGTTGAGACCTCAGGGAGCACTTCGGTCGAGACTCCAGCAATACTTCGGTCGAGATCTCAGGGAGCACTTCGGTGGAGACCTCAGGGATCACTTCGGTCGAGACTCCAGCGATACTTCGGTCTAGACCTCAGGGAGCACTTCAGTCAAAATTGCTCCGGTCGAGATCACTTCTGTTCCGGTCGAGATCTGAGCGGCCACTTCGGTCGAGATTTCAGCGAGCAGTTCGGCTCCGATCGAGGTCTGAGCGGCCACTTCGATCAAGATTTCAGCGAGCGCTTCGGTCGAGATTTCAGCGAGCTCTTCGGTCGAGATTTCAGCGAGCACTTTGGCTGAGATTCCAGCGAGTGCTTCGGTTGAGATCTCGGCGAACACTTCGGCTGAGATTCCAGCGAGTGCTTCGGTCGAGATTTAAGATGGGCCTTCGGTTGAGAGTTTATTGAGGTCTCTGGTTGAGATTTGAAGCTGGTGCTTCGGTTGAGATTTCATAGAGAGCTCCGGTTCAGAATTGACAAAGGCCTCCAGTTGAGATTTTACAGAGAGCTTCGGTTGAGATTTAAAGCATGAGCTCCGGTTGAGCTGTGAGCTGTGAGCCGGAGCTCCGATTGACAGTCGAAGCTGGGCTCCGGTTGAGATTTCAGCGTGTAGAACGAGAGGAGCGTGAGCTGGAATAGAATCGAATCCAGGTTTGTGAGTGTGTTTGTTGACAAGTGATTGGTGAGGCTAACAGCTCGTGGATTTAGGAATGATGGAGCCAACAATGTGGCTCTGGTCAGTGTGTAGAAACTCAGATTTGTTTAAAGAATTGGAATGTTGTTGCAGGGATCTGAACGTGGACAAGGTTGCGAGATTCTGATGTAGAATGTGTTGGAGTTCAATGGGCAACGGTGTCAAATGTTGACAGATCCCCTGCTCCAGAGGACTTGTTGTTTATTTTTCTGCTTCTTGCTTACAGAACCATTTCTGCCTGTTATCAGGCTTCATGGCAGTCGTTAGATGGTTTCTTGATTGATTTTACGATGCCAACCCAGGTAGAAAGAAACAAAGTTTCGTTGTAGTATGTTTCTTTATGTCCTACTTGTCAGAGGACAACTCAACGACGTCGCTCTTGAATGCACTTACATTCTACATGGATGCAAGCCGAGAACGCTCATTCACAGATCAGCATACAAACCAATGAACGTTCTACAGATTCTACAGCTACCTACACTTAAAACGGACTGAGATAAAAGCCTACACTACATTAACACTAGCTACCTTGCATAAATTGACAAAACAAGAAACAAGAAACTAATCTACAGCATGTTAGAAGTCCAAGAATCAAGAAGCCAACCAACCTTTTGATTCTTGGACATTCCAAGAACATCAAGAACTGGATTGTACAGAGATATGCAAGAATCACACCACAGATCCAGCCTATTTAGTTTACTTGAATGCTGGCTTCTACATTAATCCACAAGAAAACAAGAAAGGTAATCCACAACTAGGAAAGCAAGAAAACTTATCCACTCTAAATCCACAACCACACACAATATGAATGGAAGGGCATGATCATAGGAGCATCACTCAAGAAAACCATCATAATCAAGGAGCTTAGTGTAGCATCAAACTCATAAAAAATCTTCTTATTAAGCATGGAGTAGATACAATGCAAAAGCTTCTCTTCACAAAGAGGGAGTCTCTTAAATAAGCAAGAGATCTCCTTAGGTGGCATCCTAGTGGAATTTCCACATTTCACAAATTATAAATGGAATAATGCTCTCCACTAGAAGTCACCATCAAAAGGTGGCTCACTCTACTTTCTTTAAGAGAGGTCTACTTGCATTTATTACATTTGCTTAGAAATACTAGTTCCTACATGGTCATTCCATCTTTCGGGATTCACCATGAGGCTTACACAGTTCTTGCATGTCTTTCCTAGCAAGTATTTCTCGGCTCTCATACTCGGCTCTCAGTCTTCATTAGTCTCGTCTTATCAGAGACCTCCTCGGTCTAAGGTGAGAGGTGCTCTTGAGTTGCTATGTCCGAGTATATTGGGGATTTGTCAGAATCAGCCAACAAGTGTATTTGAGTTCAAACATTCATTCTATTGTAGGTTGATCAAGTGTGATCAAGTTTCAATCATTTCTATGTGCTAGATTTGCTAGTAGAGAGGAAAAGAGAGATAGGTTCCAAATCTTTGTGATTTTTTATTGCGAACATTTGTTGATTTCTTTGTGATTTCTTCTTGTCAACATTTGTTGATTTTCAAGAGAGTGCTAGGTGCATTGGAACAGGTTTAAAGAATATGATCAATCATTGCAACATAGCAACCTCAAGTGGCTTCATGTTGGAGAGCAATGATAGGCTTACCTCAAGCAACTATTCAACTTGGAAGGTGAGGATGGAGTCCTTGCTAGAGATGAATGAGTTGATGGATATTGTTGTAGGTGTGGAGGAGAGGCCTTTGGCACCTGAAGAGCAATTAAGCTATGATAGGAGGGCAAATAAAGCTATGCATGTTATCAAGATGAATGTGACTAATGAACTCCTCAAGGAAGTTTGTAAGTGCACTACATCTAGTGAAACTTGGAAAACATTGAAAAAGGTTTATATCCAGGTCTAAATCTAGGGTCCTAACCCTAAGGAGGCAAATCTTTCAAAGTCTTCAAAAGAAGCATGAAAGTACTCATGATTTTTTTTTTAAAGTTAAGGTTTGAATGATGAATAGGCATATTGGAGAAGGCATTAGGGATGTTGAGCTTGTGCAAGTATTCTTAATGGCTTATTGGATGAACATGCTAACTTGGTGGAAAGTTTTGCTATTCAAAAGACATTGTCAAGTATGGAGGACTTGCAAGAGGTCTTGGTGGCTGAAGAGTTTAGACTCCAAGCAAGAGGAGGATCATCTTTTACATCTCAAGTTGGAGAGGAGGCAGCTATGTTCTCAAGAGACAAGTTCAAGGGCAAGGGCAAAGGCAAATGGTCTAAAGGGCAAGATCAATGTGAGCCTTCTACCTTTTTTGGAAAGAAGAAAAATAGATCAAAGCTAATATGTTTCTATTGTGGAGTCAAAGGACATTATGCTAGTGATTGTTTCAAGAAGAAAAGAGATCAAGGTGAGAAGCAAAGCAATCTAACTCTAGATGAGGATGGTGTTGATGAACAAAATTCAAATGATTGCTTTGTTATATATTCTTACTTGTTGGCTAATCATGGAGATATTGATCCTTGGTGGATTGATAGTGGAGCTAGCTCACATATGACATTTCATGAGTATTACTCATCATTGGTCACATATGAAGGTGACAAGAAGGTGATCTACACAGCTAATGATGGTGAGTGTGCAATCACGAGGATTGGCACAATTCCTATTTCTCTCTCTACTAATAGGAATGTGAATTTGAAGAATGCTTTGTTCATTACATCCAAACTGCCCTGGGTGCTGGTTCGATCCATACTTGCATAAGAAATACCATTCTCAAATGCTTAAAAAGAAGAGTATGAAGAAGCAGACCTGTGGACTGGTCGCGTGCATCAATCTCAATTGGATGATAGTGTTTGGAAAAAGCTAGTGCTTCTAAACTCGGGTTTTAGCGTGCAAAACTATTGTGGACCATGGGATCTAAGCTGGAACTGATCAACGGTGGAAATAGAGGTGGATCTGGGCCATTAGATTGGAAGTAACCATGGGACGAGGAGAGAAAGGCCTTGAAGAGCCTTGAAGGGTAAAGTGCATGGCAATTGCATTAAAAATTTTCAAATGGAAATCCATTGAAAGGGCCTGACTAGTAAAAGTCATTTTGAAAGCCAGTGAACTTCATTGAGAGGAAATAGTTCAAAAAGCAGAAAAATATCTAATTTGGGCCTCCCTTAGTCTATTTTGGCCAAACGAAAGGCTATAGACTCCAAACGAAGGCCACCCACCCAGACTGTACCTGCAAGTATGGTACACCAAAACATAGCGGAGAAAGTATTCGGGCAAGTAGTTGGGAGTTGGTGACAAGGAGCATTTCGGAAGGCGATGCCGATTTGGCTTCCAATTTGGTGGAAAAGCAGCATGTGGCTTGGTAAGCCAAAAAGTGCAGGTCATTATTTTCGATTTCTGACATCATGGTTGGCCTCGGGATACACTTTATAGCCTATAAGTGTAGTTTTACACACTTTGGAGATGGCCAACATCAATGAGGCAATTTTGGGCGATGCAAGCAAGTTTGATGGGGCTTTCAACTACAACATCTGGAAGTTCAGAATGAAGAGCATATTTATGGAGAAGGAGCCATGGGACATTGTTGCAGGTATGGAAGTAAGGCCTAATACTACTCTAGGTGACATGAGGGCCTTTGATAGGAAGGCGCAAAGAGCATTGTCCTTGATCAATTTTTCAGTGAAAGAGCATGTAATCACTCACAATAGTGATGACATGACAGCTAGGGGAGCTTGGGAAGCTCTTAGAATGCAATTTCAAACTTGCAATCCAGCTCAAGCCATGTTCTTGAAATCAAGATTAAACACTATTGTTGGAGAAAGAGGGTGTGTGAGTGTTAGAAACTAAAATAGCTCGAAAAGAAAACGAACACGAAAAGAAGCAAACTTGAAACTTGAACGAGAAATGAACTTGAACAAAAAGTATTCGTGCGAAGCGGAATGAGCTATATTACTCATTCCCTAAGCATGACTACACCTATCAGAAATGAACAGAACATTAGTGATAGAAATCACGGTTGATCTGATTACGTAGCCAAACATTAAGCAACAAAACATCAGAAGGATAATTTGTCATGAACAGCTAGACAAATTATTTGTCGTGGATGATTCATGAAGAGCTAGACTAATAACCAATCACGAACTTGTCGCGAAAAATAAGACTAAATATTAGTCGCAAACAACTAGACTAATAATAATTCGCTAAGAACAAATTACCAGATTGAGCAATAAGAGAGTCAGACATAATGTAGAAAAGCATAGCAATATTGACACAAATCTGAACGTAGAACAAAACAGAGCTATTATCAGATTAAGTATAGCAAAATATACATGTCAACAATGTTGTGGAGCACAAGACAATAGCGAACAAAACCATGTGCTTTACAAAGCTAATCCTATCTAGTTTCACACATGTGAAACACTGTCTGAGTACGGACTCCAACCTGAAAATCAAGTACACATTGATAGAACCTCAAAACAATCAAAACAAATGTAGACAAATGGAGAGAATCAGTCAAAATTGCTTCCAAAACTAAGATTGGTATCTCACACTGATTATGGCCAAATGTGGCTCTATATATACAATAAGTGGGAGCTCGTGGTACTGATCATCCCGTTGATCCCACATGTGTGAAGGTGCTTTGTCATATGATGATTCATCATGCAAAACTAACACTTGGACAAAACCTTTTATTTTGAGCACTTTTGGTACATTTTCCTTCTATATGGAGATCTACTTGAAAATCTTCTAGAAGTCAAAATTCATCTACTTCAGCTTATTCCACACATGTGAGCTGTCCTCTACACATGGGATGTGACACCTAACCAAAGGATGTGGCTCATGCAAGCAATAGATTGATGCCATGTGTCATATGTCTAGAAAACTAGTTTTTGGCCTTTTTAGCCACTAGAACTTGAATTAAATCATATGTACAACCTATATGATTATGGTACATGACAAGTACACTATTTTCACACGTGGGAACAGGCTCCACACATGTGTGTTTATCTATATACAAGAGTTTTGGCCTCTACCAAGCTTATTTTTGCATTTTTCACAAATGAGGCTATATTTTTTGAGGATTTTTTTTTTGCTTTCTATTCATGCTAAGCGGATAACCACAATGCCTAAAGATTTTCAATAGCTTGTTAGAATGAGGGATAGGTACTGCAAACTTTATAAGGAGGAGCCAGCTACACCCAGAGATGCTCCCCTTGATAGGACGACACTTCTCACTAAGAGGCCTCATAAGCAGAAGGCCCCTAAAAGGAGTGTAAAATCTACAACTATAGCTCCCAGGAAGACTAGGAAGATGAATGTGTAGGTGTCCTTATCTTTTGGAGATGATGTCGTCATAGATAATAATTTACTGCAAGCACTTGTAAATATTTCAACTTTAATTTTGAACAATCTTGTAGAAATTGTATAGCATATTCTCGTTCTCCTTGATCCCCCTCCTCTCCCTCCTTCGCAACCTATGACATTTATAGATTTCGAATATTATCTTAGATTTGAGAAGGATTTCATTGATCTTGTTGGCATGCCCTTTTGTGTAGAATAGATGACGTGGTTCATTCATCTAGCTAATAAACTATTGCTTTGATTTTGTAGTGACCACTGGAGCTTGAATGTAATCTCCGTGGAGAAAACTGTAGATGATGTATTAAAAATTTTTTTGTATAAGATGAATTCTACAAATAATTGATTTTTTGCTACTACTAATCTATAAATATTTTCCATGCGTTGAGATCTCCTAAATCAATAGACAATACACTAGCATCTGGCAAATAATCTTTTTTTTTTCTTTTTAGGGGCATAAAGACCTTCCAGTTGCTTTCTGTAATAAGTGTTATCTGTCAATAATTGCTCAAAAGTGATGTTCGGACGATGAGATTCAATATCAGTCACTATGTCATAATCCTTCGTCTTTGATTTCAAGATTGGCTTGTCAATAACAACACTAGACAATTTAGTCTTCGGTATTTCGTTGTCCCCTTCTTCAAACGTGACAACCTTCTCTGCAGCAGCTGACTGAAGTTCAGTGTTGATAATTTCTTTCGCTTCTACTAAGATGTCTTTTGCATAAATTTTGCAGCATTGCGGTCATAGTCGGGGTCATCTTTAAGATCTTCTTTGGTTGTAGTTTTGTTCGTCGCTTGCTAGAAGATTTCTTCTTCGAAGATTTTCTGCACTTCATTGAGGATTTTTGTTCGGGTTTCGAGGAGCCTTTGCTTCTCGTTGTGACTTTGAATATCTTTTCCACGTCACTTGGCCAGGATTGGTCTTCTGTCTTCGCCAATTTTCCTTCAATAATATCAATCCTTTGCACAACAGCATTAGTTGAAGCTTTTGCTTTCGAGTCAGCAGCAGCTGGTGTTGCTACATACTGATATTTAGGTCAGTCAGGATACTTGTGTCTAGGCTCCCTACAATTTGAGCATAATGGTACATAACCAATTGACTTTCGTGGCTGAGGATAGTCAAGTGAAAAATGTCCTGGTTCTCCACAGTTGTAACAGTTGTCCAACACTGGCTTAGTCCCGGTTTGTGACTTCATTGCTGGTCCAACAAATTCAGGAGGATTGTGGTGCGAACTTTGGTCTATCCTTCTGGACTGATGTTGCAGTACCTTGAACATTATTAGTAGTCACATCACTTTGAAAAAATATAAAGTACCTCCTGGACAGGATCTTCGATATATTTTACATTCACAGTGGTGCAGTCTTTCTTAGTATGTCCAGAAGTTCCACATTTTGTACACCTTATTCCTGAGTTGGAAGAAGATGCTTTTGGTCTTTTATCTGCAACTTCAGAGATCTGAACTTTCAAATCATTACACTTTTTATTAAGGTCATCCATATTACTCTTCCAAAGCTTTTCAACTTTAGAAGTTGACGACTTATCCTCGATGGTTTTCGTGTCGTCCTTTCGTTTGGATCGTCGTTTATTCCTTTTATCTCCTTTATCAGCTTCTGATTCTAATAAATCACTGCTTTCAGACTCCGAACTTGAAGAACCAGTACTTGAGTCAGAATTTGAACAATCATCGCTATCACTAGAATCAGTTTTGGACTTATTAGATCTTTTAGTTGAGCGTTGCTTTTGTGCTAGTTTAGACCAGAAAAGATTCGTAGTTTGCCTACATCAATTCCTTCATTATTTGCATTAGTGATTGACTCAAATTGCAAGACATAGCTATCTGCATCATCTGAAGTAGTCCCTTTAAAATAATCGTACTTAATTTTCTATCCCTGGCAATGGCGCCAAAAATTGGTATATGTCGTACTACACCAACAAGGTTAATATAGATTTTGTAGTAAATAATGTCAAACCCACAGAGGTCAGCGTTAGAAAGTTATATATTTGGTACAATTTATGATTTGTTTCGAGTGAAGTGGCTAAGGTGATTATTGGTAGAGATGTCAGTTTTGATAAGAGGAACATTCCAAAAGTGTCTTCAAGTATCTACGCCAAATTCTAAGGCAAAGAGGCAAATCTACATGCATACATTCATCACCAAACAGCTTTCACACGTGTGGAAGTACATAAAAAAAAACTAAGTCCAAAAAGTTTTTGCTCTTGAGAAGAGAGAGAAAGCAACTAATGGTCTCAGCAGAGAGAGAGAGTGTGATACACACAAAATTGATTGATCTCAAATTGCTCTCAAAAACTCATATAGAATAATGAACCAAATGGAAGCACATGTACTAACTCGAGGTAGCCCAAGCTTGATTCCTATTGAACCCCTTAATATGACCTCTCTAATTCTATTGGATGAGTGATTCATCATCCCTTGATTTTGATTGGACCCATCTAACAAATCTTTCACTTATGATTGGACCCTTGACTCTTTGCCGACACATTGACTTGATCACTCGTCAAGTCTAACTTGGAAACTTGTAAGCAACCTAACTAGCTCGAGGTACTCATAATTGACGTTTGGCCTAATCATCAAAAAACATGTGTACTTGACTTTTTACCACTAAAGCCAAAATTGGCCCTATCTACTAATGACACGAAGATGCTTGACTACAAAACTTTGTCAAACCCATAAAGTCAAGGTAGATAACTTCTTAGGAGCAACCTATTTTAAGAAGATCAATTCCCTCTTGCTATTTTGTGGAGGAGCCAATGACAGTAAAATAGCCCATGTTTTATTCTGATGCAGATAAGTGAAAATCATTTATGGACATAGAGTATCGATTTCTCATAAAAAATTACACTTGGACTAGAATGGCTATGCTAGTAGGAAAGAATTGTGTTACTTGCAAATGGATTTTCAAAACCAAAAACAAAGCTGATGGAATTGTTGATAGGTGAAAGTCGTAACTTGTTGCAAAAGGGTTTTCAAAAAACCCAACATTGATTACATAGACCTTCAGTCTGGTGGTGAATTGTACTCTTGAAAATGCACTCTTGAAGTGCACCAAATGGATTTGTAGACAACGTTCTTCAATGGTGTGATACTAGAAGATATTAATAAATCTTAGCCTAAAGGATATTGAATTGAAGGCTAAACAAAAATATGGGATGAAACTATCTCCTCAGGAAGCATTCCAAAGAATCAAAATAGATTTTCATAAACAAAATTGTATTTCAAGTATAGCCTTCTCAACTCTATCCTAGAAGGCAACTTCTAAATCTTTCATTCTTATCATAGTGTATGTTGAAGATACATTACTTTTCAGTAATAATATTTCATTTATAAAATATGTTAAACTTATGTTGTCACAAGAGTTCGACATGAAAAATCTTGGTGTAGCTCATTTTGTCTTGGTATTTAGATATTTAGAGATTGAGCTAATATACTAATTTATATCAATCAACAAAGATATATTTAGAATATGTTACAAAGCACAATATGACAAATTGCAAATCTAATTATTCTCCAATGAATCCAGGTGCAAAGCTCTTTAAGGATCAGTGCCCACACTTAGATGAAAACATTTAGTACATGAAACGTTATCCTTATCATTCTATCGTTGGCTCATCAATGTAGGCTATGATAGTTACTAGACTTGACATTAGAATTGCAATTAGTACATTGAGACAATTCATGTCAAACCCTGGGTTTACACTTTGGAAAGCTCTTTGAAGGGTCCTTAAGTCTTTGCATTCAACTAAAGAGTCATGCATTTGATATTTAAAGCCGATAGTATTGTCAAATATCCTTGAAGATTATACAAATGTTGATTGGGCTAGAGATCATGATACCATAATTTCAATATCAAACTATGTATTCTTGTTTAAAATTGGATCCATATCTTGGTATAGTAAGAAAGCAAACTTCCATTACGTTATCTTTTGTTGAGTCTAGCTATATTCTTTTAGCACATGTTGATGTACAAAAGGAGAGATATATGTACGACATCTTTTTCATTGAGAGAAAAAAGTCAATATTTATTTCTTCGCTCCAAACTATTTCTTGATATGTCATCGACTTTTTTGTTGGTTTCTGAAACATCATGATCAATGTATAAGATACTAATGTGATTTATGAGCCTACATCTATTACTAAGACCAATAAAAGATTAATAAATCGTCCCATCAGTCTTGTGACGAATCAAGAGACCAATGAGGACCTTAGGGGCTTCAAACTGCAAAATGCATTTGGTGCAAAATCTTTTGCCCATTCACCTATTATGTGATTAAACTGTAAGTAGAAAGTGTGTGTTGCAAAAACTCCTACCCAGTGCATAATTAATAGGACAATATTTTCACATTGTGCACAAAATTCTAAATATTCTTTGATTACATTAGTGGTCACATATAGTAAGAAATGGATCTAAAATTATTTATTTGGTATGTCCTTTTCATTTTTGTGTATAATCACAGCTAATATGAAAGTGAGCCACCTATATATTTTTTCTATAACTATAGTTAGTGAATTGTATACTGGGAGCAAATACCATGCATATCAAAGTATCATTTCATAAACATCAAACATCTAGCAACAAAATAATCATGAAATGATTTTCAAACATGTCATGATGAAAGCTAAAAAAATAAAGTTGAATAGATTGCAAGGTTATCCTATAAGATAAGCTAATTGAGAATGTCAGTTATTCAGTAACGACATTGTGAATTATTGACCCAAATCACATCTTCACTAGATAGTTTCTCACATGGTTTCTCAAATTTAAAGAGTTAGCATATGACTTGTGCAAAGGAGTCACACTACTTAAAATAGTGAATTTCTTGGAAACAAATTTGCTTAAAGTAAATGTGAAAGTAGTTCAACTAGAGTTATATCAACATCTTAAGAGAATCTACATCTCATTTTCAAAAACTTAGATTTTCATGGCTAGTGAAATTTGTCAATATGTGCATGGTGTGATATGGATTCCATTTGGGTTTTGAAATGATTGAACTTCACTTTTTGGATTTGCATTTTGGTTATAGCGTATAATATGTTAGTTCAAAGATGAAATATTTCCAATTATCAAATATGTGTAGCATTATATGCATGTGAACTTACCTACATTAAATAAAACCTATTTCAATGAGAGATTATATGATATGAAAACTCTTATGACTCCAAATCTTACTATTTAGATTAGGATTTCAAGAGCTCACTATTGAATGAAAATTTTTACAAGCAAAATAAAATAAATTATTATCATCCTACCCAATCTACTTAACCTTTAACTTTTTCAAGTTGGAAAAAATCCCCAAAAGAATCAAGGTTTTTTTTTGGGAGGAGGGGATTTTAATGATGAGTCCAAGGAAAAAATCTCGTACTTCCTTGGTATAAGTCAATTTGAATAGTTACAACTACTTTTATATCTAAAAGAAAATCTAAAAATGTTTAACACCAACAAGTAGCTAGCCAACTAGCTTGGTGAATTTCTCTTTTGTTGTAGAGATTTTAAATCCTTGTGACTTTTTTTAGTAGTATAAATTCAGTAAAATGTGAAAAGACCTTTGTGTACACCAAAAAAATTTATCTCAAGACCAGTCTTTGAATCATTAACAAAACATAGAATTTCTAAAAATAAACAAGGAGATGGAGATTGAACAACTGTGCTAGACAACTTATAATGAGATTTTGATTGTTCTGGCATCAAATTTACAACAAATTCATGAAAAATTATACATGAAAATATCATATAAGGATGATCATAGGCTCAAGAAAGTGCTTAGATATAGACCAAAAAATAAGTCTATTATAGAGGTTGTTGTCTTTGATGAATTGTTGAATACTGATCTACTCGTCTCAAAACCCAATATGGTCAATGTATTCGATGAATGGTTGAATATTGATCAATCCATCTCAACATTGAATGTATTCGACAGATTGTCAAATTATTATCTGCTCATCTTGATACCAAATATATTCGAAGGACAAACACATTTTATTGCACCACGAAAAATGAAATCATTCACTTGTTGATCTAAAAATCTTCAATAAAATTTTCTCATGACGGGTGTTTTACTTCAGCTTAAAATAATTGTGACTTACATCAACAGATCTAAAAGCGACCAATTCCATGAGGCTTTATTCAATACACGTATGTACACACACACATATAGATGTGTGTGTGTGTGTGTGTGCGCGCGCGTGCGCACGTGCCCGTGCATATGTATCAATCTGAATCATGTTTGAGCTGAAAATTTAGTGAGTGATGTGAAAAATGAAAAAGCTATCTATGTTGAGCTAGGGGGTTTGACAAGTTTTTGTATGTCCATCTATATGTGAGTAGGTGATAGGGCCAATTTTGGCTTAGGAGGGAACTCGAGTAAGTAGACTTGTAATCCACCATTAGGCCAAAAGTTATGATATGGCTTGGGCTAGGAAGGCTTGCTACAAGTGTCATAAATAGGTTGTATGTGTGACTCATTCCTATGTGTTGGCATGAGATCTAGTGACCAATCAAAAGTGAAATTTCCATCAAACTATGTGTTGAGAAGACTCATGGACATAGACGTAACATTATTCCCCCCTTAAACCAGTTCTGTCCTCAGAACGAGTAACTAGGGAAGATCCAATTTGTATGCTTTTAACTCTTTCCCATGAATCATTATCCTCAATTTGACCAAGCAACCTAAGCAAGCACACAGAGTTATTTCTGAGTACTCTTTCAGGGTCCAAAGGTACATTGAGCGATAAGTCCTCCAAATGGGTAAAATCTTCAATACATCTAATTGTATATAAACTAAATTAACATGATACACAGGATGAGCAGTCGACCAAACCTAAAGATTAAGTTCAAAAGCTAATTCTCAAATTATATATCTCTACACTGAAGTACTATATTGACCTTTAGAAGTATGCTAAGAGATGAATTTTCCTATTGGGCCTGATTCTCTTCAATCTAGTAACATCACCTTCATGTACCCTCAATTTACATGAATCTCTATGTAAAACGTCACCATCCATTGGTAATCAATATCCATGAAGAGGCGATGGAGTCAATTGCTAAGCATAGCACATGGGACTTAGTAGAACCACCAGTTGGCAAGAAATCCATTGGTTGCAAATGGGTATACAGGACTAAGTACCATGCAGATGGAAGTATAGCAAAGCACAAGGCAAGATTAGTGATCAAAGGGTATGCACAGAGTAAAGGGTCGACTATGAGGAGACCTTTGCACCAGTATGTAAGTGGAATACTCTACACCTACTTGTTGCTTTAGCTTCACATTTTGGTTGGTCTTTGCATCAGATCATGGATGTGAAATCTGCTTTTCTAAATGGTGAGTTAGAAGAAGAGGTGTTCATGGATCAACCTGAAGGCTTTGTAGCGAAAGGATAGGAGAATAAAGTATGTCGCTTGAAGAAAGCGCTTTATGGTCTTAAACAGGCACCACCACGTGCGTGGTATAGCATGATTGATGCCTACTTTTGTTTAAAGGGGATGGTGAGAACACATTCTGATCCAAATCTATATGTCTTATGCTTTGATCGTATGGTTGCTTTGATTGCTCTTTATGTTGATGACTTGATTATTACGGGAAATAATGAAGAGATGATAGACATGATCAAGAAAGACCTCATGGAACAATTTGAGATGACAGACCTCAGCCTGATGCATTATCGCCTTGGAGTATAGGTGTGGCAAAAAGGACACAAAGTGGGTTTAACACAGGTGAAGTATGTCAAAGAGTTGTTGCACAAGTTTAGGTTGCAGGATTGCAAACTAGTGAATACTCCTATTGAACCAGGTAAAAAGCTTTCTAAGCTTGATGAGTCACAGTCATTTGATGCTACATTGTATAGGTAGTTAGTAGGGAGCTTGATTTACCTTACTACGACTAGATCAGATATATACTATGCTGTTGCTATTGTAAGTCAGTTTATGGCAGCACCTACGGAAATGCATTGGAAGGCATCTAAGCACATTTTGCGTTATGTAAAAGGCACTTCAGATTATGGCTTGATTTACAGAAAGCATGAGGGTTTACCTGAGTTTTGTGGCTATGTGGATGCAGATTGGGGAGGTGACTATGATGATCATAGATCCACCACAGTTTATGTATTCCAATTTTGTGACAGTTGCTTTTTCTGGTCTAGTAAGAAGTAAAGTACACTTGCTCTATCCACCACAGAAGCAGAGTATAAGGCAATGTGTAGTGCAGCACATGAAGCTATATGGTTGAGACAAATCTTGGAAGAAGTTGGCATGAAGCAGAAAAATCCCACAACTTTACATAGCAATAGTCAAAGTGACATTCAGCTAGCAAAGAATCCAGTGTTCCATGCGAGAACCAAACATATTGAGATTCAGTATCACTTTATACGTGGGAGGCTACTGAATCGTGAAATTCATGTTGTTCATTGTAGTACAGAAGAACAACTAGCTGATATTTTCACTAAGCCACTTGTTGGAGAAAAGTTTGATAAGTTAAGATCAAAGCTTTCTGTACTTAAAGTTTGCTGACTTTAAAGCTATGTATATGATTGTATAAAAAGTAGACTCTACTTTAAGAGAGAGAGTTAGAATTAAAGTAGAGTCACTGTGTTACTGTACCGTGGGTCCTATCAATCGATAAGGATCAGTTGGCCTCGCCATGAGGCAAGTTGACGGGACACGCGTCCCGCCAATGGCAACCTAGGTCATCCATGAGTTTCCTGAGTGAACAACTATATGTATAGTGTAATTTCATTTTGAGAAATACAGTTGCTATATGAGCTTGCTGTGGAGAGTGTTTTCTGTCTGTGTTACTATGTAGCATGATCCGTGTTCCTGTTCAAAGCAAATTCTAAGTCCAACTAGTATACCACCACGTTTAGATCCTCTTCCAAACCATCATTAAGTTAATAAAATATCCTTTCCACAAAAAGAACCATTAATCTGCAAGTAATTGTTCCACACATTAACTGTTCATATATCTATGCACTATGACTAGTTTAAGTATACGATATAAACTCAGTGTCGTAAAATGGCAAAGGCGCGTGAGCGGTAGCGGAAGCTCAAGGATTTGAGCGTGATGTGTAGGAATGGAAACAACAGTTAGCAACAGAAATATTCAAGTAGAAGAATTCATACAAAATGCGCAAATAAACAACACAATAGTGAGAAAAAAAATTTTGCACTCTGATTAATATCAACAGTGAGTACAATAGCTTGAAGTAATAACTTCAGCTTGCTGAGCGTGATAACGCTGGCTATAGAAAACTCTAATTGAAAGAGAAATTCAGTTAACACTTACATAGCTTGATTCAGCTAGTATATATATTTACAAGTGTCGAGAGAAAAATATCTTATGCCTTAACTGCCATTTACTCCAGTTTTTGCATCTGTACAAAGTTGGTAACCGCCCTTAGGATATTTGTTTCTCCAGCTATTTTAGAGTTGATGATAAGTTGGCGACGTCGGTCTACCCACATAAATCAAATGCGAAAAACCCGAAAACCCGAAGGTGCCCTTAGACTGAAGGTATGCAAATCTTGAAGGTGCCCTTAGACTTAAGGTATGTAAATCATGAAGGCGCCCTTAGATTGAAGGCAACAAAGAAGGCAAAAAAAAGCCAAAAAAGACGAAGGTGCTTAAAAAATGGTTTTAAAGTCATTCTGGCCAGTGTGTCGTATTTTTCGCAAAGGCAAAAAGGTGAAGAAGGCGAAAAAAGAAAAAGGTGCGTGCCTTAAGAATGGTCTCTAAGGCATTCTGGCCACTTTGTCTAGAAATGGTTTTCAAGTCATTCTGACCAGTGTGTCATATTTTTTGCAAAGGCAAAAAGGCGAAGAAGGCAAAAAAAAACAAAAGGTGCCTTAAGAATGGCTTCTAAGACATTCTGGCCACTTGGCCACTGTGTCACATTTTTTGCGAAGGTGCCTAAAAATGGTTAAGGGAGAAAAATCTTTAAAAGAGAAAAATGTGAAGGTCCGAAAACATGTAGACGGCCTTCGGTTTTCAGAATGCTCATTACTTGAACAATTTGCTTAAGACTGAGCATAAGAAATCTAAAACTCCCCCTTTTGTGGATCTTGAAAAACTTTGATTATCAGATATAACATATCATTAAATCTGAGATGTTGCTCTTGATAGAGCCTTTGTGAAATAATCTGCTACCATGTAGTTTGTTCTATAGAAAACCAGTTCTACTTCCTTGCTGTGCACTTTTTCTCTAAGGTAATGATACCTTATTTCTATATGTTTGCTTTGAAAGTGAAATATCGGATTGAGAGATAGTGCTATTGTGCTTTGATTGTCACAATAGATTGTTGTAGGAAGTGGTTGTGCAAGGTTCAGGTCTGCAAGCAGTTGCCTTAGACATATCGTCTCTTTTGTTGCATTGGTGGCAGCTATGTATTTGGATTCCGTTGATGATAATGCAACTGAGGTCTGCTTCCGGCTGTTCCATGAGATTGGGCCTTGATTGTATAAAAATACAAATCCAAAAATTGATTTTCTAGTGTCGACATCTCATGCCCAATCCGAATCTATGTAGGCTTGCCTCCGTAGCAGATGCTGAGAGTTTTCGTTGCTTGGATGTACTTCATGACCTTTGTTAGTGCCTTCCAATAATGAGTTAAGCTGACATGAACTAGCTGAGTGTACTTATCGAATACGCAAGGTCTGGTTATGTGCAGATCATTGCGTACATCAGTGAGCCGATGACAGATTAAAACGGGTAGCACTTAATCTCCTCCTTTTCTACCTTAGTTTGAGGAGAATGTTCCTTTGATAGCTTTAGTCCAAGGTCAAGTGGAAACTGAATTGGTTTGCAGTTGGTCATTCCATACTTCTCTAGCACGTTGTTGAGATATTATTGTTGACTGATAAAGATTAGTCTGTTGGGTCGATGTTGTTGAATTTGAATTCCGAGATAGTAGTGGACTGTCAGTCATCTTGTATTCCTGGGCCAGCATGCATTTTGTATCCTTCATCAAATTCAGATTGTTAGTGAATAAGAGTGTATCATCTACGTAGAGAGTGATGATGATGAAGTAATCTAATACAGACTTGAAATAGACATTCGAGTCTGTTGAGTTTGGAATAAAACCATTCTCTATCAAAAATGCATTGATTGTTTGAAACTAGGCTCTGGGTGAGTGTTTTAGCCCATAGAGTGCCTTGTGGATTTTGCATACAAGGTGCTGTTGCTTGCCATTGAGTTCATATCCCTCTGGCTGCGTCATATAGATCTCCTCTTCGATGCTTCCATTGAGGAAAGCGATATGGACATCCATCTGGTGGACTTCTAGATCTGTCGCGGCTACAAAAAAGAAGAGGAGTAGGTGTATCGATGCATGTTTGATGATTGGATTGAAGGTTTCTGAATAACCCAAGTCTGGAATCTAAGAAAAGCTTTTGGCGACTAGTCTGGCCTTGTAAAGATTTATCCTTCCTTTAGCGTCGTACTTTGCTTGAATATCCATTTGCATGAATTTGGTTTTCGGTCCTTTGGAAGCTCAGTGAGTGTCCATGTTTGATTCTCTATAAGAGAATCAAATTCGGTGTCCATTGCTACTTTCCACTGGTCAGCATCAGAAGTAGACATCGCCTCAGCAACTATGTTTGGTGCCTGCATGAAGTAGCAGATCGGATCATCCATAAATTCTGATGGAGGCTGTCTGGACCTGTTCGACATTCTGGGTTGAACTTTGGTCTTTTGATGTGTTCTGACTCATTGTTTGAGTTATTGTCATTATTCAGCAGTTTAATCTCTGGATCGGAATTGACTGGTTGCTCAATCCTTGGATTCGAATTATCAGCGGCTTTTCCATTATGGTCGATGAACTAGTCTTCCACGAAAGTGACATCTCTACTAGTGAATGCCTTCTCGGTATCCAAATTGTAGAGCTTGTATGCCATTGTGGTCTGGGGAATAACTGATGAAAATCATCTTCCTGTTCCTATCATCTAGTTTTCTTCTTAGATCCTTAGGGATCTGAGTGAAAGCAATGTATCCAAACACTCTAATATGTTTGAGTGATGGTTTTGATCCTGTCCATACCTCATAAGGTGTCTTGCGGGGCTTTGGTGATGGATCAATTCTACAAATAGGCGATTGTAGTAACAACTTCTGTCCAGAATTTTTTTTAAAGAGAGGCATGGGGCCATCATGCTCTTGACACTCTCGATGAGTGTCTAATTCTTCCGCTCATATACACCATTGGATTGAGGTGAGTAGTTGGTTGTGTATTGTTGATGTATCTCATTGGCCTTGCAGTACTCCTTGAATTCTGTGGAGATGTACTCTTCGTCTCCATTTGTGCATAGAGCCTTGATCTTCCTCTAGTTCTCGGCAGATGCCTTGAATTGCATGAAGAACTTCGGATTTGTTCTTCAGATAGTAGGTTGCAGTCCTTCGAGAGAAGTCATCGATGAAGGTTAGGAAATAGAGAGCTCCTTCTTGTGGAAGCAGTCTGCATCGAGCCAGAAATGTCGCTATGTACAAGATCAAGCAAGCCCTTGGATGTATGAATTGAGTCTGAACTGAAGGGACTCCTAGCATGTTTGTTGATAGTACAGCTTTTGCATGGAGAAGTTGGCTTGCTGACTGATGGCAGATCTTGTACTAGACCCTACGTTGACATTTGCTGAATAGTGTTGTAATTAAGGTGGCCAAGTCTGAAATGCCATAGCATATCAGTTGATTCAGAAGTGGCTATATGAAGAGCTTGACTGTTAGAAGAATAGCAATGGCTGAGTTTGTACAAATAGCCTTCCAAAATTTGTCAAAAATAGTGCAGCCTTCTGTATCGAATATGACCCTCCGACCTGAATCAATGGTTTTGCTAACTGAGAGCAGATTCTTGCTAGATTTGGAACATGGAGAACGTTGGACAACAACTTGACTTCACCTCTTTTGAATTCAACTCTGACTGTTCCTTCACCTTCGATTGAATGCCATGAGTTTTCTCCAAGTTGCACAACTCGAGAGTGGGTGAATGACTTATAGTCTTTGAACTAGTCGTGATGGTGAGTCATGTATTGAGTTGCTTCAGAATCTAGATACCAGAAATCAATATCCTATTGTTCTCTGACTTTGGTCATGAAAGCTGCTTCATCTTCTTCTTCTTGTTGTTGATTTGAGTGACTGGCTATAGCACTATGTGCTTGTTGTTGGAACTGCTTCTTCTTTTCGTTGTTCTACTTCAAAGTTTGGCAGTCCTTGATTTTGTGACCAATCCTCTTACATTATCTAGAGAAGAGTTTTTGCACTGATTGGAATGATGAAGAGCTTGAATTCAATCTTGAACCGAAATTTGGTCCAGACTGCATGTTGCTCTTTTTGTCAGTAGAGCTTGACTTCGTAGATCTCTTGGATCTATACTTTTGATTTTTTTAGTACATAGCTTGAGGATCCGATCTTGAGCCTGAGGAGGATGCTGATCTTCTGATCTCCTTTTGTAGAAGCAGCGATATTACTCTTTATAGAGTGAGGTGCTCCTGGGTAGAAATTGTCATTACCCAATTTTTGTATTCTTCAGGTAGGCTCGATAATAGAGTCATGAGTGCATTGGAATCGTCTATGACTGAGCCGATTGCAGTCATCTGCTCCATAAGATTTTTGAAAGTGTTGAGGTGACTCGAAACACTATCTGCATTAGACATTCTGAGGGTGAAGAATTTCTTCCTCAGTTAAAACTTGGACGTAACATCTCTAATGTCGTAGAGAGTTGCTAGGATGTCCCATGCATCCTTAGCAATCTGAGCAGCACGTATGTGGCTGATCTGAGTATCCTTTATGTTGGGGGTGATTATGGCAAATGCTTTGCCAACTCTCACTCTCCACTTGGTGATGACGGCTGCATCACCTTCTGGTTTGAGCTCTATGCCATCAGCGATGTCCCACAGTTCTTTGGCTAGAAGAACCTAATCCTACTCCTGGGTCAACCCCAATCCTAAGGATGCTACCAAACAGTATTTAAGACATGGTAGCCGCTAGAAATTTCATTTTTGTTGTTCATTTGCATTTAGTTGTTTTTCTTATTTACGTCTATTGATTCACATAGCTTTTTATTTGTTCTATGACCAATATAGGTTGCAGTTAAGTTTGTGGAGCACATTTAGTTTTATGTGTTAACTATTTTAACGGGTCTATGCTTAGCATAAGTACATAGTTAGAATTTTTTTTAAGGTTACGATGTCAAGTAGTTCTACCTCTTCTATTCCAATAGTTGTAACTCAATACATTACAACAAGCGCATCATCTTCATCTGATATTCCCAATGAAAGTTTTTTTATAAAGCCACTCCTAATTCTCAGCATATTTTTATAAATGATGTGGCATCATCATCATTTACCTGTTCATCTTTTGAAATTCCTGACGCAAGTACTTTTCAAGAAATGATGCCTGTAACTCAACTTGTGTCAAATCTTTTGACCTCGTCCTCCTCTTCAGATACAGGCTCTGCACAATTCGAACATTGTTCTTTTGAACAAGTTGAATCATTGAGTGATGAGTCAAAAGCTTCAATTCACTCAGTTACTGATTCTAGTAAATCAACAGATCCACGTAAGTCTGTTGATCCGCAACGTTCAAGCTTTTCTCATGTTTGTAGGAGACCTTTTCAAAGTGATATTCGTCGTGTTAAATCTAGAAGAGCTATATTCGTTGAAAATCTAGAGCCTTTTGAGGGTCCAATACATCCTTAGGTTGGAGCCAGAATTCCGAGTCATGAAATTCTAACACCTTCTCAACTAGTTCAAGCACCTACTAGTGTCACAGGTTCAGTTTATAGATCAGACTTCAAACAAAAAGAAAAATACAAGAGAGACTTGAGATCCTCACCTGATTTAATGAATCGTCAAAAACAGTTGATTACAAAATATGAGATTTGAAAGGTACGGAATATTATTTGTTGTTTATCTTGTTGTTTGCAAAAGCTGAGTATCAGAAAAATTGAAGAATTAAGATCAAACTTCTTTTTACAAAGTAAGGATGAGAGAAATTACTATTTGTGTGCAATAGTGAGGCCGGATAAAAACTCATTTTCGTACTTTTTAAATGTTTTGGAGGTTTGTCGCAAAGCTTACAAAGCAGTTCATGCAATCGGAAACTCACGGCTTCAACGAATGCATGCACAACTTCAGAAAGACCCAACATTACGGGGATCCTTACAGGGTCAAACTGTTTCTCCAGATGCTTTAAATGCAACTGCTTGACTAAAGCATTTCATAGATGTGCATGGAGAGAAATTGCCTAATTCATTATATTTTCACTTGCCGGATAATTTTACAAAAAGAAATATTCTTGATGTACAAAGAGTTTGCCAAAACCAAAAATGTTCCCTATTTGAGTTACTCATATTTTTTTAGAATTTGAAAAATAGATTTTGGACTGGTAAAGATTCCCCAAAAATCACGAATGATAGTATGCTCCACTTGCGAGTTGTTTAAGTCTGCAAAACAACTTGCAAAGACCAATGATGAGAAAGATAAATATTAATCAAATTTGTCATTCATTTTAATACTTTTCGTTTTGAAAAAATAGAAGTTGCAATCTTTTTTAATATCATTATGGTATGATCTTTACTCTATTAAATAAGTGAATCATTGTATTTTAAGTGGATGCTGCAAAAGCTCTTCAACTAAATAGAGATCAACAAACAGTTGAAAGACAAAAGTTGGCCAAGCATCAAAAGAAATGTTTGGAATGTCCACAAAAATATTTGGGCCTTGTTATTGATGGCCTAGATCAGAAAAAACAATGTTGCCTCATTTTATCAGAGTGTCTAAAAATTTGAATGAGGCAGATTTTATTCAGGTTCATCTTGTTGGAGCACTTGTGTTTAATGGCACTTTGGAGTCCAAGGTCTTTTCTAATTATCCCAATGTTCGAAATGATCCAAATTTGACGATCACCATTGTACATAAGATATTTTGCGAATTTGGTGAAAATCTTTCAGAAATACTTTATTTGCAGTTTGACAACACTGCTAGGGAAAATAAAAACCAAACTGTTTTGGCATACTTGTCCATGCTAGTGGAGAAAAAAAAATTCAAAAAAGTAAAAAATAGGATTTTTGTTGGTAGGACATACCCACGATCAAATTGATCAAATGTTTAGTTGCCTTTCTAAGAGGTTGAGATGCAAGAAAGCATTTTCTTTACCAGTGCTTCAAAGCATTGTTGAGGAATCGTATGTGCCAAAGCCAAACGTGTCATTAATCAGACACACATATGATTTTCGTGATTATGTTAAGGCATCCAATGAAACAGAGCGATGCGTAGCTAATATTAATGATATTAGCTTTCAGCACCAGTTTAAAATCAAATGTAATGAATCAAGCATTATACTATTATGGGGCAAACTATTTTCAAATTCAATTTCATGGCTACCTCTTGAAGGAGTTCGATTTTTGCTTAACATTCCATCGACTCAAATCAAGCTTGTTGTGTTGTCCCCCTTGAAGTCCTTGCTAGAAGAACAAAAGGCGCAAAGAGAACATTTTGAGATTGATCCATTTGCCTCAGTAATTTTTTTGGAATCAAGTATTCAAGCAGCTTATCATTTTTTTGATGAGTTTGATCAGCATTGGTGGATGGACTTTTTCGAGGAACAAAAAATCAGTTTGCTCAATCTTGAACATACATCAACAACTGAAGAATTTCATTGGCCTCATAAATTAGGAACATCAACTACAACTGTCGAACCTTCAAATCTTCCTCGAGATAATAATTTCTTGCAGCTTGTGCAAGGTGAGAAACATGAAATTTATGTGGGTTCAAGGAAGAATAGGCAAAGTGTAGATCTTTTGTCTGTAGCTAAGATAGTCGATACGGGCATGTCAATAACCTTCACGGAGAACTCTTGTAAACTGTTCGAGAAAGATTCCTGATAACCTGGTTGCTAAAGACAGCAGAGAAGGAAATTTGTATCACCTGAACATTTGAACAAGAATTGAACAAGTCAATCAAACTCAAGAATCAGCAGATGTACTGTGGCACAAAAGGCTATGTCATATGAACATGGAAGCCTTGTACCAAGCCAATAAAAGTCAGAGAATTCAAGGAGTCGAAATCAAAAGTAGAGATATTCGAACTACCTGTGAATCTTGTCTTAAAGGCAAGATGACTAGAACACATTTCAGTAAGGATGTTTATAAAGCAACTAAGGTGCTTGAAATTGTGCATTCAGATATTTGTGGACCATTCAGAGTATTGTCATTGGGTGATGCAAAGTACTTCATTACATTTATTGATGACTTTAGCAAGTTCGCTGTAGTATACTTTATTTGTACCAAATTTGAAGCTTTCGAGAAATTCGTTGAGTATATGAATTGGGTTGAGAAGCAGAGAGGCAATAAGCTGAAGCAAATTCGCACAGATCGTGGAGGTGAGTACATTTCTAACGAATTCATAGCTTACTATACTGATCAAGGTATTATGCACACGAAGACTGCATCTTACACACCTCAGCACAATGGAATAGCTAAACGAAAAAATCGTACACTGATGGAAGCTACAAAGGGTGTATGATGGCTCATGCGAAAGCACCAAAACAGTTGTGGGCAGAAGCAGTGGCTACATCAAATTATCCTCAAAATCGTATTCTAAAATCTCGAATACCAGCTAAAACTCCTCATGAGATATGGTGGAATTCGAAGCCAAATCTTGCACATATTTGGACATTTGGATGCGCAATGTATATGCACATACTAGATAAGCTGAGAAAGAAACTCGATAAAAAGATAGAACAAGGTTTTTTGGTAGGATTCGAGTTACATTCGTCATATTATCGTGTTTATGTACCCGAAACTGGCAAAATAAAAGTTGTTCAAGATGTTAAGTTTGATGAGACAAAATACATAGCAGACAATGATCTAGTCGGCTATGAAATTCTCAAAAATTATTATGAGCTGCCAATGACAACAGTTAAAAAACAAGCAGAAGATGAAAGAGAGTTACCAGATCCAGAGGGAAGTCAAGATCGAGTGTCTGACAGACTTGAATCGCCAGCTCGAATTCCAGCAGAAAAGCTCAAATCAGAATCGAACTCGAAACCACCTGCGAGAAGATCAGACAGACAATGAAAACCACCAGAAAAATATGGTCAGGATGTTTTTAATATGGCCATCGAATTTTGTGGAGAACCTCAAACATTCGAGGAAGCTGTAGATGGACCAGATAAAGTTCGCTGGATTCGATACTTTCTCACCGGTAGTCAAACATACATCAATTCGCTTGTTATTTACGTATGCAGTGGCTCATGATCTAAAAATCCATATTAAGGATGAGAAAACTGCTTTCCTGCATGCAGAATTAGAAGAAGACTTATTCATGGACCAACCACTTGGTTTTGTAAGCCAAGAATATCCAAAATATGGATGTCACATGAATAAAAACATTTATGGTCTCAAACAAGCTGTGAGACAATGATATAGAAAGAAGGACAAAGCACTACGTTCCATAGGCTTCAAACCTCTATTTGCTGAATCAAATGTCTATATCAAGCATGTCCAAAATGAAATAATCATTCTAGCTGTTTATGTTGATGACATGCTTATCTTCTCAAGAAGAGATAAGTTAATTTCAGATGTCAAAAGAGACATTTCTAAAATATTTGATATCGCTGACCTAGGAGAAGCTAAAATCTATCTAGGCTTGCAGATCGTGAGAGACTTTGAAGGTGGTAAGTTGTATCTTCATCAACAAAAGTACACTCAAAAGATCATTGAAGACTTCAACATGCTCGAATGCAAAGGTGTGCATACTCCCATGATACCTGGAACAATACTGAGCAAGGCAGGTTGTCTGCAGACTCTTGAGGAAGAGGAATGAATGGCCAAAACACCCTATCGTAGGCTAATTGGATCATTGTTATATCTAGCAAACAACACCAGACTTGATATAGCGTTTGTAGTATACAGGTTGAGCCAATATAATCAGAACCCATGATCGTTACATTGGAAGTTGGCAAAGAGAGTACTACAATATCTCTAGAAAACAAAAGACTATGGATTGTGTTATTCGAAGAAAGTTGGACTTCACATCGAATCTTACAGTGATGCAAGTTGGGAATCCATGAAAGATGATAACAAAAGTATTTCAGGAGGTTGTACTCTAGCATCTGGCGCAGCCATACTCTAGATTAGCAAGAAGCAAACAACAATAGCTCAATCTTCTTGTGAAGCAGAATATGTAGCAGCAGCCAGGATGGCAAATGAGCTGATCTAGATTAAACAAATATTGGAAGGATTTGATGAATCTAGTTCTGAACCTTATGTTTTGTTAATGGATAACACTTCAACAATCTATCTTACGAAAGATCCTGTATCTCACTCAAAAGCGAAGCACATAGCTATCAAGTATCATGTGATTCGGGACTTAGTCGAGAAGAAGATACTGAAGACAGTCTTTATAGCCATAGAGGAAATGACAGTTGATATCTTTACAAAGCCACTAAGTAAAGCTTTGTTCGAGAAACAACGAAGAAGATTGGGGTTAATCCAATTGCCACTTTGAGAGGGAGCTGTAGAACAACTGATTAGACAGATCTTGATTCTACCAACAAAGCGCGCAGTTTACTTGACAACAGATGAGAAAGAAACGAACGTGAACTTGAAACATTTCTATTCGTGACCAACTCGAAAGAATTCGTGAAATTTGTCTTGCAGTCAACTCGAAAAATTCGCGAAACAGATTCTTGTGGAAGTTCGTGGCTTTCTTGTTGAAGCTCAAAAGATTCGCGAACAGAATTTTGTCGCGAAACTTTCTATTTCTTGTTCAAGGCTCAGATGTTGTGAAATTGTCGCGAACAATTCGCGAAATCTTTTGGACTGCTCTTCAAGCTCACCTATCGCGAAACTATCTCGAACAATTTGCGAAATATTCTAGATTTTTTCTTCAAGCTCAAGAATTGTCATCTGTCGCAAACAATTCGTGAAAGACAAAAATGTCACAAAGAGACAAGTGTCCGAGTTTCATGTCAAGCGGAGCTCTACATCAAAGATCTTACAAAGTTTTTAAAAGCAGTATTGATCGAATTTTCTAGAATTCTTCAATATCGAATCGACTCGAAAATTCTATATTTTTTGAGTTAGTATATATTTTCGAGTTATTATTTTCCGAGTCATTGTACATTTTTTGATACTTGTAAATTTCGATCATGTCTGACCCAACGACTTTGCGTTGACGGTCCGCCCACTTTGACGTACATGCTCAAAAAGATGAAACATTTCATTGCTACAAAGACTAAGGTTGAAGTAACAACATATTGTAATAATATTATTATTTTTTTATTTGAAAGATTTCCAAATTATTGTGAGATATCACAATCCAACTTGACTATATGATTTTGGACTTGTAAACTCTTTTGGTTTCTTTTAACGTGAAGGTGACCTACAGAACTTAACTGTTAGAATGTATACAACATTTGTAGTGAGGGTAGGCACTAATTCTAGTAAAATGGCTTGAAAGAGAAGGAAGTAATGCCTTCATGGCCCCAAATAGTAAGCAACATTGAACTCACTTTTCCAAAGAACATGTAGTAGGTCCTTATGAATCTGAGAGAGAAACTTCAACAACATGACCTCAAAGAAAAGGGTTTCAAACTTCAATCATATTCGTATGTGTCCATAAGGGGACTCAACTTGGGTGGGAAAGCCCACAATCCAAGTTCTTATTTCTCGCCTTACAAATTCTTGTATACAATTTCATATAGAGAATTTCTTAGATGTTATTTTAAGTATTAGGAATGAATATAGTTTAGATTGCATAAACTCACCTATCATTTGAAAAGAAAACACGTTTGAACTTGTTTAGGATCTAGAGTAGCTTGAAATGAATTCTCAAGAAGAGGGTTCAATCACTTCACCCAAATCAAGGCATCAAAAGTATTTTCACTAATTGATACATCTATTTTGTCATTCCAAATGGAAGGCACACCATACATATAGTGACAAATTCTAACTAGCCATGACAATCTAATCTCATGATTATGACAAACATATCACATATTTACTTCTAAATTACACCCACTAAAAGTTGATAGTAGCATAGTTCCTAGCTATTACTTGAAAATAATGCCCATTCACTCTTATGTATGATATGGATTAGCTTGAAATAAGATTTCAATGAAATAAGATTTCAAGAAGAATATTCATCACTTTAAAATCAAATTAAAGCTTTGAAAGCCTTTACATTAATAGATATATCTATTCCATCATTTCAGTTGGATGCCATGCCATGCATATGGTGACAAATGTTTACTGGTCATGACAATTTAGGCTTATGATAATGAGATTTGAATTCCTTTAAAATGTTGTGATAGCTCTAGTTGAGTAATTTTCACATTATATTTTAAACAAAGATCTTTCCACGAACTTCCCTACTTAAAGCATTGTGTCTTATTTGTCAATTATGCATGAGTGATATGTTGACTACATCTATTTGAGAACTTATCTAGTGAAGATGTGATTTGGGCCAATGATTTACCATGTTTGAAGTGATTAAAGAAAGTCCCCCTCTCATCAGGTGATGCCTAAGAACAAACTTGCAAGAGTCAAAATTCTTATTGACTTTTTCCTCTAAACTTCTGTCATGATGTTCTTAGACATTATATGGCAATTGCCTTGATGCCACATGTTTGATATTTACCAAATTACTTTTGAGATATGCATGGTAGTTTATCCCAATATAATATTCACTAATAATAATGACATAAAATATGTTTGGTGCCTCATTAATAGTAATTTTAATTGTACAATAAAATTTGGAGATATCAAGTGAATAACTTGAGCTCCATTTGTAACTAAAGATGGTAATGCATAGCTACCCAATGTATTGTTGTAATGTGAATTCATTGACAATGGATAACTTATAATTTCATATTGGATGCAACTTAAGATGCTTATTTGTACACAATCATCACTCATTTTGCACATCAATCAATCAATTAGTCAATGTTTTGTTTCATATAATACTATATTTCTAAGCTGTAATAGTATGATGGCTATGCCACTTCCACCAAGTCCAATGGTTTTGTATCTATTCAATTACTCCACAACCATTGCATAATGCATCCAACTCCACTAAACCTTGTTCATGGTTTTACTTTATGATGTTGAGATCATCATTGGTTTGGAGAATATGTTTTCTACTTGACATAATCTTTTCTCTCAATGTTTGAATATCCTTATTCTTATTCTTATTCTTATGCAATTCTTGTTTAATAATGAGCCTTTTCCTAAAAACATGAAGACGTATATGACCAAAAGTCTAGCAGTGAATGAGAGACACCGTCTTTTAGAATATTTAACCAAAAACAATCTATATACATAAAAAAATTTCACCCTTTGTTTCATGTTAAGTTAGCCTTGATTCAACTAATTGGCTATCCAACATCCTTCTCCTTCCCTTATGGTCAATAGGTAGAAATATTAGCTTCCTTTTAAAATGGTTAACAAGATGAGATTTTTTTTTGGTAGCTCGGGATATTTCAAATATGTTGACTTGATGATTTGAATAATTAGATTATGATTTACTCTACTCAACAAACTCTACCATATTGTTCTCTTCAATAAAAATTTATAATTGTCAAACTACTTGCTTGATGAGACAAATTTAAGTAGTGTGAAATATTCAATTACATTCTAAAAAATTTGCACTCATCAAACAAAATAATTGCATCATAAGCAACTAGTTTCACCCACTAAATATGCTTTCTCTTCCTTTCGTTCGTACTTCTCTATTTCGTCTCCATATCAAAGAGCCATTGAAACATGTGGACTAACCGATTTATGGTCATCTTTATGAGTGGCTAGTAATGTATTTCTAGTTCTCTTAAGAGCAAGAAATAGCTGCAACAATTTGACTTTGACAGGTTTGGCTTGTGCGCAAACAAGATGGACATATTTTTCCATACTAGGTGGGAATCGGCAAAGCAAAGCTTGATATAAGTTGTAAGGAGCATCTTAAACACCTCAGAAAGGTTTTTCGACTGCTTAGAAAGCATGAACTTCATGCTAAAAAACCTAAGTGTGAATTCTTCGTTGAAGAAATAGCTTATTTGGGTCACATTATCTCGGCAAATGGGATTAAGATGGACCCCATTAAGGTTAAAGTCATACTCAGTTGGCTGAGACCTCAGAATATTTTAGATCTACGGGGTTTGGACCTACTATAAAAGGATGTCACTCGTGGAGAGAGTCATCTTCTCTCTTCTCTATCTCATTTCATGCTTATACATGGTTCTCTTGGGTTCTACTATCCATTGGTGCACTATCTTGGTGATTGCTTGCAATTCTATGTGTAGAATGATCTATATTTGCTATTCTTGGATCCACACGTGTGAAATACAGTAGTTGCTGGTTTTGTACGGACAGCAATAGTACATAATCATTTCATTCAAGTTTGATCAAGTTCTATTAGTGTTTGCATCTCAAATTGAATGAAAAGAGGAGTTCATTCTTAATAGAACTAGGTTACATGAATAGATTATGTGATATGCTAAAAGAAAATTGTAAGCATCTAAAGAACCAAAAATGTAGAAATGCCAAGATGGATAGGCTACTCATAGGTGGTGACGTTCTATGCTAAATAGTAGTGAAGTTATATTCCACAACTCCATATGAGCACATTATCAATTCAAAACTATTGGAATGTCAAAAAATAGACACTAAATTCTAGTACAAAAGAAATAGAGAGCCGATGAGTCATCTCTCTCACCAAAAAGAAAAAAGAGACTAGATTGCTTAGCAAAGAAGAATTGTAGGAATGTTGTTTTGAAGAAAAATGATGAATTGCTTCTCTGTAATTATGTGCTTATACTACACAATTATAGTGATACTATATTTCAGCTCTTTCAAGCTATAAATTCTTCTACTGAAATTTGAAAAATAGCTATGACAATTACGTGACTTTGGGCTTAGACCTGACAGCTTCAATTGCAAGCAAGAATTTTTTATCAAAAATCTAAATGTTAATAAAAAAATAAGCATGAGTTCATAAAAAAAAGCTTGTAGAAAATGAGCCTAAATGTCATCTTCTAATAGTGAGTTAAAGCATCAACATTTCAATGAAATTTGCATCAAAAGTGTCAACCTAGTTGCACAAATTGAAGCAATTCTAACCACCATAAATTGTTTGATCAACTTGACATGAAAAGTGAAAAGGAAAAAGCCTTTATTGCCCATAATGTTAGCAGTGTGCTTTAGAACCTGACGATATATATATATATATATATATATCTCAACCTCATGCCCAAGTCAATTCAGAATGCGTCTTCAAAGCTCAAGACACATTGTGCAAATTTTCTTATTCCGTAGTATATTCAACTACCAAAGATAAAGACTTAAACTACACTCAATTCAATGAACACCAATGATACCTTTGAAATATCCAAAGCTATGATAAAGAGAGTACGAGAATTCAAAATTGCAAAGTTTAAGATATTCTTCATCGAAGTCATGCAACAAGTCCATCCTTTGATATGCAAATTCAAAGGATCTCAATCCCTCATATGCGCAAAATGTAATGTCAATGATGAATATTTTCTCACATGTTCTTTTTCTATATTTGAGAGGATTTTCACTAATGTTTTATCTAGGAATTCTTGTATGTCCATCATCAAGCCCTCTACAATTTTAGACTTTATACAAGAACTTTTAATATTCATTAACATAGATTCAGTTGATTTACTTGTCAATATACAACCCAATGTCTTACCAATTGATCCATTATCTCTTATATTTTGGTTTGCAACTAATGCAGACCTGCATAGAAAGAAAAAAAATCAGAAAATAGTTTAATGTAGTAAAAAATAAATCCACTCAATTAATCAGTTGATTGAAATTTCATGCACGGATCCTTCTATTTCAATAACCTCCTCTTGAGAAATTTTGAATATCCTTGCAAGATTGTTGCTTTCGTTTATAATTCTTAGACTTCTTTGTCAATAGTTCCACATCTTTCAATAATTTTATATTCTTCAAATGAATAGAATGCAATATTACTTGCATTTGTTCAGGTTCTACTGTAAGATCAGAAATAACTTTTTGGAATGACTCATGATTTGTTCGAAGATTTGTATTTTCTTGCAGCAATTTTTATATTGCACACACTCCCTATCATGACAGTAAGAGGACATACATCTGACCTGACTTTTCAAGATCTGAATCCTCTGTATTAAAAATGTATTTTTATAATTTTGTAGTCTTTCACAATATCCCAAGAAACCATTATGCCCATTACATATCCATATGACTAACTGAGTTATTGAGGAGAAGACAAGATGCTGTAGGGTATTAGGATCTTTAGGATACAAAGACCCATCTTTCCACATATCCAGATTTTTTTTCCTTCCTTCAGTCCAAAAATAAAAGGTCTTCAGCAAATATTGTTGATCCTTTGACTCCTCTATTCTGTAAAGGTGCCAAGTTAGAGTGAATGTCCAAATGAAGACGATACAAAATCATCATTTTTAAAAGTACAAAACTAGTCACAAGCTTCAGAGTAATCCAAACAGAAATACTACAAAAGTATTTGAATGCAAATATTTTCTTACCTGATGCAAAAACACCAATTTTGATGTTTGCTTCTGTAATGATGATTCCATCCACTTTCAAATATGAAGATGGAACTCATGTTTTGATTTCATTGTGAAGATGGTGTTGAGATTTTGATTTCAATGTCAAGATGGTGCTCATATCTGGTTTTTAATGTCTAGATGGCACTCATATTTTGTATTCAATGTGAAAATGGTGCTCATATTAATTTCAAAAGTCAAGAGAGAGAAAATTAAACTGTGGCTAGATAGAATGTAACCATTAATATAGTCAATTTGCTTAACCATAACTGTAGACGAGCTAGTCATACCATTGGGAGTGGTGTACGCTTTGGGAGTGGTGTGGGCAAGCAAATAAAGAATATTGTTTTTTCTTTATTAGACTTTTTTTTTTCTCATCCTATGTGGCATTTCTTATAGGGTCTTTTCTGGTTTGGAACTCCTCTAATATAAGGCAATGCAGACTAATGGTGGAGGAGAATTCATTTCGACTAGATTCAAAGACTATTGCAAATCCCATTGCATTCTGATGTAGTTTACCACTAGCTACTCTACATAGTTGAAATAGAGTGGCTGAATGTAAAAATCGTTGAAAGTGCAAAAAATATGATTCTACATGTAGGTTTATTGAAGACTTTTTGGATAGAAGCCATCTCGATAGCTTCATATCTGTAGAATCAACTTACAACCAAAGTCTTATTTGACAAAACACTCGAAGAGGTGTGGATAGGCTCAAAACATTCGATAAAGCATTTTCGAACTTCTAGTTGTATTGCTTTTGCACATATTCTAGTAAAACTTCATAAGAAGCTAGATTCCACTAGTTCGGAGTCTATCTTTGTTGGATATTCTTTGAGTCATAAAGCTTATAGGATCTACAATCTAGTGACTAAGAAGACTATGTTTAGTAGTACGTTGTAAAGTTCGAATCTCAATTCTAATTAGAAGACGAATGGACACATCCATAGCAATAGAAACCAGATACACCAGTTCCTCAAAGATTGAATTGACACAGTTTTTCTCCCAACAAATTTATCAATAATGCTATAGCAACTTGTTATTTTGTCGATGAGCCAGTCTATTATTCTGAGACAATTTCTAGTCTGGATGCAGATCCGTTGAAATGAGTGATGGACAAAGAGTATCAATCTCTTATTAAGAACCAAACATGGACTATTAGGGCCCTGCCTATTGGAAAGAACATCATCTCTTGCAAATGGATTTATCAAATCAAATACAAAGTTGATGGATCGGTTGATCGATGGAAGGCAAGGTGAATGCTAATTATTCAAAAACTTGTGGTCCTGTGGATCAAACTCTTACTTTCATTTGCAACAATGGCACTAGAAGATTCACTAGATGGATGTCAAACAACATTTTTACATGAGATGACATTTATATGTCTCCAACCAGAAGGCTACGAGTTGGAGGGTAATACACATTAGGTATGCAAGCTTCAAAAAGTTTTTTGTGGACTTAAATAGTCATCTCATGCTTGGTTTTATCAAATTAACAAATTTTTTATTCAACATGGCTTTATACAAAGTTCAGTTGTGTAATGTCTATTACAAATTAGCAGAATTCTCTTTTGTTATCATTACATTATATGTTGATAACACATTACTTTTTAGTCATATACTTTATAAGCTTTATGACAACTAGAGTAGCCAATATAAGTCTTTCCAACTAACTGACCAAGTTTCTTTCTCAAATTAGAAAAAATATGTACATACCACACACAACAAAAAACTCATAGATGTTTTAAGCTTGGCTTGTTGCCATAATAATTTTCAAAGAGAGTTTTGGAGTCCATAGAATTAGCGCTTGAATAATTTTGCAAATAATAAACATTATAAATAACTTTAGCCCTTAATTTCTTGGGTAGCTAAGCATTTGATAGCATAGTCCCTATTGCATCCAAAAGTGTTCAATTCTTTTTTGCAGCTACTCCATTTTTTTGTGTTTTGTGGCTCATAGTGAACTGATGATGTATACCACAAGAAGCAAAATAATCAAACATTTTGTTTAGCATAAATTCTATCCCACAATCAGTGTGTAGGGCCTTGACCTTCCTCCTAGTTTGTGTCTCAACATACTATTTGAATTCTTTGAAACTGTTAAATGCCTCAAACTTGTTCTTGATGAACATTGTGTTAGTAAATTTGGAATAGGCATTTATGAAGGTGATAAAATATAGTGTGAAATTGAATAATCGATCTTTAATCTACATCCATTCATCTAATCAGTTCTGCAGTTTACAAACGACCTGCAGAAATACACAAAAACAGCTAACAATTGGGCTCGACAATGACAAAGAGTATCGAAGGTGTTCAAACTATTGAATGTTAACATAACTTGTTTCCACTTGTTGTGAAGCTAACGACTTGCCCTAAAGATTTTTGCAAGTAGTTTCCAAGAAGCCCAATTAAATAAGTGACAACACAATATGGCTTATCTCCAATTGTGATATGTGACCAAAAAGTTGTCTTCAACTATCTTTTGGATAATAAACAACATTCATAACTAGTATAAATAGTTGATCACTTTCTAGGTTAACTTCTTCCCCTTTTTCAAATTGATCCTGGAGATTAATATAGTGTATTGCTAGAAACACTTACTTTTTATTGGCAAAAGTGTCAGATAGAGTCAATCAGATACTCAGAGATAGTTTCGAGTATGCGGCTGCATTCGCTATTAACACGATGACATTTGTTTTGGAACTTTAACCTGAAAAAGAGTGATTTTTTTTTATGTTTTTTAATGGTCCTAGTTTTAGGCCAAAATCATGGATTTTTTTAATAAATCTCTAGATTTTAAATAAAGAACTACAAGTTTTTGTTGCAAACTTCATAAAATCATCATAATTCCAAATGAAATAATAATTCAAGAGAACAAATGGTTTTTGAAACTCGAAATCCCATTGAATTACAAAACAACTTAAAATTATATTTGCACATTCTTTTTTTTAAAGTACATTTTCTAAGAAATTTTTACTGATGCCTCTCAATTCAGAACTTGTCATATTCTCAACACTCTTGTTTTCAGCTGATGAAGTGGCAGACCCGTCTTCTTCAATTCCTCAGAATCCACATCTAATGTTGACAACAAACCTTGTAAATCAACTTTCTCTGTTGATGATGAGTGGAGGATGATGGTTTTTCCAGTAATCCAAGTTGTTCTTTCAATATAGATATAGTTGACTTTCGTAGATGATTGGTCATTGTTAATTCAAAATTAAATGCCAAAACATCTACATCCTACAGATTCAAATCGTTGACTCTTGGTTGATTTTTTGGCGGTTGATTTTTTGGCAAACTCTTTCTCTTGTCATTTTGATCTACTTGCAACATTTTGAGTTCGTACCTTCCCAAAGAAGCATTCGTTGAAATGGTACGCAACCAATAAACATGTAGTACTTTTGTTTGATTGCTATTTTGAATAAAACCAAGTACTTTGACAATCCAAAATTGATGTCCTTCACAAGAGTAAGGACATAGAGAACTTCCTCTAGTTTCTTGTCTCCTTGACTCATGTCTAGCCATAATACACCAGTTCCATACACCACGTGTTTAGAACCATCTCCAAGTATAATGAATCTCGAATAGTTCGTCTTCTTGTACTCAGACAAAATTTGTTTCGAGGAAACAAAATGTGAGGTGGCTCTCGAATCAAGTACTACTTCTTGAATTGAATTAGATGAACAACATAGATCAGCATAAGCTGCTGAATTTCTTGTTGCCTTGTCTTCTCTGCTGCTCTGGAGCATTCTGCTTTGTCTTCAACAAAGGTTTAAATCTAAAGGTTCGCTTCAATTCTATGCCTTTTTCTTTCTGGGATTCTGATTACAGTCTATTGCTGCATGACCCGTTTATGACAATGAATGCATTCAATCTTTGGATTTAACCAACACTTTTCTTCTATATGATCTGATCTTCTACATCTGTTGCAGATCTTCTTATCACCAGAATTCTTCTGTTGTTTTCCATATTGTTGTTCATTAGTCTTAGACTCATTCGTCTTAGATGACTCGCTCTTAAACTTAGACTTCTTAGAAGATTTATTCTTCTGAGTAAATAGAGCATTTTCTGAATCACCATTGTCATCATAGCGTTCACGAGCTTCTACTTCCTCCTTCACTCCGTCTATTGCCTTTTGAATTGTCATTGTCGCATCTTTCGCCAATAAGGTTCGAGTTCTGTGGGATGACCTGGGTAGGGCTCGAAGAAAACAACTAAGCTGTTTTTCCTTAGAAATTGTATTTTCTGCACCAAAATTTTGCAAGGAAATAAACAGATCTTTAATCTTTCGCACGAATGTGTTCAGGTCTTTGTCGTCCCTCTGTAGGTAATAATTGGTCTTCCAAAAACATGATCTGATTATGAGATCGAGTCTCATTCTTGGTTTGCAATTCTTCCCATAAATCCTTTGTGTTTGAAATTGATGTAAGATCTAGCATAATATTGTCATGCACTGAAGACGCAATAATTGCTATAGCTTTGTCATTTTTCATTAGAAATCTAATGGTTTATGACAGTTGATATTCAAATAGACGCTCTGTTTCCAAGCTCGAATAAATTTTGTTCGTGAATATTTCGCGACAGTCTGTCTCTTTGTTTCAGCTTCGTGTTTCGTGAATTGTTCTTGACACTTGTCTCTTCGCGACATTTTCGTCTTTCACGAATTGTTCACGATAGATGACAATTCTTGAGCTTGAAGAAGAAATCTAGAATATTTTGTGAGTTGTTCGAGATAGTTTCGCAAGAAGTGAGCTTGAAGAACAGTCCAAAAAATTTTGCAAATTTTTCGAGACATTTTTGCAACATCTGAGGCTTGAACAAGAAATGGAAAATTTGCGAATCTTTTGAGCATCAACAAGAAAGCCACAAGCTTCCACAACAAACTGTCTCGCGAATCTTTCGAGTTGACTGCAAGACAAATTTCATGAATCCTTTTGAGTTGGTCACGAATAGAAATATTTCGAGTTCGCGTTTGTTTCTTTCTCATCCTTTGTCAAGTAAACTGTGTGCTTTGTTGCTAGAATCAAGATCTGTCTGATTAGTTGTTCTACAGATTTGGAACATGGAGAACATTGGACAACAACTTGATTTCACCTTTCTAAAATTTGATTCTGACTGTTCCTTCACCTTGAATCAAATGTGATGAGTTGTCTCCAAGTTGCACAACTCGAGAGCGGGTGAAAGATTTATAATCTTTGAACCAGTCTTGATGGTGAGTCATATGTTGAGAGCATCAAAATTGCTTTTGATAGAGTAATTTGCTCCTAGGTCAAAATTATCATGACCCTTTTCATAGGCTTCAGGAAGACTCGATAGTGGAGTCATAACAGCATCGAAATCTTCAATGACTGAGCCAATTGCAGCCACTTGCTCCATAAGATTTTTGAAAGTGTTGATATGACTTGTAATTCTTTCTGCTCTAGACATCTTCAGGTTGAAGAATTTCTTCCTCAAATGTAACTTGGAAGTAACATCCCTAATATCATGTAGGGTTGCTAGGATGTCCCATGCATCTTGGTCGTTTGAGTATTACATATGTGAATTATCTATGTATCCTTGATATTGAGAGTGATCATGGCAAATGCCTTGCCATCTCCCAGTCTCCATTTGGTGATTATGGTTGCATCACCTTCTGGCTTGACTTCTGTGCCATTAAGAACATCCCATAGTTCCTTGGCTGATAGTATGATCTTCATTTTGAATTGATTGATTGACACACCTATCCAATGCAAAACTAGTCACCAAATCTTGATCTAGATTAGCAAACTATGATCTAACAACCAAGAGCAATCAAATAGAATGATCAAATATGGGAATCCAACCCCACACACATGTGGTATGGCCTCCAAAATGGCCTATTATCATAGAATTCTAGTAATCAAGTTTGGATTGCAATGCAAACACAAAATAGTGAAGAAGCTCAAGATTGCCAATTTGCTCTCAAAAATTCTAAGGCATTACTATTGGAATGGTGAATAGTATGTACAAAAGCTCTTCCCCACCTCAAGCTAGGTGAAAATCTAGCATGTAATAAGGAAGATAATTGAGCATTTTTTTTTTCTAACTTGTCAATCTAACCTAACCCTAGAGTTTTGCCAAGTTGGTGGTTAGGTAGATCAACCACCTCCGTGATTCAAGGAATTTGGCCCTATAATTTAGGAATTATGACCAAACAAGTCTAACTAACCCTATGAATGAGATTTAAACTACTTTGACCTCAAATAACACATGCCAACATGGATTCACACGTGTGGGACCCACCTATGTACAATTTACATGGTTTTGATCAAGCTAGATTTGCCAAATTTTGGCATTTTTCACAGTCTTCTTTAAAGCCAAATTTTATGACTTCAAGCAAAAATAGCCAATGTAGGAGTTTTTCCCAACAACACCAATCACATGTAATATGTTACAACCTATAAATGCCACTAAACCACCTATAAATGCCAACCTATAAATGCCACTAAGCCACCAACTAATATTTTAATGGTGCAATAGGGGCAGCCACCTACACAAAAGGAGCCAATAATTCTCAAAAGGTCTACAAGAGAAATACATGAGCTCGACCACTTTATTCCTCAAGTATTCATGAGGCATAATTAACCAACAATAGTGGCAAAAACTTTATCTAACTTAGATGCTAAAAATTGGCATAAAGTCACAGAGGCTGAACATACTTCATTAATGAAGAACGAGACTTGGAGTCTTGTTGATCCTCTTATGAATGCCAAGATTATTGATCCAAAGTGGATATTCAAGCTCAAGCTTAAACCAGTTGGATCAATATCCAAATGGGAAGCTAGATTGATTGTTATAGGCTATAAACGAACATGTGATATAGATTGCACTGAGACATTCAGTCCAGTGGTAAGGCATACAGACCCTACTGGCTATAGCAGCTATATGTGTTGTTATTTGTTAGTTCTCATATTACTAGATTGATAGTTGTTATTAAGAATCTTTGTGCTTGATTTTCATAACAATTGTATCTAAATTTTTTCGTAATGATGTGACATTACTCTCACAAATAGGACACAAATAATCAGCAAAATCAACCACAAGTTTTTTTTGCAATTATGAGCTACCAATCTGGTTTGAAACTCGACCATGATATGAAAATGTTTCCAAACATGCCACAAAACAGCTTCATGTCAACAATCATAAGAAAAAACACCCTATTGGGTCATACACTATTGGAGTTGAGCAACCAACTAATCATGCCATTTTTAGACCAAATTGTTATTACAAGGATAGCAAATAGATTTGTCAATTATGTACTCATCCATTCTTATAAGTGCACCATGTTACTTGTGGTTTATTAGCTTTCTAGAGCGGCTCAATAACAGGCAATTAATGTTCTATTAGCATATACCAACAATGATTCTCCCTCATTAGACATGGAAATAGATTTACCAATACAACATAAACCACTTTTGTACCTCATAAAAATAGAGGAGATCCAAGAGGAAACAATAAGTAGCTAGCTCCTCATTAGGAATCATGAGCTTCCGTATTGGGGCATTATGCTTATTGGTTTCCAAGGGGAGGCTCGAACCTAGGACCAAAGAAACTTTGGATGCCAAGCTAACCAGTTGAGCCAACCCCGTTGGGTGGGAAGGGCATTATGGCCATAATGGCCTAGGCATGGCAATAAAAGAAAACAAAAAAATTGGCATGCTTTACACTGAGTAAAACCCTTGGATAGGGCTTTACGCCCTCTGGGCACCTACCCTTAAACTCTCGCCCTCTGCCCTCATAGGACTTTAAGCCCCCAATTGAGGCTTTACCCCTGCTTCTTTTTTGAAAGGTTTACATATTTTGCTCAGTGGCTTCCTCTAGGCTTGTTCTATGTTGTTGTACATTTGTAAAAAGTCCCTAATCAATGGTTAATCTTTTTTAGAAAAAAAAGGAGATTAGAATTAAGGTGGCAGTAAGAAGTACACATGTTCTTTTGTGTGCATTAGGGCTCAATAAGTTCTAAGTTAGTATAGATGTTACACAATCCATTGAAAACTACACATGTTCACTTTTAGATGAGAACATGAGTCTTAAAAACATTATCATGTGTTTATAAAGGTGCCTGATTTCACAATATTAAATGTTGGCCACAACCTCTTTTGTTATTTTAAAAAACTATTGTAGCAAAGCAATGTAGGTTATGTGTTGGTATTGGGGAAAAAAAAAGGTTTTGGTGATGGGTAAAGGTGAGGGAAAGGAACTTTTTGAGCTCGTGCTTGGGCCCAGGAGTTTCATAAGCATTCGTAAGCATTATGATGTATTGAAAAAAAATGCTTAAATTGAGTTTCATAAGATTGAATATTGAGGTTAAACTACTTTAGTTTTTGAAAAGCATATATCATTAGTAACAGGAAGCATGAGTAAGAGTTGGTGCAGCTTGAGGGCAAAGGCCCGTAAAGGATGTTTTACCTTGTTTGAACAGAGTCGATTTTTTACTATTGCTCAATCATGGGTACCATGCCTTCCTTGTGTCAACTCCAAAGTACTATACATTGTAACAAAAATGCCCTTCGAGATTTGAAAGAAAAAGAAATAAAATTAGAGTGCTTATAACGCCACGTAGTGCCCGGAATTGTGAATAAACAAATAAAAATACAATGCTATTATATGCCCTATAATGCGCCTAATTCTAAATAATTAAGTGAAAAATACAATGCTAAATAAAAGCCATTGTACTTGAGCACCATAGGATTTGGGGTGCAATCTTTGCATTACTTAACATCATGCATAGTATTATGAATCATGCATCTTGGCCTGGCGGGGCTTCGAACCTGGGTCCACACAAACCCCCTCCAACTCGGCAAGTGCAGGAATCCGTCCAATCGCGAGGGCACGATCCCTGGCAGACAAGGCGACGGCTGACCTTACGAACCTTCCTTCCTGTCGGGGGACCGCGCCTTCCCCGAAGCTGCCGCCTAGGTTCGCCGGGTCGTCCTTGCCGGGCCTGCCCTTTTTGACAGGCAACTAAATTCCTCGTGAAGGCCCTGAAGGGTATCGGACCTAAGCGAAGGGCAGGAATGGGCTTTCGGGGACTCGTTTTGACGTGTGCACGAGGGGTTTTGCAGGCTGTCTGCCCTTCTGGCGGAAAGGCTAGGAATGACGAGGCCTCATTAGGGTGGTAGGTGGGGAGAGCTTCTCGGCAACTTCCGGGCGCCTTCCTGGTTCCGGCCTCGGATGCTGTGGCCCCACCTGCCGCCAAAGCATCTGGTGGTTAAGATTAGTTTGTCACAAGCACGGGGACGCGACCGCATCTGTGACGTGAACTTTTCCTCGGCTTTTGGTATGTGATTCCAGGCTCCGGGGGGGTGGCCGCGGCGGTATGCCACCGGTGGCAGGGATTGACCGCTCCGTTCTGCCACCGTCGTTGGGGTCGCGCCGCCTCCCTGCTTTGGCCTTCCTTCCAGTCAGTTGCTGTTGTATTATGTCTCCTCTTTGCTCTCTCTCTCTCTCTCTCTCTCTCTCTCTCTCTCTCGCTCGCGGTGGCTCGATCGATCGATCGATCGATCGCGATTGATGTTTCTCTTTCCTTCTCTTTCCTGGCAATAGGAGCGATGGTGGATCTGGCCTAAGGGCTTGCGTTTTTCAACCATCGTCCCCTTTTCGTGTCGTTTATTATTGCATTGCGTGTAGGTTCTTCGTCGACTGCTGCTTCTCCGTTTTTGCAAGCCTCCTCATGTGCGCTGCCTTGGTCTCGGCGTTGCCACTCTCGTGGTTCTTCGTCTCCGGCCGTCCTTGACATGGTTGCGTTGATCCGCGATAGTGCTGCGATGTGCCAGGCATTGACAGGTACTTCACATCTTTGGCTCTTTGTTTGGTTGCAATCGTAATTCGTCTTGCAGTTTTCTTTCTTGATTCATTTGATGCGGATTCAGTGCTGCAGACTTGTTGATTCAGCAAAGATTTCCTTGATTGCTTTTCAGTGAGTCTTTTGGTTGGGAGTCTAATTCTCTCTTGATAAAGAGGAAATATACGTAATTATCATCTTTGGTTCCGAGCTTTTCGGTTTTCTTCTTTGAGTTACGTGATGTGGTGTGGACAGTGGCTGCAGAATGCTGCAGGGTTTTTGCTGATTCAAAAAATTTATTGATTGCCCTTTGAAGTGATTTTTTTTGGTTGGCAATGAAATCTCTCTCGATAAGAGGTGGTCGCGCTTTTTGTCAGGACGCCCCAGTTTTTGTTGAAATCTCTTCCATTTGACCGACATACTTCAATGCTGCAGGCCTTTGTTTAATTTGAAAATTTCTTTTGATTGCGTTTTAGTGATTCTTTTGTTCCTAGTGCAACGTTTTCTGATATGAAGGCGGTAATATTTCACTCTTCATGTCAGGACGCCTCATTTTTTGTGGAAATCTCTTCCATTTGTCAGACATACTTTGATTGGATCCACCACTACGTTGAGTCTGTGTTTTCTGATAAACTGTTTTTTCATTGTAAAGCAGATTAGGCGCTTGGTAATCAAGCCCCTGCAAGCGTGTTCAGAATTAATTGCAGCCTTCGACTTATTACCAGTATCCTAAGGGAGGCTATATAATGATAATGGAGGATAAAAATTTTGCTGCATGGAGTAGATCAGTGGAGCAGTGCGTGGATGAATTAAAGACAGATTTGCAAAAAGGTCTCACAAGTAGCAGCGTGGAAAGACGGCGTGAATATTATGGTTGGAATGAGCTTGAAAAAGAAGATGGAAAGCCTCTTTGGAAGTTGGTATTGGAGCAGTTTGACGACACGCTGGTGAGGATTCTATTATTGGCTGCCTTGGTTTCTTTCTTCCTGAAATACATTGACGGTCATAAAAACGGAGAGTCTGGATTGACAGCATATCTTGAACCCGTTGTCATACTTCTCATATTGATTCTGAATGCGGTAGTAGGGGTTTGGCAAGAAAATAATGCCGAAAAAGCCCTGGAAGCGCTCAAGGAGATGCAACCCGAAAATGCCAAAGTTCTGAGAGATGGAATGTTCGTCCCAGATCTTCCCGCAAGAGAACTTGTTCCTGGAGATATTGTTGAGTTGAAAGTTGGTGACAAGGTACCGGCAGACATGCGTCTAGCCTTTTTAAAGACATCCACTCTTCGTGTTGAGCAGAGTTCTTTAACCGGTGAAAGTGTGGCAGTAATAAAGAGTACCCAGGCTGTGGAGATGGAGGATGTCGAACTGCAGGGCAAGGACTGCATGCTTTTCGCTGGCACAACTATCGTCAATGGTTGCTGTGTCTCCATTGTGATCAGCACAGGCATGGCTACCGAAATCGGCAAAATTCAGTCTCAAATCCAGGAAGCATCGTTAGAAGATCATGATACACCTCTGAAGAAGAAATTGGACGAGTTTGGTGAGCGTCTCACAACTGTGATCGGTGTTATCTGTCTCTTGGTCTGGATGATCAATTACAAGTATTTTCTGTCTTGGGAGGTTGTTGGGGGATGGCCAACACGTTTCAAATTTTCGTTTGAGAAATGCACTTATTATTTTGAGATTGCAGTGGCTTTGGCTGTGGCTGCCATCCCTGAAGGCCTCCCGACTGTGATTACGACATGTTTGGCCTTGGGTACAAGAAAGATGGCCCAGAAGAATGCGATAGTGCGTAAGCTTCCTAGTGTGGAGACCTTGGGTTGCACAACTGTCATTTGCTCCGACAAGACTGGCACTCTTACAACTAATCAGATGTCTGTGATGGAATTGATAGCTAATGGAAATTCTGCAGGTAAGGTTCGAGACTTCTTCGTGGAGGGTACTACTTACAACCCTCTAGATGGAGGCATCCTAAATCTTCCTGAAGGAAATCTGGATAAGAATTTACAGACAATCGCGGAGATCGCAGAACTTTGTAATGATGCAGGTATAATATACAAAGCACATCAATTCCGTGCAACTGGCGTGCCAACTGAAGCTGCACTGAAGGTATTGCTATATCTTCTCTTTTTCCATGGGCTTTGAAATTCGTGTCTATCCTATAGTATACATATTTGTATCATGTTCATCAATACTATCTCATGATAGTCTATTGAAGAGCTATAAAGTGCTTCTGTTTCCCTTTTCCCAAACGAACAAATCAGGAATGCTCCACTGCCCATCTGGATGGTTGCCAATTTTGTCAGACAGTAGGATGGTTAAACAGTTTGAGCATATTCAAAGAGCTGTGTGTACTCTCGTTTGCATTTCCATCTTGTTGCTACAAAAAAAGTATAGATAAATAGTTTCTTGCTTTTTCCTTATCCTGAAAGAGTCATAGAGACGGTAATTGCTTGTTAAAACACTCATCTGAAGAAGATGCTCTAAGCACTTAGCACTTGCAATTGTTGTTGCAATGAAGAAGACCTGAATATAATGTTTTATGCTGTTTTGATCTTCCTTTTAATTGATAGAAGTTCAGAAATACGCAATTGCGCGCAACTAAATCCCAATCAAGTGGCGTCAACCTGAGTTCAAGTCTTTCATCTGTTTTCTGAGATAGACCTATGGCAAGCTGATCTATTTGAATTGAGTTAGGCCATTTCGTTTTTACCCTCAACCTGTTTTTTATTTGAACTTTGAAGGTTTTGGTGGAAAAACTGGGCGTTCCAGACTTACAAGCACAGGTTAAGATAAACCTTGCACGTGAAGCTGTGGAGTCCTCTGCTGATCAGAAAGTTGTACACCTTGGTAAGAAAGTCTGTTGTCTGCTATTTCACGTTGATTGAAAATGTCAAAATATTGCCATCCGGGACAAGTCTTTTTCTGGCATACAAGCATCTTTATTGTGAAAATGTGCATAACGAGGTACGCTGGCGTTACACTGCCTAATATTTTGAGATCTGCAGGTTGTTGTGACTGGTGGAATGACAAGCAGACAAGGGTGGCCTCCCTCGAATTTGATAGATGTCGAAAATCAATGGGAGTTATTGTGCAGAGTCGTGAAGGGAAGAATTGTTTGTTAGTTAAGGTCAGCAAATTTTCCGTACTTTTGTTTCTTCCTAGTACCACTAGCCTATGATTTTAGGCTGACATTGCGTAGCAGCTGTATTGAGTTGCTATTAAAATGCTGGTAAATTATCCAGTGTCATGGTAACAGTTTATATCATATGAAAGCTGGCATTTTCTTTTTTTCTTTTTCGATTATCCTTCACACCTTTTTGTTAGCATAGTGATTCTGGTATTACAGATGTGTATTAATTTGACTTGGTACAAATTGGACACATGTTTTCTGTTTTCTGCTTAACTTATTGTTTGTTTTCATTTTTGCAGGGTGCTGTGGAAAATGTCCTTGAACGGTCTGCCTTTTTGCAGCTTAAGGATGGTTCAATTGTTGAAATGGATCATCGTTCTCGAGAAATTTTACATACTAAACTTAATTCGATGAGCTCGAAAGCCCTACGATGCCTGGGTCTTGCCTACAAGGAAGCCCTTGGAGAATTTAGCACTTACGATGGTGAGAAGCACCCTGCCCACGGAAAGCTTCTTGATCCTGCCAACTATGCAACTATTGAAAGCGACCTTATTTTTGTTGGCATGGTGGGCTTGAGAGTAAGTTTCTTGTACTTTGTTCACAGATCAAGCTCTTCTTTTTTTAGATCAACTTTGTGCCGCTTTTGCATGGCTGGTGAATTGCAATTATTTGTGCAACAGATGAGTTAGCAAAATTAAATGGCAAGTTAATTTGATATCCCATTTGGTTGTTGTCATCTGTGCATAGGATCCACCTCGGGAGGAGGTGAAAGGAGCAATAAATGACTGCAGAGATGCAGGCATTCGTGTTATTGTAATCACTGGTGATAATAAGAACACGGCCGAGGCAATCTGTCGTGAAATTGGTGTGTTTTATGATGGGGAGGACATAAGTCGAAAAAGTTTCATAGGAAAAGACTTTCTTGCCCTTTCCATAGACCAGCGCTGCAGGATTTTATCTGGCTCGGGAGGCTGTGTCTTCTCTAGAGCTGAACCGCGTCATAAACAAGAGATAGTTCGTATGCTTAAGGATGCTGGAGAGGTGGTTGCTATGACTGGGGATGGGGTGAATGATGCTCCGGCATTAAAACTTGCAGACATTGGCATAGCCATGGGCATAGCTGGAACTGAGGTATGGGCCAAGTTTTGAATCACCTTTGCTGATTTTGTTATATCATTAGGCATGTCATTAGTCTTTTCTTTTGTTTATTTACTAGTTCTATCCGGTTGTCATTTACTTTTTAAGTCAGCACTTAACAAACTTAACAAGAACATCAAGTCTTTTTGAGTAGGCACTTAACAAGAACATCAAGTCTTTTTTTATACTGATGGTTTACTACTGGAACATTTTGACCCTTTTCTAGTGTACCTTGCATGTTTGTTCTAAGCATCACCTATTCACATTGCTAACCTGTCATTTCAATTTGCGAATCTGGATATTCTAATCTGTTTAACCTTTTGGTGCTTCAAGCATTTGTTTTATGAAAAATTGTGTCCTTCACTTACAGGCATCAAATTCTGATTCCTTTCGTTCATAAGCTCACAGATTACCATGATTGTTTAAGTTTTGTGGGGCTTTTGATGACGGTTCCTGTATCATAGATACTATTGGTGTAAAGGTAGCATTTGGAGTTTATGAAATGTTTGCTGGTCTTAATATTCTCCTTTCAAAGTTCTCTTTGTTTTCTAGTGCAAACAGGAAGTCATTCATCAAAATGCTTAGGTGAAGCTAACAGTGTCCATCTGTTCTTGTCCAGGTCCTGTTATATGTTTTTTCAACTTTGAAGTTGCTCGTGTTTTTAAGTTTGCACTTAGCCTGCAACAATGATGATAGTTGTATATTCTAATCACAGCATCACATTACCACATTTACCATTTAACTTCCACAGACATCAGGCACTTGTCAAGACAGTCATATGGGTATTTATAAAAGTTGTCAATAGAATCATCCTTGCTCATTGAGCACTTCTGCACCTTGCAGGTTGCCAAGGAGGCTGCCGATATGATCCTTGCTGATGATAATTTTAGTACGATAGTATCTGCTGTAGCAGAAGGTCGTTCAATCTACAACAACATGAAGGCCTTCATCCGGTTCTCTCTCTCTCTCTCTCTCTCTCTCTCTCTCTCTCTCTCTCTCTCTCTCTCTCTCTCTCTCTCTCTCTCTCTCTCTCTCTCTCTCTCCAGTTTGATGTATATATATTCTATATATACTGATGTTGTATTATTCTCATTATATGTGGTGGATCAAGACATCTGGTGGCATAACAAATAGAGGTTCTCATTGCCAACAGTGTGATTGCCCTTCACAAACCTATTATTAAAATTCACACTTTATTTATGTCATAAAGAAGTAATCATTGTTTGGAGTAATGGGGGAAAAGTTGTGTTCTACCCATACCCATGCTGAATGTTACATTTCTAAATTGAACTTTGTTACACGATGCTTCAAAATTTAAGTTCTGTTACTAACTCGTTTTCATGTGTGAAGTCATAGGAAAAAGCATTTGAAAAAAAATTCAGAGAATAAGCACTTCTATATATTACATGGTTTAGATATGTCGAGCGTGAAATGATCCAGGTTAATGGCATGTTTCATTAACTTCAGGGTATCGTGTTGAGCCAGTAAAATGATATCTAACTTGTGACTGATACTAGAGTCTCGAAGCGATTGTGTCTTACACTTTCAATTAAGTATGACATTGTGTCTTCGCTGTAGATGATAGATACAAAGTCAAGTACTAGTTTACCATCTCTGTCTACATTATGCGACAATCCCTTTCTAAAGAGGATAATTTAAAAAACAAAAGACAAACCAGAGGCGAATTTTTTTGTCCTTTTTCGGACTTTTGTTCAAGCATATGTATCCTGTATGAACTGGTAGATTCTGGGCTAGTTGCTTTTTTCTCTTTTACTCCCTGCAGGCCTTGTTTTTCTACCACAATAATGCATCTTATTTTCCTTGAATGCTTTAGGCAACAATTTGGTCATGGTTTTCATTTCAGATGGTCTTTCCTTGCTTTAAAGTTGACTGGATTTAAGTCACTGCTTGATGGGCAACTTCGTTTGTGGCTTATGTTGGTGATCTGGATATGAATTTCAGATATATGATTTCATCCAATTTTGGAGAAGTGGCTTCTATTTTCTTGACAGCAGCACTGGGCATGCCAGAAGGACTTATTCCTGTTCAGCTATTGTGGGTTAACCTCGTAACTGATGGACCTCCTGCGACAGCACTTGGCTTTAATCCTCCAGATCTAGATATCATGAAGAAACCTCCTCGAAGAAGCGACGATAAGCTTATAAATGCTTGGGTGTTTTTTCGATACTTGGTACGCAACGTAGATGTTGAAGTAGTATATTTTATCAGCTAGTTCTTTTTGCTTATTTTAGCATATTGAAGCTAGGAAATTTCCAATCGAGTCTCTTAGATTTCAAAATTATTATCTGATATCAGCGTCTACCTTTGCAGGTTATTGGCCTGTATGTTGGTGTTGCCACAGTTGGCATCTTTGCCCTATGGTACACTCAGGATTCCTTTCTTGGAATTGATCTTTCTGGTGATGGCCATTCACTGGTCTCTTTTTCTCAGCTGACAAAGTGGGGTGAATGCCCCTCTTGGGAGGGGTTTAAGGTTGAACCATTCACTGCCGGCTCAAAAACTTTCTTCTTCGACAACAATCCGTGTGATTACTTCACCACGGGGAAAGTCAAGGCCACGACACTCTCCCTATCGGTATTGGTCGCCATTGAGATGTTTAATTCCTTGAATGCACTGTCAGAAGATGGAAGCCTTCTGGTCATGCCTCCATGGGTAAATCCTTGGCTTTTACTGGCCATGTCAATTTCATTCGGACTTCATTTTTTGATTCTCTATGTTCCTTTCCTTGCCAAAACATTTGGCATTGTTCCTTTGAGCCTCAACGAGTGGATTTTGGTCCTTGTTGTGTCGTTACCTGTCATACTAATAGATGAGGTTTTGAAGTTTTTCGGTAGAAGAATGGCCGAAGCAGAAAGGAGGTCCAGGAAGTTGAAATATGCCTAGTTTGTAACTGCGTTCACCCGCAAAGCCCTTCCCATTTCATACATGCTCTGTAAGATCCAAGTCATGAAACAAATGAGCTATGTAAAAATAGTCTGTTCCCATAGTAAAAAAGAAGCTTTGAGTGTATGTGCTTTCAGATGGCTAGCAATCCTACACGTGCTGATATTAATCAAAGGATCAATATTGGCAAATATCATAAAAGTGGAAGAAGTGGCTGGTGTTCATCTTCCCTCTTTGGGTAGAAGATGCATTCCAAATTATCTGATGTTTTGCTGTGCCATCTGCAAGCAGCAGCAACAGAGAGTGATGACCATATGATCTATAAAAGGTCAACTCTTTGTACATTCATTCAGCATACAACAAAAACCATTGTCGCAAGAAAGTTTTTGCTACACAAATATGGTTGCCATTGCGAGGAATGAATATTTTTACTTTCCGTTTGTATCCAAGGCCTGAAATATTGAAGGTCATGGTGTTCCCATGTAATTCATGTTGAAGAGCCCAAGGAGCAATTATTTTGCCATATTGAAAGTGCAAGCAAAATATTGCACTTTATAAGCTTGATATATTTGCATAGTGAGTCGACAAGGATTAGCGATATCAAGATATATATTGTACATGTGCTATGCTCAAAGGCCATTGAAGTTATGTTGCCTCCAACCATCAAAGTGGGTAGTCTACTTTTCCATCTTTTTAGGAAAGATCATGCAAATGTGTTTTATCAATGTATTTATTGGTTGTCTAGTTGGGTTGACGATTTGGATTGGAAACCATTTGCATTTATTTTCTTTGATGGTGAATGATTTTATACATCTTTGACAAATAACTTGAAAATAAGTAATATGGGTCTATTGGGATCTAATAAACTTTCAACACATTTCTAGGAGAAAATGTGAAGAGCATCTTATTTATGATTAGTGCTTTTGTTAGAAAGTTTTAGGAAAAGGTATTATTTTTCTACTTTATTCAAACTGAATGAGTTTTGGGAGGGGTATCAAACAACCTTGTTCAATCTTCGTACGTTTCCATGGGGCATTAAAAAATAAAATGTCTTTATTTGGACGTTTGAAGCTTTTTTCTTTTGTACAAGGAAATTGTCTTTCTAGTAACCTTTGTCATATATTCTCAAATTATGTTTTCCACAATGAAGCTAAACTATAACACTAATTCCTTACAAGTTCTCGAATTACCTTTAGCACCAATGAAGCTATATGTTAAGACTAGTTCCTCGCAACTTCTTGAATTGCCTTTAGCACCAATAACACTGAGACCAGTTCCTTACATAAAATTTATTTTGAAATTCGTGTGACATAATATGTGCTATAAAAAATTCAAGTGTGATTCACAATAATAATTCATTTTATTGGAGTGAACTTTATTTTATTGGTAGAAAGATAACTAGTGTTTGGCGAGGATTTGATTATTTTCATACCCAATGGTTTCGGGTATCCACATCTTGAGATTTTTTTTTTTAGATCGCCAATTTTGGGTATTTGAGCATTCTTTTATTTTTTGTAGTTGACTACGACAATCTATATAGATAATACTTTGAAGTGCTAGTTCTCAAGATTTCATAGTATTTGAGCTAATAGAATGGCTGGTTAAATATCGTCAAGGTTATCAATCTAATCTAGATTATTATTTGTATTATCAACCACTATCAATCAAGTTCTTGCACCCAAGAATCATTATCTTACGTTTGACCATTTTCAAACCAGATACCTACGTAACTATATGATTACCTTTCATTTAGTTTGTGAATCGAATATTTTTTTGGGTTCGAAAATGGTCCTACTTGATGATTATTTTCAAATCAAAAGCATCCTTTCCATGTGGACTATCATGGAGTCATGCTACATGAAAAGCGGGAGGCTCTTAAATTGCTTTCAAGAGTTCTGATGGGTAAGCCAAATATTAAGATTTTGTACGGTCCTCTCCAATGAGTGGCCTATTATTACTGTTTGTTGATATTTACCACTCTAGTCCTTCAAGATTCTCACATACACCGAACCACCATCATGTGTGTTAAAACAAGAAAAACTAAAAAATTGCCCATATTTCAAGAATCTCCATGTTTTTCCCTAGCGATCCAAGTGCTTGTTTGTGATTTGTCAATCACAATTATTATAATTTGGATTATGATTTATTAATCATAATTCGTACAATTCTCAATCACACATGGTAAGAGGATAACATATAAGAGTATGTTCAAAAAATGTGAACAATATTGCCCTCCGAAGATGTATGAGTCACCCTAAGTCCTTTCCATGAAAGTTTCGGACTTGAAATGATTAACTTATCCATAGACCTTATCGGAAAATATGTTATACAACTCTTATTCCAACTTGATACACATTGAGTTTGATCTGAAATCCATCCAAATAAAGTCACCCTTAAGTTCCAATCTAGAATAACTTAAGGTCCATTAAGACTTCATGACGTGAAGCTTTGACTTTTGGTCTATGCTAGATATCCAACTTTATCTAAGTTTACGGGATATTCTCCTAGCAATTCAACCTTATCTCCAATCGGGAAATAAATCAGACCAAAAATTCTTGTGTGTCCTAAGGACATATCCATCTAATAAAGATTCACCATATGGTTGTGACTTATTAGCGATACATATGACCAACAGTATTGGTAAATAATTTCACATTGTATGATTGCCAAACTAACTTTGAAGTATCGCTCCTAACTCGGTTAGTTGGGTCTGATTTAGAAAAAATTTAATGGTGAGGTGTAGGCCTTTACACATACAAAACCACATTTAATCCAATTCTAAATCTTCCTAAGATAATAAGCCAAATCCTAATAGATACATCTTATTGATTTACGAGTAATTGTACCCTCTTGACAACACTCATTGATATGCATATGCTTTCTCCATTAAGTGTATGTATACTAAATAAACCTAATCAAAAGAATACATATTGGATCCACAGAATTAATTTGTGCAACAACAGATCTTGATCCAACAATGATTCATCACATAGCATATCTCCACAAATTCCACACGATTTGTAATTTTCATGAATTTTTCTCTCCCATCTTCTAACCAAATTGATCTACACAATTCTTAGAAGATTCTAATAGTACCAAATATTCTAGCAATCCAAATTTTAAGATAGGTCCTTATATGTACATATAGTGGATTCCTTTTGGAATAAATGTCCCGATTGTCTCTCTTAAATAAACTTCTGAACTTCTTCCTCTCTTTATAAGAAATATTCTAGAAAAATCGCTTAGCCCTCCACCTTGCTATGATTGAACCTCAGTGGCTTATTCAACAACGCGGCATTTTTCATGGCCTCACCCACACTAGTGATTTGGCTACTTATACAACATGCTTTATAGCACTGTCCTACCTATTTTTGAATATTTCTACATTGGAGCTCATTTTCAGCTACATTGGAGACTTTTGAGGAGCACTCAGATATGATGTTTCTTCTTTTTTTCCACTCACTCTCTCTCATGCCGCATGTGAACCATGATAAGACATAGTAAACGCTATAAAGATGACCTTCCCAAGATTTTCTTTATCAACCTAAAAAGTCCATACGTATGAGAAACTGATCTATCAAAATCATGATAGAAATTCACGAGGGATCAAGCGAATCTTGATACCAATATTTGGTATCACTCAATTTAACCATTGTTAACATAGGGAAATTGTTCCCAGCTACCAATTAAGTTACGTGAACTAGATGGATGTTGTAAAAGAAAGCAATTCAAGATCCTGCTTACAAGATAAACACAAAGGAACAACAATGGAGCAAAACCACCCAACCAATGAGAAGCCACCAATCAATCCTCCAGTAGCATCACCCTTGAGCCATGGGATAGGATGCAGGTGTAGAAGAGAGAGGAAACTGACAATAAAAACCACAAACTAGAATGATAGCCACCCGAATATATAACGTCAGGTTTTCCTATGCATGCCTCTATGCAAGCCAAGAATATTTTCAGAAGCACTTGTCATTACTATTGATCATCTACACATGCCAATTGTTGGATTCCTATCCTCTCCATCCTTAATCTCACACTAATCTAGATCCATTCATTTCCTATAAATACTTGTATAGTCGCATACTCTGCATAAATACATGTGTTTTCGAACAGTCTGTTGAAATACACGAAAACCTCAAATAGGTATCAGCTCGAACAAATGTACTTGAGTTGACAACTTGTTGAAGGTCGATCCTACTGTCAAAGCTGTTATCAAGTCGACTATCGACTTTCGACTTGACTGTTGACTGTCGAATCAACCATCTATCTTTACGCCCCCATGATTTCCACAGAATAGATTCTGTCCGATAGCGACTGCTAACAGTACATGGTGCCTTAATCCAAACTATAAATCTATCCATTAAACATTCTTGTAATTGTACTGCTACCACATATAAATATTCAATAGCATGTCAATGTAAAGGTTAATATATGAATCATATGATGAATCGATCAACCATTCAATAAGAGCACAATTATTCGATTTTCCTCTCTATTTCCAAAGTATTATTTCAGAAAGATTGCAAATCTGTATGCATTCATACTGTACACATACTTTCAACTTAATTGAATCATTTTCAGTGAAACAGAGTCTTGTCTGTGTCGTGTTGATTGCTTTATTTTCTGTTTTGTCTGATTCATTTAATATTCAGATAACATAATTTGTAGGTTGAGTCATTTGTGTGACCAATAGGTAATGTGTATTGTAATGCTTTAGCTTCGACCTGCTTGCTTGATCCATTCACATTTTCACATCTTTGTCAAATTCTTGTTTGTCTATGGATCGATTGTATCGATCCTTGCGACTTTGAAGCTCAGATTAAGTAGAGCTATCATCGACTCATTTATAACAACGCGAGTCCGATAGATATAGATTCATGCACCGAGGAATGTTTTGTAGCATTTCTGACATAATAATCATCCTGATTTATGCACTAGCTCCACATATTTGACTAGGCCCTCACAAGGTTATTAACTATATTTCTAGCCTACTTTGAAATAATGAGACGTAACCAATAATCTCGTGTACTGGAATACTGTGTATCCAAGTCTAGGATTATGTCAAATTTTATATGCAGGACGTAGGACGTGGATGTAACATTCTTCTCCTTTGAATTGCTTCTATTCTCAGAAGTTGAATTTAGAAAAAATCTTCTTTAAACTTTCAACTCTCTCCCATGAATCATCATCCTCAGTCCGACCTTTCCACCGAATCAAGTACGTAGAGATAGAACGATTTCTCGTTCTAAGTACTCTCTCGAGTTCCAAAGGTACACTAAGCGATAAATCTTCAAAATGAGATAAATCCTCAACAGATCTAACTGTAGCACCTGCATGTATACTTAATTTTAATCACCTTACATTAAATATTGGGTGTGTAGTAGATTTGTCTTGAAGATCTATTTCATAAACTAAAAAAGCAATTTTTTGTACAATCTTGAACAATTCACAAAGTCAAGTAGATAGTTTATAGTGTTTGCATATACATAATTTCTTTTGGAATTCTAAGATATACCCAGTCATCAATTTTAAAATCTCTAGGAGATAAATCCGACCTGAGCACTATAGATACTATCCTTTGTCACTTGTAGCATTTCTTGCACATCATGTAAAAAATCCACAACCTTTTGGATCTTAACAAATTTAATCTCCACATTAGCTGGAGATCTAGGTTGAAAAATGTACTTTTTTTAAGGACTATATCTATAGTAGAATTTTTTCTAATATTGTATGCAAACTCAATTAGAGGAATGTAATTTTCCGATAAGATTGCATGTGAGAAACATATGTCCTCAACATATCTTCCATAGTCTGATTAGTCATTTATGTCTTGTCATCGGATTCAGGATGATCAGTAGAATGGTCCTTGCACTCGTAAAGAGGCTTGGATACTTTTATAGACTGATTTATTGTTATTCTGACATGAGTCAAGCCTTGAATACTTTTGTTCTAGTCAATAAAGCATTAATTTGACACTATAGACTAGGTCACTTAAATCATACATATGTATCGAATATGTTTAGACGGTGTTTAGTACTTGATCTTGATTATTCATACAAGAAAATCGACCTCCATGTTTGTCATAGTTGCATTGTTGGTAAGCAAACTAGAATTCCATTTAGATCAAGTCATAAGCATGCAACAAAAGATGTTTTGGATGTTGTTAATTTAGATATATGTGGCCGAATACAGATCTTATCTTTGGTTGGTTCAAAGTACTTTATTACTTTTATCGATGAATTTTTGAGAAGAACAACTATTTATTTCATTAAGCAGAAATTGGAGGCTTTCAACCTCTTCAGACAATTCAAGGAGCGTGTAGAACTCAAAATTGGTAAAAGAATCAAAGCACTGAGGTCAGGCAACATTGGAGGGTACATCTCAACCGAATTCAAGGAGTATTGCCTTAGTAAAGGCATTGAACAACAATTCATCACTTCTTATTGACCTTAGTCGAATGGACTTGCTGAGAGAAAGAATTGAATTTTAGTCGAAGCGGCTAAGTGTATGCTTGCTCACGTGACACTACCTAGGTTTTTCTAAACTAAAGCTATTTCCACGACAGGTTACATTCAAAATAGATGCTCGAATAAAGGGCTCTTAGATAAAACACCTTATGAAGTTTTTTGATAGATTGTTAAGCAGCATGTACAAATTAGATGATGCAAGTGCAAAACAATAGCGGATGCAGCCACGTACTCTAAATTGTGTCTGAATAACTGATAACTTTGTCTGATACACTTCTGCTAATACAATAAGTGCTGCTAGCAATATTTAAAATAGAATCATCATTATCATCATCAACAAAAAAAAAACTCTACTAAATGAATAGCTATTTTTGTCACTTATCTGGATAGGTCTTCTCGAAAATTTCCTTGTTAAAGTTAGGGCAATTCGTTAGCATAATAACAAGTGATAACATGAACTGTTAGCCTTCGACAATTCTTCAGTAGTTCATTGAAACCACCTATTGTGCGATTTTCATGTACTTATGCTAGTTGTGTAAAAACATGAATAAAACTATAGAACTAGATAAATGAATATATGTAGATTAAAGATCGATTATTCATATGAATTGCTCCTCGATAGAGCACATGGAATGGGTATCGCCAATAGTCATTTCTCCCAAGAAGAATGACAAAATGTGGATTTGTGTCAATCTAAAAGCACTTAATGTTGTGATTCAGAAGGACCACTTTCCCTTACCATTCACAGAAAACATCATGGATCAAGTAGTTTAAGTAGAAGCCTACAGTTTTTGGATGGCTTCAACAACTACAACCAAGTGAAGATTGTAGTTGAAGATCAACACAAGACAACATTCGCTACTGAATGGGGTACATGACTACAAGGTCATGACATTCGATCTTTGTAATGCCCCAACTCTTTCCAACATGTCATGCAAAAGGCATTCAAAGACTATATACAGATGTTCCTAGAGATATTCCTAGATGATCTTTGCATGCACTAATACAATGATGAACACTTATCGCACTTCGAGAAAGTGCTTATAAAAAATCACAAATTTCAAATATCATTGAACCCAGAAAAATGCCAATTTTGGATCACACATGGTCTTATCTTAGGCCACATTGTATCTAGACATGGAATCACACCTGATCTGTCTAAGATATGGGTTATCATAGATCTTCCACCCCCTTGAATGATTCGTGAAGTCTATGTGTTCATGGGACACCGGACCTTCACTATAATTTTTGCGGATTTGGCACGTTCTATCTACAAATTGGCAATAGATCCACATTGGATGGAGGAACCCTTACAAGATTTCCAAAAGCTGAAGGAAGCACTTATATTTTCACCAATCTTACGGCCTCCCAATTGGACAATTGAATTCCATGTGCATACCGACACATCAAACCCCAGGAATCATTACGTCTGTACGTCCCTTCTATCGAACCAGATGCTCGGTAACCATACAATTCCTCAATTGTTTAGTTCTTTTACCCAAGATCTTTTCGGATTCAAGTCGAGACATACCCGATGATTCATCCAACAGGTTCAATTGGTCTCCAAAACCAAGATACACCCTTTCACGTAGACTCACACGAGTCGGCTTATGTGAAAACTCGGATGCAATGGAGTTCCTTACGAGAGGTCCAATTGGTAAGCTAAGGATATGACCTTTTTCAATATCTAATACGGTCCTCTGTATCTAGGGGAAATTTTGTAATGCTGGTCGGTACGCATTACACTAGAATCCTTTGGGATTCTTCAATACACCCAAACCCCCATTTGGAAGTCTTGACATGATTATTTCAGAATTAGCATAATGTCGGTCACTATCTTGGGTACACTAGACATTCACACATGCTCTCTGTAGCATTTTCTGCATTTCATGTAGGAAATCTTCGCTTTTTGAAACTTGATCGTACGAGTCTCTTCCAAAATGAGTGATATAGGTTCAAAACTATACCTAAGCACGAACGGGCTATAATCGGTAGCCAAATTCTTACTATAACTTAATCTCCATCAGATTGCAATCAAAATGTAGATATCATCTGATCTTTTGGTCATGCAGGTAATCCTTCTCTTAAACGATCAAGTATAAATAGAATCTGAACTATGATGTCAATCATAATTCATCGGATTCTTGTCCTATACTCAATAAGAGAACATGATACCCTAGCATAGGTAACTCAATCAAGGGCAGACACACTTCCCAATGAGATTGCCACCGGAAAATATGCTCGAAACATTTGTTCCTCAACTGATTTGACCTTTTCCGTCATGTCATAAGAACTTGAGCTCAAAGTCGTCTCTGGTTTAGCAAATACGGCCGATCAAAAGTGAGCGATAAACTTCGAACCGTGAATGTTCATGATGTCACTAAGTAATCTATGAGGCCTAAACAGATGCGCAATAAATACCTGAGCTAAATCATATGCTTTCATGGTAGTCTTTACCCAAATAAACATAGCCTATTTGGTAAGATGGCCAGTCACTACCAAAATTTCAGTATCATGTTTATTCATTCAGGGTAATCTTACCATGATCTAAGTACTCTCTAATTGATCACGTATATTCTAGAGTCTGAGTTATGATTCTCTAATCACAACTCTCCAGATTCTTGAGACCAGCAAGAAAAATTTGCAAGAGCTTTGCTAGCACAAGTGAGAAATAAAATCGAAATCAACCCTTTTATAGGCTAATTTTGAGGATCTATTAGACAAAGTGAACGCAAACGTCTTCAAGGTGAATTGGATGCGAGCACCCTTCACGATTCCTATTTGTAGACACAAGTGCCTGATCGCCCAGTCACACCGGACGAAATTAGATACTTGTTCAGAAAAGTTGAAACCTACCATAATTCACTAGAAGGATTTCAAGAAAAATTCAACAAACTCAAACGTACGGCCACCACTGAGCTTGGCAAGGCATAGGCAATCATTAAGGGTTATGAAAAGACAACCGCTCAAGTATTGGAAGTCGGGCCTTAGATTCCAGTTCCTGTAATGCCGCGATTCTCGCCTCAACACCAGGATCAGGTAGGCATGGATACATGATTGGACGGAGCAGAAATCGCAGATACAATGGATTCCCAAGGTGATGAAGCCAGTCAGTCCATCTTCATCAAGTACCAAAATTTTGTTTCAAAAACCGATCACCATCGAGGACCAGATCCAAAAAAATTTGCATCAACATCCGCATATATGTCCTCGAGGGGTGGATGGGTTATCAAGTTCAAGACCTCTGAGATAGAGACAAGGAAAGAATTGAATAAACTACCAACATTGGAAGAGCAGCCGGCTTGGCGGAAAAGTTTTCGAAAAAGCTCCGGATTTCATTATGAGCTACGTTGCCAGCCCTCGCCAATTGCGGGTAGATCCTTATTATTTATCGATGCCGCGACGCAATAAGTGAAAAGATTTGGGCATGCCATTGGATCAAATCAACATCCACACCCCAAATTGGCCCATCATTAACCAGATCTACAATTGGCAAATATCGATTGATTTTAACATAGCACTTCAGTTTTATGGTGCTGAGTACCGGAATTCGCCAGATCCAACTGTGCGACAATCAGTAATATTTGCCAATGATTTGTGCAAGTTGGCATCCACTGCTACCAGATGGGATGATTGCCTACCTCCTTTGGCATTCAATTCGAATGTTCCCATGGCATCAAATAAAGTCCAAGACCAGCTGCCAATCGCCATATTATATTATCGTGCAACAATGTTGGGTGGTTCTTGGGAATCAAGATTTTTGGCTTGGACCACTTCAAATTGGATTGTCGAAACAAATAAGTGTTTTTTTTCGCACAAATACGATTTTAATATGGAGTGCCTAGAATTCATGGAGAATGTGTAGTACTATCTCATCAAGGTACAACACGAGTAGAACCAGAACCCCAAATGAATAAATCTCGCAAGGTGTCGTAGGACCGCCACCAATTTTGGTGGGGGATACTGTTGGAGGGTTTGCGGATCCCAAGGCAATTCTAACCCTAGTTAATAAGTGAGAGGGATTTGGCACTCTGCGTGTGTAAGTCCAACCCGATGATCGCATAGTTATTTGATAATCAGAAAGTCAATAAAAAGACTTTAGGCCTTTTTGCGAGACTTTTAATGTCGCAGGGCCTAAATGTCAAGTTAGTGAATAAAGTTGGGACTCCCACCAAAATTGGTTCAAATTCAAATTCAAATTGGTTCTCTCCAATTTTAAATGGGTTCTCACTCTTTTTTAAATTTGAATAGTTAGGGAGGTAGAAATGGGCCAATAGGATTTTGAGGCCAAGGCCCTCCTCTCCACTATAAATAGTGCCAAACTCGAGTTTGAAAATCATGTTCAGAACTTCATTTCAATACAAGTAGATTAGTTCTCTTATGGAATGGACTTATGAATGTCCTTGCTCTCTATCCATTTTCTTCCATCTCTCATGCTTTTGTTGTATTTTGCTAATTGTTGGATTTGAATGTTAACTGGGATTGCCATTTCTTATTCTTTGTGTGTGTGTGTGTGTGTGTGTGTGTGTGTGTGTGTGTGTGTGTGTGTGTGTGTGTGTGTGTGTGTGTGTGTGTGAGAGAGAGAGAGAGAGAGAGAGAGAGAGAGAGAGAGAAGCAAGTTTCTATCTCATTGTGAATCATAGTGTTAATGGATGTAGTGTTAATTGTGTAGTATTAATGCTTAGGGTTAATGAATGTTAGAGTTAGATGTGGATCTTCCATTCATGCTGAAATCTGAGATATGCTATCGCTCTCATGGGATCGAACCTCCGCGTGACGACTAACTTCATCTCCTTGATGCTAGATTGCTTGGATCTTGGGTTGAGGCACTAGTGTATCCTTGATTGTGAGACTAATAGCGGTATGTTGCTGGTGTAATATCTCATTCCTCAATGAAATTGATCCATAGCTTGGGGATTAGATCCATTCGATCTAGGATTGGTTGGATTGGTTTGTCCACCATTTCCCTTGTGTTGCTTGTTATTGACATGCTTAGAATAGGATCCTTGGTTTAGGACTTTATATTGGTATCAGATTCAATTCTAAGTAGGTTATGCCATTGATTGTGCTCAAGTAGAATCACGATGTTTTTCGAGAAATCGGTGGAGCAAGCAACAAAAAGAAAAAATTCTGGATTGCTCTTCCCATTGATTACTTTTTTCGAAGTGTAATCGGTTGTGTGGTAAGTGCACTACCAGGTGTACAATCAGTTCGATATTTAGACACTACAAATTGGTTTTTGGAAGTAATTCTGGTTTTCAATTCCTTCATGTTGTCAATTACTTTGCTATGAGAACTTTTGGGAAAGCAATGGTTTCAAATGAAAATACGCTGGGTTTTTTTTTTCTCTCGAGGCTTCTTGTTCTTTACAATAGTGGTTTACGAGATTTTGTTTGCTGTCTTTTGCTTTTTGTGGAGCCAGTTTCGGTTTTAAATTGGTGAAAAAGCCCAGAAGAGATGCACAAATGGACTAACCACTTGTTGTGAGTGTTGGTGGATTATTTACAGGATTTGCATGGCGATTTCTTATGGAATTACAGGTTTTTTTTTAATTTTCCAAGAAGCTAACAGTGGTTTGCAGGTTTATGAGCCAGTAAGGCCATTCTTGGAATGAGTTGGGTCATATTTAAAGCCGATTCTGTGATGAAAAGACAAACTTGCAAATCTTAGTTTAGTGAAAATTTTGGCAACATTTACCCTATTTTCCAGTTATAAAAAAATTCAAGCTTGCTAATCTGTGAATTAATACTTGCTTATGCATTTGTGGAACCAAAGTAAGGCTAAGCAAAGTGCCCTTAATGTAACCTCTTTCTGCAAAAAACAGCAATAAGGATGGTTTTTGGCTTCAAAGTGTGCTAAAGCATGTAAGAACTCTAGTTTCTTGCAAAAATGATGTTACTGGAAGTGATGTTATTGTAAATGTGCCCTAATTGCAAGCATAATCTACAAGAAAAGTCGTGGAAAGAAGCTTATAACTTCAAGCTTTGGTATAAGCCATAAAAGCTTCGTTAAAAAAAAAAAAATAACACTGCTGCTTCCATTTGCGCGGCCGGAGGGCGCACCCATTCCCTCTTCACCTGCATGCAATAGGTGTGAGAAAAAAGAAGAAAAACCACAAGCCGCCATCTCTCTCTCTCTCTCTCTCTATTCTCTCTCTCTCTCTCTCTCGGGCTGTTGCCTTCCTATTGGACCCTTGCTGCTCGCAAGCAGGTCGGGCCCGAGTGATCGTATTTGGAGGAAATTGAAAGAGGAGGGGGAGTATGTTATGTTTAGCTTTTAGTTTTTTTTAGTTAAACTTTTAGTGGTGGTTAGCATGGTTGATTGGTAGATGGGAGGAGGGCCAGGCCTGGAAGCATTTTGCAAACTTTCGTTTTTAATGGTTTTTTTGTACTTCCATAGGCAATATGGTCTTTATAGACTACGAATTTCTATATGCGGTTAAGACTAAAGTATTGAATCGAAATGGCTTAAAAAGTTGCATAAGTAGATTTTGCATGCAACTAAGGGTTTTTCCGCCATTGCTATTGTTTATAATCCTTTTTTGCAAAATCATTGGTATAATTTTTAAAACATGTACGAGTCTGTAAAAAACTACGTGTTTTTTAGACATTGCTTTATTTACAACAATTATACCCGCAATGATGTTAACTGAACGTGAATTTTTTTAATTTTTTCAGTTTTTATTGGCAAAATGGATAATGATGAAATTCATGTGAGGGGGGGCAAATAGAAATTCGTCCGGCATCACCCAACGGTGATCATCCCTTGAATTTTTACACATTGTTGCAAATATTAGGGCAATGGTGTGTTGGAACTTCATCGATGCAAAAAACTGAAACAACCAAATGCAAAATCTATTCAATTAAATGCAAGCCATTTATTCATGCAACTTGCGATGACTGGATAAATCGTTGGTCGAGCTATTTTAGCTTGCCCAACATCCCAGAAGAAAACATGAAGTTCGTCGGTTTTGGGCGAGGCCTCCTCGTGGTGGAGGATACAACCCATGAAAATGATGATTGGGCTGAATTCCTGGAGGAATTCCGTAAGGCTTTTTGTCACAATTGACGAAGGAACTTTTGCTTTATTAACTGCCAAATGGGCAACCGAGATTTACCTATGTCCAAAAATTCTTGGATTATTGGCCAAGGTGTCGTTTTTTTTATCAGAAAATGAGCACGGCGGCCCCGTAGTCTAAGATGGAAAAGACTAAAAATCAAACAAAAAAAAATAGTTTTTTAATGAGCTTGAAGCTAGGGCGTACCAATGTAATATGTAAAAGAACAAGAGAAGCCGATAAAAATTATATGTTTATTCTCACTCATTCTTACGGAGTTGGAATAAGTACTCTGAAGTTGGAATAAGTTGATTCATATCAATCGGATTTTTTGGACGCCATGATCAAGAAGTGGAGGGCCTTCGTGGAGGAAGAACCTATGGTATGGGACGCAGGCAATTCCAAAATGAAGATCTAACACTAACTGCATCAGTTTGACCGTAGTAAGGCCGTAAATCTAAATGATGCCAAATACTATGGGTCATAAAATGGGTGTTTTGTCATAAATTTGAGGTATTGGTCATGACCCCTTATGGATATTTCATATTTACAAAACTGGACACCCGCAAGCTATTTTTTTATATTAATAATATATCTATGAATTTCTTAAACATTTATTAACCTGATTTATTGTGATTCCTTGGAAGGTAATTTTTATTACCTAAGGACCTTGGACGATGTCACAGAAATGGTTAATGAATTCGTTTCCTAAATTGTTTTCCTTGCATGAATCTTTAATAAGTCCTTTTCTGATTTACAGACCAATTCTTGGTGTTGGTGACAAAGAAGATCTTTTGATATGTCATTCATGAAAATGTGTTGGAACATTATCAGTAAAATGATTACAATGATGCAACACCTTTCTTGACTTGAAAGTTTTGTCTCAGATTTCTTCTTTGAAACTTCTCCTAGTGCAAATCTAGACTAATATGCACCCCTTGGAAACTCGTGTGGTTTCCTGTTAAAAGGGGGAGAACTAGGAAGAAAAGAAAGTTATCAAGATTAAACATCTATCATAGATTTTAGGAGGAATCTGATAGATGACAGATCTGTTTTTAAAATCAGGAGCGATAGGATATTTGATAATACAAAAATTATTTAGAGATATAGTAGATATCTGGTTTGAAGACATAAGAGAGGAAAATTAAAAAACACTCTTGTAGTAGAAGAGTTGTTGATTACAAGTCTGATTGATTTGTGTCGGAACTAGGAAATTCTATTGCAAGATAGTGGTTTGTTGAAACTTGTTCCTTGCTTGTCGTAGTCAACTTGATCTTAGAGTGAACTTGGATCCGTAGGTTGAAGCAAAGAATGAAATTCATTTTTGTGATATATTCTTTTGAGATAATCTTTGATTGAGATTTTGGTTGTGAATTAGCACTATTTGAGAAATATTTTCTCTCAGAAGATAACCAAGTTACAGAATTCTCGGTTAAAAAAAGTATTGTGTACAGATCAAGTGATATTTGTAGAGATATGCTATGTAGTGAATCTTTGTAAAATCATAAAACTTTTTTGTACAAACTGTTAATCATGTGAATCTACAAAGGATTCCTTGGACTAAGTTATTTGCATGCATAAACTAGTCGTTAATACGTAGGTATATTGATGAGAATTGTATAGAGACAATTTCTCGCTAGGTTATAGTAATTTTTCATTGAGAATTGCTCATTGACCTAGAATAGATTTAGAATCAGATTAAATGTGGTGTTTTAGTACCACACCTAGACATTTAACTATTTTCTAAATCTGCTACAGCTAACTGAGTCATGAGTGCTACTTCTGAGTTAGTTGTTGGAAATCAGCAATATGATCTTATTTATGAATATTGTTGTTGAAATTTATTCCTTATAAGTCACAACCTTTATGGGCCAAGTTTGGATTCATTTAAAGGTCTATGTGCATAGAATACATGCGAACTTTTGGCCTTATCTTCTTCCAATTGGAAATGATGGAATGTTATTCCGAAAGACTCATGAGAGTTGGATAGTTGATAGTAGCCAAAAGATAGAGCTTCACGTAATGAAGTTCCGGTGAATCTTAAGTTATTCTAAATTAGAGATTTGGTAATGACTGGCCATCTTACCAAATTGGCTATGTTTATTTGGGTAAAGAACGCTAATAAATGTATCTGATTTTGCTCAAGTAGTTGTAGAGCATCTGTTTAGACTTTACAAATTACCTAGTGACATCATGAACATTCACGATTCGTTCATCGATCACTTTTGATCAGTCGTATTCGCTAAACCAGAGTTGACTTTGAGCTTAAGTTCTTATGACCATTGGTTAGATGGAAAAGGACTAATCAATTGAAGGAACAAATGCCTCGAGCATATTTTATGCCTGCAATTTCATTGGAAAGTGTATCTGCCCTTGATTGAGTTGCCTATGCTAGGGTATCACGTTCTCTTACTGAGTATAGGACACGAATCCAATGAACTATGATTGACGAATTATAGTTCAGATTCTAGTTATACTTGATCGTTCAAGAGAAGGATTACCTGCGTGATCAAAAGATCAGATGATATTTGTGATTGCAATCCCCTCGGAGAGGAAGTTATCCTCAATGAGGTTGATTTGTAGTAAGCATTTGGCTACCAGTTATAGCCCGTTCATGCTTATGTACTATTTTGAACCTATATCACTCATTTTTGGAAGAGACTCGTACGATCAAATTTCAGAAGGTAGCGGATTTCCTACATGATATGTAGGAAATGCTACGAATAGCACGTGAAAATGTCTAGGGTGCCCAAGATAGGGACCGACATTATGCTAATATGAAATGATCACCTTGAGACTTTCAAGTGGGAGATTGGGTATATTTGAGAATTCCAAATGATTATAGTGTAATGCATATCGACAAGCATTACAAATTGTCCCCTAGATACAGAGGAGCGTATTAGATCTTGTAAAAGATTGGATCCTTAGTTTACCAGTTGGACCTCCCGGAAGGAACTCAAATGCATCTGGTTTTTCACGTAAGCTGACTCAAGAAAAGTCTACGTGAAGGAGAGCATCTTGGTTCTGGAGATCAATTGGACCTGTTGGATGACTCATCAGGTGTGTCTCGACTTGAACCCGGAAGGATCTTGGATACAAAAACTAAATGGTTGAGAAATCGTATAGTTACCAAGCATCTGGTTCGATGGAAGAGCCGCACATACGATGATGATTCCTAGTAACTGGAAGGGAGCTTAAGGAAGAACTTCTCTAGCTTTAAGTTCTGAGGACATAACTTGAATAAGGGGGGAAGAATGTCTGCCCACGACTGGTCTCGGGTAGCGTGTCCACACTAGGGATTAGTAGACCAACAACCCGTAAGTTAATTGTGACTATAAGAGAATTGGGGCCCTTATGTGTATAAGGGCATAATTAATGGTTGTAGGCCTAAACTCATGATGGTGGATTTATATGGGTCTATCAGTAAGTCATTGAAAAATTGGATGACATGGCCCATATAGGCTGCAGAGGTGTCCAGTGAGGTGTCACAGTGCACTACTAGTGGTGCATGGGCCTTGGAGGATATAAGTATACCTATTGGGCTCTCAGTAGTGTATCCTTGATTGTGAGACTAGATACCTCATTTCTCAATGATATTGATCCATAGCTTGGAGGCTAGACGACCTAGGATTGGTTGGGTTGGTTTGTTGTCCACCATAACCTGAAAATTTTCATTAAATGCAGTATGTAGGCGAAGGATGCACTTAGGCGAAGGATGCACTTAGGCGAGGGTTGAACACTTGTTAGAACCCTCGCTAGACCTACAGAACCTTTGCCGAGCTACACCATTGGCCAAAAAACTTTGCTGAGAATTAGACTAGAAGCTATTTTCACATTATTGAACATGTCTGCAAATTTTTGTCCAACACTAATAAGCCAAACTAGTACTTTGTCTAATAGACCCTCAGAATTAGCCTATAAAAGGGCCGATTTCGATTTCATTTCTTGTGCTAGCAAAGCTCTTGTGAATTTTTCCTGCGACCGAATTTTTTCGAAACTTTCACATAGCCTTATGATACACTTTTTGCCATCATGTCTTCAACCAAATTTGATACTAGTGTTTCACGTAGATCTGTTGTTCTACGTGATGTTCCAACCTCAACAGACATCATGTCGCTTCCTAGCACAAGCAAGGTGGTGGAATGGATGAACCTCGCCGAGCCTTTGCTCACGACGATGGAATTCCATGAGCACGCCTTCTCAAATAAAATAAGTATGGAGTTCATCAGTATGGCATTTGGCACTTGGAATGAAGCCAAGACCAAGTTTTATATCACCTTTCAGGGAGTTGTGCACAAGGTGCGGGTCAGTGAGGCCGCCCTTGTTGCCATAGGTATCATTTATGGTTCTCGACCAACTCCATCCCACAAACAGACCAAATCAGTCATAAAGCCTTTTGTAGATACTCAAATCTAGTACCACACAAATGATGGCTATCTGCTGAAAGCCATTCGTGATCCCATCCTCCATGATGTCGCCCAGCTACTTAACAACTTCTTGATGGTTGGAAACCTCAGGAAGGAAAGAATCTCTTCTCAGATCCTCCATCGCTTGGTTGAATCTAACTACGAGTTAGATAAGGGGACCGTGCAACTTTACAACTGGTTCAAGACGGTTTGTGGAGAGCTGAAGAGAGCTATTAAGAGTAATACCAAACAACAATTCGTTGTTGGATCTCTTTTGTCCTCCTTGGCCGCCTCGTACATGGACAACAAGGTCCATGGGTTTCGTCCTAATTCAATGCTAACCACCTATGAAGTAGCACCAACCAAATCGTCCCGCCAAGCATCCACCTCCAAGAGTCTTCGTAGAGTACGCAGCAAGATTGTCACACTCCCCTCACCTCTCGCGTTTCGTCGTCGCACTCAGCCACCACCGTCAACGGCACTCATTCCCCCTGTCGCTACTCGCTTTGCTCTTCTCATCCCCTCTACAACTACTCTTGCTTTTGATACCACACAAGTGCTCTCAGTAGCAATTGGATCCACAATCCAAGTTGCGGAAGCACAAGCCACCTCACCCTGTTGTGGGTATTCTTGTAAATAGATAAAATGGCCGAAATAGAAATAAATTGCCAGGGCCTGCTATAGATTTTTGTTGGGGTATCAACCTTGGTTTCGTCTGTCATGCTTGTTGGTATCTTTCCCAAGGGAATAGTGCTTCCCTCGCGGAGTTAGTTTGCTACACACACAATCGACCTATTTAACCACTCCTAGATTAATTGCATCTAACTAACCACCCTACCTTAACCACAAGCAATAAGAAGCAAGGGAGGCCTCTTACACATTCCCCTCTCTCACCTCACCAAAAACACAAGTAAGTAGCAAAATCAATTAACTAGAAAGCATTCATAAAATAGACAAATCCAACAAAAGAGAGAGAGAGATGGGAGAGTGAGGTGCAAGGATGGTCAGGTTATCAAATGCGCAGAGTCTTCTCCTTTTGTATGAACATAGAGAATGGGTACAAGGAGTGTCTTTTTATTCTTGGAGAAGGCCTTGCCCCTAATCTTTGATTGGCTAATTACAATGGCAAGGATTCTAATCCAAGTTGTTGAACTTAACACAAAAGAAATCTATGGTGCTAAGAAAGCACAAAGAGAACTCACATGTTTCATGTGGATTCTAATTTGGGCCCTTTTAGCTTTTTTTTGACAACTTGACTTAGGCCTCTAATGTCATTTTAGAGTTTTAAGCCTCTAGTCACTTATTCCTAGGAATTACAGCTTTCTACTTGTGCTCATTGGGTTAGGCTTATATACGCATAGGATGCCAGTGCCCTCTCACTTATTATTCTAATTATAGATCGCTTACATAAAACATGAGGCTTTATTCGAGTGGATGGTGAATAGGGCAGATATAATTGAGTCCCCATTTTTTAAATAGCACTTGAGCCAATATAGGATGTAATGGCTCATAGTTTGCCTTCGTTGGTTTGCATGCCCTCCAGCATACATCACATTGTTTGATGTACGCTTCAATATTCTTGTGCCTTGTTGGCCACCAGCAACCGGATTGTAAAATTTTACGTATTGTAACATCCGCTGCAAAGTGTCCACCTCTCATAGCTTCATGCATTGAATGATATTATTCGCCCATCTTTGATATAGTTGTCTTGCAATCAGTTGGTATAGATGAGCTTTAAGCACGAGCTTTCCTTGTTGCACCTTACATAGTGACCGATCAGGTTGACCGTTAAAATACTCGACTATATACGCAGTTATTGGAGGGTTTGCATATATCGAGACAACCATAACCATAGTTGATAAGTGAGAGGGATTTGGCATCCTGCGTGTGTAAGTCTAATCTGATGATCACAATGTTCTTGCTCTCCTTCTTTCCTCCTCTATCTCTCATGTTTTCTTTGGATTTGCTAATTGTTGGATTTGCTAATCGTTGGGATTGATCGCTATTATACTTTTGGTGAGAGAGAGCGAGAAGAGTAAGAACTATCATTGTTGAGTAGTGTTAAAATGGATGTAGTATTAATGTTTAGTGTTAGATGTGGATCATGGGCATTTTCTTGATTATGAACTATGATATCGCTCTCATGGGAACGAATCTCCGCGTGACAACTAGTTAATCCTCTTCATCTCCTTGATGCTTGTGTGCTTGGATTTAGGGTTGAAGGTGGATAAGAAATACATATTATAATTTTGGCATCGTTGTCGGAGAGCTATGCCATTTTTTTATTTTTTTAGCATGTTTCTGATCCATGCTTGGATGATAGCTTGCATTTAGTGTAAAGCTACCTTTACAGGCTTTACTTCCGGCGCCACTGGCATCAGCATTGACTCCAGCGCCAGCAGTGCCACTGCTGCTCTCGGCGCCACTGTGACCAGAATCCACAGCCGGCGCCAAGTTCCTATGGCTGAAAAACTTTGAACGGTTCTAGCGAAGTCCATAGAGCTCAGATCGATGTGCAATCACCTCACACGATCTAGGCATGGTTAAAGGAAGCCTAGGGATCAATAAATTCTAGAGAGAGAAAACGTGCTTTACCAACTTGGGTAGAGCACTTGGTATGAGGGGAGGTGGCAAATCCCACCATAACTATTGTTGGAAGTAAATCTGGTTTGTGTATGTTGGCTAGATCTACTCACGATGCGGTGTAGTATAGAGAAGATCGTCCACTTTCTAAGTTTCTACCAAGTTTCAAACGGAAATGCGAATATAAAGAACAATGATGAAGCATTAAGGCTTACCCAACTAGTGCTCAGAACGGAAATGAATTACCTAAGATGACAAAATACAAAACCTTACTAAGGCTTACCCAACTAGCAAGGTGATTACACTAAATCCTAGATTAACACCCAAAGGGATGGAAAATGATAGAATGCGGCTAAACTAATCATAAAGCGATTAAAAACATGCCACAATATAAACCAATGAAAGGAGACAAGAGGAGGCCCGAGCACCTTCCCTCAAGCTATGCACCTTCTGATGGGAACACAAAGAAATAGAATGATTTCTCAAATAGAGAGCAATTGAGCATAATCTTAAAGCGTTATTTACAAGGCAAATACCTCTCCTATTATGGCAAGGAGGGCCTTCCATAAGTATCCACTAACTTATGGGACTAATCTAATTCTAGTCTTTCTAGAACTTCTAACTTAAGATTTAGAACTTCAAAGTTTCTTAACGTAGAAAAATTTAAGACAAAATATTTCTAATCTTAAGTTTTCTAAGTCTAAGTTCTAAATCTAAGTTTAAGCTCTTTTATTATTATTTAAGTTTCTACTCATGGGCTTACAAAACACATGCCACGGCGAAAGTTTATTAACAGACACTTATACGTGGACTTACAAAACACATGCCACGGAGTTTTATTTTTCTCTGTGTTAGCACAGATGTTAACATCATCCCCCTCCTTATTAGATTGGTAGTCTCACACCAATCGAAACTTTTTCATCCTGAATCTTTTGAGCTTCCTAAAGGCGTGATTGTTGTTGGCGGATCTGATAGATTTAATTGCCAATGTCATGCCTTGCAAGAAGCCATGGATCTTCTAGAGTTCCACCATATTGATGTGCAACGCTGAAGTGAGGGAGGCACAGTAATAAAGGCGGGCCACGTTGATGTGATCTGTTTCAGTCTGCAAGGGCTTGTTGATATCAATGGCGATTGGTGGGAGGCCTCTATCCCAATAGCCATTGAAATCTACCAAGAAAGCAACCAAGCCGCAATTATCTGCAAAGTAGTGCACATCCCGATCCGGGTTGCCATGATGTTTCTGGTGAAAGACACGACAATTGGTAATCATGTCGTCTACGGGATTGCCGGTACGCACACCAGTTAGCTTGGGCCAGTAAATTTTGTTTTTCTGCTTTGTGGTGGAAAATGTTCTTTACGTGCCACCGGGTAATAATATGGATTGATGCGCATGTATGTCGAGGCTTCGAGATATCATTTCATGGATGTTTTGCTTTGCAAGAAGAGTTGGTGTCGCCAAGCAGGTTGCGGATCCAAGAGCTTAACGGCTTCCTTGTGAGTCTTGCAGTGATCCAGGTTGGGTAGGATGTACCCGCCGCGCTCCTTGGGTTGGTATTTTTTTTGCAAACTCCTGGGAGATGAGGTGTTCCTTGCTCGGTGCACTTGGAAAGATCCAATGTCGTATTGTAGGAGTTTCAGCAGCTAAGGCATGTTGAAAATTAAGCCCACAGTTTTTCTCCTTGGTGAATGACTAATTTTTTTATTTCATGATTCTTCCTGCATGTTTATTGATCTTGTTTTCCCCCGGCTTGATAAGTTACTCCGTAGCTCATGTAGGACCTGGAGAGAAGACTCGTGCTATGGTTAAAAGATAGAAAGCAAGCAAGCAAACACGCAACACGGAGGCGAATAAACAAAGAAAAAAGAAGCTAGATAAAAAAGCGGCAACGACGCCAATGTTTGAAGTAAATATGGTTTGTGTATGTTGACTAGATCTACTCACGATGCGGTGTAGTATAGAGAAGATCGTCCACTTTCTAAGTTTCTACCAAGCTTCAAACGAAAATGCGGAAATAAAGAACAATGACGAAGCACTAAGGCTTACCCAACTAGTGCTCGAACGGAAATGAAACTACCTAAGATGACAAAATACAAAACCTTACTAAGGCTTACCCAACTAACAAGGTGATTACACTAAATCCTAGATTAACATCCACAGGGATTGAAAATGATAGAATGTGGCTAAACTAAGCATAAAGCGATTAAAAACATGCCACAATAAAAACCAATGAAAGGAGACAAAAGGAGGCCCGAGCACCTTCCCTCAAGCTATGCACCTTCCAATGGAAACAAAAAGAAATAGAATGATTTCTCAAATAGAGAGCAATTGAGCATAATCTCAAAGTGTTATTTACAAGACACATACCTCTCCTTTTATGGCAAGGAGGGACTTCCATAATTATCCACTAACTTATGGGACTAATCTATTTCTAACATTTCTAGAACTTCTAACTTAAGATTTAGAACTTCAAAGTTTCTTAACTTAGGAAAACTTAAGACAAAATATTTTTAATCTTAAGTTTCCTAAGTCTAAGTTCTAAATCTAAGTTTAAGCTATTTTATTATTATTTAAGCTTCTACTCATGGACTTACAAAAGTTTATTAACAGACACTCATACATGGACTTACAAAACACATGCCGCGGAGTTTTATTTCTCTCTTTTTATTTTTCTTTGTGTTAGCACAGATGCTAACAACTATAGGAAAATGCAGGTTGCGACTCGGGGCGAGCTCCAACCAAGTCTCAGTTTCTCTTGCTGGAATGTTGTCATGGTGCCCGCCTTGGCATGCCAGCGCCCCGACAATTTTTGGATGGTGAAACCTGTTACAAGGCTGTACAATGAGGCATTATCACTTCAAAATCATTATCACTTACTTATGATAGGGTTTGGAAGTGGTAAATGCGATACGGGACAAATGATGGGTCGGGTCACACACTTGAAATGTAACCTTCTCGGATTTATTAATAAAGTGGGATTTTTCTCAAACTGACTCTGATTACCTTCTGGGTTTCAGTGTTCGGTAAAAGCGCCAATTGTAAGACCACTACAAACTTTTTGATCTAACACATAGCTGAGGGTCGTATTCGAGGACGCAAGCGGTATGTCGTCGAGACCATTCGGTTCGGGACGCCAGCGGTATGCTGTCAGGACCATTCGGTCCAGGAACTGGTTTTCTTCATATCTGTCGCGGCTTGTGGTTTTGAGTGTTCCTTGCATGAACGTGAATGGGTTAAGCTCTTGGGGAACGGGCTCTAACCTGTCAACTGAGTTGGATGGCTTGCTTGGATGGAAGTTACCTATTTATGGCTATCCAGTTTGGCGTGGTGCCAGGTTGGCTTCCAGCGCTCGTGACGAAGCTTTGAGTTGGTTACTGGCTTGGAATGGATGTTACTCATTTGTAACGAAACTTCGAGCTAGTTAAGTTTGATGTATGTCGGGCGGCTTGCTTGGAGGGAAGTCACCCACATCGGGACCCCCGGTCTGGCATGGCGCTAGGTTGGATTTCAATGTTGGTTTTCCGAACTCCAAGTTGGTTAAGTCTGATCGTTATTGGCGAGTTGGCTGCTTGTATGTCAAGTGGGTTCGGACGACAAGAGTTAAAAGCCGAGAAGCTAAGTCGTGGTCCCGGTTCCCTTTGGGATGCCTGTGCTACATGTGGTATCAGAGCTGGCTGGCCAGTCAACTATGTGAATCTCACGATGGCCATTGTTTGAGGTTCATCAGGACAACTGTTGTGCAAGGTGCTGCCCACAATGTAAGCATGAGTGCGTCTAGGGTCGGGGTGGTCGACAGAACAGGGGACTTACTAGATCAATGTGTTGCCCTTAAGGTGTAAGCATGGTCAGTTCCCTCGGTTCGGGCCTGGAGCCGTCTGCACGGTAGGACAAGTGAGGCAAAGTGCTGCCTAGGTAGGTGAAAGCACGGTTTGTGCCTTGTGGGGTGCGGAGTGACATATTTGAACTATACGGGTTAACCATTGATACAAATATACTATTCGAATTCGGGTGTAAAGCACGGGTGGTTAGCTGCCGATGCGGGATAGATGCCGATCGTTTAGCTATAAGGGCTATCGACCAGATTTGGTGGGGCGTGACTGAGGCAATGTGTTGCTTAATGGTGAAAGCACTAATAGTTGGAGGAGTGTTCTCTATGGTTTGATTTTGTGATCGATCTATATGGGCACGGCCAGGCAAAGGTCCTTTGGCAGGGCTATCTCAAAGGGGGACCTTGTCTTTGTTACATGTTAATAATCCTGCTTGAGTGTCTTGTTTGTATGTATTCGTGACGAGTCTTAGTGCTCGTCTGGTTTGCATGATTGCTTGTGATACAAGGAGCTGATGGCTCGAGAAAGAACCTTTCTTTTGAAGGCTGATACCATCAAATACAGAGGACTACAGAATCTGTGGGGCGGATTCACAGTTCAAGTACTCGCACGTGAACGACAATGAAACGACTCGATATTTGCAAAGGATGGATGGCTAGCCTATTTCTTGGGTTAGTTTCATTTGCGACAATGCCAGCCAGACGCAAGCAGGAAGTCAAAAGTTGAAAATGGCAATTTCAGGGGAGACCTTCTATGAAACAGTTGGTCTTCATTTGGGATGGCTACCTTCGGAAGTAAAACTCATTGAGCATGGATTTGCAGTTCAAGTACCCGCACGTGAACGACAACAAAACGACTCGATGTTTGCAAACGATGGATGACTAGCCTGTTACTTGGGTTAGTTTCATTTGCGACAACGCCCACCAGACGCAAGCAGGAAGTCAAAAGTTGGAAAGGGCAATTTCAGGGGAAATCTTCTATGGAACAGTTGGTCTTCATTTGGGATGGCTACCTTCGGAACTGAAACTCACTAAGCATGAGTGATATCTAGTGTCAGTTAAGTTTTTCCTCAAAGGGGAAAGACTAGGACCCTCTTCAGAGATTGTCAACAAGTTAGATCAAGCCATAATCCTAGCAGATGGGAAGCAAAGTGTTGGAAAGGCATTTTTGTCTGAGAACTCTACTCTAAGTCCGGTCAGCTGATTTTATAATTGGAAGGAAACTATCACACACACCTCTCTCTTGGTGCAAATTTTGAATGAAAGTTGATCAAAATGGGGGCAAATTCAAGATGACCTAGCAAAACTCACACAAGAAGACTGGCAAACTTTGGACCTAATAAGTTGACAAGTTTTAGTTGTGGAAAGGAAAGCTTGTTATAGGCTTTCTCTGGACCAGCAATAATGATGAGGAGACATAATGAGTATGCTGACTTGTGTTACGTGTAAAGCAGCTGATCAACGAAGGAACTATGGAAATTGAGTCTTGCACAAGAGACTTGGTACTTCGAGCGGACGCTAAGCAACAGTTCGTATTCAAATCGGACTAGTGCAAACTTTGGGTGCGTGTGTTTGATTCGAAAAGAGGTACTTGAAGTCAAGCTAGATGTACACTTCTTGTTTTGATTGTGAGGCAATTGACCAGTGATGGAATTGTAAAAGTCAAGTTTTGCGGATCAAACTGGTGCGATCCTTTGACTCTCCACAAGGTTAATAGTTGCATTTGGGTTGATTCAAAGACAACTGCTTCAAGCTAAGTGAGAAGTGCATTGCGGAGTAGTCAATCTTTGCCTACCTTAAAGAGCCAAAAAGGAAAAGTATCAAAATCGGACTGGGACAAAGAGAGAAATCAAAGTGCAAAAGCAACAAGGCACAGAGTGGACCATAAAGTGGGCAATCAACGATAAATCCTTTGGCTTAGGGAGCCCTAATACCTATGCGAAACTGATCAAATCTAGAGCTCAGGGAGCTCAACACAAAGTGCATCAAAGACAAATCAGGAGCTCAAAGGAGTTCCAAAATCAAAAGTCAAAAGCGACATGGGCGAACATTTCACAAAATAGCCTATGTCACTAGTTAATAAGGTTATTGGATTTTACATAAGCGATATAAAATCTACGCTTTTTTCAAACAAAGTGATATTTTCAAGTTATGTAATTTTTCAATAGAAAGAGTTGAGCCTCCGACTTGTGGTGTGCCAACTACAATGTTAATAAAAAGTGGTCATTAAATTGAGTACTGTGCCAAGTAACTTAAATGTATAGTTAATTTTGTTGAAAAACTCGAACAAGAAACAAACTCAAACAGAAAGTGTTCGTGCACAGCGAAAATGAGATATATTATTCTTTTCCTAAGCATGACTACGCCTATCAGAAAAGAACAGAATGTTAGTGATAGAAATCATGGTCGATCTAATTACATAGCCAAACATTAAGCAACAAAAAAAAAACTTCAAAAGGATAATTTGTCGCGAACAGCTAGACAAATTATTAATTGTGAATGATCCGCGAAGAACTAGACTGAGCTCGACTGATAATCAATCGTGAATTAGTCGCAAAAGGCAAGACTAAATATTAGTCGCCAATAGTTAGACTAATAATAATCCGCTAAGAACAGATTACCATATTGAGCAATAAGAGAGTCAGACCAAATGTAAAAAGGCACAGCAATATTGACACAAATCTGAACGCAGAACGAGACAAAGTTGTTATCAGATTAAGTATAGCAAAATATACATGTCAATAATGTTGTGGAACACAAGACAATAGCGAACAAAACCGCGTGCTCTACAAAGCTAATTCAATCTATAAAAGGAATGAACCTGTTACTGACAATACAAAAGAATCAATGCGCAAGGCATCTACTTCGTCCATCTCTGATAAGCTTCTGATGCTATTATTTTCACACACACTACTGAATACGCAAATGGTATTCAATATATATACACAATGTTACAGGTGTACAGATGAAAAAAGTACAAAGTGGATGTGTTGTCTGTAGGAGATCATGGGTGGCATGTTGTCATTGTCAAATCAGTTAGCATAGTTGCATGGGATGAGTGTGAGAAGGCCGCGACGTCAACCTTTGCTGAAATGAACGTTGGTGAAAATGCGAAAAATGTGACACTCTGATAATTGCCTTAGGATTTGAAATTTGATTTACAAGGTGTCTCCGCTTTTCCTAGAGCACCTTCGGCATTTTGTAAGGCAATGTCGCCTTTTTCGCCTGTCACAAATCACGTGTAAAAACAATGTCGCGTTTTTCGCCTTTTTCGCCTGTGAAAAATTACTTGTATTTATGCAGACAGTCGAGTTTTTCGCATGTCTTATTGTACATGTAAATATGCAGACTGTGCGACAACATGAGTAAAAATGCAGCATGAATGGAGGCAAATTAAAATATAATTTAGGAGAGTAGAGGAGATAAACCCAACACCCCCCCTTAATCTGGATCTGTGAATGCCTTGATCTTCAAACTAAGCAATGCACAAAATTTGTTGTGTGCATTAACACTTAATGTCTTCGTGAATATATCTGCAACAATGTCCTGCGTTCTGCAGTACGTTAAGCTCACCTCCTTGTTGAGAACCTTGCCCCTGATGTAGTGATATCTGATTTCAATGTGCTTACTGTTAGATTTCTTATGCTCAGGCTTAAACACATCATTCAAGTAATGAGCATCCTGAAAAACCGAAGGCCGACAACATTGTTTAGGCCTTCAACTTTTCCCTTTGAGTTTTTCCTATGACGTAGAAATCTTTTTGAGACACATTCATCTTTTTCGGCTTTTTCGCTCCATAGCGAAAAATGCGACACACTGGCCAAGTGGCCAAAATACCTTAGAAATAATTTTTAAGGCACCTTCGGCTTTTCCGGCTTTTTCGCTCCATAGCGAAAAATGCGACACACTGGCCAAGTGGCCAGAATACCTTAGAAATCATTTTTAAGGCACCTTCGGCTTTTTCGCATTTTTGCTGACCGACGTCGCCAATAGATGAGTAACCCTAAAATAGCTAGACAAACAAATATCCCAAAAGCGATGAAGGTTACCAACTTTTGCAAAGACTGGCATAAATAAAGGCTTGTAAGATATTTTCTCTCTTGTAAATCTCTATATTAGCTAAAACAAGCTATGTAAGTGTTAATCTTTTGAAAATTCTCATTCAATCAGAGTTATCTATAGTCAGTGTTATAACGCTCAGCAAGCTAAAGTTGTACTCACTGTTGATTTTTATCAAAGTGCAATTTTTGTCTCACTACAATACAGTTCATTTGCGCAAACTGTATGAATTCTTCTACTTGAATATATTTGCTGCTAACTGTTGTGTTTCCGTTCCTACAGGCCTACGCTATGAGCAACCGAGCCTCCGTTGCGCTCACGCCCACCGATTTCTGACATGGTATCAGAGCAGGCATTTCAATAATCTGCATTTTTACTGCGGATTATCAGTCTTGTTTCTATCAAGACGTCTTTCTAGCAAATGCGCAACCAACAGTATTCTGACAATCGTTGTTTCTACCAACGATCTAGTCCAACCAAAATGGATCCGACAAACTCGATGGAGATAACTACCATCTTTGAAAATTCAAGATGAAGGTTATACTTCTAGCAGTCTTGACATAGCTAGGCCAAAATATGGTGGAGTTCCTACTGTGGTACATGTGCATGGTGACATCAACGAGCCAGAAAGTGATAGACATTCACATGATTGGTTTACTTCCGGCTTTAAGCATAAGGGAGCGATGTGTTAACATTCAACAGCCAGAGAATCTCTGATATCACGATCATGCCATGGCACGCACAAGGGTGAATATCCTTGCTGGTCTGTATGGTGCCTACGTCACTTGTGACCCAATTCTTGAAGAACCGCTCAATTTTCCGTCTAGACACAAGTACGATCGTCATTTGTTGATCTGACTGGAGTTTCTATCTCCATATACTTTCTTTCAGTTGCGAACAACCCACACATATATCCTCAATGGCAGGTGAGATATCAGAGTAGCAACTTACTTTTGTGGAACATCGCTGGTCTATATAAAGCACATCAAGCATAGAAGAACCGTGCAAATGTTTCAGCACTTGAGAAAAAATGTACTCGTAATGCACTTGTAGAAGTGAGATATAATACAAAGTTGAAAGTGTAATAAACTTGACATGATTGCTGCTGTGAACTTCAGCCAGAGTACTTTGGAGATGTGATTGTGGTGAATGGAAAAGCGTGGCCCTACTTGAAAGTCAAAAGGAGAAAGTATCGCTTTCAAATTGTGAACTCTAGCAATGCACGCCGCTTCAGATTTGCGCTTACCGGTGGACTATCTTTCACTCAAATTGGTGCTGACTCTTCCTACTTGGAAAAGCCCATGAAATTGCAAAAGATTATTGTGGCTCCTTCAGAGCAAGCAGATGTCATTATTGATTTCCGAAAATCGCCACGCAAAGAAGTCCTGCTCACCAACAGTGCAGTATATCCGTTTCCTTCGGGAGATCCTGTAAATTCCGAAAACTGTCTTGTCATCAAATTCATAGTTGACAGAAAAGTTCACAGCCAAGCAAAATCCCACAGCGTTTAATCCCAAATCATAGACTCAAACAAGAGGATGCAGCTCAAACAAGGATCATTACCATGTTTGATACGGAAGTGCAATCCTGTCGATCTCACGCACCAGCTGATCCTGTCGATCTCACGCACACACTCAATATATTTATAAATGCCACGTGTCAATCTCAAGAAAACCCAAAATACAAGAAAAAAAACATTTACATATGTCATTTGATTAAAACCACAACACAAGCAGGTCAATGTTTGAAACGAACGCTAAGTCCTCCTTGCAAAGCAAGGCAGGGCCAAAAAGAATGAAAAAAGTGATGAGTACTCCACTCCCTTGCTACGCCACGTTACCAGTTCAGTATTACTGTGAAGGAGTAGCTCGGAGCAGCTGAAGAGCAGATTGGAGTGTTATCTGTAAACTTTCGGCAACAGATCGTAATACACCTTGCCCTGGTCTCTGTGCAGCACCACCTGATATTTCAACTGCCCTTTCTACCCTTTCTTTGCAGCGATCCCAATCCTCCTGCCTTGACCAGCACGCTCGACCACCATGGCTACCTTCCATGCTCAAGAATGATACTCTGAACCCTTCTGCAAAATGGCAGCGTAGTTTTATGACTACACATTGTGGAAGCCAACCAGCACCACCTGCTGCATTAATGTGCGGTACACTGGCTGGGTCAAAATGCAAAGTCAGTGAAAAATCAACAATACTCTTCTCCCGATCATGATGAATACTGCTTTTTGCTGATGTATTTCCAACACTCGGAGGCTCCTGAAGAGATGAAGCTACCTCCAGACCCATCCTATTTTCAAGGCACAGCTCCACCCTTGGTCTGGGCACTGGCTCTCCAATCTGACATGCTTTTTGTATATCTTTTTTCCATGAAATAAGAACAAGAAATTCTCTCAGGACAGGAACAGGAAGTGTGAGCATCGTCACAAAGGATGCCAACCTGGATGCATCATAAGGTTCTGAGGTAACACGACGTGCAAAGAAATCTCCAATTTCTGACATCTCCACAGTGCTCAGCTCTGTGTCTGCTCCACTGCTTTGAGCTTGCTGCTGCTGTTGCTGCTGAGGATGAAATCTCTTGACATTCACTGCTTGAAGATAAAGTTGATGGCGATGCATGCTGACAGCAAACATACAGGTCCTGCAAACAGGGAAAAAATATCATTGCCGATCCTGAACTGGAGAGAGAAATACATAATATCTGAAAACCAGATATAAATTTAAACTCTAGGCTTCAACCTACTAAAGGAAAGAACAAGACAGCGGACTAACTCATCAATTCAATGCAATGAAAAGTAAAACCTTTACAAGCATGAAAGGATCAGAAAAATTACCCAACATGGAAGCGAAGGGCAGGCTGCTCAGCATCGAGGTGAAGAAGCGTTCCTTCCCTCCCATTCAAAATAGAACCTAAGATTTCTCGGATGATGCTTGGAAATTGTGCAAATAACCAGAGAACCCCCAGGTATCTCAGGGTGCCTCGGAGGACCTTCTTAAGAGCAGCTAGAGGAACCCAAGCACCACCATAACCACCATCATCACCCAGTCCAAAAAGAGCAGTGTTTAGCTCCCCTCTATAGCCAGGGTACACTCCTGCACCGGAGCCCATACTGATACCCCGTCCTGAAACCAGACTAATTCCAGGAGCTGTAGAGAACCCTTGAGTGCCCAATGCATTGCCAATGGAATTCGCTCTTGGCGTCATTCCTCCCCCTTGATTAGTGGCAGTAGCTCCAGACCGACTCGTACCAATGGAGTGGTGAATTCCACGTTTGGAGTTAGAAGCTGAACCTGAGAAGCTGCCTGCAGTACTTGTTTGGATTACACCCAAGCCTTGCCCAAGCGATCCAGGAGCAGGCCCTCCGGCAACAGATTCAGGATTGTTAAGACCCAATGCAACATTTTCCATCACAAATGGGCGAAATTGAGGACAAGGTAATGATCCTCCAGCTTCAGGTCCTCCGCTGTAAGGTGGTGGAGCAGGTTGCAGCCATACTTGATCACCAGCAAAGCAACGCATATCCACAGCAAAATCTTTGCGATAAACAATCCTGATCCAATATGCCGACCGTAGCAAAACTGATATGTCAGTTGGCAGCAAAGAGCTAGGCACAAGACCTGGCCCTGACGACCCTCTACCAGGGCCAGATGTAATAGTTCCAGAGTGTACACTTTGTATGGGACCAAGCATGCCCCCAGTGCTGCCTAATAATCCAGAATTTATTCCTGCTACCATTCCCCGAGACAAACTGACAGCATTTGTGCTTGAAGGGCTAACAATTGCACTAGCAGTGCCAGCTTTACACCCCACTACTGTACTACCTGTGCCAGGAGTTGTCGGGACAGGGCTCATCATTCGTGCCGGCCGAATTGCGCCAGCAAGGGCATGAAGGGGACCTGCCGTTATTCTTATGGCATCAAGTAGTAACTCCACTTCTCCGCCATTGATATATTCTTCCAGATACTGCATATAGCCACACAGGCATAAGAAGAAAGACTTTGCAGAGACGTTTCACAATCCAAGCAAGGAGAGATAACTAAACCACTTGTATTTTGCATAATACGTTTGAAAAAAATTGCCACAGGCATACTACCCAGCTTACAGTGGCTTTGGCAAGAGTAAGTTTGGCAACAGGATAAAAGTTAAGAAAGGACATGGCTACCGGTCTTATAGCGGCATCTGTGAAAACCTAACCAGAAAAGACATGATAGATGAGATTTTACTTAAAAACAAGGCTTTGAAATAAAGATGCTCCCCAAAGTCCCAGAGAGGAGAACAAACATGCCATAGCAATCATTTTCTAAAGAATAGACTCCGAACTTCCTGCTGCAAGAATTTTAACTGTGAATCAACCCATAGCCAAGTGTAAAATCACCTTAGTGTGAGGCCAAAGTTGTTCGGGTGAAATGTGGACCACACAACCCCTCAGGCATACACCCCACTCCACCACAAATCTTGCCTGTATTCCAGGCATGGAACCCGAATAGCTGAACCACAAGCTTGTGAGTCCAACTGCTTCCACTCGAAAGGCTCTCCTTATAATGTCCCCCTTCGATTCAGTACCTTCCAATTTTTCTTGGATAATTTTTTTCCCATTCTGTGGCGGAAAACTTTTCCCATGGCTCCGATCAAGCTTTTCGTCTGGTCTACATTCCAGAAGTTTCTTCATACCTAAAGCAAATGCACGTGCATTTCTTAATCGCTCCAGATCTCCCAATAGCTTCGTAATACTATCGTCTTGTACTGATTCATAGCTTAAAACTAAACCATCTTGAGTGCAATGAATGTGTGAGTCTGCTTCAGATAAAGATGCAAACAACACTTCAGCCCCCCAATCAGTGACAGTCTTTTGCCTTTGAAGCTCCCATAAAGTTACATAATATGCATCCTCAATCTTAGCCTCCCATCCGTTACTGCCTGGTCTACCTAGACTCAACCTCATGTTTTGCCATCCACAGTTTTCCAATATCTCACCCTTGAAACTGGATGAAGGAAAGCGAAAACATAAGTCTGTTGAAGTATTACGAAGGCCAACCTCTTCTACATAAGGGACACCAAGCGCATCCATTTGACAAGCCAAGCGAGCATGTTTAATGCATAGCCAGCACCTCTTTACCACCTGTAGGAAAATAGTTGTGTAGGATTCAGGAGGTACTTGCCCTTGGTTAGCTGCAGCTATAACATTTGAGTAAGACATACCTACAAACTCTTCCAAACTAGCGATTGGGAAAAGGTCGACTCCACCAGCAACTGCATGAGCAGTCGGTGATTTGCTATCATCGAGATATATTTTTCTTCTCTTTGAAGGACGTGGCAATTGAGAACTGACGGTCTCAGATGGCATGCCAGCATCTTCGCCACTCCCCATCAAGGTCGTCAGTTGTCCAGAAGTTGCTTTTGACGATATTGCATCTATCAGTTTTGAAAGATCTTCATCATCGAGATTCAATGGTGAAACAGCACTATCACCCAAATTAAGGGGCGATTTTGAACTATCAAGTTCTTGGATTGCATGTTGCGACATTTCATCTGGCTGAGCACCCTCACCTGTAAGGTTTCCAGGCTTGCTCAAACTTAGCATATCTCTGTTTTCATCCGAGGATTGCGTAACCTTTTTCTCACTAGACCCACTTGGTGCCGGAGAAAGAATTTCTATTGGCTTTTTTGCGTACGCAGAAGTACTCCCTTGCGAAGAATAAATTTTTGCATCATCCTCTGTAACAGTGATAGTCTCAAGGTTAATTTTCATCTGGCGAGATATGTGTATTGCTCCCTGGGTCTGCACTGACTTAGCAGATGCTCTTTCAGATTGGGCCTCCAAAAGCGTGAAGGCAGGTAGGGCAGTGACATCCAGTTGGATTGAAAGGAAGTAGAGATCTTCACAATGAGGAAAACTCATGACCAACACATCTGAACCCAACTTCGGTTGCTCCCTGGGGTATTTCACTGAAATAGCACCCTTTTCAAACACCTGCACAACAACCAATCACTTCAACACAAACTCGTGCAGTGCAAAATTGAAAATATGACGTAGTATTACAGATATGACCACTAAAGCTCTTCCCTAATTTGAAACAGTGAAGTCCCTTCTGACGAAAATAAGCCTATACAATGTTTGAGCAATTAATACCAGACACTGTTTGGATGGAGCTTTTGCACCTGTAATGCCTTAGAATTTCCTACACTCTACTAGAGCAGCAAAAAATTTACTGTCCATTTATTAAATGCTAAATCAACTGAAGTTGATACAGCAGCAACATCCAGGTTTAACTGGGAATATCACTACTAAAAACCATACATGAACTTAGGCAATACAAGGACCAAGGTGTCATGTATATTTAAACATGCACACATCCAGATGGGGAAAGTTGCAGCCTAATCTGACTGTCACCATGAAAAGCCAAACAAGCACCTATCCCAATATTCTCCTTTACAAACCTAAAAAACATGTGAAACAGCCAATGGGCCAAGACACCTGATGTTTTTCATATAGGTTATGGCATTTTTAAATCCACAAATGCTACTGGAGTTCAAATGACCACCTTCAAATTTAGAGAGGTTCCTATTGTTGAAAACAGCTGGAGAAGACTCTTATTCCGCAGATATATAAACATATCCAAAGGCGTGATAGTTCCCTGATTCAGCCCTTCTTCCATGTCCGAGATGAAACCGTCTAGTGATAAAGTATGTGGAACAGAAAGCAAGTATCGTCCGTTCCTAGACACACAAAATAATCCCAAACTCATAAATTAGCAGCAGTTACAGCATAATATAGGCTATAGGTCAATTGATGCAAGGCTATTTTGCAGTCTATATTCCCTGTCATGGGTGGGTTTTGACAATAATATGCAGGAAGAAAAGCAATAAAGCTGTTCTTCAACAAGAAGTTTACTCGTTCACATCTTGCTGATAAAGGCCTCAACGTAAATAGAACAAATTTGACACATAACCTACTCAAATTTCTAACAATCAGTGTCGTATACATGTTCAGTTCAGTCAATAAAGGTTAAGAAAATTGATGGAGAGATTATATATATGTACCATATGCTATGTATAGGACCACAGGTCACCTTTATTTTGCCAATGTATACCAAACAATATAATCATATCTCGATACTTTTTCAAGCAGACCACTCAAGCATGAGAAGCACCAGATATGGAATATGACAGCTATGTAATCCAACCAACAAAGCAAGACTATACATTGCTGAAAAACCATATTATCTACACAATAGACAGCACAAAAGCTAAGCGAGAATGAGACTTTAAGGACTTACCGAATGCTGATTCCAAGAGCTATATAGAATGTCCCATATGCACGGACACATAATACTTCCTCTCCCAAAGTATTAGCATCCCTTGCCCAATGATCCTGAAAAATGCAGTTTGAAGTCAATCAGAACTTTCATATGCCGTCATCAAGTAAATGGATGCAGTACAATGATGATGCAAACTCGACAGAGATGATATTAACTTGACAAAAGTCTTGGTGTCATGTTTTAAGTCTGTAAATAGAATTGTGATAACCAGGGAATCTAAAATAGCTTGTTCAGATGTGCAAGTATTCAAACAATCTATGCATAAAACACATACTGTCAACTATTTGCATGCGTTAAAAAAATTTCCCAAAATATTACTCACACCTCAGCTCGAGAAAGGTTTTCCAAAAGCTAAGGATGAACTCAATAATTGTGAAAAATTTATTGGGGGATAATCTTGACGAGAGGGGTCAGGATGTTGTCGTTCATAATCCCAAGGGGCTTGTTGAAGCTAAACATCATATGTGAAACACAAAATGAGAGAAGAATGTAGATATATTGATATAGCAACAGAGAACAACATAATCAATGGAACTAAGGAAGCGGACAGTGGACGCGGACGCGCATCCGCGTCTGCGTCCGGACGCGGACGCATCAGGGGTGCGTCCGCGTCCGGACGCGTCCGGTTTTTTGAAAAAAAAAATTACAGGCACCTGCCCATGCTGTCCCCCATCCCAAAAGCAAAATAAAAGCAATTTATGGCCAAAAAAATTTGCAACAGACCTAACCATTGTCCATGCCTCCCATAATTGAGATAATACCAAACAACGACGAGTAATGAGCAGTTCATGAATTATTATGAACCTTCATTGAGAACTAAGCTCCAAAAAAGCGGCAAAGAAAGATCTGAAAGTGGTTTTGAGTGAAGATGATGGTTTGTATGGCAAACATATTACTGATTTGGGGTTTAGGGTGCATCAAAGACTGTCTCAAAGAAGTGAATGCTCACCACAGGATTTGGGAGAGGTGAACGCTCACCAGAAGAGTGACAAGCTCTTAGGACCAGAAGTCTCTGGGGGAAATCAATGCTCACCAGAAGAGTGACAAGCTCTCGAGACAGGAAACCACAAGACCTACACACTACTATGTCTTATATGATGAGATCAGTTTCCCCCCCGATGAACTTCAACAGCTTACTAATTATCTATGCAAAACTGTGTCATTCACTACAAGCTCGGTCCTTTGAGTTCGTATCGGGATCACCAATCCGTGGACTGTATTCCTGGGCCATTTTGTCGATTCCAAATGTTTCATGGTCCCGTCCCTCGCGACGTGTCCTTGAAGCCCTGTTTAACGTCGAACTTCGGACGGACGTTGCGGGCCGACCGTCGGTTGTTTCCTCGTCCTGTTTGTTCCCACAGGTTCCTATCGAGGTGGTCCACTGGCAAAAACAGTCGGCACCTGAAACGGATCCCGTTTGAAGAAATGGGGCCGTCGGACGGAAAGCTGCAAAACTAGTCCATTGTAGGAAATAGAAGCCTAAGGATCCAGAATCTTAACTATTCAATCACACAAAGCATTCTCAAAAGAAAGAGAGAGATGGCTAGAAACCCTCTTGTAGAAACTTGTGGACAGCCAAGGAGAATAGTCAGTATTGCTTACAAAAGTGTCTTATACAAATGGGATGCACACATATATATAGTCCAAGATGACTATCTAACTTCATGACTATTGGCTATCCAACTACTTGACTATTGGCTGTCCAACTACTTGACTATTGACTATCCAAATTTCTATAAGTTACATAGAAAGAATAAGATACCTCCAATATGTCAAGTTGGGGTACTTAATGTCACAATTAGGCCTAGTGGACCCATGAGTCCCTACCAAGTTAATTTCATACTAACTTAGCTAACTCTAAGTTTAGTAGGCCTAATATAATAAATGACCATGGTTACACAACTCTTGACCTTTTGGGTCAAAGTAACCTATGGTAATGTAAGCAATTCCATTTACATTCCAACACCCTACTTAGATGGAAATGCATAACATAACATGAAGTAACTTCCCGAAAGAGAAAAATGCAACTTGTTGTCCGAACTTCATGTCGCCAAATAAACTTCGCACCAAAGTAGTCGAAATCTCATCCCCAATCATGTCCAACATATAAAAGGAAACGAATGCGTAATAATGAAGCATCAAGTCGAAGGGTGAGAATTTGCATGCTCCATCTGAAGTAGGGAACCAACATAAACTCGGTAATAAGTCGAAACATGGACTTGTAATCCATCATAGGCTCCCACATTATTTGAAAATACTTCTTATCATAAGGACAATAAAAAAGAGTACCAAACTCTTTTGACATCACATCCTCCCGAACCTTACCATCAATGACTTGCTCACATAGAATAGGCAATGAACCAACATCATGATGAAGAGTAAGTGTAGAACCAAACAAATCAGCAAGAGGTACTGATTTTAAAGAGTCATGTGCCTTCCTTTCGTAGTAAGACATATCTTTGCTGTCCTGCAAAGTCTCCAATAGCCGACAAGGAACTGTTATGGGCTGTTCAACACTTTGTTGCCCAAAGTGTTCCCAGCATGGACCATGTCCATAATCTTCCGCAGGCTGTTCCCAAAGCATAATGGACTGCGCATGATGTAACATGGGCTGTAAATGACCAAAAGAAGATGACTGAACCTGCTGTCCAACGTCTTCATCATAAAAATTTAGCAAACTATCAAGAGATGCATCAACGATGGCATCATCAAAGCTGTCCCACGAAGAGGCATGGGATGACATAGAAGATTCTTCAAGTAATGAAAAATTCTCTCCAAACAAATGCTCACGCTTAACCAGAACAAAGTACTAATTGACACCTGTTGACTCCCTCCTCGATTAGTACAAAAAGGTTTCAAAGAGTGCTTGAATTTTTCAGCCTTTGCTAAAACATCAAATTGAAAAGGTTTCGCATGAAACTTTTCACTAATGCATCCATCATATGCATCAACTTGCGGTGACTTGAAAAAATAAGATTGTTTCAACATCTGCTGAATGTATTGTTGTTGAGAGATGAAGATTCCCGCCCCATGTGGAAGATCAACAAGACCCAAGTGTGGTTCTTCATGAGTGAGTTATACTCCTCTTGCATCGCATCCTCCCAACATTTTACTCCTCTGGCCTGCTCATAAAAAACAGGTTCTACTGCACCATCCTCAATAAAAATAAGAGCAAAATCAGAAAAATCAGCAAATTCTACTGATTTAGTAGAGGCACAAGTCTTCCCTTCATAGAAATGATCCACTTTGCTGTCCTGCAAAGTTTGCAACAACCATTTCGGGACTGGTTTGGGCTGTCCAACAGCCTTACCTTTGTCAACACTTTGATGTCCAAAGTGTTCCGAACTTGGACCTTGTTGTCGAATGTTTTCCGAACTTGGACCTTGCTGTCCAATGTCTTCAATAGGCTGCTCTTCACCATAAATAGGTTCTTCTTGATGAACTATGGGCTGCAAAATTGAAGAAGTAGTGGGCTGTCCACTAGAAGTTGATGGCAGTCCCTTCTCTTCAAAATTAGATGGCAAAACCAAATCTGAAAATATTTCAACATATGCATCATGGGGGAAGTCCCCTTTCATGACATGAGTGGGCGCAACATCATAGGAGGTCTTTTCATCAAAATGAACATCACGACTCACTATGATTTTATTAGTATCCATATTAAACAACCTATAGCCCTTGCTTTCGCTACTATAGCCAACAAATATGCATTTAACTCCTTTATCATCAAGCTTGGTTCTTAGCTTACCATACCAAACTTCATAAGGAGTTGATACCTTCGAGGCTTTAGTAGCACACCGATTACTAATGTAAGTCGTCGTTATAACCGCTTCAGCCCAAAACTTGTGAGGTAGGCCCTTTGCCTTGAGCATGCATCGAGCCATCTCCATAATAGTGCGATTCTTTCTTTCGGCAACACCATCTTGTTGAGGTGTGTAAGGGGTTGTCATTTGATGATGGATACCTTTGCTTTGAAGATAAGTACCGAACATATTCTTTATATATTTCCCTCGGTCGGTACGTAAGATCTTCAAAGAGTGCCCAAACTGGTTTTCTATCATTGCTAGAAAATCCTTAAAGCGTTGAAAAACTTCAGATTTTGCCTTCATAAGATAAATCCATGTAAATCTTGAAAGGACATCAATAAAAGTAACAAAGTACTTACACCTTCCTATGAAAATTTGGCCTCAATTGCCAAATATAGAAATGTAGCAAATATGACTAAACTAGTTGCATTTCTCACACTCCCTCTTCAACTAGTTTTAGCATAGACTTACCAAATCAAATTTGCCATCAACTCTAATAGTTCCATCAATTGGAAAAGCTTGCCTTTGAAATTTTCCAAGTATGCATCCTTCGCATACATGTCCTTCGGGATGCTCAATATTAGGAATGTCTTCAACCATATTCAATCTCTTCAACATCTTCAAGCTAGCAAAGTTGAGATGTCCACACCTAGCATGCCATATTTCAGCCAACTCCAAAGAATGTGAACTTGATGCAACAAGACAAAAAGATGATGAAGCTCTTCGCTCATAGGTATCCATAAGGAACAATCCACCACGTAATGTCCCCGAAGCAATGATCATAAGAGATCTCTTTGGGTCTTTGATAAGACATTTGTCTTCTTTGAATTCCTCAACCAATCCTTGGTTCATAATTGTAGAGACCGAAATGAGATTCTTTTTTATTTTTGGAACATAAAGTACATTACGAATGTACTTCTCCTCACCATTGGGTAAGATAATGGGGATCACTCCAATACTTTGATAGGATAAGAGGTGTTATTAACACCTTGAACTTTGCTTCCATCATGCACTTTCACAAGCTTTCTGAAGACCTCTTTGTGATAAGTCATATGGCGTGTGGCACCGCTATCAATCACCCAATCAATAGATGAAAAAACAGCAACTTGTAAAGCTGAAGATGAGCTGTTTTCTGCTGAAAAACCAACAAGATTTGAAGTGGCAGAAATCTTGACTTCAGGAGAGACGAGATTATTAGTGACAAAAGCATAATCATTATTGAAAAGATTATCCTCCTTTCCAAATTGTTGTTCCAAAGTAATGATTGTGGTACTTGTATCGTTAACTTTCTCTTTTTCCTTTGCAAGCCTCTTCCTACATTCTTTGATGTGATGCCCAAACTTCTTGCAATAGTGGCACTTACCCTTCTTCTTGGAGCCTTGATCTTGAGCTTCCTTAGATTTTTGATCATCTTTGGAAGTTTTGAAAGAAGGCTTCCCTTTCCACTTGCCTTTGCCTTTGCCTTTTGCAAAGAAAGCTTGATCTTCTTGTTCACCAAAGTTGATCCTTGTTTGCTCTTCTTGAAAAAGTAAGCCAACAAGTTCGTCGAAGGAGATTTGTTGTCCCCTAAGAGAAATGCTCAATGATGACACAAATAGAAGGTAAGAATTAGAAAGAGAGTTGAGAGTAATAGTTCTCAATCACCTCATCAATACTAAGAAGCTCCTCTCGAAGATCCTTGATCTTCGTCAAGTGGTTTGTAAGCAAATCACCTTCTCTTCAAGATAGAAAGTTGATTTCGAAGATATACCACTTTTGCCGCATCCTTTACTTGAAACATCTTTGCAAGAGTCTCCCAAGCACTTTTGGAAGTCTTGCATGATCTAATATGAGGAAGAATAGATCTCTTCACTGATAATGCAATGACGGAATGTGCTTGTGCATCTCGTCGATCCCACTTCTTTTGCTCATCGGAAGACACCTCCGTAGATGAAGAAGAAGTTGTTCTACATGGTGTAATAGGTGCCAAGGTAGGCGGCCTCTCTTCGTCACCATTAACTACTTCCCACAAACCTTTAGCAATGAGAAGGTTCTTTATCATGTAGCACCACAAGGAATAGTTTGTGCCATCCAGCCTATCTTCATTAAATAAAGAACCAATAGACTCCGATTCTTTGGCCATAACAGAAAAATCAGCTTGTAGTAGATAGGAAATAGACTTTCCAAGACAAAATCTACTCAAAGGGCAGCAACCTCAAAGCTGAAATTATGAGCACAATAGATTGCAATACTCCACATGCAATTTGCTCGACAAGTAATGAAATAGGTGGCTGGTTTCTGCACAAAAAACAGAATGCTCACAAATAGGTAGACTTCGAATGAAGCCCAAACCAAAACCAAAACCAAAGATTTGTGGCTAAAAAGAGTGCCCACTATGTGCATATAGAGCTGATGGTAGCGCCCTACTCCAAGGTCACCAACAGGGAAATTTCAGCAAGAAATGTGTCCAAAACACATGTATCTTCATTTAAGAAGTAAATATGATATTTTCAGCATGTAATTGAGTCAAGATCACATGCAATTGGTTTGAGCATGGGCGCCCTACCGCTAGCTCTCAAATAGGTGAAGGTGCCCTGCAATTTCCTGCAAAAAAGCCATAAGAAGATGAACAGATTCTTCTCCTACAAAAATCAGTAGCTTGATGATTTTCTGCAACCAAAAGGGGAAGAAGATAACTTCCTATTGGGCGCCCTCCTGCAAGCAATATGATCACCTAAAGGCTCTGATAGCATGTAGGAAATAGAAGCCTAAGGATCCAGAATCTTAACTATTCAATCACACAAAGCATTCTCAAAAGAAAGAGAGAGATGGCTAGAAACCCTCTTGTAAAAACTCGTGAACAGCCAAGGAGAATAGTCAGTATTGCTTACAAAAGTGTCTTATACAAATGGGATGCACACATATATATAGTCCAAGATGACTATCTAACTTCATGACTATTGGCTATCCAACTACTTGACTATTGGCTTTCCAACTACTTGACTATTGGCTGTCCAACTACTTGACTATTGACTATCCAGCTTTCTATAAGTTACATAGAAAGAATAAGGTACCTCCAATATGTCAAGTTAGGGGTACTTAATGTCACAATCAGGTCTGTGGACCCATGAGTCCCTACCAAGTTAATTTCATACTAACTTAGCTAACTCTAAGTTTAGTAGGCCAAATATAATAAATGACCATGGTTACACAACTCTCGACCTTTTGGTTCAAAGTAACCTATGGTAATGTAAGCAATTCCTTTTACATTCCAACATCCATTTCGATTGACCTAATTGCATTTCTGTCCCGTCGAACGGCCATTTTGACCGGACGATACCCGAATCGAGCCAGACTCGGTCCCTTGCGTTCGTACCCGCTTCACGAACCTGTGGATTGTATTCCGGGACCATTGATACATTCTACGCAGGTTTAAGTGTATGCTACACAAGTGCTGCTTTGATGTTGAATCTACACATACCTGTGGTGCAATGCCTACCACACATTGAGGACGTGGGGTTGATGATGTTTATGGATGTGGTTATGATGATTATGGTTGTGGCTTGTTTTGATGGTTATGGTTGTGGGGTTGTGGGTTTATGATGATTTGTTAGGGTTTATGGTGTTATGTTGACCGTGCCATTTGTTAGGGTGTCGGGTTTAGCGTGTTATGTTAAATGGTTGAACATGATGCATATGTTATGAATGAGATGCAGATGTGCGGGTCTCTCTCTCTCTCTCTCTCTCTCTCTCTCTCTCTCTCTCTCTCTCTCTCTCTCTCTCTCTCTCTCTCTCTCATCTTGCACGAAGCAAACCATTTCTGACTAACCATTCAAATTTCACATAGCTAACCATTTGTAAGCAACCACGATAAATTAGCCATGACACAAATAGACTGTAAAAAATATATACATCTCATCTGATGCCACTGTACATGATGCTAAAATGTGTATCAGTATCTACAAGTCTGTGCTAAAAAAATCATCCCTCTGCGTGCCAGATGCATCTGCAGGGGTGTCAAATACAAAGTCTGGCTGGGAGTCTGGAGGCATCTGGGACTCCTCTAAGTCTGGGCCAACGCCTGCCAAGAGACGACTAGAAAAATCATCAGTGCGTCCCCTCTTGGCTGGCCTGCCTCTAGGTCTGCCGGAAGGAACCCTCTGTGGCACACTCCTGCCTGGGGGTCTCCCTCTGCCACGAGGGGGTCTCTGGGAAGAAATGCCTACCTGTGATGCTCTGAGTCGTCTCTGCGCTATCTATCTCTGGGCAGCAGCCTCTGTCTCCCTCAACAGCCATCATCTGAAAGGGGGCGTGATGCGGGAGTACTGGGTGGGGCATGTGGACCATCCCCTGCAAGGTCGACCGTCTCGTCTGAATCATATGTGGGCTCATCATCAGATGAGGGCAATGGAACGTCAGCAGGGAGGGGGGTGGTCTCATCGGCATCGGCATCATCCTCGGGATCACCCCGCAGAGCACGCCGAGCGGCATCGTCTGGATCAACCTCTGGCTCTGGCTCATGATCGGCCGCTGCAACCAGGCACTCATCAGGATTGACCTGCACAAGTCAATCATTCGTGAGAATAGCCGAAGCAACCGTGAGGGCATTAAACTGAATGTCTTAGATCAATACGAAAGCAAACGACAGAGCAACGAAATATACCTGCAGCAGTAGGGCGCGTGCGCCTCCTGCCCTCATGCTCTCCGTGATGCATCAAACCACCCTGGTGTTAGTGTTGCAATACACCAAGTCATTGCATCGCTCCGTCGTCAGACGGTTCCGCCTGTTCGTGTGAACAAGGCTGAACACTGACCAGTTCCGCTCGCACACGCAAGCAGAACAGTCCTGCATTAATTGGCAACAACTCGAGTGAGTACCGACCTTGTAGAGAAAATGCGAAAACTGGTTGGATGAATGGGATTAGACAACATACCTGTGAAAGGACTCGGAGCGCGAGCGTCCTCAGGTCTGGCTGCCCAGCGTCATAGCTCTCCCACCATGATACAGGCAAGAGCCTGTTCTCTCGAACGTGCAAGGTCCTCGCCGAACAGCCCCAGAGAGTGCCTGCAGTTGAGCAACGATATGCTTGAGTACACTCGAGCCCGCGCAGGGAAATTGAACGAACGACAGCGTACGATAGATCAAGAGTTTACCTGTAATTGAGCCTCTGCACCTCGAGCCTGCTGCGGATACCAGTGTCGCTACTGAAGAGGCGGATGTATGCGAACCAATCCGCACGCAGCTCTGCATCGTCGTACTGCCTCTCGCTCTTAAACAACGGATGCAGTATGTGGGCCACACTGTGAATGGGCCAGTGAAACTTATCCCAGCGTCGTTGCCACAAGCGCCTGATAAGCTCCAACCTGTGGACCAAACCACGTGGAGGCAACAGTTACATACCATCATGTTGCGGCAGCAAGACGAAATCGATTGCGAAATGGAAGTAAGGATGGTGAGACGGAAAAAAGTTATACCTGGCAAGGTCCTGCTCAGAACGCTGGAGAGACTCGCCTATGCGGTCCATGAACTCGTAAATGAGGCCCATCGTGCACCCCTCGCGATCAAGGTCGTGGACAGGTCCATGGCGGTGAACTCTGCAGAAGTGGCCATGTGCCGCAATTCACCCTTGAGCTTGTGTAGCCGCTCAAGCATGATGAACTGGTAGGCGAAGGGGGTGCGAGCGGGCTTCTTCAAGTCGAACCTGCATTGACAAACGGAATGAGAGGCACACATGAAACGAGCAAAAAATAAAGAAGCATCTTGAACGAGCCAAAAAATAAGTAGCAGCTTACCTGCTGAATGTGCGGAAAAGGGCTTGCGTGTGACGAAGTCCACAACCGCAAGTGCCCTCGTGAGAATCTCACTGACCCAAGGCAGGCGCCTAATGGAATGCAGGAGGAGGTCCAGTGAGTGTGCGGCACATGGAGTCCACACAATGGAGGGGTAGTCTGCCATAAGAAGCTCCCCCATACCGCGGCAGTTGGACGCATTGTCCGCCACAACATTTCGCGATACGTTCACACGATCAGTTCACAGCTTGGAAACACATTGCAATCAGTCGAAAACTACGCAAAACTATTGTATCAACATTAAGCAGTAAATGACCAAGCAACTAATGAAAGAAGATTATACCTGGACAACACGTTGTGGCCCGACCTCCTCTATCGCTGTGCGAATGATGCCGTAAATGTACTCGGCTGAATGCACTCTCCCTGCCTCGGAGGCGTCGATGCTGCGCAAGAACATGGAACCGTAACAACTAGAAACAATCACGTTGATAAGTGGACGTCTGCGACGATCAATCCACCCATCAGCCATGATGGAACAGCCGTATCTATCCCAACCCTCATGCAGTGTGGCCAATCTCTCTCTGACTGATGCAACCCGGTCCTGGAGCAAAGGGCCGCGTCATGCGTCGGCTGTGGGTGGTTTGTAGCCGGGCCCGCAGACTGCAACTTTCGAGATAGCCTCTCGAAAGAATGCGGGATGATGCCATGATAAAGGGGAGGTTCAAGTCATAGAACATCTTTGCTATGGTCCTGGTGGCCTCTCTGTGCTGCCCCTCTCTGAAAGATCCTGGCATGGACATCTGTTTGGTGCCTCGGGATGTGGATAGCTGGGAGGATGTGGATGGACGATGCAGATCTGGAGGTGGTGGCATAGGTGCAGGTGCGGAAGCGGAGGATGTGGAACCTGGTCGTGCAGATCTGACAGTGATGGCAGAGGCGTAGGTGCAGCAGTGGAGGCTGTGGATCCATGGGGAGTACTGGCGGAGGGGGTACGGGTGGCTGTGGCGGAGGTGGAGGCGGTGGCGGGTGCGGATGCAGCGGCGGTGGCGGGTGCGGATGCGACGATGGGGGCGGTGGCGCTGGGTGTACCAGTGACAGGGGCGGTGGCAGTGGGTGCACCAGTGGAAATAGAGTCCGCGGCGTCTATGGACGGCTCGCCGGGCTCAGCAGCTGGCTCGACGGAGATCGCATGATTTAGTACCTGAGGATGAGGATTATGATGAGGATGACGACGAGGATGTTGGCCGCTCTCATGCTCATAGAGACCAGAGACTGTGTACCTCTCACCATCAAGATACCACCAAGATTACTAGACATTCTACGCAGGGGCGTACTACTACTACTATCACACATACACGTGCTCATACTCACAGACGCCGCCGGCAGACTCCAGTGCTTTCCCATACTGTGGCTCGCATTACATCTTTTTACAGCAGCAGCACAGCAGATGCAGCACATCGTTGACATCTTACCCGAGACACATATGATTATTATTATTATGCACATTCTCGCATACGTGTCTATTTTAGGTTGCACTAGATGTTTTTCTTTATTACAGTTTGGAGACGTTTCTTATACGCTCCTATGGTTACCACATACATGACATGTACTTCATTAGTCTTATATGCCTTTTGTGGCATGGAAAAGACATTAATAAAGCTTTCTTTCTTTCTCTCTCTCTCTCTCTCTCTCTCTCTCTCTCTCTCTCTCTCTCTCTCTCTCTCTCTCTGCCTCTCCCTCACTCGCTCTCTCCCTCTCCCGCCCTCTTTCTCTCCAGGTCTCGGGCGGAACAGTCCGTCGGATGCGTCGGACCTTTGTTTTTTTGTGTTTTTTTTTTTTAAAAATGAGTCCGAGGCCGGGACGCGTTCTGGGCCCCAGACGCGTCCAAAGGACGCGTCCGGCCAAAAAATTAAAAACAAAAAATTTTAAAAAGGACGCATCCGACCCCGCGTCCGGGTCCGAGCGCCGGACGCGGACGCGGGCATTCCGGCCCGGACCCTCATGTCTGCAATGGAATAACAATGATGTTCACGAGAATCTGCTGAACTAAGCTGAATAAGCCAATCTGGCCAAACTAACTGATGCTAAACTAAGCTCTGAGTTAAGGGCTACCTAGAATGAGGTCCTACTGTCTGAGGCCTTCAGGCTTTGCAAGTTAGGGCCGGAAGCCACCCAATAAAGAACTAAATCACTAAAAATGAATACATGTCAACAATAAAAGTCAAATGCAAATGTAGGGTACCAAGGGGCCAAACCGTATGCTCTCAATGTCCAATAATGACAATAATACCATGCCAATGAAGTGCCAATGACATGTTCCAAATTGCACTTCGTTCCGGAAGGATCGTTCCAAAACAGTTCCAGAAAACAGGAAGGTTTCGAAGTGGAACGCAATGTATTTTCTTTTTTTGGGTAATCTTTTAAATGCTGTGTTCGTGTGAAAAAAAACAAGAAGTAGAGCCAGTAAAGATTAAAAATGCACTGCAAAAGTTTGTAAACTACGAATTGGATAACCAGAGATGCATGGTGTTAATATTAGATACTTATCCTGGTGCAGATTTTCTTGCAGTCCAGTTTATTGTCATAGTTTACAAACTACAGTCATGTACATTGAGCTGTTTGCATGTAAAGTAATGAATTATTAAGGAGCCTTGTAGAAGTTGTTTAAAGAATTTTATATGTTAACAAATTGATATCAGATATAATGCAGTGACGCCTAATAAAGGGGTCAAACAAAGCATACTTGAGGCACTTAGCAAGTTAGCATACTAAACTTGAAACTTGAAACTAATTACAATTTACATGATACAAAAAACACAGAAAATGATCCAGATTTCACACATGCCTCACGATAATGATCAATATGTCATAAACCATCTGATATATATGTCATCTGACAAGGAGTGGGCCAATGGCCAAGTACATAACTCTGATAGACAGAGAGTGGACTCATAGAGCCATGTGACATGAAAATAAACTTACATCACTGTTGCAGTGGATCGCGTTCCGCTGCAACAGCGATCCGGAACAAGCGTTCCAGACAGCAGAATGCTGTCCGGATTGCTTTTTTTTTTTTTAATTTTTTTCATAAAAATTTAAAAAAAATAAATAGCCTAAAAACACCTTAATAGTAGCAGAAAAAACTCTGCAGACTGTCTAAACAATTTTACACACCAACAATTCCGATTTTTTTTGAAAAAAAATTAAGTGCACGTTCCAGGAAACCCTAACGGGATTTTCCGGAACGGAACATGCAATCTTGATCTACAGATAGATGAATTAGGGTGTATACCTGTATCTAGTTTTTTGAATTAGTAGATATAAGCTTTTTGTATAATAAAATGACATTTCACCGTACCAACTTATTTGTAACTCAATCCCAAAAGACTAGAGCCCGTACCGAGTTTAGATATAAAAGTTAGAGTTTAACAAATTCAACTTTCTATTACAAAAATATTGATAACCATGTATAGTTAGATAATATGTAATAGTCTTACATTTTAGTCTTGAACAGTGTGTAGATGTTTCAAAACATAAGTAACCTTGAAGTCTAATACGTTGCTAAAAAGTGACATAATAGACCTAACAAGAAAAGTATTATATGTACATTCCTTCAAACGCAAGCAAGTTCAAAGCAAGAACATGCACCTACATGAGGCCTACTAAACAATAGCGGAAGCAAATTTCTTTAGAGACAAAAAGGTTCAAAGCAATACGTACCTTCACTGTTACAGCATTAGAGCTTTCCAGATCTTTGCTGGAAGGTGCAATTCCCCTTGGATGACCACTAGCTCTTAAAATAACATCAGTATCAACACGAAAAAGCTGTGCACTGTTTTTCAGAGCTCTCTCAACCTCCAGAAGACGGGAGTGTATGTTGCATGAGATTGCTTTCAAAATCAACCTTTCTACGTCTAGACAACTTTGATCAACTAAGAATTGTGCCTCATTATCAGTCACCGGATCAATCAAAGGAGGCTTATGAGAACAACAAAGTTGCTGATCAGGACCTTGTTCAATCGCCAGCGAAGGTAAAGAACCCGCATCTATGCCAGCACCCTTCGGTTGGTCCAGCCAGTAAGTAATCTTGAGACCAGGAGAAGACCTTGATTTAGATGCAGTCACTAGATCGGTGTCTCCATCTGCCGGTGGCCCTGGGCCTTGACCTACACCTTGTCCAGCACTAAGGGCATGCCCTGCAGTGGACATATCCGAAATTACTTCAAATCGAATTGCATCTTTCCATCTTCCATGTTGAAGAGTCTGAACTTGCCGGAACAGAGTATCCATCACTAAAGCAACACAAAATTCATGTAAAATCGAGTATAGTAAACCAAATGGGTCATCAGATGCAGCCATTCTGCGTTCCAAATCATCCCCCAGCAAAAGCCTCCGCATATCTGTAAGCTTGGCAGAACCACTATTATCACCAACTAAAAGCTCCAAATGAAGGATCCTCCACAGAGACAAATCCCCACGGTAACCTAGAGTTAATTGAACCTCAAATTCGCCTTTCACAGTTAGAAAAACACGACCCTCAGAAACCTTAATTGCGGAGAGCTCTTTTGGAAGTGTAACATTGAGCAAACGTGCCCGCAGTAGTGTATCAAGTTTCTGTAAAGAAGCTTCCCTTTCTTCACCATCAAGCATTGATTTCATTCCCAAGTCTTCTATGCACTTTGGAAGCCGGTGATAAGAACCAGTAAGCAACACTTCAACTGCAGTTGGGACATCATATGAAGGCGCACGTGCTTGTTGCAGGCTCTCATGCAGAAAGAATAGAGAATCAGCTGCTTGTGTGAAACTCATGTCGTGATTTGAGATTGTGCCTGCCAATTGTTGGCAACGGTCCACCAGTGGAATCTGCCATAAACATAATGCTTTCAACTTTTAGAATCCCGTCAGCCTTCACAAACCCTAGTCACCATATGAAACGCTCAATAGATTTGCACGTTGAAGTTTCACCCTAGCAACTAAAGAATAGCATTCAACAAAAGAAGCATCGGACTACAATGAAATTTGTGTAGATTGATAATGACCATGGTACCCTTCAGAGTAGCTCAAGAAGCCAAACAGATCCTCACTATGTAAATGTAAAAATATGGCAAGTACCTGGCGACACCATTTTGCAAGCACAAGAAGGCGTAACAAGCGCTGGCGAGTTCGAACAATGAACTTCAGAAGACTGATTTTCCGCTCTGAATCCGACTGCTCCGGGCAGCTTTCAGTAAGCTCCTTGAGATTCACAAAAGCAGCTTCGGCCGCTCTCTTCACCAGCATCGAAAACCCTACCACCTGCTGCCCTGGCGATGCCGAGAAAACGTCCGCCATTCTTTCCAATCAATCAATCAAACAATTACTCAATCCACTAGTAAATAGGGTTGCTACGGCTGACGGAGTCTTTTGGCATTTGATATGACGAGGCGCAGAACCCCATCACTCGCCCAGCTCCTTAGCTTCCAATGCTTCGATCCATAGCTCCTCGTCGATTTTCTTCTCTTTTGACAAAATTAGGGCGTCGAGCACGCGATGGAAGAGGCAGAAATGAACAGGCAAAGGAAAACGAATACACATGTACTAGTTGTTTTTTTGGGTGTGTTTGTGTGTTTGTTTTTCCTTTCACAATTTTTTTTTTTTTTGTTTTTAAATTTTTTTTTGCTTGTAAAAGGCAATATAATGTGTTGAAGTTGGTGAATGGAGTTTGTGCAAAAGTTAGGTACTCCAATGTCTTGAACAACAATGTTGTGTGCGTGGCACTAGTGGGCTTGGTCTTCCTAGAATGGGAGGGTCACAACACTTTTTACATGAAGGTGGTTCAAAAGGGCATTTGTCCTGACTGGTTGCCCGCACGCAAAGAGAGAGAGAGAGAGAGAGAGAGAGAGAGAGAGAGACCACTAGCAATCAAAGCCGCTAGAGGTTCCAAATGTGTGTGTGTGTGTGTGTGTGTGTGAGAGAGAGAGATTTGCTTGGATTTAGTTCTACGACAACCTAGAAGCTAAAAGCTTATAATCATTAGATGAATCGCTAGTTTTCAAAGGCTGACTGTTCATCCTATTAGGCCACAACTTCCTGATGTTTTTTTCTTGTAGATTGAAATTGGTACATTCTTCTACATTTTCAACTTTCTCCTCATCTAGAGCATACTAAGAACAAATCTCGACTTTAGGCTTCTAAATCAATATGAATCGATTCACAGTTTGGATTAGGAGTACCTTCATGAATCATTTTCACTCGACTTTATTGATTCTCCAATAGTTGTCACTCTCTATAGACATTGTATGCTTTGGTCTACAAAATCTAGCATTTTCTTGCACGATTCTTGAAACATATGCACTTTTGTAATGCAGAAAGGCTGTCACAACCATGAATAGGGTTTTGAAAATTCTATTGGGCCATCAAATATTCATAAAGACAAAGACAACAAAAGAATTTGTAGTGGTTCACGGCTCCCTTGATCTTTGGATTCATATTTTGATTTCAACTAAACTATCATGTGCCAATCATAGCATCCTAATTATTCTTAAACAAAAAATTAGCATGGTGAAAGCTAGAAATCAAGAAACTAGACAAAATAAAAAAAACCTTTACCAAATATGGTAAAGAAATGTAAGCCTTTCATCATTATTGTTAAGCATTCAATACATCAAGCCTAACACCAGAGCATGATCAAGCTCCCATGAACCATCCATTATCAAAAGCCATAGTCTCAAACAAAAGTTCCAAGAACACATGGAACTCAAAAATGACAAATGTAAAACTGCCTCCAAACTACCACGACCTCAACTATTTATAGTGGTTGTTTGTGCCTCTAATATGAGTCTACTTGGCTAAATTGGGCCTTTCAACCATTACTACAAGTCCCTTTATTCACAAATATAACGCGGTTGTTCAAACCATATTATTAACTATACTATTGACTAGTCATATTATGATTTAGCACCATGGCTATGTTGAGCATTTCAAATATTGAGCACATGGGCTAATTGCATGCGGGACACGACACTCCCCCTAATATTTGTCCTCAAAAATAAAGACCATGCAACTCTTGGTTAGGTGTCATGCTCCATAAATCCTTTGGCAGTTTTCCATCTTCAGGTACCTCTTAATGTACGAAAAATCCTCCAAAATTTATTGTCTTTGAATAGTAGTCTGCAGCTGGTTACGTATTGTTATACTCATTTTACGATCCAAAGTTATTTGCTATAATACTCAACTATTGCCTCTTGTTCTTTGATTGATTAGGTCGTTGTGACCTTGATGATGATTTCCTTACAAACCTAAATGGCTTTTGAGTATCTAATATAAATAAAAAAAAAAATAGATTCTAATGTAAATCACAAGTTTCTTTTGAAGAAATAGTCCTTTGAAGATGACCATAGGATGACTCGGAAATACTGCAATTTTCATACTTTGTAAATTTTAGATTTCGCAAGCGATTGCTTTTGACGACTAGTTCAAAGTAGTTTAGATTGAAAGTCTCTTTTGTATTTTTTTTTATTTTATTTGTACAATGATCTTGTGGAACCTACGGTTGTTGGCATTGATTGAGAACCACTTGCATCACACAAAGACCTTCCCCCATAAGTTATTTAGCACACCATCCCATTAGTTGTTGGAGCTGAACCAAAAGTTAGTCATCCTTATTGATGTAACTCCTATTACTTGCAACACATACAAGAAGAGCTACAAAAATTATTAGATGTGAGGTTTGTTGTCTATGAGAGAGATCACACTATGTGGGTGTCACCCATAGTAATTGTGCCCAAAAAGAATGAGAGAATGCACATAAGCGTCGAATTTTAAAAAGCTCAAGTCAGTCATGAAAAAATATCACTTCTCTCTCCCATTCAATAAAGGAATGTTGGAGCGTATGGCGAGAGAGGAAGCATATAGCCTCTTAGAGGGATTTAGCAAGCACAACAAAGTGTAGATCGCTTTTGAGGATTAGCACAAAGTGGCTTTTGCAATGACTTGAGAGACTTATGTGTTCAAGGCAATGTTATTTGGGTTACACAATGCTGCAAGTACTTTTCAACGAGTAATGCAACATGTTTCTAAAGAATTTGTCCATAGGTTCTTAGAAATATATATTGACAACTCACATGTACCCTCGGCACGAAGGAGCCAATTATATTGCATTGAATGGGATGGTGTCCCAATTATGTGAAATGTCATATTTGGATGACTCATGGCATCATCCTAGGACACATCATTACCCAATGTGGAATTCCATTGACTCGAACAAGATCAAGGTTATTATTGAGGTGACACTACCCAAGATTTTATGTGACATCGATACCTTCATGGGTCATGGTAATTACTATAGGTGCTTCATACTCTTCTAACAAAACTATAGGTGCTTCATACTCTTTGACTATTGCACAACTTATTTTCCAACTTTGTGTTGGAAAATAAGTTGTGCAATAGTCGAATAACTATTGGTGAATTGTAAACTGAATAGTCTATAGTAGTCAAGATAGTTAATGTTATGAAAAAATTGATTTACAACTATCACAAGTATAGCTATACTATCATTCACAAGTGCGAAAAATGAATGACGATTGGAACGCTATGCACGCACTTGGAATATATGTAAAAAGTGCAGTATCACTTAATAAAGGTTCGTCGAGAGGCCAACCATAGTCCAAAAGCTCGCGAGGTGTCGTGGGACCGCCACCAATTTTGGTGGGAGATATTGTTGGAGGCTTTGCGGATCTCAAGGCAATTCTAACCATAGTTAATAAGTGAAATGGATTTGGCACCCTGCATGTGTAAGTCCAACCCAATGATCACATAGTTAATTGATTAGTTAGAAGTTAATAAAATGACTTTAGGCCTTTTTGCGAGACTTTTAATGTCGCAAGGCCTAATAGTCAAGTTAGTGAATAAAAAGGGTTCCTCCCAATTTTCGAATTTCAAATATTAAGGGAGGTGGAAATTGGCCAATAGGATTTGAGGCCAAAGCCCTAAAATCCACTATATATAGTTTTAGTTTTGAGTTATTTGTACTTTCTCTCTTCATTTCAATACAAGCAGGTTGGGCCTCTTATGGAATGGATATGGAATGTCCTTGCCCTTTTCTTTCCTCCTCCATCTCTCATGTTTTCTTTGGATTTTCTAATTGTTGGGTTTGATGCTTGTTGGAGTTTATCTTTATTATACTTTGTGTGTGTGTGTGTGTTTGTGTGTGTGTGTGTGTGTGTGTGTGTGTGTGTGTGTGTGTGTGTGTGTGTGTGTGTGTGTGTGTGTGTGTGAGAGAGAGAGAGAGAGAGAGAGAGAGAGAGAGAAGAATAAGATCTGTCATTGCTTGAGTAGTGTTAATGGTTAGTGTTAGATGTGGATGATGTGCATTTTCTTGATTATGAACTATGTTGTTGCTTTCATGGAAACGAATCTCTGCAACAAAATAATCCTCTTCATCTCCTTGATGATTGTGTGCTTGGATTTAGGGTTGAAGATGAATAGGAAATACCGGCTACAATAATCAATATCAAAATATAACATAATCTTCCAGAAATTTGATAGTAGCTAGATTTAATAGATTAGAACTCAAAAATAGTATTGGTGAAGGTTAACTTAGTGAGGGTTCTTTCACTACTATTTTGGATAAAAAATCATTTATTTGGCTATTTTTGACAAATTTGGTAATTGATAGTAGATATATTTGGTAATGATAATACTAGGGTAGAACTGGCGAAGGTTCTTGTTTTGCGAACAATGACTTTATGCAGCTTGGCGAGGATTAAGATAGACTTTTTGGATAATCCAGATATATCTAACCTTTGCCAAACTAAAAAATGATGGATTACTAAATTTGAAAACCTTAGACAACTCGACGAAGGTTCAGACGAAGGATAAGAGTGATATTGTTATTTAGATCAATATAACAGTTGACCTTGACTTAACATTCGCCTAACTTTTTGATTACCAAAAATAGTATGATGGATTGACTCTGACTTTGGAGAAGGTTCAGGCAATTAACCTTCGTCGACCTAGCTATAGATAGATCTGGGTTAGATCTAGGTACAGTAGACTAGGCGATTGTTGGGTTTTTGTATTTTTTGATTTTTAGAGGTTTTTTTAGTTTTCTGAAAATCGGCTGGGAAATAACCTTTGCCCTTCAAACTGTAGCTTCAGTACATCAAGGCGTTACTGTTTGCAAGTCGGCGAAGGCTGGTTGCAAAGGATTAGAAAGTTATCAAAGATTGATGAAGATTTTGTCCCTTTTGTCACCAAAATGGCAGAAATGAATGATTTTTATTGATTTCTTTGATTTTTTCAGATCAAAATGGATCTTAGAAATGGTGATATGTCCGACTTCCCAATCTCAACAATCAAAACATATTTCAAGCAAAAAAATCCACACAAATCAAGCAAAATTTCTCCCAAATTAGACCCTAAAATGTAATTTTAATTCTATTATGCCAAGACAAGATGCCTAAATGTAGCGCGGGCATCCCAAAGGGAACCGGGACCACGACTTAGCTTCCCGGCTTTTAACTCTTGTCGTCTGAACCCACTTGACATAGAAGCAGCCAACTCGCCAACAACGATCAGTCTTAACCAACTTGGAGTTCAGAAAACAAACATTGAGATCCAACTTGGCGCCATATTGCCAGACTGGGGGTCCCGATGTGGGTGACTTCCCTCCAAGCAAGCCGTCCGACACACACATCAAACTTAATCAACTCAAAACTTCGTTACAAACGAGTAACATCCATTCCAAGCAAGTCGTTTGAGTTACATCAGACTTAACCAACTCAAAGCTTCGTCACGAGCGCTGGAAGCCAACCTGGTGCCACCCAGACTGGACACCCATAAACATGTAACTTCCACCTGAGCAAGCCATCCAACTCAGCCGACAGGTTAGAGCCCGTTCCCCAAGAGCTTACCCATTCACGTTCATGCAAGAAACACTCAGAACTACAAGTCACGACAAATATGAAGACAACCAGTTTCTGGACCAAATGGTCCCGCCAGCATACCGTTGGCGTCCCGGATCGAATGGTCCCGACGACATACTGTTGGCGTCCTACACGACCTCATCTATGTGCCAGATCAAAAAGTTTGAAGCGGCCTTACAACTGGCGCTTTTACTGAACACTAAAATCCAGAAGGTAATCAGAGTCAGTTTGAGAAAAATCCCACTTTATTAAAAAATCTAAGAAGATTATATTTCAAGTGTGTGATCGACCCTAGTCTCCGGGGCGTTGGCATGCCAAGGCGGGCGTCATGACAACATTCCAGCAAGAGAAGTTGAGACTTGATTGGAGCTTTCCCTATAGTTATAGTGGGATTCGCCACCTCCCCTCATACCAAGTGCTCTGCCCAAGCTGGTAAAACACATTTTTTCTCTCTCTAAAATTTATTGATCCCCAAGTTTCCTTTAATCATATCTAGACCGTGTGAGGTGATTGCACATTGATCTGAGCTCTATGGACTTCGCTAGAACCGATCAAAGTTTTTCAGCCATAAGAGCTTGGCGTCGACTGGATTCTGGTCACAGTGGCGCCGGGAGCAGCAGTGGCGCTGCTGGCATCGGGGACAATGCTGGCGCAAGTGGCGCCGGAAGTAAAGCTTGTAAAGGTAGCTTTACAACATCAACCCCACCTTTATAAAATCTGATATCATCAGATGTCAGATTAAAGTAAAGGTGTCTCCCAATTAAAATTTGTTGGATTTATCTCCTCTACTCTCCTAAATCCTATTTTAATTTGCCTCCATTCACGCTGTATTTTTACTCATGTTGTCGCACAGTCTGCATATTTACATGTAAAATAGGACAGGCAAAAAACTCGATTGTCTGCATAAATACAAGTAATTTTCCACAGGCGAAAAAACACAACATTGTGTTTTACACGTGATTTGTGACAGGTGAAAAAGATGACATTGCCTTACAAAATGCCAAAGGTGCCCTAGGAAAAGCGGAGGCATCCTGTAAATCAGCATTTGTCAAAATGTCACATTTTTCGCATCTTCACCAACGTTCATTTCATCAAAGGCTGACGTCGCGGCCTTCTCACGCTCATCCCATGCAACTGTGCTAACAGATTGGACAACAATAGCATGCCACCCACGATCTCCTACAGACATCACATCCACTTTGTGCTTTCTTCATCTGCACACCTGTAAATTTGTGTATATATATTGAATACCATTTGTGTATTCAGTAGTGTGTGTGAAAATAATAGCATCAAAATCTTATCAAAGATAGACAAAGTAGATGCCTTGCACATTGATTCTTTTGTATTATTAGTAACAGGTTCATTCCTTTTACAAGCACGTAGTTTCGTCTGCTATTGTCTCGTGCTCCACAACATTATTAACATGTATATTTTGCTATACTTAATCTGATAACAGCTCTATCACGTCTTGCATTCGTATTTGTGTCAATATTGCTATGCTTTTCTACATTATGTCTAACTCTCTTATTGCTCAATCTGGTAATCTGTTCTTAGTGAATTATTATTAGTCTAACTGTTGGCAACTAGTATTTAGTCTTGTCTTTCGCGACTGATTATCAGTCTAGCTCTTCGCGGATCATTCACGACTAATAATTTGTCTAGCTGTTCGCGACAAATTATCATTCTGATGTTTTTTTTTTGTTGCTTAATGTTTGGCTACGTAATCAGATCGACCCTGATTTCTATCACTAACATTTTGTTCGTTTCTGATAGGCGTAGTCATGCTTAGGGAAAGATAAATATAGCTCATTTCCGCGGTGCATGAACACTTTCCATTCGAGTTCGTTTCTTGTTCAAGTTTCAAGTTCGCTTCTTTTCGTGTTCGTTTCTTTTCGAGCTATTTTAGTTTCTCACACTCACACACCCTCTTTCATTTTCCAACATGGTATCAAAGCCATTTTCATAGCCTGATAAGCTTCCACAGTACAAGACTCTACTAGCCGATAGAGTAATTGTCTTCTTGTTCTGTAATTCAGTACCAGATATTCCTGGGTTGTATAAAAATACAAATCCAGAAGTTGATTTTCTGGTGTCGACATCTCCTGCCCAATCCGCATCTGTGTAGACTTCAAGGATATTGGCAGTTTGGATGCCTCCATAGCAGATGCTAAGAGTTGTCATTGCTTGAATGTACTTCATGACCTTTGTTAGCGCTTTTCAATGAGCTATGTCTAGATTTGACATAAACTGGCTGAGTGTACTGATTGAATATGCAAGGTCTGGTCGCGTGCAGATCATTGCGTACATCAGTGAGCCGATGATGGATTGAAACAAGTAGCACTTCATCTCCTCCTTTTCTGCCTCAGTTTGAGGAGACTGTTCCTTTGGCAGCTTCTAACTAGGGTCGAGTGGAAAGAGACTGGGTTTGCAGTTGGCCATTCCATAGCATGTTGTTGAGATATCGTTGCTGACTGATGAAGATCAGTCTGCTGGGTCGATCTCGTTGGATTTGGATTATGAGACAACAGTGGGCTGGACCCATGTCAGTCATCTTGTATTCCTAGGCCAGCATACATTTTGTATCCTTCATCAGATTCAGATTATTACTAAATAAGAGTGTATCATCTACGTAGAGAGTGATGATGATGAAGTATTTAGATACATATTTGAAGTAAACATTCGAGTCTGCTGAGTTTGGAATAAAACCATTCTCTATCAGAAATGCATTGATCTTCTAGAACCAGGCTCTGGGTGACTACTTTAGCGTATAGCGCCTTGTGAATTCTACATACAAGGTGCTATTGTTTGCCATTGAGTTCGTATCTCTCTAGCTGCGTTATGTAGATTTCTTCCTGCATCGGGCCACAAATGTTGCTATGTACAAGGTCAAGCAAGCTCTTGGATGTATGAACAGAGTCTGAACTGAAGGGGCTTCTAGCATGCTTGCTGATAATACAACTTTTGCATGGAGAAGTTGGCTTGCTGACTGAAGGTAGGTCTTGTATTAGATTCTGAGCTGACATTTGCTTAATACTGTTGTAGTTAAGATGGCCAAGTCTGAAATGCCATAGGATATCAGTTGATTCAGAAATGGCTGTGTGAAGAGCTTGACTGTTAGAAGAATAGCAATGGCTAAGTTTGTAAAGATAGTCGTTTCTTCTTCCGTAGGCTAGAACCTTCCAAGATTTGTCAAGGATTGTGCAGTCTTCTGTATCAAATTCAACTCTCCGATCTAAATTGGTGATTTTGCTAACTAAGAACAGATTCTTGGTCAAATTTGGAACGCGGAGAACATTGGACATCAACTTGACTTCACCTCTTTTGAATTCAACCCTGACTATTCCTTCACCTTCAATTGAATGCGATGAGTTGTCTCCAAGTTGCACAACTCGAGAGTGGGTGAAAGACTTGTAGTCTTTGAACCAATCGCGATGGTAAGTCATGTGTTGAGCTACTCCAGAGTCTAGATACCAGGAATCGATATCCTGTTGTTCTCCGACTTTGGTCATGAAAGTTTTTCATCTTCTTCTTCTTGTTGTTGCTGATTTGAGTGACTGGTTGTAGCACTATGTGCTTGTTGTTGGAACTATTTCTTCTTTTCGTTGTTGTACTTCAAAGTTCGGCAGTCCTTGATTTCGTGATCAGTCCTTTTACAGTATCTGCAGAATAGTTTATGCACAATTTGGAATGATGAAGAGCTTGAATTCGATCCTGAACCGGAATTTGGTCTAGACTGCATGTTGCTCCTTTTGTCAGTAGAGCCTGATTTTGTAGATCTCTTGGATCTAAACTTTTGATTTTTTGAATACAGAGCTTGAGGATCTGATCTTGAGCCTGAGGAGGATGCTGATCTTCTGATCTCCTCTTGTAGGAGCAGCGAGATTACTCTTGATAGAGTGAGGTGGTCCTGGGTAGAAAATGCCATTATCCAATTTTCGTAGGCTTCAGTAGACTCGATAATAGAGTCATGAGTGCATCAGAATCTTCTATGACTGAGCCAGTTGCAATCATTTGCTCCATAAAATTTTTGAAAGTGTTGAGGTGACTCGAAACACTATCTGCTTCAGACATTATGAGGTTGAAGAATTTCTTCTTCAGATGGAGCTTGGATGTACTATCTCTAATGTCATAGAGAGTTGCTAGGATGTCCCATGCATCCTTAGTTGTTTGGGCAGCACGTATGTGGCAAATGCGTTGCCATCGCTTAGTCTCCACTTGGTGATGACGGCTGCATCACCTTATGCTTTGAGTTATGTGCCATCAACGATGTCCCACAGTCAAGAGATTGGAGATATGTCGAGATGTTTTTTGGTAGTCCAAATTGTTATTTGTTGGTGATTGCATTGGTAAATTGGCATTCTACATCTAGTATTTCATATCTAATGTGATTGATTAATCAATTGACATGCAACAAGATCATTAATTCGTTTCATAATAATAAAAAAAATTCCATCTAATGAATTACAATTTCTACTAAACAAGCCAAATGTAGTCTACATAGGATGAGAATTTGAATATTTTGTAGTAGTAAAAATGGTTGACATGTGAAGACCACTGGCTACTTTGGTGGCATGGTTCATTATTTTTCAATTGACATGCTTGTATGGTAGCTTTCTTTAAATCTGGTTTTTTATTTAATTTAAATATTCATTTAAAGTGCATACTTTGATCAAAGACCATCATGGTTGCTAATTTGGTGATAGGGCATTTGATGTTGCACGCATGGTACTATTTTGCTGTCTGAATGGATTTCGATAAGTTGTGATAAAAGTAGTATTTAGTTGTATGGAATTGCTATTAGTTGTACACCTTGGTAAGAAAGTCTGTTGCCTGCTATTTCACGATGATTGAAAATTTCAAAATATTGCCATCAGGGACAAGTGTTTTTCTGGCATACAAGCATCTTTATTGTGAAAATGTGCATAACGACTTACTTTGGCGCTACACTGCCTAATATTTTGAGATCTGCAGGTTGCTGTGACTGGCATAATGACAAGCAGACAAGGGTGGCCTCCCTCGAATTTGATAGATGTCGAAAATCAATGGGAGTTATTGTGCAGAGTTGTGAAGGGAAGAATTGTTTGTTAGTTAAGGTCAACAAATTTTTCTTACTTTTGTTTCTTCCTAGTACTACTAGCCTATGATTTTAGGTTGACATTGCTTAGCATCTCTATTGAGTTGCCATTAAAATGCTGGAATAGTTTAAATCCTATGAAAACTGGCATTTTCTTTTTTGCTTTTTTGATTATCCTTCGCACCATTTTGATAGCATAGTGATTCTGGTATTATAGATGTGTACCAATTTGACTTGGTACAAATTGGACGCATGATTTCTGTTTTCTTCTTAACTTATTGTTTGTTTTCATTTTTGCTGGGTGCTGTGGAAAATGTCCTTGAATGGTCTGCCTTTTTGCAGCTTAAGGATGGTTCAATTGTTGGAATGGATCATCATTCTCGAGAACTTTTACATGCTAAACTTCATTCGATGAGCTCGAAAGCCCTACGATGCCTGGGTCTTGCCTACAAGGAAGCCCTTGGAGAATTTAGCACTTACGATGGTGGGAAGCTCTTCTTTCTGTGGATTAACTTTGTGCTGTTTTTGCATGACTGGTGAATTGCAATTATTTGTTGAACAAGAAAAGTCAGCAAAATTAAATGGCAAGTTAATTTGATATCCCATTGGGTTTTTGTGATTTGTACATAGGATCCACCTGGGAAGGAGGTGAAAGGAGCAATAAATGATTGCAGAGAAGAAGACATTCGTGTTACTGTAATCAGTGGTGATAATGATGGGGCAATCTGTTGTGAATTTGGTGTGTTTATTGATGGGGAGGACATGAGCCGAAAAAGTTTCATAGGAAAAGACTTTCTTGCCCTTTCCATAGACCAGCACTGCAGGATTTTATCAGGTTTGAGAGGTAATGTTTCTCTAGAGTTGAACCGCATCATAAACAAGAGATAGTTCGTATGCTCAACAATGCTGGAGAGGTGGTTGCTATAATTGGGGATGGTGTGAATGATGCTCTGGCATTAAAGCTTGCAGACATTGGCATAGCCATGGGCATAGCTAGAATTGAGGTATGGCCCAAGTTTTGAATCACCTTTGCTGATTTTGTTTGATGAGATTGTTCCTTTGACAACTTCAGTCCAGGGTCGAGTGGAAAGAGACTTGGTGAGATATCTCTCCTGGATGATGAAAATCAGATGGCTGGGTCGAATTCGAAAAATTTCGATTTTGAGACAATAGTGGACTGGACCCAGTCATTTTGTACTCCTTGGCCAACATGCATTTCGTTTCCTTCATTAGATTCAGATTGTTAATGAATAATAGTGTATCATCTACATAGAGAGTGATGATGATGAAAAAATTCGATACAGACTTGAAATAGACATTCGAGTCTGCTAAGTTTGGAATAAAACCATTCTCAATAAGGAATGCATTTATTTTTTGGAACCAGGTCCTGGGTGACTATTTCAGCCCATAGAGTGCCTTGTGAATTTTGCATACAAGGTGTTGCTTTTCCCTCAGCTCGTATCCTTCTGGTTGTGACATAAACATTTTCTCTTCAATGGTCCCATTGCGATCTGGACATCCATTTGATGGACTTCGAGATCTACTGTGGCTGCAAAGGAGAGTAGCAAACAGATTGAAGCATGACTACTTGGCTGAATGTCTCGGAATAATCCAAATCTGGAATTTGGGAATAGCCTTTGGCGACCAGCCTGGCTTTGTAACGATTCGGTCTTCCTTCAACATAATACTTTGCCTTAAATATCCATTTGCATGGAATCAGATTTCTTCCTTGATTGGATCTCTATTTTGTGAGGTTACTGAACTTCATTAGAGTGTGTTTCAATCTTAGAAAGTGGCAATACCTGACTCGAAAATTTTGTGAGCTTTCTCCTTGCGGTTGATAAATCGATCTTTCACAAAAGTGATTTCTCTGCTCGTGAATGTTTTTTCTGTTTCCAGATTGTCGAGCTTGTATGCCTTGTGATCTAGCCAACAAAAATCGATTTTGTGCTTTTGTCATCCGGCTTCTTCCTGAGATCTTCAGGATTTGAGCATAAGCAATGCAACCAAACACTCTGATATTCTTGAGTGATGGTTTCGATCCTATCCACACCTCATAAGGTGTCTTGCCATTCAGGGCTTTGGTGATGGATCGATTTTGTAGATAGGGGGTTGTTGAAACGACTTCTGTCCAAATTTTTTTCAAAAGAGAGGCATGGGCCAACATGCTCTTGGCACTTTCGATGAGTGTCCGATTCTTCCGTTCAGCTACACCATTGGATTGAGGTGAGTAGCTCTTTTAATGACTGAGTTAGTTGCAATCATTTGCTCCATAAGATTTTGGAAAGTGTTGATATGGCTCGAACACTTACTGCTTCAGACATTCTCAAGGTAAAAAATTTCTTTCTCAAGTATTGGAGGAGACGTCCCTGATATCGTAGAGGGTTGCTAGGATGTCCCATGCGTCCTTAGTAGTCTGAGCATCTTTTATGTGACTGATTTGATTGTCTTTGATGTTGAGAGTGATCATGGCAAAAGCCTTGTCATCTTTCAATCTCCATTTGGTGATAGTGGCTGCATCACCTTTAGGTTTAACTTTTGTGCCATCAGCGATGTCCCAGAGTTCTTTGGCTAGTAGTATGACCTTCATTTTAAACTTCCAAAGATGGTAGTTACTCCCTAATTCATAAGTAGCGCTTTTGACTTAGTTAGCTGTATCGGATTTAGAAAATATTTGAATGTACAAGTGTGGATTTCAAGACACCACATTCAATTCGATTCTAATTCCACCTAGGTCAATAACAATTCTCAATGAGGAATAACTATAATCTAGTGAGAAATTGTCTCTATACAATTCTCATCAATATGCCTATGTATTCATGACTAGTTTATGCATGCAAATAACCAAGATTTAAGTAAAAGAAAACAACTTACTTCATTAATTATTTCTACGGTCCACTGATCCAGTTAGTTTCAGAGCTTCCTCCATGAAAGCCCTCCACTTCCTAATCAAAGCCTCACAAAAAATAATTACAAGTATATGAAGTTTTCGAGAATTATTTACAAATTCCAACTTCATAAAACAATTTCCAATTTGTATTTTCTTTCGCTCCTTTTCATAATTTCTATGGTCACTGAAAGGATAGTAGGTTTCGTCCTAATATGCCTTGAGTGACAAATTTAGAAATGGAAAAGAATGAGTCGGCTTTTTCTTGTTCTTATACTATACTGTGTTGGTATGCCCCAGCTTCAAGCACATCAAGAAGACAAATTTTTTTTGTTTCATTTTAGCCTTTCCATCTTCTGGGCCATTTGGTCCTGCCCATTTCCGAAAAAAAAAAATGACACCTTGGTCAGAAAAATCCAAGAATTCCTGGACATAGGTGTCCAATTCTCGGTCGCCCAATGCAGTTAAAGCGAATATACGTTTCCTCAATTGTGAAGAAAGCCTTATGAAATTCCCCCAGGAATTCAGCCCAATCACCAGTTTTATGGGTTGCATCGTCCACCACGAGGAGGCCTACCCAAGGCAACAACAAAAACCGACGAAATTTGCTTTTTTATTCTGGGACGTTGTGCAAGCTAAAGTAGCTCGATCAATGATTTATCCAGTCATCGACAACTTCGGGGCTTTTAATCGCCCGAAATTTTTTTCGGTTTGTTAGCCCAAGCTGTATACATTAATGGCTAATTAACGATTGAATAGATTTTGCATCTGGTTTTTTTTTTTGTTTTGGCCTGGATAAAATTCCAACACACCGTGGTCCAAGATTTGCAACCATGTGTTTAACATTTCAGGGGTCATCACGGTCGAGTCGGACGAATTTTCATTTGCACCCCCCTCACTAGAATTTCATTCTATCCATTTGCATATGAAAATCGAAAAAAATGAAAATTTTTACATTCGGTTAAACTCATTGCGGGTATAATTTTTCTAGTAGAGCAATGTCCAAAAACACGTAGTTTTTAACGGATCATAACGTGCTTATAGGATTTATACCAATGATCATTGCAAAATGGATTTTGTGCAATAAATATGCTGAAAAAACCATTATATGCGGCATAATATAATTTACACAAAATTTTAGGCCATTACGATTTCATAATTACTTTAACTGCATTCAAAAAAACATAGTCCAAGTTGACTAAAAGAAGCCCATGGAATCTCTAAAAAACCAAAAAAAAGACAAGAGAAAAAACTCCAATTTCTCTTAGGCCCTTTTCCTCGTTCGGGTCATGGAGATTCCACATTGGGTAATGATGTGTCCCCTAGGATGATGCCATGAGTTACCCAAATGTGTCATCTCACATAATAAGACACCATCCCATTCAATGCAATATAAGTGGCTCCTTCTTGTCGAGGGTACACGCGAGTTGTCAATGAGTTACCCAAATGTGACATTTCACATAATTGGGACACCATCCCATTCAATGCAATATAAGTGGCTCCTTCTTGCCGAGGGTACACGCGAGTTGTCAATAAATGCTTCTAAGAACCTATGGACGGATTCTTTAGAAGCATGTTGCATTACTCATTGAAAAGTACTTGCAACATTGTGTAACCCAAATAACATTGCCTTGAACGTGTAAGTCTCTCAGGTCATTGCCAAAGCCACTTTGTGCTAATCCTCAAAAGCAATCTACACTTTGTTGTGCTTGCTAAATCCCTCAAGAAGCTATATGCTTCCTCTCTCGCTATACGCTCCAACATTCCTTTAGTGAATGGGAGAGAGAAGTGATAATTTTTCATGACTGACTTGAGCTTTTTAAAATTCGACGCTTATGTGCAATCTCCCATTCTTTTTGGGGACAATTACTATGGGTGACACCCACATAGTGTGATCTCTCTCATAGACAAACCTCACATGTAATAATTTTTGCTCTTGTTGTATGTGTTGCAAGTAATAGGAGTCATCAACAAGTTCAGCTCCAACAACTAATGGGATGGTGTGTTGAATAACTTCCGGGGGAAGGTCTTTGTGTGATGCAAGTGGTTCTCAATCAATGCCAACAACCGTAGGTGGCACAAGATCATTGTTCAGATCAGAACAAAAAAGAAAAAAAAATACAAAAGAGACTTTGAGTCTAAACTACTTTAAACTAGTCGACAAAAGCAATTGCTTGCGAAATCTAAAATAGATATTGCAGTATTTTCCGAGTCACCCTCTGGTCATCTTCAAAGGACTATTTCCTCAAAAAAAAACTTGTGGACTACAAATTCTTTTGTTGTCTTTGTCATATTCAAATCTTAAAAAATGAATGAGTCATTTGCTCACAGAACGGAATTTATCATCGAGGTATGATGTGCTATCTATGAACAGTTGATGGCCCAATAGAATTTTAAAAAACCTATTCGGAGGTTGTGACATCCTTTTACAAGCCAAAAAAAAAAAAAGAATTGTATGATGTAAGGAGTTGGGCACAGGCCATTCTGCTCGATAAGGATTTCAAATTTTTTTTGGGCGAGGCCCGGAGATTTGTTTTCAATGCTTTGCAATGCTCACCTGACACCGCCCACATGACGGGTTTCCTCCACTTTAAGGGTATGTTGATTGTATCACCTCACCTCCAAAACCCAAATTTTAGTCTAGATTTTCTCAGCAATTGCATGAAGTTGGGTTCCATCGAATTGTATGAATATGAAATGCCAGCTGGCTTCACCAGCAAGTGTTGTTCGCATGATTTTAGAAACCCTAGATGATAGCGTGAACCTCTCACGCTCTCTCTCTCTCTCTCTCTCTCTCACCCGTGCCCTCTCTCTCTCTCTCCCTCTCGATCCATTGCTCTCTCTAGCTCAGTGGATCCTGCCCGATTGCGTTTTCCCTTGTTCGAAGATCAGTGGCAGCAGCACGTATTAGGAGGAAAGAAGACCATGATGCCTTTGCACGAGAGGTATGAGATCGCAGAAACTGCTTCATACATTCTTCGCCGCGGCTTTTCAAGGGTCGCCTTGCAGGTAATAATAATCCATTCATTTTTCACACACCAAGTGCAGTTGCCATAGTAATTTTGAAGGGAAGCGGAAGCAAGGCTAAGCATAAATCGGGAGGCCGAGATAATTCCCCTGCACTCACATCTATGTGATATTGCAGCTACATAATTCTAGTGTTTCAATATGGAGTCCTCACTTAGGAAAATATGTGCTATACTCTCATCCTGCCTATTGCACACCTCAATACCTTAGCATGCAAATTGTCTCATTAATTTGGGGTCGATATCATAATTTCAGTTTTTTTACTTCTCAGATTGTTAATGATGCTGGGTTAACCCGTACAGTATGTTTTTTCAGATAAAAGTGCTGATTTTAGCATGATAGTTTTATAGGCATCAATTTACTCTTGCAAAGGATGCCATTCTTTTTCAGCCTTTTAGCGTTAATAGGGTGCTTCTGGGTTTAGGGTTTAGTATTGTTTCATTTGAAAAATGGAATTCCCTTGTAATCTGGCTCCTTGGAAGCAAGCACTGCTGGAGTAAAACGCTCTCTCTTGTAACTATTGTGTGAATCGCTTTGATCAGGGTTTTGAGCTGCAATTTCTAAAATCCCGCCTTGCTCTTTGCAGTTTCCTGATGTACTTCTTAAAGACAGTGTTCTTATATCAGCTGCATTGCAAGAGGAAATTGTTAAGCAGGCTGGTTCAAATGGCAATCACCTACGCACCGACTCCAAACAAGATACAAACACAGCATCTGTCGTGGAAGAGGCACAGTCAAGTGTCCGGCTTTTTGTGATGGCTGATACTACATATGGAAGCTGTTGCGCCGATGAAGTTGCAGCTGCTCATGTGAATGCTGAGAGCATCATACATTATGGTCATGCCTGCCTCAGCCAGTGGGTTATTTTCTTTCTGAATGGCTCACCTTTGGTTTCGTTTTGGGTATGCACATCCTATGGCATGTATCATTTTCAGAAATCCAAGTAGATTCACTCAAGTAGATTAAGCCAAGCCATGCAAACATGACGCTCATGAGCATTGACAAAGAATGATGTTTGTCTTATCTATAGGTTTTGCATAGATTGCCTTGTCGTTGACATCGATGTCTAATATATGAATTGTAGCTAAAGCAGGTTGGCACACTTTGGAGCACGATGCCATAAAATGCTGATTCTAATATTAGCTTTCTCATCTGTAGTATACCTTCCAAGGAAACATCATGGTTGAAGTGAAAGTCTTGGAAGAACCACTAAGGAGATATCGAGTACACTGACGCATCGTTGGCAACAAATATTTGCAATTGTTGAACATTTGAGTTCACCACCAAGTTTGCCAAGAGGGGGGCCACGTTTGCCTTAAAAGGCCCTAATTCTAAGAAATCTTTTTAAGTTTAGATATTGGTATGGGACCTTTTAGGTCACCAAAATGTTTTACGATGTGCATCAAAATTAGAATGTTCAAGAGGTACTCATTTGTTTACTTGACTCTATATTAAAATTTACTCAATATTTATTACTTGTCTTTTACATTGAAATGCCAACAAACGTGATTTTTAGTAGGTCGTTTTGGAGTAAAGCTTGTATATCTTAGAGGCCTGGTTGATTAAGAAATTAAGGCTCTTAAATTACAAGGTTCTTATGTTCCAAAGTGCACCTGCTAGCATCCAAGTAGCAACGAGAAGATTAAGACAAATGCAGCCAAGGCATGACTCCAAGAAAATGTAAAGCCCAATATGATCACCCCTAGATAGAAGATAAGCACACAAGAGTATGGGTTGTGGTAAGAACCCGCCCAACCAACGGTCTAGCAAATGACTAGATGCCCCCCAAGCCGATCCCTATAGGAGATACTAGGGTAACAAGAGCGTAGAGAGAACAATCAGTTGATAATCGTAATATGTTTGACACAGGAGGGGTGAGGGTATAGATCATAGTTGCAGCGAAACGCGGTTTTGGGCTAACATATTTCGCGAACCGCCTTTCTCAAAATCGCGTTTCACAGCCCAGAATTGTGCAAAAATAACTTTTTTTTTTTTTTTTGGCTTATGGTTGAAATTTTTTTAGGGTAGCAATGGTCAAACCAGCGTTTCGCCTCCCAGAAGTGCACAAACAGATCTTATTTTCAGAATGTCTATTACTGATCAAAGATTGTACAAGATCGTAACATTTAAAAGCTAGTTGATTCTATAATCTGAAGTATGTTTCAAACATTTACCAGATTTTATGGGAGATTTGAAACTTTGCTTCATGTTTTTTCAGGGTATACTTTTTGATGGCAAGTTGTTACACATGTTGGATGTTTGTAGCACAATTTGTATGGGACTTGCAAAGCGTAGTTGACACTACTGTACTTAGCTAAGTGGATGAATTCGCCACAATGTAGCAAATAGGTGGCTTGCAGCTTTTCATATACAACTTAAATTTGTCAGTTTTTCAAGTTGCTAGCCAATTCAGTTGGTTTTGGTGACAAAACTACCCAAAGGGAGATGAGAGTGATTGATTTATGTGTGGAAATATTCATATGTTCTTGCTTACGTCTTTCATATATGGACGTGTTAGTGTAAGGGATTGTTTGAACTTTACCATGTCTCTCATAAATCTAAAATGTCCTCATCCTGGTTGCAGAACTTCCGGACTTCCGGTGTGGTTTGTATTTGGAAAGGCTGATATAGAGGTTGAGCCATGTGCATCGAAACTGATGGAATTGGCTCGGAATAGTCAACAACCTTTGTTAGTAAGCATAAGCAAGCTAGCTTTTCTCAGGCTTAGACTTTTTAGATTTACAGGAAGTGCAGGGCTATTGCCTGCATATTTCGTAAGCTCTTCATGATCAAAAGCTTTGTCTTTATTATTTGTATGGAGCAGGTTTTCTATGGACTGGAGTTTGCTCATGCTATACCAACTATAGAAGCCAGTATTGGAGATGATAAGATAAAGTTTGCAGAATTGGCATGCAAGGAGATGGAGCCAGCTACAACTTCATCTTCCTTAAATGGGAATAACATGGCTGTGTCCATGACTTCAAAAGTGCCTTCCAAATCAAATTGTGAAGTTTGTACAGAGAGTCAGTGTTCCACAAATCAGCCTCTTAGACCGGCTGCATGTGAAACTTCCTCAAGTTGCTGCAGAAACTATTGTTTGCAGGTTTCTGGAGAGGATTTTGAAGGACAAGTAAACACAGCTTACTCAATATCACAGCTTAACAATGATGTGCACCTAATTGGGGGTCTGAAGTGGAAGATTTCAAACAATTTGAAAATGGAGGACTATCTAATTGTTTGGATTGGCCAAGAAAGTCCGGCAATTACCAATTTCATTCTTGTATATAATGCATGCATTGTAAGCACCCTAAACTCGAGATGTAATTTTGCTGGTCAATGTGTAGGTTTGATTTATAATCAGATTTTTGTTCCAAAGCATTCAGAGTAAATTCCACTATTTCCGAAAACTCTTTTATTATGTTAAATTTGTCCACGCCAGTTTTTTGAATTTGTGAGCACTAATGATGTATCTTCTAAGTGTGCAAGTGTGTTCTGTGGAACTTGTGCACGATCTCCTCCAAGTTTTAGAAAATAAGTGCGTTTTTGTTGAACGAGTAACTTCTTGCATTGGTAAAGGTGATGCCATTTGCTTTCCACTTGACGTTTGTTTAGAATCTTTATTTCCATTTCCACCGAGTCTGCTCCATCTTCCCTTTTCCAGTTGTAGCTCGTGTGAATTTATGGTTTTTCTATCAATGTGAATTTTTATTCTCATTGGAATATCATCATCAATGTACCCTGGCACCAAATCTCTAACACATGCATTTATGTGGTCCTCGTAATATTGCATTTTCCACTTTAGGTTTTTTTCGAAAGTCCTTAATAAAACGTCTTTTGCAAGCAAAGTTACAAGCCGATTCGATCGGGTCAAACCGATTCGAACCAGCCTAGTCGAACCCGGGAAAAAAAAAACTCCAAAACGTTTTTTTGGCTTTTTCTTTTCCCTAGTTTGAACCGGATTTATGTTCGAACTGACTCCGAATGGTTCGAATGGTTCGAACCAACTCCGAATGGTTTGAACGGTTCGAACCGCGATTTGTGCAACTATGTTCGCAAGAAGTCCATCTCTTGAGGTGGTTGATGCCACTCATTATCCTAGACACAACATCGATATACTTTTCTTGCCGTACTAGCAGACATGCAATTCTCGTTTGAGGTCTTCGTCCAAGTTACAACATGCTGGCCTGTGCTGATTATTTCTATCTTTAGCGGCGCATTTTGTCCACCAACCATGCTCTCTAGTTAGATCTTGTGCAAGCTGAAGCCTAAAATAGCTCGCAGGCATGGCCAAACCAACATTAGGAGTGCAAATAAACGTTAATTTCTAACACTCCCCCTTAATGTTTACTTTGTTATCTATTATCCCTAGAAGTTCTCTAAACTTCTGAAAGTTTTCTTTCCAAGTCCTTTGTTAAAGATATCTGCAACTTGCTCTTTTGTAGGGCAATAAATAAGCTCCATTTCACCACTTTAAATCTTCTCTCCGATGAAGTGTTGTTGTACTTCGATGTGCTTTGTCTTGTCATGAAAACTGGATTCTTCGCCCGTTTAATACGACTTCGATTATCACGTTGAAATACTGTAGGTGTATCATGTACCATATGAAGATCCTGTAGAATCCTTCATAACCATATTGCTTCACTTGTTGCACTCGTAGTAGCTTGGTACTTTGCTCTGTAGATCATAATGCAATAGGATGCTGCTTCTTTGAACTCCAAGATATAGAATCTGAACCAAGACTAAAGATATAACCTATAGTAAATTTTTGATTTTCTACATCTCCAGCCCAAGCAGCATCCACATATCCCTGCAATTGCAAAACAGCTTGTCTTCCGTAGAAAATACCAAACCTCAAAGTACCCTTGATATACCTGAGTACTCGCTTAGCAGCTTTCTAGTGAATCTACTTAGGTTTAGCCATAAACTGACTAACCGTACTAACAACATATGCATTATCTGGTCTTGGAGTTAGATTTGCACTCTGACATATTGAACTTTTCAAGAGCATACTTAGATTGAGAAATAAATAGTGCATGTGCTACTCTCCATACCTCAATCCCAAGAAAGTATTGTAATGAGCCAAGATCTTTCATATCAAACTTTGATGAGAGATTTTTCTTAATATTTTGAATCAAATCACGATCTGAATATGTGATAACAAGATCATCCACATACATCACTACAATAACAATATGATTATCCTTGATCTAGATTCAAAACATAAAGTGTAAGCTCTGAACTACTCCTTTGAAAACCAAGCTTCTCAAAGTATGTGTCAATCCTCTTGTACCATGCCCTGGGCGCTTGCTTTAGTCCGTATAATGTCTTGTCCAACTTGCAAACCTTGTCTTCCTATCCTGCTACTATGTATCCCTCTGGCTACTCCATGTAGGCTTCCTCCTCTAGAAATCCATTCAGGAATGCTCTCTTAACATCTATTCATTGAATATCCCATCCAATGATCCAAACTGAGTTGCTAATGACAAAAGTGTCCTCATAGTAGTTAACTTAGCAAGTGGTGCAACGTTTTTTCATAGTCGATTCCTTCTTGTTGAGCATACCCTTTTGCAACGAACCTTGCCTTATGTTTATCTATAGAACCATCTGATTTATACTTAGTTCTAAAGATCCACTTGCATCCAATGTCCTTTTTACTTGTAGGTAACTGAACAAGCCTCCAAGTCTTGTTTTTTACGATTGAGTTATACTCCTCATCCATAGCTTTCTTCCAAATATCCTGTGTAAGCTTCCTTTAGAGTCCGATTCTCTACTACAACTTTTTGTAGGACTTTGATTCAAAAGGTAAACCGTTGTTTGAACTTCTTCACCCCAAAACATTTTTAGAAGTTTCTTACTTTTAAGAATGCTCCTTGCAGTTTCCACAACAGACCAAGTCTTCCTTTCCACAACTCCATTTTGTTGAGGCGTTTCCATACTTGCAAATTGTCTCTTAATACCATATCCTTGCAATACACCTGAAACTCTGTAGAAAGATACTCCCCCTTTATCCGAATGAAGTATCTTAATCTGTCTATTTGTTTCTTTCTCCACCTGTGTCTTAAACCATGTGAAATACTTGAATGTCTCACTCTTATTCTTGAGAAGATATACCCACATCTCCCGAGGATAATCATCAAAAAACACCTTAACGTAACCCTGTAAGACTGAGTTTTCATAGGGCCACACAAATCTGTATGAACAAGTTCTAGAACTTCTCGCCCTAAAAGTACGGCATGGAAGTTTTTTCATATGATGTTTCTCTAAGACACAACCCTCACAAAACTTGTGATCATAAACAACTTGAGGTAAACCAGTAACCATATTGTATTTCCTCGAGACTTGTAGACTATTGAAATTCAGATGTCCAATCCTTTCGTGCCATAACTTACTCACTGGACCAATATCTGCAATACTTGCATGATGATCCACCACTAACACTTGAGCTTGAAGTTTGTACAACCTTCTTGCAAGAATGCCCTTGGTTACTGCTTTGCTGTCCTTCCTCTTGATGAGACACCGTTCTTCATCAAATTGTACAATCATATGTTGCTTCACAATAGTTGAAATTGAGAGTAAGTTTTTTTTGATTTCTGGTACATAAAGCACATCCTATGTCTCCAATCTTTCCTGAAGGTAGTTGAACCTGTACTTTTCCAACTCCCTTCATATCATATGTGTAGTTATCTCCCAACTTCAGATTTGATCCATCATCTAGTTCTTGAAAACTAGATAACCAATCTCGCCTAGGTGTCATATATTTTGATGCACCTGAATCAATAAACCAACACTCCTCTTCCATTGAGAAGTCACCTGAAGATGTTGATGCCGAAAACAACTCATAATCGTCAAGATCCAAAGTTCTTATCTTAGTATTAACTCCTTCAACAAAATTTCCATCTTGCTTCTTCTTGAACTTGTTTTCTAGCACTCCTTTGCGTAATGCCTTGGCTTTCCACAAATAAAGCAATTTCTTTTTCAAATTGGTTTCTTTCCATCTTCCGGTTGATCCTGCTGCTTCTTATTCCCTTTGTTCTTTTTCTCTTTGCCAGCTTTCTTGGAACTTTGCCCTTGCTTCTTTGCTAAGAATGCCCGCTCCTTGAAATCGTCCATGTTAACAAGATTTTGTCGTCTCATTTCCTCCCGTAGCAGCATTGCATTCAACTCATTGAAAGAGGCCTTTTGCATCTTGAACTTCCAGATGCTAAAGTTTGTACCATCTAGCTTACTAGATTCCGGTAACCCAACATCATTCAATCCTGCCATTGGCAAACAATAATACTGATCAGTAGCAACTTTTCTTCGACGATCCCATCTCCTTCTAGAAGATCCACGTTGTCCTCATAACAACGTTGAGTCCTCATGCAACTAATGTTCCTTCAATAATCTGACTGCCCATTTGCAAAAACAATCTCTCCCCCTCATGTAGAATCTTGATAGCTTCCAAGATTAAGAAGCTAGCTCTAATACCATGTTGAAATTTGATGCTCAAATTCAAGATAGGAGTGAACTAATCCTATTAGCACTCACACACACCAATCAAGATCAACATGAGAGATTAAAGAGAACTTATATTAATCAAAGAATGAGCATAGCTCTCTATAGTGGAATGAATGGAGGTGGCGCCAGCCCTCCTTATATAATTTCTCTAGTCCTTAGCAAAAGCATAAAGCAAAAAGCAAAAAGCAAAAAGCTGTTGACTATAGACATTCGGGGTGCAAATAAACATTAATTTCTGACATGATTGTGGTACAAATGTATGAAAGCTAATGTGGACATATGTTTTTTTGTGAATGTGACTTGTACCTACTCCCATGTGATTGGTGATGCGAGTAGTGATATTGTGGCATTTTGTCCACGCTATGCATGATGAAGACTTTGTGGTTGGACTCCATAGGGTTGATGTCATGTCTCCTTTGTTATGTCAAGTTCTATCTTGCACATAACATTGATGTATCATTTAGTTGGATATTCCAAGGTGTGATCCACTTATGGAAGACTTAACCACCAATCACTCTTCAGAAGCTCTTTTGCACTCTCTTGATTTCAACCTTCTCGGTTATAGTAACTCTCCCACCCAAAATCTCACACCCATGAAGTAGGATCGAGATGAATAGTGATTCAAATAGTTTCCTCTACTTAGGCTATCTTCGTAGGTCAAATGTGACAACATGATGCTTTTTTAACAAATGTGATCTTGCACTATTCCTCCTACATTCTTATAATAGCTAAAGGTAGAATCAAGAATACTCTTTGAGCAGATTATTGTTTTTATTTTTGTCAATTGATCAAAAGGATGACCCTTTGTAGAAATTTTGAGGTGTTTAGGTGTTGTTGGAGGCTTTGAGGAGTGTTGGCCAAAAGTAACATGCCTTGAGTGCTTGCAATCGTACAAAGCTTTGTTAAGCTTACATACCAGATGCTCTTTGCCCTCAGCCTCAAAACCTTGTGACTGCTCCATGTAAACCTCTTCCTTCAATTTTCCATTGAGGAAGGCACTTTTAACGTCCATTTGTTGAATGTCCCAATGAAAATAGGGCCAGTACCAACATGGTTCTTAGCATGTCATCTTAGCAATAGGAACGAAAGTCTCATCATAGTCAAGTCCATTGAGCAAAACCTTTTGCAACAAGTCTTGCCTTATGCTTTTCTATCTTTCCACTTGTTTGATACTCGGTCCTGTAATCCCATTTACAACTTATTGGTTGCTTCCCATCAAGTAAGCCCACAAGCTCCCATGTGTCATTCCGCATAATGGAGTTGTTTCTCTTGCATGGCATTTTGCCATATATTTACCTTATCAGCTTCATAGAATGGCTGTGGCTCGTGTGATTTTAAGATAGATGTCATAAGCACAAAGTTCGTCTTCTGACTCTTGCGTTGCATAGGTTTCCTATAAGATCGCCTCACACCTTCCTCTATCTTTGATTGTTTTCCAATACCACCTCAGTAGACTCTTCGAAGGGAGAGGTAATGTAGATGGTGACCATGCATCCCAATGTGTCTCTCTAGCCCTCTTTGCCCTTTCCACTTGCGTCTCATCAATATGCTCTTCTTGTTCTTGTCTTGTTCTTGAGTCTGAGAGGTCTCTTGATTGGGCTCCTTTGAGATTTGCTCACTGGAATCAATAACTGGAAGATACTCACTCTTACCATTGTACTCATGCTCTTCCACTTAAGGTGCATGGTCTTCATTAAAGGCAACATCTCTACTTAGAATCTTCTTTGTAGTCTCAAGATTATACAATACGTACGCTTTTGCTTCCTCACTATATCCCAGATGTACACTTGGCAGATTTTGCATCTAGCTTCTTCCTGTCATCCTTGGGTATGTATGCATAGGTGGTACATCCAAATACTCAAAGTTGTCCCACCTTTGGCTTATTGCCACCGTATGCCTATTCAGGCGTGATTCCCTCCACTGCTTTCATAGGCTCCTGTTTAGCAAGAATATAGCAGTATACACAGCTTCAACTTAGAAAGAGTTTTGGAACGTCTTAGCCTTGAGCATGCTGCGTGCACACTCAACTATGGACCTATTCTTTCTCTCAGCAACACCATTTTGTTAAGGAGTATCTGGAGTAGCAAACTGATGCGTGATTCCAAGTGAGTTGCACAGATCACTGAACTCTCTTGATATGTACTCACCACCCTTGTCAGATTCGAGTAGTTTTATCTTCATGCTAGTTTGTGTTTCAACCAAAGCCTTGAAGATCTTGAAGCACTTGATTGCCTGAGATTTTTGCTTCAAAAAATGAACCCATACCTTCCATGGAAAGTCATCGATGAAGGTCATGAAGTAGAAAGCCCTCCCTGCGAATCTAGTTTGCATGGGTCCACACAAGTACTTGCTTTGTCCTGACAACTTTTGATTTAGGAAATCTTTGTTACTTGCCAAGTGACACCCTTTACAAAAGTCATTGTCTGACTTGATAGAGGTAATCTAGTTACCATGGCATGCTTCGTCGGCACCTGTAGGCTTTGATAACTTAAGTGCCATATCTCTCGTGCCATAACTTATCCTAACTAGAAGTCTTTGCAACATAGGCTTTCTGATTCGGAATAGTAGTAATTAACCTATAAAGACCACCTTTCTGCAATCCTTTTGCAATGATCCTATCATCATGCTCATTGTCCTTCACTAAACAAGTAGACTCATTAAACACCACTGTGATGTTTTGTTTAGTAATGGCAGGATCTTGGCTAAAAGGACATTCTTTATGATCTTTACTTCCCTTGAAGGAAGTTTCACAGGCACCGTTCCCTTGCCTTTGATGTTGTGTTATCCCCAAGGCATACACAATGTCCACAATTTTTGCTTTGAGGAATCAAACCAATCTTGATGTGGAGTCATGTGTTCAGAGGCACCAGAATCCATGTACCAACCAAGACTCGTGGCTCCATGATGATTTGGTGTGGAACCGAGGGCTTAGCTCAGATCATGTGTCGTATAGATGAGAGATATTGGATGAGATACCAGTTTACCAAGTCTTTGCAACATGTAAGGATGTGGGAGCCACAATAGTATCAAAGAGTAGGCACTTACTCGGGGCATCCCAAATACATATGCTGAAACAGGTTCTCTCTAGTTGGACAACGGGAGTATTTCTTCCCAAGATTAGGTAGAGCTGCTCGTATCATATAGAAAGTAGGTATAGAAAAGGGAACCCCCACAATTAGGTGTAGGATGACACTACTTCCAAGGGTTGGCTGTCAAATATAAGCGAGAGAGAGAGAGAGAGAGAGAGAGAGAGAGAGAGAGAGAGAGAGAGAGAGAGAGAGAGAGAGAGAGAGAGAGAGAGAGAGAGAGAGATTTATTAATGTCTTTTCCATGCCAAAGGCATATCAGACTAGTAAATGTACATGTCAAGTATTTGGTAACAGTGGGAGCGTGTGAAACGTCTCCGAAACAGTAAAGAAAGAAACGGCTACTATGAAGTAAAATAAATGCGATGAGATATGTAGGAGCATAGATGCAACTGGATTTCTAAATAAAGTAGAACACTATCATCATGTCCTGCTAATGATATAGGATGTGATACAAGCTGTAACATGGGGGAGCTTTGGTAGCCGCTGGCATCGTCTAGGAAGATGAGATGTGTATCTCCTCATGATAGATCGGATGGCTCGAGCTGCAACATGACTATGAGTGGTTCACTGTTTCTGATCTTTGTGAACAGTTACGGCATCATCATCATCATCATCTTTGTGAACGTGTACGACATCGTCATCATCCTAGAGAAGAAAGAGGTAATCAGAGGTTGAGAAATAAGATGATTATGTTGAGCTGTCTGACATAGGAACATCTCTCGTATCATAAGTGCAACACAGTGGGAGTCCTCATATGCTATGAGCGACCGTAGTGTGGTCTCAGACTCCAACTCACCTGTTACGAGCCTGTAACCAGTGCCGAACCCTAGAGAACACAGGATGTTAGATACCACTGTCAGGGGCATGTCCAGCAGCGTACACATCCGACAGGGCAAGACAGTGTGAGTAGTGTGCCCCGGCACGGACCATAGCCATGGCAGGCCTAACACAGTCTAGGGACCCTGTCAGCAGGATAGGGCCCCACGTTGGGTCTCGACGTGCAGTCAGCCACGTCAGTGCCACGTGGCCGACACTTGGCAGTATGCATGCTACCAGTCCTCATACTGGGCTAGGAGGGGCTTACATGAATTTGGGTGGTACGCTGTCTCATGTCTTTGTGTCAGGAGCCATCATCAACCTCACTATCCGCCGAGGCTAGATCAAGCTATGAACTCTTGCAAGAGAAGAAGGATGTGATCTGGAGCTGTGTCAGAGCGACTAGACTGAGTTTGCTGACATAGATCTTGTCGCAGAAGTAACATCCCTCTGATCATGATTACAACACAATGTGGATCCTCATATGCTATAGTTGTCCGTAAAGTGACTGGTGCATCTCGAAAAAGACAGTGATATCTCCCTCCGATCTCATAGTATGTTGGACATCTGAATAAGAAGTGCTCCTCATACTCTATCTCAGATAGTGAGCACACCGGGCAAATCCGCTCCTCCCATGGGGTACTCTGAAAACGCCCAGTCTCAATCACAAGTTGATGTGATGAGACTCTGAACTGACCCAGTATGAACCTCAGACCATGCGATAATCATGAATCCAAATAACATGGTAGAACTGGGAGCCCTACTGTATCCAACTCCATGAAGTGGTCCGATAGTAGTCGGGTTTGACCCCAAGGTGGCCCTACCACGCTTGACTCAAATATGCTATGCATAGGAACCGTCTGATGTAGTCATGGAAGGTCCATGATAGAAATGCCAAGTGTCTCAAGCATACGAGAATCTTGAGAAAACCATGATAGTTGGAAGCCCTGACTATGTGCTGAGATGAGGTAAGTGCTGACTATGTGTACCTTTGCGCATCCAATGGGAATAATTTGACTCTCTAAATTAATGTGATAAGTTGAGAGATGGCATCAAGCTGAATGGGTGGAACTGCAAACTCAGCCATAATGATCTGGCTCGTATCTTACGTGATAGCATAAGGATCTGCAAGTGCGAGATACTGGCCCAATCAGATGAAGAGAGACCTATACACCATGCCTCTGTTAGTGTGGTAGGGGTAACAAGAGTGTCAAAAAGCCGATATTTACATGCAAAACCTCTCTAGCTATACAAGGGAAGCATGTCACTTCCCAAGTCTAGCTGTCGCAGCTTGTCTCATAGCAAATACAGGACCAGTAAAGAGAACACCTAAGTAAGTGTAGGATGATACAACCTCCAGTGGCTGTCCGTCAAAGATAAGCTCCGTTGCTGCATGAATGCCTTGGATGTATTGAAGACCATAAACTTGGTCTTTGCAATGTTAACCCTCAAACCCCATTTGGTACAAAAAGCATGAAGATTGTAACTAGAGTCATATCATCCGCATAAAGAAGGATGGCAATCAAAATGTCACCAAGCCTGCAATCCGTACCACTGCATTGCTCAATGACTCTCTCAAGCTCATCAATATACAATCCAAAGAGTGTGGGGGCGTGGGAGCAACCCTACGTCACCCCAATGGTGCTCCATATGTGGTCCGGGATTCTGATATAACTTTGAAAGCAACCCAGAGACAACAACACGGTTGAGTAGAGTGGCTAAGATGGGAGAGACTAGGACAACAATGTGGATCAACAATTTAGATTCAAGGTCCTCAATACTCTGGTACGATGAGTCTTTACTCTCTTAATGGCCATGTGGATCATGTCGGGAGTGAAGAAGGTGAATTCACATGGGCGTGGGACATAGAGATGGGTGAATCAATATATATAGTGTATAGTGAGGTAAAGATTGCATTGCCTTGCGAAAATATGATTGTTCTCAATAGAGTTTGAACTCTAAGATGTTCTATAGATGATCCATCCACTATAACCTTCCTTCCGACCAACCACAGAGAGAGAGAGAGAGAGAGAGAGAGAGAGAGAGAGAGAGAGAGAGAGAGAGAGAGAGAGAGAGAAAGAGAGAACTTTATTAATGTCTTTGAGATACCCTAAGGTACATAGGACTAAGAAAAGGTACATGTCAAGTGTGAAACCATAGGAGCTTAAAGCTCGATAATCCAAAAGAGTTAATAACTGCAAACAAATGCTATATATAGGCTGTATGAAAAGTGTGCCTGGCCCAGTCAGGGTCCATCGGCCTGGTATGATACACCATGATGTCACCTGAAAGAAAGTGTGTATGGTATGCTGTGATGGTATCACTAGATATGTCGCTCTTCTCTGTCGCCGGCTATGTTGTCGAAGTGTCCGCTGCCGTAAACCTCCTCTAGTAGCAGGCTCTCTATCTAGGTGTCGACATTGTCTCTGCTGTCGATGTCTAGAAACACCAGGAATCTCAGCCTCTCCCTTCGAATCACTGCTCACCTCGGATCTCACACGACGGCGAGATATGTACTCTCTAATGCTCAGCTGGACTAAAGATGGTGTGTCTATAGAAAGTCTCCTCATCCACATGTCCGGACATCTCCGTGTCACGCATATAAAATGTTGGTAATTTAATTATGAGGCCATCATAAGGGTCAATAATTAATACCAAAATAATTAAGTAGACCCCTATTATACATTGAATTAAATTCATGGGTCCTACTTAATAATACACTCTATGTTAACTTTACGTAGTAGTAGAAGATTCTAGAAATTCCTATTAGAGTAGAATAATCTAGAATGTTTAGCTTCTAGACTTTTCTAATTTATTTTTTAAAATAGAGAGTAGGATCTAATTTTTGGAGAACACTCCTAGAGAGAGAGTGAACGTAGAGAGGAGAAATTTTCTGTGTGCAGTCTATCAGGAGAACTAACAGTTCTTGAGTGGAGAATGATTAAAACTGAATGGAGAAAGATTCAGATCAGTAAATCGCTCTACAGAAGCTATAGACTTCATTTAGATGCTCAGTACATTTGAGTTTCTCTCACATTCTTCTATTTTCTTTGTATTTTCAAGAAAATGAAGATTTCTTTCATAAAATCCATCGTACATTGAATATCTAATGTTTCTGTTTGATTCATTTCATAAGCTAATAGTATGTAAATGATATTCAAACATCAATACTTATCTCACATGAATGAGAATCAATCATCAGTTTACTTTTTATAAGACTTTGTGAAGGATTTCACATTTTTATCCATAATTTTTTGATGAATGATCCAAAACAAGTTTTGTAAAGTGGAGATAGGGCGATTTCTACTCTGCTAGGACTCTTTTGAGTCACACAGGTCATGCCACGTGTCAGTATGATACTTGTCCAACGTGGATAAGCTGATACAAAAATAGGAAACTGACCAAAAGTCAGTACACTGTATTCTGTAGTGATTTTTATGATTAAAATCACATCTGAATCTTCATTCAATAATTTCAGATCTATATTTGACAACTGTTACGTGTCGTTAGACCATTGTTTGACTGATAATTTCATAGACTACAAAATAGTCTATCACATATTCTCCTTGATAAATTCTTAACAGTGGTATCAGAGCAGGTTGATTCTTGAGATTTCAGAGATGTCAACATTTGGTACTGTACAACAGAAAATTACTTCAATACTTGACAGTTCAGGCTGCAACTATCAAGTTTGGAAAATCAAGACAACCTTACTTCTTAAGGGAGAAGGTTTGTGGCCATGGGTCGATGGCACAGAAGAGATACCTCAATCTACAGGTAAAGAATTGAAGGACTTGAGAGACAAAAATGACAAGGCTCTTGTCATCATAAGCATTTCCTTGTCTGAAGATTTGTTGCTTGATATTTCAAAATATTCTAAAGCTAGGGAAGTATGGAATGCTATTCAATCTAAATTTGAAAAGAAATCTGAAGGTGAAGTTGTACATCTTCATAATCAACTTGTACAATACTGTTTGGGATGGAAAAGATTTAGATGCACATGTCAAGAAATTGAGAACATTATTCTCATCTCTTAAGCTAGCAGGAGAAGAGCATGAAATTTCAGATTCTCAAAAGTATACTATTTTTTTGAGATCTCTGCCTAATACTTATTTTGCAGTAAGGACTATTATAAGTAAGACTGTGCATCTTGACTTTGAAGAAGCAGTTAAAGTTGTACAAGAGGAGGACTTCCTGAGAAAGCAAGCTGATCATTCCAACAATGAGAAAGCCTTCTATGCCAAGAAGAGTACAAAGAAAGGATTCCTGAAGAATCCAAAGAAAAAAGGTCCAAATCAGCAACAGCAGTTTCAGCCTTCAAGCATGAATGATGCAAAGGAAGACAAAGATAAAGTGATTTGCTCCAGATGCAAGAGAAAAGGACATGCTATTGACAAATGTTGGCTCAATCCAAAAATCCCTTGTTGTCATTGTCAAAAAGTGGGACATGCAGCCATCTATTGCTTCAGGAATCCGAAAAATCAAAAGAAACAAGAGAAAGCTCACATAGTAAAGGAACAAAAAGAAGAAACACAAGAAGATTATGCAGAATGCTCCAAAGATGGAGAACTAAGAGGGAGAACTTCAGCCTTTATTTGTATTGATGACTCTTGTTATATATCTTCTAACAGAGACATTGATGTTGTACTAGACTCAGGTGGTACTTCACATATTATTTCAGATAGAAGTTTATTGTCCAACTTCCAATACACCAATGACCAAAGACATGTAATCTTAGGTGATGGAAACAGACACAGAGTTATTGGTCTAGGCAACATCAATCTGAAAACCGTTAAAGGCATAAAAGTCCTTAAAGGATGCACAGAGTGATTGATACAAAAACCAGCAGCATTATGGCAGTGGCAGAAAGAAAGCAAAATCTCTGTATCTTGAAAGTACATGCAGATGAAGATGAGATTCATAGTTCTACAGAGACTACGAATAATTTATGGCATCAAAGATTGTACCACATCAACCATAAGAGACTGGTGGAGTTTTGCCAAGAAGGACACATATCAGGTATACAATCTATTGATATGAATTCTTTCATTCCATGTGAAGCTTGTTGCTTGGGGAAAATGCACAGATAGCCTTTTAATAAAGAAGGTTACAGAGCCAGAGTTATATTGGAGATTGTACACTTTGATTTATGTGGTCCTATATATATTGAATCCATTGGAGGTGCAAAATACTTCATTACTTTCATTGATGATTTTTCACGGTTCACAGTGATATATTTCTTGAAGAATAAATCAGAAGTTTTCGAATTTTTCAAAGAATATTTGTATTTTGCTGAAAAAGCCACAAACAAGAAGTTGAGGCAACTTAGGACTGACAGAGGAGGAGAGTATATGTCCAAGGAATTTGAAAATTTCTGCAGGTCCAATGGCATATATCACCAAAAGACTGTGTCATACACACTGCAACAGAAAGAAGAAATAGGACATTAATTGGAGCAGGTAAATGTATGCTTGCTCAAGCTAAGCTTCCTAGATAATTCTGGGCAGAATCTATAGCAGCTGCAAACTACATGTTGAACAGGACATTGAAGACTTCATGTGATGGAAAAACACCTCATGAAGTTTGGTATGGTAGAAGGCCTGACCTATCTCACATTACAATATTTGGATGTACAGCTTATGTTCTTAAACCTAAGCAACTAAGAACTAAGCTAGATGAAAATGCAACAAAAGGCATTCTGGTTGGCTTTGACAGTATTTCCAACTATTATAGAATATACATTCCCTCAAAGAATGATGTTATTTTTGCTTAAGATGTGTTGTTTGATGAAACTAAGCTTATTCATGATCTTGACCCAAAAGGTCATGAAATTTTTGAATATGCTACTTTCTATGGTGATTTACCTAATACCACTCTTGAGAATAATCAAGAGGTAGCCCAAGAGCAAGAAATTCAGGATATGAACCAACAGCAGGATCAACATCAACAAGAAGGTGAACAACAACATGTTCAATCACCAAGAAGTAAGAGAACACGTCTCAAAGAAATGTAGATTCTAGATGAATTACTGAGAAGATAAAAAAGAACAAGAAAGGAACCAGAAAGGTATGATCAGCAATATAATCTAATAGCTGACGAATTTTGTAGCTTTACTACTGAACCACAGAATTATGAAGAAGCCATAGAGTGTCAAGAGGCATACAAGTGGAAAGAAGCAATGAAAGAGGAGATGAAATCCATGGAAAAGACCAAAGTATGGGAGCTGCAACCTTTACCTGAAGACAGAAAAGCAATCAAGTGCAAATGGATATATAGGTACAAATATGGATCGGATGGTAAGATTGCAAGATATAAGGCCAGACTTGTAGCTAAAGGATTTTCGCAAAAATATGGCATAGACTACATGGAAACTTTCTCTCCTGTAGTGAAACATACAAGTATTCGGCTACTTCTTGCTCTTGCAGCATACTTTAATTATGAAGTTCACCAAGTAGATGAAAAGACTGCTTTCTTATATGGAGATTTAGAAGAAGATATCTACATGGAGAAAAGTTTCCTTCCTATGCCTGCAAAATGAAAAGAAGTATATATGGATTAAAGCAATCAGCCAGGGCCTGGTATAAGGAGGACCAAGCATTAAAGTATCTTGGTTTAAACCCCATAGGAGTTGATTCTAATGTCTATATAAAAATCATTAATGAAGAACTTGTTATAATTGCTGTGTATGTTGATGACTCGCTCATTATTTCCAAGAAGAATGAAGATATTTTACAGGTTAAGAGGGAGATATCTTCTCTGTTTGATATTATTGATCTTGGAGAGGCAAAATGCTACTTGGGAATACAAATTGAAAGAGACAAAATGAATGGAAGTATCTACATACATCAGCAAAGATATATTAAGAAGCTGTTGAAGAACTTTCAAATGGAAGAATGTAAAGACAAAGCTACACCAGTACCTGTTGGTGCAGAAACAAGAAACTGACCAAAAGTCAGTACACAGTATTCTGTAGTGATTTTTATGATTAAAATCACATCTGAATCTTCATTCAATAATTTCAGATCTATATTTGACAACTGTTACGTGTCGTTAGACCATTGTTTGACTGATAATTTCATAGACTCCAAAATAGTCTATCACATATTCTCCTAGATAAATTCTTAACACTCCGGGATCATCAAAGGTACACATCTGGGATCCTTATAGGATATCAAAGTAGAGAGTGTGACTGGGTACTCCTTGAACAAACAATAGTATCTCCCTCGTATCTCATAATAGGCTGGGCATCGAAGCAGGAAATGTGACTCGTCCTTGATCTCATGCATATCACACACACTACATAATCGGGCCTCACGTGGGGTGCCACTATATCTGCCGATCTCAATGGTTAGCTGGTGAGAAGAGACCGGAAATTGACCCATCACTGTCCGTAGTCTATGTGAGATACTCCCCCTCAAATAACCCGGTGCGATAGGATATCCCAATGGGCGTAGAAAATGTGTGCGGTAAAACTCACTCTTGGTCCCCAGTGTGACGGCCCCCACTGTGCCCAGTCAACAGCAACAACCATCTGCCTCAAGCCCTGATGAACTTTCAGTACTAACTAAACAGTAAATAGTAAATACTTACCAAGTTCCAACAGATAGGACACCTGAATAGAAAGTGTTCCTCTGACTCTACCTCTCCTGAGAGAGAGAGAGAGAGAGAGAGAGAGAGAGAGAGAGAGAGAGAGAGAGAGAGAGAGAGAGAGAGAGAGAGATTGTTATTGTCCATGAATGCTAAAAAGCATGTAAGACCAAAGAGTACATGTCAAATGTGATAGTCGATGTAGGAGCATTTAAAAAAAAGTAAAACATGTCTCCAAAAACAAAACTCAAAATGAAAATTAGTCTCTGAGCATCTAAATGAGCTCTAAAAGAACTCAATGAATTGTGAATGAAACTAAACGAGCTCTCTGCATCAAGGAGTGTATATAGTAAATGATACCATGATACAACGATATACTAGTCGATGCCATGAGCTGTACATATATGAACGTCAAATAACAGCTCCTGGTAGAGTTGGAGCTCTACTGAATTAAGAAAGGATAGATGCTCCCAAAACTACAGATGGTGCTGAAGCTGGAGAGGATTGTTGTCTCCGGGGTCTCTGAACAACTCTTGATTGTAGGGTAAACGCTACCTCTGATCATGATGTTGGTGGTTAAGGGATGGGATATCAGACTCAGGAGATTGATTGATTGATTGAAATGTTACATAACTTTCCCCAATGTGTATAAGAGATAGCTTCATGTCTAAGAAACTTGTGTTTAGATTACCCTACAATTACTTAATGATAGATTCATCTTTAAGGAGCAAAAGCTCAAACAGGAAGCCCTAGAGGCGATAATCAAAGCCTATAGGCACTGCTTAAAGACCATTTTATATTTTATAGACTGGATAATTTTATACTTTGGCGAGTAGATCACAAACATTTTTTTCACTTGTAGATAGAGTCCCTCAGATTGTGCAACTTTCAGGATTTCTTGCTAAAAGGTCAAAGTTTTGCATGATGCATAGGATTCATCTTGCATCTGAGTGCTCCTTGTATGTGCCTATATAGAGATCATCTTCAGAAGACTTCGAATGAAATTCCACTGATTTGTTTTTGTTTGAAGGTTTTCAAATTCTTTCTCAAATTGGCATTGACGTTAATGTCTTTGCTTGCAGGTAGTTCGCTATGATCCAACAAAACAACTGCAAGTAGATGTAGCAAATCAAAGCAGAACTTTGAAACGCAGGTACTCTGCCTGTATTAGCTTATCATTTCTTTATTCCTTAGGCTGCATCTTGGCCGCCACGTTTCTTTTGCTTTTCTTGTGCATTCCATGCTGGTAGGAATAGTAAAAGAGGTGGATGCCAAGAAATAGGTTATAACACTATTGGAGTATGTCAAATGCTTAGATGTATGCTATAACACTGTCAAGTGTTTTCTTAGTGGATACAGTGCTTTTTCACCTAATTACTTTGACATATATATCATTCTGAATAAGAGGTGCAATATTTTCCAGTAAACTTTATTTTTTCTTGTGAGATTTTATTTCTCAATCACAAAGAAAGAATTCTAATCAAATAGATTTCCTTTTGAGAGCTAGCCTTCAATGTGGCCAAGTCTACCATCCACGTTAGAGAAATTATGGACTTAACATATCGGTCTCTTTATACATGTAAATGGTCAGCGTGGATTCGTGTTTACAGATGTGGCTCTCATCTACTCTTGGGAGCTGATTATGTGAGTGGGGATGCTATATAGCATATAATGTGTACCACATGATGGAGTTCATGGTATAAGACTCTGCTGATGACCAAATAAAGACCTACATAACTGTTTAGTAGGTATTAGTCATGGAAACATCATGGCTACATTTCACACTCACGTGGTGATGTCTCTTGTAGATCGTTTTGCTCTTCTACTATTGAGTTTCATCCAGTCACTACAGTCAAGTTTGATGACACTAGAAAAGTTAGGTCAAGTAGAAAAAGGTTAATATCATGTATAGTCAGATACCATGACATAACACAAAAGATAGATTGTTAACTTTATTTCTTGGAGTCAATACTATGTTCAATAAAAAATCTAGCCATGCTATGCAGTTGATGAGTCTTATGTGGTATGAGCACAAGTTTCTGATACACATAGGGTACTGGTATTTACATATGATACACATGCACCATTATCTATAGATTAGACATCCATACATGAGGCTTTAGAACAATTATTTACTACATGGTTCCAGGTATCCACAGAGCATGATGGAGGAGACATGGGTGTCAACATATGAGGCACATGAACTAGTCTCTTTGGTTTCACCTTTTTTTTAACACTTTTATTCCTTTTATCATTCATAGGCTTGTACATCTTTGGTGGAGGTAACACGAATTGTTTATTTTGTTCGTATGTTGGTTTCTACAGCTCTGACACCAAGGGCTGTTATCTATGATAGTAGCAATCTCCTACAAAGAATGATCGATGACATTGCATACAATCAATGACTAAAGCCCTACAAGCAATAGCAGTGAGTTCTCCCATGAAGAGCTCAAGCATCTCAATAATCAAAAAGGTAATAGACAAATGTCTCTTATAGTCCTTGGAGAACCGTAAAGTTGCCTTCCAGGAAACCCTTATTGCATAACTTGAAAAAGATGGGCGGTCACACTTTTGGTGGGAAATCGTGCACCCAACTGGTAGTTCGTTCAAAGAGAGTAATTGGTAGTGCCTGTAATAGCACAAGCAACCATAACACTCATCTGAGAAGGGAGATCATCAATAACATGCCGTAGAGTAGTTGCATGGTGGATAAGGGATAAGGATCAAGGTGGAGGAGGAAGAATTGAAAATGTGGGGCAGCAAGTCTGGTAGATGGGCGGATCCAGATAGCAAAAAATAGATCGAGAGTAGTTATGGATAGGAAGGCCGAGAATAGGTCAGCAAGCAATGATGGCAGATTTTGGAATAGGCAGGAAACAGATGTATAAGAAAAGGTGGATTGTAGGAGGGTGGAAATCAGGATGAGGCTGAGGATGGTGGAGATCAGCCCATGGATAAGGCTAGTGGAATCAGGGCCAGGGTAGTAGGGTAGGAAGGCAGCGTTTGAAGGCTGGCAGATATGCCAGATCTGTGGAAAGAGCACTCCTAATCAAGGGTAGTATTGGAGCTGAGGGAAGGATAGATTTCTGGCTGGAAATCACCGAGGCCGGGAAAAAGAAATGTGGACAACAACTCGAGAAGTGGCAGAAGTCTGAGTGTAAACAGCAAGGTCATTGGTTGGAAATCAATAAGGCTGGGAAACAAATGTGGACAACAACTAGAGAAGGGGTGGAAAGGTGAGAAGTAGAGGCTGGTCCAAGGAGAGGAACTGGAAGTGGAGAGAGAGATGGGCAATGTGATAGAGCAAGGTGGGCTGGTGGAGGTGAAGAAGGGCGACGGGCCGGAAAGGTCGAGGTTGCTGAAGAAAAATCCATCAAATAGGAGGTCCAGAAAGTGCTATGATACGAACTTGTGAACACAATCACAGATATGATATCACATAAAGAAACATGACTATGAATGACATTTAAATAGCAATCTCCCACTAAGAATGATCATTGACATCACATACAGTCAATGGCTATAGCCATGCAAAGCAATATCAATACCCTGATTGCATAATTTAAAAAACAAGGGCAGCGGTACTTTTGGTGGGAAATACTGTACCCAACTGGAAGTTCCCTCTAAGAGGCCCAGACTAATGCACTAGTGCCATTAAAAGGGGCATAAATTGAATGTTCTTGATAATATGGATTCTTTGGTATCAAGGGGTGTATTTCTATGATGGTTGACTATATAAGGGTGGCATGGTTGCATCAAGCATGACCTCTTTGGCAGTCGCTGTTTTTGGGATAGGCATGGTATATATGGCTTATATTCTTTGATTCATTTGGAGTAGACTAGTAGTTGCTTAGGCATGATGCCTCATTTGGTAGATTAATAGCTTGGATAGCTTTAGCTTAATCTTATTGACATTAGTTACCAACTTGCTATGATTATCATTCTTTTAGAGACGACCATGTTTCAAGTACCATCATGTATATCTTTATTGACCTTTAATTTTTTTACTACGATTTGTAACGAACGTGTTGTGGTCAAAAGTTGGTGATTTTATTTCTCGGTATGGATCCAATTTATGGTGCTGGTGGTTTTACAATACCAATTACCAAAAGCTACCAATCTTTTACTTTTGAGTTTTCCCCTTATGTGACCAAGTTTTGGATGCCTCAATGTGCCCAAGCCGTGTCCTGCAAGAATTCAATTTTTTGGCTTTCATTCCTATGCTAATGCATCCACTGTGTCAGCTTTAGAGCTAGCCAAAGTATGCTTCGCGTGTTTTTAAGGAAAGTTTGATCTTACACTAGCCCATTCGGAGGAACCTTCATTGTCCCTTTGTGTTTGTGCTCTGATGAAGTTTGGTTTGCTCGTTTATCAGTCTCATGTCAAACCATAATTTGTGCTGTATCTGGCAAAAATGTGTCAATGCAGGTATTATTTTGTAGAGCGCGCTAAGGATGCAAATATTGTTGGAATCGTTGTTGGGACTCTTGGAGTTGGTAAGTGTTTTTTTTTTTCAAGTTTGGAAGTGAGCAAATATTTGAACAATGAAAAGTTTTCATCAATGAGGACTACTGATTGATCGCTCCAATGCCTGTTGGATTCTGTCAATGTTAAGAGTTAAAGTGGCTTGTCGTGTTACTTTTGATATATTTTCTGTCAATTCATTTAGAGCTTCTATTGGGTCCAATGAGGCCTGTGATGCCAATTGGCTTAAACTTCCAGAGTCTCATTCCTACTAGTTACCATTCTCAGGTTCAACTACAACACAACTGACCTTGACATCAAGTTCAAAATTTAGCTCATTGGAAGCTAGACCTATAATGACAAGACCTTAAGGGAGAAGGCCCCCCGATGTGATTGCTGATCAACCTTTACTGTAGGATCGTCATCAAACACTTGATGTGGCTATTCAATCACAAGCTGTCATGACTCAATCAAATGTTGACAACATTGATTGTGTTAATTAGGAAAGAGTTAGGATGTCTAGTAAGGGTTTATTGGCTTTTTCAGTTGTTTTGGCAGTTAGGGCCTTATTTAGCTGCATTTGGAACCTCAAAAATATGTGATGCATGGTGTGGTTCAAGTTGATATGGATGGCACAACCATTTCTACAAAGGAGACCTTAAGTCGTGGGATGGGAGGCTGGAAACTTTTATTGGAGACTGAATACCATTGACGGGTAGCTTTTACTGATAGAGATATGAGTTTTTTTGAGGGAGAACTAAGAAAGGCACAATTTAGTATAACCTGCAAAGCAATGCAATATCATGAATCTCTGTTTTTATTTTTATTGATTGTTTATTTTTTATTATGGCGATTCTGGTCCCAGAATCGCGTTTTTGGGAATGCTTTTGCCCAGAAACACAATTCTGGGCAACTATGAGATATATATATATATATATATATATATATATATATATATCATAGGTCCTGCGGTACTGGGTACCGCGGATCCCGGTACCACGGGACCATATTGGTACCGCGGTACCACAATATAATATATTATCTAATATTTAATATTTTTAAAATTTTTTTTAACCTAAAACTACCCGCCCCCCTCGCATTTCATCTCAAATTTTTTTGCGCCCTCCTCCGCCCTGCCATCGCTGTTGTTTTTGCCTACCTGCCTTCTGATTCCTTGCGTCGCCCTTCGCCCACGCAACGCCTTGCCTTGCATCTGACTTGCTTCGCCCTGCCTTCGCCCATTTTCAGCGTCTCTCCAACAGTGAACCCTGCTGTTTTTTTTCCAGCAATCCATCCCTCATTTCATCTGCAATGGTGCAATCCGACCTTTCTGGTCTGTGGGACGAGGTAGACATTGTCAGGCGGGTTGCCGACAAGGCCAACAAGACCGGTCAGAAGATCGTGCGCTGCCGATACTGTCTCGTCGAGTTTGCTGCATCCCTCACTCGCCTTAAAGGCCATCTGCTCGGTGCATGCGCCAAAAATGGTGCCACCTTGAATGCTGCCCCTTGTGGCAGCATGACCGTCCCCGAAAGGCAGCGACTACTGGACACCTACGGGCCGCGGCTCGTGGAAGGGGAGAACACCATTTCGGAGGGCATTCTCCGATTTTGCACCGCTCCTTATGTGGCTGACCCAGAGTTGCTGCCTGCTTGGCTGGCACGCACGAGGAGAGGGAGTGCATCCTCCTCCGGTCCCTTTGCCCCTCATCCCCCTCAGACAGTTCTGCCTCACGCACTCCCATCTGCTCAGATTCCGGTGGATCCCGTCCCATTGCGTCCGCCAGTTGCCACTGCGGTTCCACCACCACCCACTGTTGCTCGCACTCCACCAGTCTACGACTTTCTCATGAACTCTCCACCATCCGGGCAGGCTCAGGATGCTACTGGGCGGGCCTTCGAGGATGTGGAAGAGATTCCTTCTTCCTTCCCTTCCCATCCGGATGACCTCCTCAGCTAGCAGTTTTCGTATCCCTTGCTAGATGTTGCCCCTCCACCAGTGCACCCCACCTATGCTGCTGCACCCATCCCTGCCAGTGCATCCCACTCTCCCCATTCCATGTCTACAGCCGATGCATCCACCAGTGCCCAGCCTATCGCGCCATCGTCCATTCGCGTCACGGTTGGTGCACCGTGCTGGAGGTCCACCACCCGTCGCCCACCAGGGAGAGCCCTTGTGCAGCAGACCATTCGCGGCGCGCATCAGCCGCACATGGACAGAGAGGCCAAACAGGCCGTGGCCAGTCTGATTTACGAGCTGAACCTGCCCTTTGCCATCACCGACTCTGAGCCCTTTAGAAGGGCCTTCCGCCTTGCACAGTCTGTCAGCCCTAGCTGGAGAGTCCCTAGTTCAGAGGTTGTCCGCACACACATGCTGAGGGATAGGGTCGAGTCCTTGTCTAGAGAGATGGAGCCTCTACGTCGGCACTGGGCCACTTACGGTTGCAGCATCATGTCCTTTCTCAGGTATGCATCTCATTTTATCCTCCATTTTTGTGTTTCGTTGAAGTTCCACCTCTGCCACAATGTGCTGAAGTATTTCAATGCACGCACCACAGGACTGTGCTGCCTCCGTGTGTGAGCGTAATTGGAGCACATGGGCACTCATTCACACGAGGAGAGGAAACCGGTTGTTAGTGAGTCAGTTGGAGCGGTTCGTGTTCTGTAGCACCAACGCACGTCTCGCCAGGAGACTTCCGACCATTACGAGCACATTGCAGGTGATAAGCTAATCTTTCATAGCATGTTGGTTGACTTCTGTAATGTTGGTTTCATTTCTTGATAGAGTTGTTTCCCTGACATGCAAATTTTAAACCTTGCAGACGAAGATATCTGATTTGGAGCGCCAGGTTGACTTGCCTACGGACAACACCCATCCCATGCCTGCAGATGACCTGGGCACACAGTTGATGGCAGAGAGAGAGATGGAGCTTGCCGAGATGAGAGAGAGAGAGAGCTTTGGCCCCCATTGTATGAGGCAGATGAGCCAGTGTCAGAGGATGAGCATGATGAGGTTGAGCCCATTCGGGTTGTGTTTGCTAGACCAGAGAGGGATGAGGCAGATTATACAGGTGGAGGGCACACGCCACGGGCAGGGGTCACAGGTGCATCACGTGGCAGAGGTGGGACACATGGCACAGGTTATACCGGCAGACAGGCAGGGCACACAGGGGGGGCCAGTGGCATACCTGCCTATGTCGACATGATGGAGGAGGCTCTTGATAGAGGGCAGAGTGGTTTAGATGCCGGTCCCGCAGATGTTTGGATGCGTGCAGCACAGAGTCATGGCCGTTACTACGACAGCACACCAGAGGAGGCACCTGATGACTTTCATTGCACAGATTGGGAGGCCATGCAGGGTCTACATGGTGCACATGATGAGGCACGGGATGAGGCTTGGGTTGATTCAGGGGTTGGTGCACAGGATGATTCAGAGGTTGGTGCACAGGATGATTTAGAGGCTGGTGCACAGGATGAGTCCCAGAGCCCAGATCATCTCTTGCCAGCATGCCATACACAGAGTCCCAGCCAGAGCAGCCGCATGAGGTGCCTACAGTTCCTCCAGCTCCTCAGAGGGTGTGTGCGCGTCGCACAGCTCCTCCAGTGCCACCGATGCCATTCAGGCCTGCAGCCCCTCCATCGCCGTCCACTTCTGCAGCACCAGGTCTCCATGGCAGGCCATCATCTGTGCCCAGGTTTTCTCTTGCAGCGCCCACATCCACAGTGGCTCCTCCAATGGCAGCACCCACGTCACATCCTCCTCCTTTGGCAGCACCCATGATGTACCAGTACCGGCCACCACAGCGCCCCTTTCAGTACATATCGCCACTGTACTCGCCTCCTGCACAGCTAGTTCCTCCACCTGCAGCAGCCCCACGGGCACACACTCCACGAGCTCATCCTCCTCGCTCAGGTGCACAGGGAGTTCCCTCTTTTGCTTCCCTATCCCAGCCGGCCTCAGCTTGGGCCCAGCCTAGCCAGCCAGGTGATTTGCATGGGGGTGACGAGGCATTGACAGCTCCTCTTGTCTGCAAGAGACCAGGAAGGCCCAAGGGTGCACCGAACAAAAAAGGCAAGGCACAGAAACTGCCAAGGAGGAGAGGATGACCACGCAGGGCTCCAGGTACAGGTAGAGGTGCAGGTTCACAGCCAGTTGGAGCAGGTGTTGTTGGTTTGGCCTGCTTGGGGGCTGATGCGGAGGCTGATTGGGAGGATGAGGATGACGAGTCTTCCCCCTCGGATACACAGCCCATGCCAGTTCCAGACAGACAGAGATATCGGCTGCGAGAGTCAGCTCGGGGCCCTGAGTTGTCTCCAGAGCATTCGTCTGAGTCAGAGCCAGAGCATTGATTGTGGCTCTGTTGTTTTAGTTTCAGTAGTTTGTCTCTAGCAGACGGTCTACCATTGTACTCAGATGATTTTTCGCATTATATACAGTGTTTGGCCTACATTATTTGCTGCACATTGTGCGCATGTCGCTCTGTACATGTGATGCTTTATTTCATGTCGAATTCTATGTGCGTGTGTGAATCCTGTTTTCATTTAATTTCGTTTGAAGTGAATGCTAGCTTCACATATATGCACCTACATCATGAGCACAACAATCACCCCTACACCCCAAACGACATTTCATAAACACATGTAATGCATCTGCATTTAAAAAAATTACAGACATTGCATCTTACATGACCAGGCTCGCGTTGCACAAAAAACAACTATGTATATATTCAACCGTTGTATCAGGATAACATCACATATACTGTCATTTTTTTAAGCAGCCATCTAGTTATTTGCTGCACCATAAACTGCCGAAAACTACATAGCAACAGTCCGCCACATACGGCTGGACCTTATCTATTCTTAACATCCCTCACTGATCCTCCACCGACTCCTCGCCCTTGTCTGGTGCATTGTTTTGTCGCTCTTGCTCTGCCTCCCGGTTAGCCCGAGTTGCCTCCTGGTTAGCCCGACGTCTGGCCGCCCTTTCCCTGACCATGATGAGCTGCCGTCGTGTGAAATTCATTCCGATCTGCTCATCCAGATCCAGCTCGACAGCGGGGACAGGATCTACAGCCGAGGCGGGTGGCTCCGGTTCCGGATTTCTCTGTCGAGTCTGTCGCAGCATCTCTCGGATATCTGCCTCTTGCTTTCGATGTCTCTCGTTGTGCCTTCGGATATCTTCCTCAAGCTTCCTCCTGGCTTCGCCCTCGGGCTTCGGTGGTATGCGCTCTGCCATCTCGATCGACCTTCTCATCACAGCACCCTGGTCCTTGAACACCCTCTCACAGCACCCTGGCTCTCAAACAGCCTCTCACAGCCTGTCACCGGCTCTTGCTTGCTCTCTCACTATCTATCACTAGCTCTCTCACAGCCTCTGAAAATGCCGACCACAATGGCATTGTGAGTGCCTATTTATCCCCACAGCCTGATCGACAATGTGGATCCCCATCATCCCTCCATGTGCCTCTGTACCTGCCCCCATGTGATGCTCCCCCCTGTGTTGGTCTCCCATTGGGCCCATGGTCTGCTCACCCACAATGCCCATGTGCCTCTGTACTTGCCCCCATGTGATGCTACCCCCCTGTGTTGGTCTCCCATTGGCCCCTCGGTCTGCTCACTCGCAGTGCCCATTTGCCTCTGCAACAGTCCCTTGCATCATGTACTGTACCCTCTTTTTTTACACCTAGAACCCCCTTTTGTTACTTTTTTTTGTCCTTTTTTGGTAGTTAATATGCAAAAAAAAATTATTAAAAATATATTAAAAAATAAAAAAAATATTAAAAATGGTACCGCCTTGGTACCGCAGATCCAAGGGCGGTACCGTACCGACGGTACCACTGACGCCGGTACCATACCAGCGGTACCACGAGGTACTATGATATATATATATATATATACATATATATATATATATATATATTATAGTGGCACGTGGTATCGCCATTATGGTACCGCGGTACCATAATGGTGGTACCGCCATTATGGTGCCGCCCAAAAATCTGTGGTACCAGGGCGGCACCATTTTTTAATTTAAAAAAATAAATAAATAAATTTAGTGGGCAATATGGGTATCAGCTTGAAGCTCTTGACGAGAGCGGTGCATTTATGCAGGTTGCCGGTGCTTTCAGTTACAAATTATGTTAGACAACTAAATAATGCACCTCTCAGTTTAGTAGTCACTAGTTAACCGTGAGCTCAGATCTGTAAGGCCCCCGTTATGAGGAGAAGCCATTACTGAGCACGGTTGTTAGTATAGGGTCTACTGTGAGACCATGATGGTTATGAGATGGCTAGATTACAGTTTCTATATAGCAGCAAGTCTTGGGGGGTTCGGGGGGCGGTAGCCCCCCGAGAAACGGGGGGTCCGGGGGGCGGTTGCCCCTCGGCAGGGGGTTTGGGGGGCAGAGCCCCCCAACAGCGGGGTCCGGGGGCTGCCGGTAGACCCCGGCCCCGACGGTACGACCTCTTCATGATTTGGGGTTTGACTCCCTGAGCGAAAACACACTTTTTGGTGTTTTGCATCCCCTTGGTCCTTTGGCTGTTCGCTCTCGTCAGAACCGGCAACCTGTATAAATGCACTGCTCTCGTCAACAGCTTCAAGCTGATACCCATATTGCCCACTTGATTTTATTTTATTTTTTAAAATTTATAAAAAAAAATTATATATTATTGTACCGCGGATCAGTATGGATCCGCGGATCCTGGTACCGCTGGATCTTTGATATATATCATAGGTCCCATTACTGGGTACCGCGGATCCCGGTACCGCGGGACCATACTGGTACCGCGGTACCATGTTGGTACCGCGGTACCACAATATAATAATTTATTTAATATTTAATATTTTTAAATTTTTTTTTTTACCTAAACCTACCCGCCCCCCTCGCATTTCATCTGAAATTTTTTTGCGCCCTCCTTCGCCTTGCCATTGCTGCTGTTTTTGTCTGCCTGCCTTCGATTCCTTGCGTCGCCCTTCGCCCACGCAACACCCTGCCTTGCATCTGACTTGCTTCGCCCTGCCTTCGCCCATTTTCAGCATCTCTCCAACAGTGAATCCGGCGGGCTGAAGTAAGAAAGTTTTTCAAGAAGTTGTATCAATATTCATGCAAATGGGCATATGGCTTGGTCTTTTTGGAAGGTGTCATAGGGAGGCTCTCTGTGCTTGGTACTATGTCTTGATAGAGATATTGCAACCTTCTATGTAAACTTTCAGGAACTCTGTAGTGACGCTGTGGCATCAATTATTTTATGGTGTATTTGTAATACATGCGCACATGTCTCATGCATTTAGGTAAGCAAGTCCATTTCTGCCTTGGTATCAAAGCACATTTCTGTACACATCTTTGTGGATGTAACAGTATTAGTGTTTAGCCCATCATTTGGATATTTTTAGTTTCTTTACACCAAAGTTGATTGTTTCAAATTTTGTAGCTGGCTATAAAGAAGTGATTCAGCAGATCCGGAACATGGTGAGAGAAGCAGGAAAGAAATCGTATACGTTGCTTATGGGGAAACCAAATCCATCCAAGCTTGCTAATTTTCCCGAGGTCCAAAATGTTTCTAGCAGGCTTATTGGCTTCCTGTTTATTATGCTGATTATGAAGTGGCCTTTCATATTAAATGTTTTTTTGTGAAACTATTTGGATTTAAAAAATACTGGAACAATTGCATACCTTTCTACTTGACTATAATCTAGATTCTAAGCGTTTCTTACTTGCACCTGAGTTTTCTTTTTCTGCTGTGGGGGAGCTTTTGTGCGTTGAGGTTCACTTTTTGTTGAGTCATTTTTGAACATGATTCGAGTGAAATCAATCAGAAATCAAAGGAGAAAAACTTAGGCCTTTTCTTATCTATTAGCTAGAACTTGCTTAGAAGAACCGTTGCATTCTTGGGAGTACATGATGAGGCTGAGGTTAATAATTACTTATATATAGGACAATTTCTGAAAGAACAGTCATGTTTTGGCTGGTTTTCTTGCAACAGTGTGATGTCTTCGTATTAGTGGCATGTCCAGAAACAGCACTTTTAGACAGCAAGGAGTACTTTGCTCCTGTCCTTACCCCTTTTGAAGCTAACTTGGCATTTGTAAGGTACTCTCTCTCTCTCTCTCTCTCTCTCTCTCTCTCTCTCTCTCAAGTGCGCCACAATCTACTCATTTTGTTCTTACTCCGCCTAGAGGTATGTCACTCATAAATGTTCTTTGCATATGTTACAATGCATACAGGGGACAACAGTGGACGGGGGCTTATGACTTCGACTTTAAAAAGCTTTTCTGCACTACAGATCATGAACAGGGCCGAGAGCCTATAGACGAGACACACATAAAAGATGAAGAGCCACGTTTCTCATTCCTCAAGGGTACTTATGTAGAAATGAACACCTCAAAAAAAGGTGACAAACCTCTACCATCTCCATCTTTTCTGTCATGAATTTTGGCTTTCTGGATTTGGCATTGAGAACAGTTTTTTCACTTTTCCATGTTCTCTTTAATTTAATAGTGAATAGCATGTCAATTGGTTTTGGGCAGATGCTATATCACAACCTTCATCTACCAAAATAGTGACAGCACAAGATGAGCGAGCTATCGAAAAGATCCCAGGAGATATATTTTTAACAGGAAAAGCAAGAGACCACAAATCAAGTTCTGAATATTTTGTGCATAGAAGCTTTCAAGGACTAGAGCTTAATAATGATACAGAGAAGGAGCTACAAATTTACAGTGAACTTCAGAACTCATTACCCCGCTATCAGGCTTTGATGGGAAGGAAGGGTAGGGCATCTGTCTATGATGATGAGAAGAAGTCTTCATAGTCTCTCTCTCTCTCTCTCTCTCTCTCTCTCTCTCTCCACAATTTAACTGTTGGAGGTGTACCGAGGTCTGTAATGTTGCAGGGGGAGCTAGTCATGCCTCATGGCTATTGCAGGATTTTTGACATTTTTTTGCAGGACGATAGTGATTTGGCCTGCTCATTCCGTTGTGGAGTTTGGATCTGGCGAGGCAGGAGAGATAACTGCTCTTGCTATGTACCTGGTTGTAGAACTTAGTGGTGCATATTCAAGAGCTTTTGTTTATGAGAAAACATGAGGGTGAATTCAAGGGAATTTTGTGGTAAAATTGTCATGTTCTTTCTCAGGCTTTTTTGTATCTGAATCAAATAGAGGGTGACAATTACGGTGTGTGTGCTGCGTGTGTGGTATGTTCTTCGCACTGCTGGCTCTTTATCCTTGGGTGATGGAGTAAACAATCTTCACTTCACTTTGCTTTCTACAGGCTCGTTTTTATATTCATATTTAGTTGTTAGTTTTGGCCAGCACCATTGATATTTTCTTTGAGTATAATTAAAACCAGACATTTGGCCTCCACCTAAGATCAATGCACAGAAAGTTTCATGTGCTGGCTACTTGTAGCCAAAACAGCTAAGTCAATAGTAGTTGTGGTTGATGTAATAAGAGCTTATAGCATTTGAAAGGGATTGATACATAGGTAGCTGGTTAGTGAGGACATTAAGAGACTGAATATCTGTTAGCCTTTAAGAACAAAAAGGGCATCATGACATCCAGTTTGGGATTTTTGTTTTGCTCATTTTGAATTCTCAGGCTTGGAAAGTACTTCCACAACAATTAGCTGTGTGGATCTCAATTCATGTGTCCTCATTTACATGAAAGCTTGTGCTAGGCTTTATATGCATGCTTGATATCCAAATAAGACAACTTTATATGTTAATCTTGTATATTGTGGAGACCAAATGAATTTTCACATCAAGGCAACGCCAAATAGCAGCTTGACGCTCCTCTTACACTTCTCACTCTATCTATTTGCTCTCGTCGTTATGTTTTGATTTATGTTCCCATATATATATTCCACCAAAGGGAATTTAAAGATAATCTAGCTAATCATTACAAAAAAGGTTTATTATAACTACCAGCTAACTACGTGTTAACTCTTGTAATGTTGCCTACAGCTGATCGTGACAGTTTGTGTCTCATGACTGCTAGGTTTTGAATTCGATAATTCGAATCACTCGACAGTTCATTGCCCGATAGTTTATTTCAGTGCTTGTAGACATTCGATAACTATTCAACCGTTTGACGGTCATGTGAATGTGTAGTTGTGTCGTCCATTTTTATGATGGAGGGTTTTTGATATCGTATGCCAATCCCTTCTAGCATCATCTTCAACCATATTATCTCATTCGCCACCTTTGAAGCGTTACGTATTCTGCTTCGCACGAAGATTGAGTTCAGTGTCTGCTTTTTGCAGGTCCAGCTGATCGTAGCTCCATAGTATTGAACATCTACTAGTTATTGATTTGCTAAATTGGGTCTCGTGCATACCGTGAGGTACATAAGGCTCTCAATTAGGCTGTGATATGGGATCTTTTTCATCTTCTGTCTTTTCTCATCTGTGCTTGGGCTATCTTGCTTCGACAATTTGGTTCCGACACTAATGGCGTTGTCTTCTCTTTGCAATTGGTTATTTCAAAATGCTTCAAGACTTTTTCAACATATTCAGACTAGTTTAGATGTACGATTTCTTTCTTCCTCTCTCTTTCAGTCTGCAGCCCCAAGCCTTTCTTTGCTTTTCCTAATTTGTGATTTTGCAATTTGCAGATATCTGATTCTTTGTCATTGATTAATGTTAGAGACAGTTTTGTATCATCAAAGAATTGTCTACAAATCTTGTCAAAATTATGAATTTTCTTTTTATCCTTTTAATGTAGACATTACAGTCGGGTTGTATCGGATAGAAATCCAGAGACTTAAGAAGACTCTCAAGTTTCTTATACCAAGCTCGTGAGGCCTGCTTCAGACTGCAGATACACCTGTGCAACCAACAGACATAATCTAGATTATTTGGGTCTCCATAACCTTTAGGCTGTTTCATGAAAATTCATCCAAATCTTCGTGGAGGGAGTCTGTTTTGACATCTATTTGATGTATTTTCAAATTATATTTTGTAGCATAAGCAAGGAGTAATCGGATGCTCGACCTTTTGACCATTAGGGAGTATGTATCGAAGTAGTTGATACCATACTTCTGAGTGTAGCCTTTCGTGACAAATTGAGCATTGTATCTTCCGACACTGCCATATGATCTTAGCTTCTTCTTGTACACCTATTTGTAGTCGACTTTATTCTTTCCTTCGGGTACTGGCTCGAGTGTCCATGCCTGATTTTGCCTCACTGATTTGATTTTCTCTGACATGACGTCTCCAAAATTCGTCCTCAAGATTCTGGATTGCTTCCAAATATGTTGTTGGTTCCTCGGTAAAACCACAGAATTTGAAATCTGTGACCTTGTTCGACTGAAGACTATCGATGAGTCTGATGTGGGGGTCTTTGAATTTTTGTCGACCTTCTCAGTTGGATCTCTGGCTGCTGATTTGTCCTTTGCTTTTCTTCTTCAAATTCTTTGATAGGTTGATCTTTTGTCTCATGTTATGGAGTTTGTGGTTCGACATTCTGATTCAACGCTTGGCCTTGAATTTTCTCTTTGATTGGTATTTATCGAGAAGACTTCATGGCCATTTGATTCTTTCACTTTTGGAAATGTCAATTCGTCGCATTCCTGCTCATTACCACCTTCTTTGTGGTTGGATTGTAGAGTCGATAGATATGTGAGACATTCAAATATTCGACCATGACAATATGTATGGATTTCTCATCTAGTTTGCTTTTTTTTTCTCTTTTGGTATGTGCATGTATGTAGGTTGCACATTCGAACACTCGTACATACGATAGATCGAGGTTCTCACCTGTCCACAGTTCATACTACACGTCTTGCTCTCCAATGTCGTTGTTATTGATATGTTGTAGATGGATCATGGCAGCGATTGCTTCAGCCCAAAAATGACTTGGCAGTTGTGCTTGAGCCATCATGCACTTTACTCCTTCGATAAGGGTTATGTTTCATCTTTCTGCTACACCATTGTGTGGTGTATATGCAGGCGTGAATTGATGTTCGATGCCTCTCTCTTGATAGAAACTCATCTTTGCTTGAATATATGCCTCCATTGTTGGACCTAAGGATCTGCTGTTTTTCGAGGTATGTGGTTCTGTAAACGTTACAAATTTCTTGAATGCAGCGAATACTTTTGACTATACTATAGTCATTCTACTAAAATCATCTATGAATGTGGAGAAATATCTCGATCCTGAAATGGAGTCTACCTTTGTGGGTCCACAGACATCCAAATGAACTAGCTCTAGGATGTCCTTACTTCTCCTTCTTTCATTATGAATGGATTTCAATGCTGCTTATCTTTTTGACAGGTTTCGCAAAAGTATGAGTTTGGACTTGTAACTTTAAGATCACTCACAAGCTCATTCTTGCTCATGTCATACAAACTTCTTATATTCAGATGATATATTTGTTTATGCCAGAGATGATTTTCACTTTCGGATGCATTCAGTACACTATCGTAGCTATTGATGATTTTTGCTTGATACCAGTTACCTTGCCTTGATGCGACAGTCAACAACTTATTTGATCTGTGCTCGACCATTTTGCATGCGTTTTCATCAAATAAGAATCGTATTCCAAGATATGTTATCCTTGATACAGAGAGTAGGTCTCTCCTCAATGTGGGTGCATAGAGTGCTCCGTGTAGCTCTGTATGTTCTGACAGTGTACGTAGTTAAAGAGTTCCGATGCCTCGACATCATGTCTGCTTTCATCTCCCAATATCACTGTTCTTGTGTTGTCTAGTGCCTTGTAGCTCATCAGAACATTTTTGTTGCAAGTGATATGAGATGTGGCTCTTGAATCAATCACTATGTCATAATCTTGCTGCATGTAAGTCGTGGACTCTTCATCAACATCTATGAATCCATTGTCGTTCTTGTCGCTATCTTTAGAAGACTCAGTGACATTCACTTTTTTTTCTTTATGCTTTCCTTTGGGATTAAACCAACAATTGTATGTTGAATGTCCCATTTTCTTGCAGTGAGTGCAAGGCATGCTGGTTAAACCAGCATTTGTCTGCTGTATGTCCCGTCTTGTGGCAGTGATCACAAGTAGAAGTATTTTTGTTGTTGTTGTTGCCCTTCGTTAGCGTCTCCTTTTGAGCCTTGTCAACTTTGGGCTTGTATTTGTTTTTTTTCTTTCCCTTTGTGAAAAGGACCTTCTCTTGGTCTCCATTTTGTTTCTCCTGCATCTCTCATCAATCTTTCGTTTTCTATGAGATTGACTGCTCTTTCGAATGTCATCTCTAAGAAAACTTAGATGAGCATTCTCAGCGGCTGATAAGATGAGGGTAGTGATTTCATGAAGTACATCAATTACTAAGGTGCTGGGACTTGGCGCTCTTGTCTAGATGCAGAGAGCTGTGCGAAGATTGTCTTGATCTTCTCTACATGTCGATCTAGCTCATTCACATCCCATCGTAGGCTTGGCAGCTGATTGTGGAGGTGCATGACTGATGCAACTGTCCTCACTTTGTACTTTTGCTGTAGCTTTTCCCACTCTTCATGACTGCTTTGGCAGTTTTCAATCTGCATGAGGATGTCCTCGTTTTATGGAGGATATGATGATCGCCATTGTGCGTTCATCTTTTCTTACCCATTCCGCCCTCCTTAGATCTGCCTCTGGAGGTTTCGGCTCTGTGAGATCAGTTACTGACCAAAACCCTTCACCTTGAGAAGTGTCTATCTTGAACTTTGATATGTGATAGTTCGCGCCATCAAGGTTGATTGTGATCTTTGCTTGAATTGTAGTAGCCATGTCGTATCTAATGAACCTGCTCTGATACCATGCTGGAAAATTGTTGGAAGCATGTTGTTTAATGTGCATAATCGCATGAATCAAATAAGCTAATACGAATCACAGACAACACAACAATCAATCAAATGCATGCAACGCAAAACAATGTAGGAAGAATACAATATCTATTTTTTTTCTAGAGTGAGTTGGTAGTGCAATGCCAAGTAGCGGCCTGATGCTCCTCTTACACTTGTCACTCTTTCTATTTGCTCTTGTTCATTAGAGGGCGTCTGAATCCAAAAAAGACTCTTTGTAAAGATTCTCTTTATATTTTTCTTCTCAAATTTTGCTTACACATGGACCAATCAAAACACTCAAATTTGAAATCTGCGTAACGTAGCTCATTAAAATTGCATTAGAGAAAATATGGGCCCAAAGAGGGCCCTATAAGAAATGCCATGTAGGAGAGAGAAAAATAACTATAAAGTAATTATAATATCATTTTCTAACTTCTTTACTCATCTGCCTGCACTACTTTCCATGTAAATGAATGCACCTTAGTTTAGTCACATCAAACTTCATTGGTGTTTAACCACAATTAAAATATAATTTTTCAAAATGCTGAAATATTTCCTCCCAATAGTTGGGAACACTCAAAAATTTGAATTAGGAGTGACATTTATGAAAAAAGCCTACGCCATCTCTATCTCCAGCTTTGTTATGGTCATTGTGTTGTTTGTTACTATACTACTGTATTGATGACAAAGCTTTATCATCTTCATGTGGATCTGTCACCAGAATATGCTCCGCTCAGGACGAGAAATTCAAAGCAACCCAAATTGTCAACTTATGATATGGTCCGATACATGAAGGAAAAGCTAAAACATGTAGATCTATGGTCATCAGAAACATTGAATCCTATTGATCCATGTTCCTTACAACATCCAGATTTTTATTTGGTGAGTCAGTTAATAATTTATATGTGTCATGGTAAAAATGGCCTTTTGGGTTACTGTGAGAATTTGATGCTCTATGGGAATGCACATTCAATGCAAAGAATACATTATTTGGAAGAGGAATCAAGGAAAATATCAAAGGAGTGCGAATAAAAATTTACAAAGATAAAAACTTGTTTGGATGAAAATGAGATGCTCAAGGAGGAGATCCAAAGGTTGAAATCTTCTTTGCATCATTATACAACTAGTAATGATGAGATAAAAATTGCATTTCAATCCATGCGTATCTCATATTTGTCTCTTGTTAAAGATATGGATGTGCTCAACAAAAAGGTTCGAAGCAACAAGAGGAAAAGACTGGTAAACAAGGATATATGTGATCTATCATCCAGAGGAGGTCATAGAAAAAGACGAATCCGTGCATTCAAGTAAGTTATAGCTTATTTGGTATTGAATATTGCTTGAACTTTTTGATTCATTCATAATCACTAATTTTGTTATTTGTTCATTTCAACTTTCTGTTGATTTGCTTATTATATACTGCTGTTAATACTATGAGTGTCCTAATTTGTACTGACATTTTCATGAACATTATGCTTGCAATGCAGATCAGCATTGGTTGTTGAAGACCATTTGGCCGATGAGATTCCAATTGGAAACTCACTAGGCTCTATCTTGACTTCTAAATCTATGAAATCAATGTTAAATAATAGCAAAATGAAAAAGATCAAGGCTTCAATTACTGATAGCATTATGGATGAAGTTGGAAAAATATTAGACACTACATTGCTTCAGGGGGCATGTGACTTTTCTAGCATCAGTGGGGAAGCATACGCAACAATGTTTAAGATGATAAAGGAGGCATTTGCACAGGTAAATATTAGAAAGTTTCCAATGCCACGACCATTTCATCTTAAAAAAAAAAAAGGACATGTTAAACCATGGTATAAAGACAATAGTTGGTAATCCATCTCATATCAATGAAGTGTATTGCTCGAAAGGAGAAAGTCTAGCATATAACAATTCCAACAATTTATTTATTGACATTAATCAGTTATTAACATTCATCATAGATTTTTACGGTATTACAAATGAGAATGTTAATAACAAGTTGATAGTTGTTCTCAAGTTAGATGAGTCTGAAATTATAAAAGGACAAAAAATGGAAAGAGTCAGTCTCACAATCATGAACGAAGCACTTTCAAATTCAGAAGACTCAGAGGGCCTCAATTTCAGTGTTCAATCAGAAAATGATATCTAGTGGTTGGCAGCATTTTAGGTATAGCAGTTCCTTCGTATAATAAATAAGGATAATCATGTTAATATTATGAGGCTAATCACGATTTTGTATTCTCTTATAGGTGCTGAAAGAAGACCATAATATTCTCTCATGGATATTTAGTAGAACATCATATCCTGCCACCATAAAAAATCACATGGAGGGAGTTCCACTCAATATTTCTGGAATTGGCACTTTCAACATTGAATGGAATTTAGCAGGAGATCTAAAGACATTAAAATGTATGTTCAATGTATCTCATGGCGCTAACTCTAAACACCCTTGTATGTATTGCATGAAAACAACAAAAGATATGACAAGGAGTACAGGAATATCAAGAGATCGAGAAGATCATAATTGGAAACCTGTACTACCGATTCCTCTATGAAATGTTCATATCTGTACATTGCATGCGGAGGTGCGTATTATAGAAAAAATAATATATCTTCACATCTTGTTTGCATGAAATTCCCAGCCAGAGGCCTCTACGAAGGAAGCTATTTCCAGATTAGAGGATGTGTTGTCCAAAGCAGGCTTACATAAAGGCCACGTTAAAATAAAAAAAGATGACAAGCTATCAGGTAAAACAGGAAATATTCCATGGAAGCCGAGCATTGGATGATCTAAATCTCGAAGATTTTTATCAAATTATTCTGGCAAACAATAAAAGGTTCAATACACGGTTTGGAAAGAAATTATTGCAGCAACTCAAGATTTCGAAGAAGAAGGTTCTACTCGTATACACAAAGTAGAAGTTTGGAAAAAGTTAGACAACATGGTGAAATACTTGAGAAAAGATAAATTTTCAAATATTGATGTTCAAAAAAGGTCACAGATGGACAGATCATAATCGTTGTTGTCTATGTGGACAACACCCTGATCCTATGCAGAAGCGACGAGCTAATCGCACAAGTGAAGAACGACATCTCAAAGCATTTTGAGATAACAGACCTAGGAGTAGCCAGGTGCTACTAGGCTTGCAATCAACCATGACTATGATGAAGGGAAGCTATATCTGTGAAAGATTTTAGATCATTAAGATCCAATCCACTTGAAAAATCTTTGGTTAGAAAGAGAAATACACTACCATTCTCACCAATGTAGAAAAATCAACACCTACACAGAAAATGAGACGCAAACACTAATAGAACTTGATCAAGCTTGAATGAGATACAGAAAACAACCAATGAATTTGTGGATGCAGTTCAAAGTGCATGGGGTGTTGATCATATAACACATTATATGGTAAGATTTTGATTTTACACTACGATAGACAAATATGTGCAGTTAAATTAGATACTTTTGGTATTGATTTAGATTATGTTTTTATGACATGCAGCACATATTACGACATCATTTGACATTTTTTGCAAGAAATAGTGGAAGTCTTAGCATATGGTCATCGCAAGGAATGGAAAAATCTCATTGGCAAGAAAGAGCAGCATTTCATAAAAGTACACAACATGGCGGGACTAGCACAAAAAACAACTATATACTGCAACTTTTTCAATAGTTTTATAGAAGAATCCAAATTCGTCATAATACAAAATCGACATATTGTAAAAAATTTCAAAAAGCATGCAAATTTATACAAGCCAGTAGGCCATAGATGCACAATAAAATTTTGTATATTAAATAAAAATATTCACAAAGTACAATTCAGCAGTATCTAATCTGCTTCCGATATTTTTTCCAATGGAAGTTGCAACTTAGAATCATGCAACAATTTTCTTCTTTCATATGGATCCAATAGCTCATAGTTTTCATGCTTACTCAGATCAACGTAAGCATCATACACTGCAAAATGAGATGATCTGAGCATGGAATTCACTGGTCCATATTCTATAATTTTAACCGCAATAGTTTTCTCTACAAAAATTATTTTATGCACCTTATTGACATTATGTCCTCCAAGAAAATGAGACACTGCCTTGATTTCCATAATCATAGTTTCACCATGTTGATGAAACTTTGAATGGACAACACTTATCTCATTATTATTAAAGGACTTCAGATAGTGCCCCAGTGCATGATCTCTTGAAAATTCTCCAGCAGAAGATCTCTGCCCTCCTCGACAAATTGCGAAATCATCAAGGAAAATTGTTTCCTAAAATGATAAAAAACAAAGTAAGCTCCTGTATATAATCTGACATAACAAATCTACTAGTACTTGATAAGAGACGAAAACTTACGCATTCGGCTTTGTCTTCTCTGATTACTGTCTCTCCATCAATATTATGTCCACCTTTCGATGTCAATATTGTTGGTGAATAGACAGTTGGCTGTGGAAAACCTAGTTGACTTAAGATTCTAAGAAACTCCTCCTCAGAAGATAGATCATCTTCTTTGTTGCACATTTTCTCCACAATCATTTTCAAGTAATCTTTCCCTGAATAAAACTTACTATTATGTACATTGTCAACACCAGGGAGAAGATAGTCAGCATCAAAATCAATTATATCCGAAAATTCATCAAGCTCTTTGCTCAAAATGCAAAGAGTCTCAGCTTCAGTGAAGTAAAAAAGATCCGATATATCCGATATTGTCAAAAAAGAATTATTATCTATATTATAAGTAGGCAAAGTGATCAAAGATTTATCAGAAGGAGAAAGGGTAGTGGGTGTTCTAGGGCCTATAAAAGTAGCTCTATTTCGAGCAGAATCAAAATGAGAACAATCATCTAAATTAACACTCGTATCAATAAAAAAAGTATCCATATCTACAATCTTTGACTTTTCAGACTTTGTACCACTAGAAGAAGCTACTTTAGAAGTGGAGGGCACAACCTCCGAATCGTCAGAAATATTTAACAAAAGAAAAAAAATAAAAGCAGACTGAAAATCAACAAATCTACATTTTTTATTATGAATTGGGCACTCATCTACAGACTTGAAATCATTATGTAATCTGGTAAACATTCTGTCAAGCTTAGCTTTATAGATATGCTTGTCGAGTGCCACCAGGTCCTGATAATGAATCATGTCCTTATTCTGAGATCTGAATAGAGGAGTACTGAGCAGGGACTTAAATTTGAGATATATCTCAGAAAATGCCTCCACACCAGGGCCCTCATTTATAGAAGGTAGAATAAAAAGAAAAGGAGAAAAAAGAAATTTGAAATAGTCCAACCTATCAGTAATACCAAATTCATTAAAAAAAGAAAGCAAACTGGATTCAAAATTAGACATTTTAAACAAAAATAACAAAACTAAAGTTCCAAATATCGCTCTCAGGCGCAAATCACAGGTCAGACAAGCACGTCAAGGCAACGTGCGCTCGAGAGAGATATTTAAAGTTGGAGTATCGTATCCGAGCGCAAGAACACCGAGCAAAAAAAAAGAGGGATGCGAAGCGCGCTTGAACGCAATACCGGACAATGCAGTATTGGATCTAGGCGCATAATAGTCAACGAAAGGTAATGAGAGCAAGCGGCGCGTTTGAAATTGATATCCGGGAAAGCAATCGTAAATTTGCGTGAAAATCCGAGCCGAAAAAGACCTATTTATAAAATTTATTTTGCATGTGTGGACGAGTGTCGAAAGAACACGTGTCGACATGTGATTGGTCAAAATAAATGCGCCATACCTAGAATGATTGATTTGACTATGTCACATGCAAGAATGACACGTGTCAATATCCGATTCGCGCACGTGTCTTAGTCCACGTGGCCTCATAATTGGGTCATCATTGTCAGTACGGACATTCTACGTGGCCTAATAATCTAACGACACGTGTCTTTGCCATCTTTTCACATGTGCAAAAATTTCGTATATATAAGTCCTTGGAATTTTCATTTTTTTTTCGCAAAATTTTCGCTTTTAGCTCCTGATATCGCTCTCAAGCACGCTCTTTCACCGTTCAAGCTTCCGCCGTCTCACAGTGCGCTTGAGTCCGATACCGCTGGTTGTTCAATATCGCTTTCGAGCGCGCATCTTTTTTTTTTTCAAATAATCTGTCTAGATCTTGCGCTCGAAACCGATATTCAGTTTTGGTATAGATCTCAAGCGCCCTTTCATCGCAATTTTTTTTGTTTTCATTCACTTTTGTTTTGTTCAAACTTCTTTTTGTTAAATTTCTTCTTTTGAGAATGATGGCCAGGACCAAATCCACCGCCCGTGCCATCGCCACTGTACAGCCATCCCATTCCCATATCCCCCCTGGTACTGGCCGTAGGCGTGGCAGGAAGCAGGTCTGGCTGAGGGAGATCAGAAAACTCCAGAGATCAACTAAATTGTTGATCCCTAGAGCTCCTTTCGGCCGATCTATTCGGAATGTCACTTTGTCACTTGGGCTAAATTTTCGTTTTGCCGTGACAGCCATGCAGGCCTTACAAGGTATTGCAAAAGATTTTCTGTCCCAGTTTTTTGAGGATACTTTTCTTTTGGCAGTGCATGGTAAGCATGTCACCATCATGCCAAAGGATTTCGTCATTCTCAAAAGGCTTCGGGATAGATATTCTGGTCTGCATGTTGATAATGCCAGCACCTCCAGAGACCTGCCTCTGGATAGAACCAACGTGCCTACTACCTCTAGGAGGAAGAGAAAGCAGCATGTCCCCAAGAAGGCTGGATCTCGACGGCCAGCTGCTTGATGATGTTCTGAAATCCAAAATTCTGGCCTTCCAATAAGATCGAAATGATAGTTTTGACCTTTTCCTTTTTTGAAATGCTCTTCTTGATGATGGATGCATCAAAACCCAAGAGTTTTTTGAATATTTTCTTGGCACCCATAATCCATTATCATCTATCTCGTTGAATAGAAGCACATAATCGATTGAGGAGCACGGCTTCCTTGATGGCGCCATTTGTAATTTGCATGCAAAAATCTGAAACAATGAACTATGAATCTGAAAATTTGCGTAGACAAAAAGCCATGAATTTGAGAAAAAGTGTTGGCGAAAATTTGAAACACTAATCTATTTGGCGCCACAAATTAACTCTAGTTAACCCTGTTAACCATGGTTTGACAATGCATGTACATTAATGGTACATCGATTTTCTCATCTCAACCATTTGTCATATTTATTTTCAATATTTTTGGGTCTCTTCGGACAGTGATGAGCTGGAAGAGCAGGCCTCATTAACCAATAGCATTTCCACATGCTGCCCGACGAAACAACAATATATTTAAAAAGTTTTTATTTTATTTATATTTGGAAAATTCTACGTTACGTAGAACCCCGAAGCTAAGGTTTCAATTGGTCCACATGGCAACGAAAATAAGAAAAAAAAAAGCATTTTTTTTAAAGGCCCTCGTTGGGCTCTAAGTTTCTCTAATGAAAAAAAAAGTTTTCTTAATAATGCTATAATTCGGGGTCAGGGGCAGTCCGCAAGCATGGCATGTTATTCATAGTATAATATGCAATTATCACTAAAAATAGTATAACTTTCTATCCGTAGCTCCGATTGAGATGAAAATTATACTGTTGAAAAGTGCTCGACGAGAGCTTTCCAACGATATTTAGATGACCTACTTCCGAGCTATCGTTCAAAAGTTATGGCCAGTCAAAGTTTTTCAAAAAAGTCCAATATCGCTCTTGTGCGACCATAGAGTACCCTCTCACTGGTCGCACAAGGATACTCTATGGTCGCACAAGAGCGATATTGGACTTTTCTGAAAACTTTGACTGGACATAACTTTTGAACGGTAGCTTGAAAGTAGGTCATGTAGGATACCATTGAAAAGCTCTTGTCAAGCGCTTTCCAACAGTATAATTTTTGTCTCAATCGGAGCTACGGTTAGAGAAGTTATACTATCTGTAGTGAACTACAAACGGTAATGTACATAGAATGGTTAATCATCGAGAATAGTGCGGGCAGAAATGAAAAAGCATTTGGGCAAAAAATGAATATCTTTTGGTAATTTACATTAATAAACTTTGTCAATCTACGTGGGATTTCTTATAGTTCTTTTTTGGATTCAGAAGTCCTCTAATGGTTATGTTTCTATCTCTGTTCTCATACATATATTCCGCCTAGCTAATCATTACAAAAAAGTTTTACTATAGCTACAAGCTAACTATGTGTTAACTCTTGTAATGTTGCCTACAGTTGATCGTGACATTTCGCGTCTCACGACTGCAAGGTTTCAAATTCGATAATTTGAATCACTCGCCGGTTCGTTGCTCGATTGTTTGTTTCAATGCTTGTAGACATTCAATAGTTCGGTAACTATTCAACCGTTCAACGACCATGCTAATGTGTCGTTGTGTCCAATTGTAGGTGTCAATGGTGTCTCGAACTATCGATTGTTCGGGAAATGCGCCGAAAAGGGTTGATTGAGTTCACCATTATTAACAAATTTTAGTTTTTCTGATGTCAAGTCTTGTGGTTGGATTACAGGTAACATATTATGGTCTCAGATTTGTGATAGAGTCCATTTTTTACGAGTGATTCAAAATTGACACCTAATTAGAGTGATTATAGATTTTAATCAGTGTAGATGTTTCGGTTAACACACTTGGAGTCTTGTTTTGTTATATGTAGACATTTGGATTGCAAGACATTTTCAATTTGTTAGTTTTTTTACATTTTGTCAATTACAGCAAAATTGAATCTGTTTTTAATGGAGGTAGTACTATAATCTTTACTTATTCTATTTTTTTTTTCTTTTCAGTTTTCTCGAGTAGGCCTTCATTTCTTGAAACGTGTAGCCCATCAATATGTGTTTGATCATAATTGTGGAGTTTCTGATTCAATAGTAGAGATTCTAATTTTGATAACCCTTATCTGAGTTTTTGGCAGAGATATTTTTGGATTCGGCACTTCAGTTTTGGCTTTGATTCAGATGTGTAGCACTTCTTTCATTATAAATTTTGAATTCAATTTGTATTATCTTTTCATTCTTTGTCTAGAAAGGGGATTGACTTGTGCCCCATGTTGACGGGTCAGACATTTTATGTATGTTGTAATCTGTTCGAACTACTCATTTGTTGGGAGTTTTGTTTTGCTTTTCCCTTGTAATCGATTTCAGTGTTCTTATTCATTGTTGAGGCTGTGTCATTTCTCCTAGAGGTCGTTGCTTGAATTGGACTGCTTTCAAATTCTGTACCATGGAACAATACCACATTAGACATTACTTCAATTGGAGGTTCAAAAGCTTTTGGATTTTTTGTGATTTGTTTGATTTTCAGTCAATTTAGTTCTTTGGTTAATCATGTTTGAATATTGTGAGGTTAGTTCGTACTTGATTTTTTTTTTTTCGTTATAGGCGATGAAAATGAAAATCATCTGATCTAAGCCTTACGCTCATTTATGTCCATTTTTAGGTAGTATGGGGTTCATATTAGTCTGTACTTGATTTTTTCTTTTTGATATAGGCAGGGAGAATGAAAATCATCTGTCCATTGCTAATGGCTCATTGTTTCCAGAGGCAGATTCTATCTACTACCAATCGCATTAGGGATGTCAATATCCATTGCTAATCCACCGCTAATCGATTTTCTTCCTCTTCCTGCAAGAAACAAATACAGCCAAAGGAATCGTTACAAAGCAAGTTCAAAAGCAGAAGATCTATCCATAAAACTGGATCAAAATAGAACTAAAAACACACATACTGAAAAAAATTCCTAAGTAGAAAGTGTAAGAGAGAGATTAAGAAGGAAGGACAATTGAAGCCTCTGATTAAGCTCACCATGGTGCTACTTATAGATCTGTGCGAAGCGGACGCAATTGGAGAATAGTCATGAACACGATGAGAGAAGTGTAGAGAAGAAGATAAGATGTTGCACCATCGCACGTACCTTTTCTTTGCACAATCCTGGCATTAACAATCGGACCTCGTTTCTATCAACTCTTCAGTTATAAACCCACCATTGGGAACATCTTCTCCCTTTGCAAGCCTCAGGGGCGGATGATGGAATAGTTGTGGATGGAGGAGAAACAACAGTAGCAGTAACTGGCCCAATGGAGAGAGAGAGAGAGAGAGAGAGAGAGAGAGAGAGAGAGAGAGAGAGAGAGAGAGAGAGAGAGAGAGAGAGAGAGAGAGAGAGAGAGAGAGAGAGAGAGAGAGAGAGAGAGAGAGAGAGAGAGAGAGAGAGAGAGAGAGAGAGAGAGAGAGAGAGAGAGAGAGAGAGAGAGAGAGAGAGAGAGAGAGACAGACAGACACCATCCTGATCACACCCATTCCTTGCGACTCGTGATCCAGAGAGAGCCGCTATGATACATGGACTAAGGAAGAGTATGGATGGAGGAAGGAGAGTAGTTTGAATTTTGAATTTGGAGTGGGCTGTGGGCCCTTTAGATGCATGCATGGGGAGGAGGGCTATGCATTCTATTATATATATATATAGATACATATATATGGACGCCATAGTTGTACAACCCTTGAAGCAATTTCTTACATCACAATAATACTGCATTCCATCCATGACTACTGAGTTTGTGAGATTAGCTGCATTTCAGATTTTCCTGATGAGAATGTTCGATATGGTAAAAGATGTTGATCTACTGAGTCTAGAGACCATAATGCAGAACTTCTATTTTGGAATACTAGACAACCTCAAGTCTGGTATGAAGAAGTTGGCATCCTACACTTCATTGCCACAAATCTTTCAAGATGCTATCATTATGGAGAACCTGATCTTGAATAAGAGAGTAGATCACTCTTGTCCAAGCACAGAAATATTGGATGGGGAATCAGAAAAGTCTGAAGAGTTAACACTACTCGAGCATACAAGGGAGGAAGACTACAAATCATTAGGGAGTGCAACTGAGTCAAGCAAATCAAGTGCATCAGAAGACCAAGAACCTTGAACTTCAAGTATAGGCTGTCCTCAAGCTTATGCTCGCACATAGTCAAGTTTCTTAAAAAAGATGAATGTACTTTCTGCTTTGGAGATCATCCGAGTACAAGGTGTCCAATCAAGAATCCGTGCTTTTTACAGAATGCAGAGCAGCAAGTTCAACGACAAGATCCAGCGGTTCAGGGGTCACAAATAGAATGAAGCCGACAAGGACCTCATCCGAAGGATGGATGTCAGATTGATCCATCTAAATCATGAGTTTTCTTCAACAAACAGTGGCAAGGTGGAAGTCTTGGTCATGTCATCTTGCATGTCACCGAACTCAATGGAGGACCATAATAGCCTACCAGTCTATTTTGTGGAAGATCCTAAGGAGCATATGTTATCGGTGTATCCCTATCAATTTTGAGGCGATGACATACTGCACTCAGTAAGGTGCTATGGATGCGGAGGAAAACACCGTCGCACCGAATGTCCACATTGAGGGGATCCATCAACATTTAATCCCTCGTGTTCACAATGCGGGGTTAACCATCCATGCAATGCACTATAGAACTAGTGCCACCGGGTTATGCAACGAGTGAGGAAAAAGACAATCTGACAAAAGTCCCCAATGTAGGGTCGAGGATCTTACGTAGTATAGACCTACCGCCTGTCAACAAGGGTTAGATCACTGGATAGGTACCTAACTATGCATAGATGCTACTTTTAGTTAGTTTCCTACTTTCTCCCTTAACTCTACTCACCACTAACACTATTCTCCTTTAACTCTGCTCCTCTACACTAACACTCATCATGATTTGGATGAAGGGAAGGGATAGAAAAGAAGAGATTGAGAAGAGAAGAGAGAAAGAGAGAGAGATAGAGAGTGAGGGTGGAGGTTAGCACAAATGCACATTATACTTGCTAAAGGAGAAACATAAACTATTGAAACCAAAAAGCATGAACTTGAAAGCAATTGAAGACAACAAGAGCAATAGCAAGCATTGAATTGCAAATGAGGATGCTTCTCTTCCAAAATTGGTAGAGTTTCCTCCTTCTCATTAAGCATGAAAATAGTGTACAAATTGTGCCTTTTTATAAAATGGGGAAGGCCCTTGCCCCTCAATCCTATTGGCTAATATTCACAATGATCCTATCCATTCATCTTGGATCCAACTTGATCCAAGGGTCCACAAAAAGTACATTAGAAATCACAAGATTCATGTGAGTCCCAATTTGGACCCAACTCTAAAAAGTAATCTCTAAGTTTAAATTTAAAATTGGGCCTCTAGTTTTATTTTAATTTCAAGGCCCAAGTCATGTTTATTTTATTTACAACTTTATTTGCGTGCTCATTGGGCCATGGGCTTAGACACGCAAGATGCCATGCCCTCGCAACACATTTTATTGGATGATTTTATTTATTTACACTTTGTTGGGAATACCCCCAACAAGACCCACGACCTGAAGTAGTGCCAGTCCCTCGGCACTCTGCCGGTTTAGTAGAGCGTTTTCTTCGCCCATCTTTGCTGGATGAGGTAGGTGGTGGCGTCCTCCATAAAGTTGAGGTGGTCCAATTTTTTCAAGTCCTTTGGCATGTGAAGAGACTTGTGGACCCCCTGCAGCCAATCTTGGTCGACCCATGTTTGGAATCGGCGTGTCCATGGATCACCCAGAAGCACAGCTCGGTAATATACACAAGCTATTGGCAGCTGATCTTCGACTTTGTCTAAAGATAGCGCCTTATTAACATCAAAGAATATGGATGGGAGAAAGTTGTCCCATTTAGTTTCGATCCCCATCAGATGTTCTAAGTCCCGGGAGTAAGTGGCTGCCGCGCGGACTGTGGGATCAGGGCAATTGATGTATTGGTTTGCGAATGCGGTGAGAGCCTTTCTGGCATCTTTATCCGTAGTCCACCCATATTCTGATTGTACGACCGGCCAATTGAAATTCTGAAGTGTGATCTTGTTCAGAGGGGTGTCACATTCCGCCCATTTGGATCTTCGTGGACATGGCAAGAAGTGCGCGTTCACCCGTAATTATTGTGGACTCGTCACGTAAGACCTGATGGCCGCATGGTCTCTTTTGAATAACTGCTGACACCACTCTGGTTGTGGTTGGAGGGTGGGCAATGCTTGCAGTTTGTTTTCCTTTATGGTCTGAGTTGAGAATGATATCTGCCAGCCATCTCTTGATGACTCGTGGGGATACTTTGATAAAAATTCATTGATTTTCTCCTCCGCGGACTTTGGTCTTTGGAAGGCCCAGCTGGCAGATATCGTATGCAAACCTCTGGATGATGTTGCTTGGCTTTGGCTTGTGGTTGCGCCTTGGCCCTGGTCTCGCGTCTCAGCAGCCGCATTCGTCTGCCCTTGGTCTTGGCCTTCGGACCCTTGATTTGGTTGAGATCCCCCTGCTGTCTGGTAGCTCTGATCTTGGCTGGTACTAGCCTGTGCAGCGTCAAAATTAGGTGGCAGTGGAATTACCATGGGGGTGGGCTGGGCCTTCGCGTCCATATATTTTTTGGCACGCCTTGAGGGCTTGCTTGGCCTGGGCGAGCTCATGAGTTGTGCTTGCCCGATACTTGTTGAATTTTGCCTGGTAGCTGTTTAAGATCTGGCTATAAACTTGCACCTGATGCCGTAGAAGATTCATCTCTGATTGAGAAAGCGGCCTTGAGTCCGGTGCAGGTTGAGCCAACCAAACGAGCTTTTCATCTTGTAGGGCTTTGACCTCTGTCCCTAGGCGCGTATTCTCTGCTTCCAAAAGGGTAAGTTGCACCTGGATGGGAGAAAGCCGTTGGGACGCTTCAGCTTGAGGCTCCCGCACCTTCGTGGAGGCCTCAGTCAGTGCGTTGGAGAGGCTTTGGATATATTTGTTGAGGCCCTCCTCCTTCTGCTGCAGTTTGGCAATCTTCTGGTGCCTTGCTTGTTCGTGTTGATGAGCCAAAATCAGCTCTTGCTGCAGCTTGGTGAGGTCTGCTCGCAGCTGTGTATTACTTGTCGCCAGGAGTAGTACCCTGCTTTCCAAATTAGCTTTGGCCGCTATCGCATCCAGGATGTATTTCCCTAGAGTTTGATACATCGTCATTAGATCTGTGGGAGCAGCCGGTACACTGGCACTGGTAGGGGCTTGTGTTGTATCGGCCCCGACGACTTGTGGAATCTCGTCGTCATTATCTTCTATCAGGTTCTCATTGGACCTGATGCCATATGGGGTGGTAGAATCAGCCCGATCTGGCGATGGTACAAACACTGTTTGGACAAATGTGTCATCAGGGAACGGTTGGTAGCCCTCGACAACCTTTGTTGGCGAAGCGGGTGGGGTTTGAGAAATAATTGTGGAAACAGGGGTGATGACGGTTTGTCCAAACGAGAGGATGGGAGGAACAGAGGGAAACTGGAGGGTGGTGTGGAGTATGGAAGAAGGTGAGGATGGAGCAGAAAGTGTCTGGCGTGGGGGCGAAAATTTGATAACTTGCATCCATGCCAGAGTGTCAGGGGACAGTTGTGAATCAGAAGGATTGAATGGAATGGAAGCAACAGTGGTGGTAGGAGTGATGGAAGATGCGATGGTGATGGATGGAGTAGTGGATACTGGAAGAGAAATAGGAGCGCAGATCGGTGTTCAGTAATATCAGATGATAGCTAATAGGAAGTTTTGTTGCAAACAGAGAACTTGGTAATTTCAGAGTAAATTTCGGCAGAGCTTCGCTAGCAAAGGTGACAAATGACTCGAATTCAGCCCTTATATAGCAGAATTTAGAGTGCGTATTAGGTAAAATCCACTTTCCCTTGCTCAGTTCCACCCAAATTTTGACAGACACCTTCTTCACAAAATTCTAAGACCTCAGGAAAGTTTGCGAGAGTTCAGAAGGTGATTTGACTGCTATGCGAAGGTTCTGCAAGGGTTCAGACTGTCTGTGAGAGTTCAACTCTCGCAGGAAGTGATCTCTCGCACAACTTGTTCCTATGATTGTATTTTCAAGATCAGACTATGTAGGCAGGCTAATTTCACTATTCTGATTCCATTTAGGCATCTTGTGAGGGTTGGTAAGATGATCTTGATGCTCTGCGAGGGTTCTGAAAATTCAGCTTCTGGAAACTCTTGCATACACTAAAAAATGATGATTCCTCCATCAAAAACTCTTGCAGAGATTTTCATGGATGCATCTAGGTCAGATCTGGTGACTGTCCAATTTTCAAGAGCTATCTCCCAAGGGATCTCAAAAAATCATGAAAAAAGTGCTCTTTCAGAGTGTTTTTTGATGAGATCTTGAGATTTTCTGATTTTTAACTTTTGTAATCTGGTAATCAGTTTCATCCAGGCTTGATTGTTGGTGGTTTTCTGAAAGTTCTGATGGATTCTTGGTAGTAGATCCATCAGTCAATCTGATGCTCTGCTTTCTTTTTTATCCTATCTGGATCTGGATCCTCCTTGGATTCTGATGGATTTTTCGATCTTGCTAGATCTGGCTGAATCTTGATGGATCTAGCTTGATTTGGCTTGATCTCCTTAGATCTAGTGGTGATGGCTTAGCGATTAGCTTTTTGTAATGTGTCACCCCCAATCTAGATCTGTCTCACTGTGGTGGCCAGTACTTGTGCAACCGGCTACCGTTGAGGGGTGTGTCGAATGGCGTCCCATCTAGCTTTTCTTAGTTCATGGCTCCATGATTAAGAATTTCCTTGATCCTATAAGGACCTTCACCAATGAATTTTATATCCCTTGATCGCCTTGGTTTTATACATCAGGACCAGATCTCCTCAACGAAGATCCTTCTTTTGTAATCTGTGATCATGCCAAGCTTTGCGTCTTTCCTTTTTAGCTGCCAGTGCATGCACAACTAGTAAGCGTGTTTCATAGAGTTTATGCAGAGTTTCATGGCGTAGCTGTAGAGATTTGGACTCATTAAGATGTTGCGCGGTGGCAATCCTTAATGAAGGAACTAAAAACTCTACTGACATCACAACATCTTGACCATATACCAATTGGAAGGGTGTTTGATCAGTGCTTTCTTTATATGTTGTCCTGAATGCCCACAATGCAGCATGCAACTTGTGTTGCCAATCTGATCTGCTAGCTTGAACTGTTTTCATGAGCACGCTACACAGGATCTTCTTGGATGATTCTGCTTGCCCATTACCACAAGGATAATAAGGCGTACTGGTTCTGTGGATCACGAAGAAGTCCTCCAACAGGACCTTGATGGTCTTGTTGATGAAATGGCATCCGCGACCACTGACTAGCTCCATCGGGCATCCGAAGCGCACAATGATATTTTCATAAAGGAACTTGGCAGTGGTCCTAGCATCAGCTACCCTTACTGCCTTGGCTTCGACCCATTTGGTGAGGTAGTCTGTGGCTACGATTATGTATCGAGCCTGGGAACTCCTTGTTGCAGGGTGAAATGGACCAATATAATCCAATCCCCATTTTTTGAATGGTGCTTGGGCTAAGACTGGGTGCAGTAGATCATAGTTCAATCTCATTGGTCTCCTTGCCCTTTGGCACACATCGCACTTTTTCAAGTATTCCTCCGTATCTTTATGAATCGTTGGCCACCAACATCCTGATTGCAGGATCTTGCGAACTGTGATGTCAGATGCAAAATGACCCCCACCCATGCCTTCATGTGAAAGCGAAATGATCTAGGTGGTCTCATGAGGAAGAACACACCACCAAAGAATTCCATCAAGACCTCTTCGGTACAACTGGCCGGCAATCAGCTGATAAGGTCTAGCCTTCAAGATCAATTTTCATTGTTCCGCCTTTGGTAGTGATTTGTCTGGTTGGCCCCGCATTAGATATTCAACAATGTCGGTAGCCCATTCTGGTACTGTGTCCACGTAAAATAAGACAGCATCTGCCAACTAATCGTCGGGTTGGGTTGCAATCTCCTGTCCCTTGATTCGTGACATATGATCTGCCATGTAGTGATATTTTCCCTTGCGAACTACTACCCGAAAATCAAACTCCAATAACAGAAGTAGCCATCTGGTAATTTTTCTGGTGTTGCAAGTTTTATTAACGAGATAGGGTAAGGGTTGATGGTCCATATAAAAAACAAAATGTGTGGCCAAGTAATGTCAAAATTTCTTAACCGCATAGATCATTGTCAGTGCTTCCCGCTCTGTGGTTGAATAGTTCATTTCGATATCACTGAGTTGTCGGCTTGCAAACCAGATTGGAAAATTCTTTTTGTGTTCACCTGGCTGGGTTAAGACTGCTCCAACTGCATACTTCGATGCGTTCGTATGCACGTGAAACTCAATGGACCAATTGGGTGGGCGTAAGATTGGTGCTGAAACCAATGCATCCTTAAGCTTTTGGAAAGTCTTTAGGGACTCCTCATTCCAATGTGGATCCGTTGTGAGTTTGTAGATTGGTCTGGCTAACTCCGCAAAATCAAGAATGAAGATCCGATAATAGTTAGCATGACCCATGAAAATGTAGACCTTGCAGATCGTCCCCGGTGGTGGTAGATCAATAATGATTCTGATCTTTGATAGATCTGTGGCGATCCCATGTCTTGACACTATATGGCCGAGAATCAAGCCATGTGTCACCCATAATTGACATTTTTCTGAATTCAGAGAGATCTGGTATTCCTGGTATTTTTGTAGTCCAAATTGGATAAGTGTTCTGAATCTGGTCCGTGCACGCACAGATCGTCCAAGCAAATTTTCAGAAATTTTTGCAAATAATCTTTGAATGCCGCCTGCATGACTCACTGGAAAGTGCTTGGGGCATTGCAAAGTCCGAATGGCATCACTTTATAGGCATAGGTTATCCATTCCATGGCAAATGTTGTCTTGTGCTGGTCCTGGGGGGCTATTTTTACTTGGTTGTAGCCGCTGAAGCCATCCAGAAAATTGTAGGCTTCGGTGCCAGCTATCCTATAGATGACACTTTTCGTAAATGGTAAAGGAAAATGGTCCTTTTTGGTGACTAGATTTAGCACCTTCAGATTCACATAGATCCGCATTTTGCCATTCTTCTTGGGTACTATAATTATCGATGATACCCATTCCGTGTGCTCGATCTCGTAAATGAAATCTGCGTCCATCAGCTTTTGCAACTCCTGCTTGATCCGTTCTGTTTAATTCGGATTGCAGCGGTAGTAACGGCTCACCTTGGGGACTACTCCATCCACCAAGGGTATGGTATGTTGGACTACTATTGGCGGAATACCCTTTAGATCACTATAGCTCTAGGAAAAACAATCTTTATATTCCACCAACAAGGATCGTAGTCTCTTGAACTGAGTGGGTGTTAACTGCTCTCCCACATGCACTATCTTTTCTTCTTCTCCTGGCTCCGGAAGATTCATCGGCTATGTTCGCGCAGGTCCCTCGAAGACTTGTTCCGTTGGTGCCTGACTTTGATCAGATTCTCATTGGGCTTGCGACATCATGATTACTACGTCGTCCAAAGTATAATTCTTGAAAGTATCAGGCATCTCGTGAACTGGAGCTCGTCAAGATTCCTCTTTCAGCATATTGATCTTGGCTCGACTGGTCATTTTTTGATTTTCTGTCACCTGCGTAGAAGATGACGTTGTATCTGTGTCCAACTGGATTGACTTTAATGAATCCAACACCTTCTTTTTGCTCTTTTTTGTCATTTTGGTGGGTTCATCCTTGTTGTCCTTCTTTGGGACTGTCGTGACATTCGCCTCATGGTTGCGAATATCAACGTCCACTATAGCTATTGCCTCTTCGAGTAGGTCACTCCATCGGATCACCTAGTTGTAGCATTGCTTAAACTCATTCTTCTTATTCGCAGGTGCCTTGGGTGGATCGATCCTTGAGACTTTTGCCATAGCAGACTTTTGTGGTGGTTGAGCTGGTACCTTCTTGGTTCCATAACGATCTGGGTCCACGTGGTGTAGGACCTGTTCATCAGTTAGCTCAATCTCCTTGTTATAAGTTAGAGAATGTTGCCAAGGGACTAATTCATCGTCCACTGGGTTCTCAATAGGCTCCGCTGACAGCCATGCTACATTTATCATATTCACCCCAAATGTGATTGGTGTGTCCATAGTGTAACATTTGGGTGAAGATGTACTAGGTTCTGGATCTGATTCATATTGACATGTCTGGCAGTCAATAGTTGCTAATGCATCTGTCCATCTCACGACATCCGTCTATGAATGATAGTGACCTCCCTTGGCTGGCCTTGGGCGATCAATCATATGATCTGTCTTGGATGATCCGTCATCAGCCTTGGGTGCAATAGGTTTCACTGCCCATGTGGTTGGATCAATCTTTACAGCCTGTTCTCTATTCTCGAAGGTGAGTTTCCCTATACCCCAGTTGTGTACTACTTGCGCAGTCCTCAACCATGGTCTTCCCTGTAAAACATGGTATGCAGATGGAGATTCAGGTATAGCCATGACTACAAAAGTGAGACTGCATGTTTGCTATCTTTACGGAGATATCGACAACTACACCTTTTGGTTTCACACAGGATTGATCTGCTAGTTTGATGGCAAATCTTGCTGGCTTCAATCCTTGTAGACCCCATTTTTCATATAAAGTAGTGGAGATCAGATTGACACCCGATCCTCCATCTACCACTGCCGCCTCGTCCTCGTATCTCTTGTGTTTGATTGGCAAAGTGATTGTGTTCCTCACTTTCCCATGCTGCTCCGATGTGGAAGACGTTATTTGTTTCATCATAGCCCACACAATATATGGGCTCAGGTGCTATTGGCTCCTCATCCTCTTTGGCCCATTCAGCTAGAAGGCTTTTTGCTTGTGGTGCAATCCACAGTAGTTCTCCGAGTGGCAAACTAATATGGCTTGACAACAAAAGTGTGAGCCTTTCAGTGCGTGGTTCCTAGGGCTCCACTATGTGAAAAGGTGTTCATGTTGGTGCAACCGATCATTTTGATCAGTGCGCAGTGGTGAGCCTGCTTGCGATTCTCGTTCGACGCCAACTGGAGGTTCTGTGGGATTGTCTATTTCTTGCTCTTTTTCCTTCGCTTGTGCTTTCTGTATCCAGTGTCTTATTTTTTGGTACTGTCTTCTCTCTTCCCTCACATTTGGATATGGCACTGAAGTTGAGGGTTGGTCGTCAGTGACCGATGGTGGTGGTGAGGGAAGGTGGTCGGTCGTCAGTGACCGATGGTTGGTCATCAGTGATCGATGGTGGTGGTGAGGGAGTCACTTCCTTCCTCTTTTGTGTTCAAGTAACAGCTAACACAGGAGCGTGGAATTGTCTACCTTCCGATGGCATCCCTGTTGGAACTGCTAGTTGCTGTATGACAATGAGGTTAAGAGGTGCACTGGTTCCAGGTTTAAATGGACAATTCTTGTAACATTGTCCATAATCGCATTCTCGACAAGAGGTTGTATATTGTCCCTTGTAGGGAAATTCTGCTATTCTGTGTCCTTTGCTGCATCCGTAGCAGCCGTAATTTCTTTCGCCTTGGCGCTGAATTTGAATTGCATAGGCCAAAACATATTCATTTATGGCAGGATCCATAAATGGTTCATCTGGTCTGTACCATTGTTGCTGCTCAGGTTGAGGTGGCATTTGCATCACACTAACTCTCGCAGGCTTCATCACTGATGTAAATTGACATTCTGAATCGATTGAGAGGGTCTGCGAGAGTTCTTACTGGAAAGACTTGTTGGATCTTCACTTTTTAGTGATTTTTTTGCACTTAAATTCAATTTTCTGCTCACTGGAATCAAACTAGCTCTCGCAAGCTCTTCCGTGTCCTGGTCTCATTGAGATGAAACTTCAGAATCCTTTGCGAGTGTTCTTGACCACTGGAACTAAAAATTTTGCTGTCTGCAAGGGTTCACTGGTACTTTCCCTTCTTTTTCTCACTGAGAACTCTCGCACAGGCACTTAGATATCAAACTAACTCTTGCAAGCTTCTATGTGTCCTGGTCTCATTGAGATGGAACTTCAGAGTGCTCTGCGAGAGTTCTTATGTAGGTCTGATTTTTTTTGGATTTTTTCAAGGGTTTTTTGAATTTTTTATGATTTTTCTCTGATTTTTACAATTGCTTGGAACTAACTCTTGCAGGCTTCTATGCAGGTCTAGGACAATACCCTGGAGCTGTTGCCAGTCATGCAAGGGTTAATTCTCACTAATCTGGAGATATAAAAATCTGATGAGATTTTAAGCTCTTTTTCCCTCCAAAATGCAGATTGGTGTGTTTTTTGGATTTTTTGGCTGGTTGGTTTGAGTTTCAAGCTCTTAGAGGCTAAATTTTCAAGATTCTGCCAAGAACAAGGAATAGAGCATCAATTCACTCCTACATACACACCCGAATGTAATGGTATCGCAGAAAGAAAAAACATGACACTAGTCGAAGGAGCCAGATGCATGATGGCACAGGCTCAATTGCAGAGCCAATTTTGGGCTGAGGCAATAGTTGCAGCGGTACACCTATAGAACAGATCAACAATGACAGCCATGGAAAACAAAACACCATACGAAATGTGGACAAATAGAAAGCCTAATCTGTCATATGTGCATGTATTTGGATGTGTAGCATACAAGCACATACCAAAGGAACAAAGAAACAAGCTCGACGAAAAGTCAGAACAAACAATCATGTCAGATACTCGAACAGATCACAAGTTTACAGACTCTAGAACTCAACCACGAAGAAAGTTGTGTTGAATAGAGATGTGAAGTTCAACGAGTCTACATTCATTGGATTAAAGGAAGAAAAGGGTGATGAGATCTTCACTTTAAAGCATATCGACACCAATTCAATTCATGTAGCTCTTTATGTAGATGATACATTTATCTTGTCTACCAACACTTCTCTTCTGCACACTACCAAAAGTGATTTGTCAAAGGAATTTGACATGACTGATTTAGGAGCTGTCCATTCTTTGCTAGGAATTAACATTACTAGAAATAGACTTCAGAAAAAGATTTATCTTAGCCAGCAGGCATATCTAAAAGGCATTTTAGAAAAAAATTTCATATGTCTGATTGCAAATCAATTGATACTCCAATGGATCCAAGTATAGTATTGACTAAACCTACTTGTGCTGATTTTGATAGTGAAGTACTCGACATAGCGAAATACCCTTCTCATTCACTAATAGGATCTTTGATGTATGCAATGTTGTGTACTAGACCAGATTTAGCATACATTGTTAGCACCTTAAGTCAATTCATGTCTAATCCTAGAATCTCTTCTCTCTCATGCTCTCTCTCTCTCTCTCTCTCTCTCTCTCTCTCTCTCTCTCTCTCTCTCTCTCTCTCTCTCTCTCTCTCTCTCTCTCTCTCTCTCTCTCTCTCTCTCTCTCTCTCTCTCTCTCTCTCTCTCTCTCTCTCTCTCTCTCTCTCTCTCTCTCTCTCTCTCTCTCTCTCTCTCTCTCTCTCTCTTCGGTCCTTACGGTTCTCACGGTTGCCCCTCACTTCGGTTCTCACGGTTACTCCTCCCTTTGGCCCTCCCTGAAAAATTCGACCGTTTAGGGCCGCAATGGACCTCCCGTTGGCCTTCCCTTGAACCCTCCCAAACGCCCACATAGGAGATTGTTTGCATTCATATTCGCAGTCCCTTTGTGGTCCTATGCGATCTCTCCCTATGCTTGCTCTCTCTCTCTCTCTCTCTCTAGCACGGTTTTCAGGGTTGCCCCTCCCTTCGGCCCTCACGGTTCTCATGGTTACCCCTCCCTTCGGTTCTCATGATTGCCCCTCCCTTCGGTTCTCACGGTTCTCTCTCTCTCTCTCTCTCTCTCTCTCTCTCTCTCTCTCTCTCTCTCTCTCTCTCTCTCTCTCTCTCTCTCTCTCTCTCTCCAGCACCGTTCTCATAGTTGCCCCTTGCTTCAGCCCTCCCCTCCGCAAAGGATCGAAAGTCAACGATTGCAGTCACATATGAAGAGTGTCACTTACAATTGTTTACGGACCTCATTTAGGCCGCATTGGGACCGCATTTCTCTCAGATTGCTGGATCGCTCTCTCTCTCTCTTGCTCGCTCAATCTAGAGCTCTCTCTCTCTCTCTCTCTCTCTCTCTCTCTTGCTCGAGCTTCGTCTCTCTCTCTCTCTCTCTCTCTCTCTCTCTTGCTCTCTCTCTCTCTCTCTCTCTCTCTCTCTCTCTCTCTCTCTCTCTCTCTCTCTCTCTCTCTCTCTCTCTCTCTCTCTCTCTCTCTCTCTCTCTCTCTCTCTCTCTCTCTCTCTCTCTCTCTCTCTCTCTCTCTCTCTCTCTTCGGCCTTGACGGTTTTCATGGTTGCCGCTCCCTTCGAGTCTCACGGTTACTCCTCCCTTTGGCCCTCCCCGAAAAATGTGACCGTTGAGGACCGCAATGGACCTCCCTTTGGCCTTCTCTTGAACCCTCCCAAATGACTGCATAGGAGGTCGTTTGTGGTCCCTATGGTCCTATGCGGCCCTTCCCTATGCTCTCTCTCTCTCTCTCTCTCTCTCTCTCTCTCTCTCTCTCTCTCTCTCTCTCTCTCTCTCTCTCTCTCTCTCTCTCTCTCTCTCTCTCTCTCTCTCTCTCTCCAGCACGGTTTTCAGGGTTTCCCCTCCCTTTGGCTCTCACGGTTCTCATCGTTGCCCCTCCCTTTAGCCCTCACGGTTACCCCTCCCTTCGGTTCTCACGGTTACTCCTCCCTTTGGCCCTCCTCATTTAATGCGACCGTTGAGGATCGCAATGGACCTCCCTTTGGCCCTCCGTTGCCCAAACGATCGCATAGCAGGTTGTTTGCAGTTGTTTGTGGTCCTTTTGTGGTCCTACGCGGCTTCTCTCTCTCTCTCTCTCTCTCTCTCATGCTGTCAGTTTTCACGGTCCCTCTCTCTCATTCACTCATGGTTCTCACGAACCCATATCTCTCTCGGATTGCGGCCCCTCCAGTCACCCATATCTCTCTCACGAACCGCTTGCGGCCCCTCCCTTCATCTTTCTCTCGGATTGCGGCCCCTCCAGTCACCCATCTCTCTCTCATGAACCACTTGCGGCCCCTCCCTTCACGGTGTTTGTGGCCCCTCCAGTCTCTCACTCACTCACGGTTCTCATGGGCGCATGTTGACCCCTCCGAGTGATGCTGCCTGGAAATTGTTTGTGCTCCATAAGGATGAGCATAAGCTCTCTCTCTGGAGCATCAGCAATGCGCTGTGATGGGTTGTGAAGATCAGCGAGCTCCTATAAAACCACCTCTACTGGCCGCCATCAGACACCAAAGCTCCTTCTCTCTCAAAGATCCACTGTCCACCCAACGAGGTATTAAAACATATTCAAAGGCCAGCGAGCTTTTGCCATCAAACAGGTGTGAAGGATTTCAGATAATTCAAGATCCAATCCATGTCCTTGATCTTTGGTTACAATAAGGAGCAAACCAACAATCCTGCCAATGTAGAAATATCAGCATCTACATACAAAATGAGATGCAAACTCTAAGAGATACCGATCAAACATGAAACAAAACATAAAATATGATTGTTTTTTGTACAATTACAGTAGCCTACTGTATTTCACACGTGTGGAACTGAAAATAGCAAAATATGAGCATTCTACACACAAGATTGCAAGATAACACCAAGATAGTGCACCAATGAGTAGTAGAACCCAAAGAGAACCATGTATAATAATGAAATGAGAGAGAGAAGAGAGAAGATGTGTCTATCCACGAGTTACATCCTTTTATAGAGTTTTCAAACCCTATTTGGCCACTTGGCTTTCCCTCCAAAATGTAAACCCTACTATTTCTGGGTCTAGATTCAATGTACCCAGAGTTCAAATTTGAATCTCTCTCAAACTCGACTACCAACTTTCCCACACTTTCAAAAAGTGTTTATTGAATGTATTTTAAACTAATATAACTTCAAAAAGTTTATCTCTGAATCTAAAATGAGTTTTGGCCTCTTATTGACAATTTACCAAAGTATGACTAAACTAGACTAAACTAGTTGAAATCTCTCACACTCCCTCTTCAACTAGTTTTGGCATAGTTTTGACAATAGAACTTTGATCCAACTATAGAATGATCTCCATCCTAAGTATAGATCTCCTATCTAAGGTTCTAAAGTATCTTTCATAAATTATATATAGAATAGTGTCCAAATTGGATGCTTCACTATTTCTTACATCAATTTTACACATCGAGATATAACTAGAACATGAAGAACCAAATAGAATGTGAATGAAATGATTCCTCAATGTTTCAAACTTTGAACTCTCTGGAAAATTACAGCAACCAAACAATAAATGTGAGTGATGACCATTTGCTTGCTTGTCTCCTCCAACTTTGTCCTTTCTTGATATTTCTCCACCATAAAACTCCATGAATGAGCCTCCATCTCCATCTTGCCACAAGATATCATCAAACCTTGATGACTTGGACATGAATGAGTGACATAATAAACCTCCATTAGCTTCATTTCCATCAGCAAAGCCAGCCAAGAATGCTAGTACAACTCCAACAATAAGATATTGCAAGACAATGTAGCTAGTTTGTCCATATCTTGACAATTTGCACACATCCACATGAAATAACTCAAACATGAGATAGAACAAGTAAAGTAAACTTGAACAACACTTCCTTGCTGCTCCTTTGACCTTATTTGAGTCTTCAATAAGCTGCAAAAACAGATCCATAACATCTTTTTCAATTACCTCTCCTTTGATGCTCTTGACTAGCTCCAAATTGCCACCTTTCCTTTTGTGTTGTTGAAGCCCTTTGAGACCAACCTCTTGATCTTCCTCTTGACCATCAAAGTCATTGAACAAACTTTGTTTTCCAGATCCATTACTTGCTTTTCCAGTATGAAAACCATGAGAATCAATATCCACTTGCATAGCATCATCTACACAAGAAAATTCTCCAAAACATGTGAGTAAAGCAAAATGTGTCGCTTCCACTTGCTTACCTTTCTCTTGATCATCAAAGATATCAAAGATATGAATATCTTTAGACCTGAACCTCTGAAAATACTCCCTCTCAAACATATGATCTAGATTCAACAAGATCTCATCAATGCTTGATCTCAAATTTCCACAAAGGTTAGTGAAAACAATGTCACCAATGTCACCATCATAAATCAAAAGATAGATTCTAAACTTTCCATCCAACATGAAGTAGAGTAAGTGAAGATGAGTATCAAACCTAATAAATCCAGCCCTCTTGAGTCCATAACAAACCTCACTAAGCTCACCAATGAGATCCCTCTTGCCTTGAAGAAATTGGCTCTCGATTTGCTCCACGTACTCTTCTCCAACCAACCTTTTGCCATCTCAATTATTAGTGACCAATTCACAATCATAGATTCCTTTGAGTTGATGAAGAGATGTGAGATCCATGCCTTGGATCTTCCCAAGAACCAATCTTCCATTGCTCTTTCCTTCATAATACTCCCTCTTATTGCATCATAAGAAGTAGAAACCTCAAAAACATTAGAAGACATGAAATTCTAGTACAACTCCAACATCTATATGATGCAAAACAATGTAGCTAGTTTCACCATATCTTGACAATTTGCACACATTCACTTAAGATTGCTCAAACATGATATAGAACAAGTAAAGCTCATTTTGTGTAGTTGAAGCTCTTTGAGATCAACCTCTTGATCTTCCACTTGATCATCAAAGCCATTGAACAAAACTTATTTTTCAGGTCCATTAATTGCATCCATGAAAACCATCATCCACTTGCATAGCATCATCTACACAAGAAGATTCACCAAAATATGTGAGAAATGCAAAATGAGTAACTTCCACTTGCCTACCCTTCTCATCATATGTGAGTCTAGATGACTTGTGTCTTTCCCTTGAGACTCTTCTTGGAACTTGACTTGGAGAAGCATCTCCACCATCACCATCCAAAGTACCATCAATCACATCATCAACATCAAGACTGTTAGATCCAATGTCCACTCCACCACTTGAAGATACTTTTGAAAAGTTTCTCTCATAAAAAATTACATCTCTTCCAATGACCACTTTATTGATTGAAGGAATGTTGATTTTGTAACGGTCTCCATCAATTGGCATACTTTTCCTTGGAGCTTTAGTTGGCGTTTTCCATTCAAAGATGCTCTTTTAAACATTTTCAAAATTGATTCAGGCTTGATGCAACTTAATGAAGTGATGGAGATCTTGACGGTGCATAGAGTGATCTACAATAGCTCCCATTCAACTGACACATGACCACTCCTTGTAGGTTTTTTTGGCTGATCTATTTGCTAGTGTGTCTATCAAACAATTATTAATTTGATTCTCAAGTGGAGAGGGCTTTAATCTCGGTATAAGGCATGTTTCAGACCAGAATACATGGTTAATGCACTGACAATGCACTTTGGTACTAGGCATCAAGGTTTCACATCAATTTTTGAAGAAGCATGTGTTCTGTATGCAGAGGAATATAGCGGGTTCCTTCTAGTTCACGCGAAACAGTAGGTTGAATTCTTGTTCTGATCCTCGGACATAAGCATTTTATCATATTTTCAACAGCCGTTTTACTCCATACATAAATTTGAACCTTCTAGAAAGGCATGAAGTTAGTTCTTTGAATCCCCTGTCCTCACTATCTTTCTCCTTGGCCGTCTTGGCAAAGCCCTTTCCAAGCTTCAATTCAAATCAATCGAAGAAAAGTGAATATTTGATCAACATTGAAAGAAGCGCAAAGAAAATCTCACTAATTTTTCTTTGCAGCAGCTAATTCATTCACACCAATCAAATCTCATAACAGAATGGTTTGCAACATAGTGATGGTAGACATGGCATCATCTCAGTGCTCAATGCGCCAACGTGCTATAAATTTTGCTTAGTAGCCACTCTTAGATCACATATTTTACAAAATACAAAATGGCAGAAGAAGCAGATCGATTCAAACGAAATTATATTGCGAGTTTAAAAAGACAATAAAATCAGCAGGGAGGGTGACAGAAAGCAGAAGAGCGCAATGGTGAGGGCGGGTTGGCACTTGCGATTTTCTCTAGGAGGAGGAGAATGCAGAAGAAAGAGAGAAAAGGAAGCAAGGGTGAGAGAGAGAGAGAGAGAGAGAGACCCGTCTGCTGCTCCCGATAGAGACCCGCCTTCTGCTCGTGATCCACATAGAGAGAGAGAGAGAGAGAGAGAGAGAGAGAGAGAGAGAGAGAGAGAGAGAGAGAGAGAGAGAGAGAGAGAGAGAGAGAGAGAGAGAGAGAGAGAGAGAGAGAGAGAGAGAGAGAGAGAGAGAGAGAGAGAGAGAGAGAGAGAGAGAGAGAGAGAGAGAGAGAGAGAGAGAGAGAGAGAGAGAGAGAGAGAGAGAGAGAGAGAGAGAGAGAGAGAGAGAGAGAGAGAGAGAGAGAGAGAGAGAGAGAGAGAGAGAGAGAGAGAGAGAGAGAGAGAGAAAATGAAATTTGAAATGTGTGTGTGTGAGGTTCACACCAATCAAATCTCGTAACAGAATGATTTGCAACATAATGATGGTAGACATGGCATCATCCCGGTGCTCAATGTGCCAACGTGCTATAAATTTTGCTTAGTATCTACATCCGCTCTTAGATCACATATTTTACAGAATACAAAATGGCAGAAGAAGTAGATCAGTTCAAACGAAATTATATTGCGAGTTTAAAAAGGCAATAAAATCAGCAAGGAGGGTGACAGAACGCAGAAAAGCGCAATGGTGAGGGCGGGTTGGCACTTGCGATTTTCTCTAGGAGGAGGAGAATGCAAAAGAAAGAGAGAAAAGGAAGCAAGGGTGAGAGAGAGAGAGAGACCCGTCTGCTGCTCCCGATAGAGACCCGCCTGCTGCTCGTGATCGAGAGAGAGAGAGAGAGAGAGAGAGAGAGAGAGAGAGAGAGAGAGAGAGAGAGAGAGAGAGAGAGAGAGAGAGAGAGAGAGAGAGAGAGAGAGAGAGAGAGAGAGAGAGAGAGAGAGAGAGAGAGAGAGAGAGAGAGAGAGAGAGAGAGAGAGAGAGAGAGAGAGAGAGAGAGAGAGAGAGAGAGAGAGAGAGAGAGAGAGAGAGAGAGAGGGAGAGGGAAAATGAAATTTGAAATGTGTGTGTGAGGTTAAAAAAAATAAGCTTGATGTGTGTGGGCAAAGAGTAGGCCATAGGCGTGACATAGGGTTCTAGACTTAGTTAACACCACCATTACACTCTTTTTCTAAAATATATTCATATATATAGATTCGAGAGGTGAACAACAGAAGAAATAAGTAGACCAAAGATTGAGAGATTAAGGAACCAAGGACAATCAAAAGAACAGAAGGGAGGTGTGTGAATTATTGGTAACAGATGGGTGTTATCTTAGGATATTGATGGAGGAAAAGAAAGATGAATATAATAATATGAAAAAGAATGAAGGCTAAGCTGATATTGATGATGATGGAGATGGAGATGAAAACACGGATGGAGACGATATAAAAAATGGAATTTTTTTTTCAACAAGACTGGGAACTAACTCTTACCCTCCTCGCAGTAGTTGAATCATGGTCTGATGGAACTTCTCTAAGTCCTACGAGGGTTCGTTTTGAGCCGATTGTCAAGAATTGAAAATTTTTGCTAAAATCGAGCACTTTTTAGGACTGTTTCTCTAAGATTTCAAGATAAATGAACCTACATAAGGCTCCAAGAGTGATTGATTGATTGATACAACCTATCTACTACTCACAAGATCTTGATCTAGAAAAGCAATATTGGATGCCACAATCAAAAGCAATCAAAACCATTGATCAAACATGGAAATACGACCTCACATATGTGTGGTACAGACTCCAGTACAGCCTATTATCAGAGATTAAGTGGAATCAAGTTTAGATACCAAATCATTCACAAAAACTCAAGACAAATGTGTAGAAAACTCAAGATTGCCAATTTGCTCCAAAAATTCTATCTCCTCACTATGGAATGGTGAATAGTATATACAAAAGCTTGAAGCTAGGTGAAAATCCAGCGTGTAATAAGGAATATGATTGACCATTTTCACCCTAATTTGTCAATCTTGCCTAACCTAGAATTTTGCCAAGTTGGTCGCTAGGTTGGTTATCCACCTCCATGATTCAAGGAATTTGGCCCTATAGTTTAGGAATTATGTCCAAACAAACCTAACTAACCCTATGAATGATATCTAACCTATCTAGGGTAGCCTACACATGTGGCAACATGACTCTTGTGGGACCCACCTATGTACAATCTACATGGTTTTGATCAAGCTAGATTTGCCAATTTTTGGCTATCTCTCACAACATGGAACAACAAAGAGGATGGCAATACCAACTATACAACCTATATCCAATGTTGTTCACAAAAGGCCTTGAACCTATCTTTCTTCTTTTTGACAAAAGATGAAGGCTCACCTTGATCTTGACCCTTTGACCATTTTCCTTTGCCTTTGTCCGAATCTGGGCGAAACAAAAGTATTTTGAATTGCAACCAACGTCTTGCACCCACCACATGTTAGGGTTAGGTTACTACCTAATTTTGGATAAACCTAAGTTGGAAACATGAGCTACCACTATATGTACTCATTCTATGCTCATTTGTAAATTATGAAGAGAAGAGAGTTTGTGTGTCATTTCGTAGAAATCCGAGAGCTTAAGCTTTCTTGTGTGTAGAATCTCTTGTATTTTCTCTGTGAAAACACATAGTTTTTTACTTATTGTGTCATAAATGACTTGTGTTTGATCATTGATTTTATCTTGTGTTCATGAGCTCTTGTCTAGGTCCAAATCTTGTTTGGTAGCTCTCTAAATTTCAAGTTTGATCATATAGATTTGGTAGTGTACAATCTCACACTTTTACGATCTCTTCAGCATCCTCCACACATGCTAAATTTAACATAATACATTATATTTGTAGTGATTACACAATCCCAAGAACTCAAACAATTCTTTGATTGCTCACGATTTTGGTGAGAGCTATGTAGTTGTAATTTTACCTTTCTTTGTTTAGCCATGGAACCTTGGCATCAAAATTTTGTCCTCACTTTTATTGGGATCATTAGATCCTTGAGATTGGTCATCTAAGTTTTCTAGTACTGACTTTGGAACTATACACAACCTTTTCATTTCATCAAGACTTTAATTGATTTGGTTGATTGTCTAGTTTGACTACCTTGTACCTCGACCTTTCCTTAGGTAGTTTCTCATATCCAATCACGAGTTTTCTCTATAAATAGTTGAGGTGGTAGGACTTGATTAGGGACTAACTTGTCTCTACCTGAGTATTCCATAATGATATTGTTGTTCTTAAAATGGCCTCATCCATCAATAAGTCCCATTGATGGTTGGTTGGTTTGACCGATTTTTCTCTTGTCATGGTAGTCTCCAAGATAGGCTGCTTGTTTATTACAATTTTACTATTCATGCTATGCGTATTAGTCCTAGGCCCTTTTAGACTCAATTAGTCATGCATGATCTACATGCCAAAAACAATTCTCATTCATATACACTTGATCTTTGATATCAGGGGGAATACGATCAGGAGGAGCTAATTCAAATCAAATTGTTGTGATAACAATTTTTTTGGCTATGAAACTTTGCTTATTTTTTTTCGCTTAAGAGAATGCAATCACTATTGTTAGAGTATTGCCAAATAGCGCACGCACCAACTGAACTTCAAGCGAAAAGGTTGTACTAAAAATATTTCATAAAAAAGAACAAGACTCCAGAGTAAGAGCGGCGGCCAGTGGCAGCAATGGGCAAGCATGCATGAAGGGGTGAATCGCGATTGTGGTAGCAATGGGTAGGCAGGCAGGAAGGGGTGCATAACGACTGTGGCAGCAAGGGGCAGGCAGGCAGGCAGGCGGCTCTCTCCCAGGTATTAGATATATCTCCCTCTATATCAGACACACATACACACAAAGTTGGTAAGAATCTTTTCTCATATGGCTCATAGGTGACACCAGGTTAACTTTGTAGGGATCAATGGATTTTCAATGAGAAGGTTTGTAGGCAAAAGATTCATTGTCCCTCTTGAACATGATACAGAGTTCCCATGGCAAGTTCCACATGCAAATGCTCAATTAAGTAGCTGGATCAGCTCTCAATCTATAGGTAGATTAGTGATCATATTAGTGCTAGGACAGCTGCAAATTTACTCAATCAATTTACTAAGGGTCGTGCTCCGATAACATGCATGGCTATAGACTCTTGCTCAAAAGCATGTAGCAACTATTGTGATCTACCGCTCAGATAGTAGATATGAAAAGCAGAGACTACCATTCAAAACTACATATGAATCAATTGTGAGCCAGTGCTCTACCAACATGCATAATTACCTGGAATCTGTCGCTCAAAAACCAATTTGATTTTTGCTAGAACTGGAACAAAAATGTAACCGGCCAGCACTCACAATCAGGTAAATCTTTCTTCATGCATGGCTTCGTGGGTAAAAAAAGCATCAAGTTTAACAATAGGCTTCCAGTTCTCACAAGGATATCTGTACATTGAGCTTTCTCCTTGAAGGCTTGAATAGATTTCAAATCATCAGTAGGGATAGTTTGTATGCTGTCATCATTAAAGAGGTGCATGAGGCAATAAGTTCACTCCATAGCTCAGGAACAACGCTCACTCTCAAAAACTCTTCTCCATTCTTGAATGGATTTCTCTCAGTTTGATGCCTTATCAATCAACATGTAGCAATCAATCTTAGAAAAGCAAATCTCTTCCAGAAAACGAATGGCACAGAAAAATTAACCAGTTCTACTCTCACAGATAACCCTATAGACAGACAAAGCCAATCCTATTTTTCTAATTCCTACTTTAGAGTTTACACAGTCGTATAAATTTGCAAATAATAATGTGAAGTCAATAAATGAATATTGAACATATCTTGAAACAGATTAAGAGCACCCATATTTAAAACAATATAGTTGATCAGAAGAACGAAATGGAAGGAGGACTAAATGAAGAACTAAAGTGGGATAAGACGATTAATAGATACAAACTCATCAAACGCATGCAAATTCACCATCACGATTCTATCGCAGGCTTAAAAGGCACAATAATCTCAACAAGTCTGCCGAACCCGAAACGATAGAAAACTTCTAAATTTAGACAATACATATGCCGATCTGCTAAATAAAATTGTGATCTGCCAAATAATTAAAGGATAAAGCAGAGAGAGAGAGAGAGAGAGAGAGAGAGAGAGAGAGAGAGAGAGAGAGAGAGAGAGAGAGAGAGAGAGAGAGAGAGAGAGAGAGAGAGAGAGAGAGAGAGAGAGAGAGAGAGAGAGAGAGAGAGAGAGAGAGAGAGAGAGAGAGAGAGAGAGAGAGAGAGAGAGAGAGAGAGAGAGAGATTATTTGTGTGACAAAAGAAAGAGAATTGATGGAGCATTGAGATTAAATGTCTAAGCACACTGCTAAATAAACCTCTGGGTTTGCTACTACCCCGTGTCTTGCATAAATTGTTGCATATTGTGCTCCCCTATATGAATTGTACAAGCTCTGTGGAGTTCAAGTCGGCTTCGATAGTCTTAGTAGTAATCTGACAAATTACTTATTTGAATTGACGACAATGATTAGCAAACACTATTTCGAAGATCATCCAAAACCAAATGCGTAGAGTTCATATCTCCCACTTCATATGAAATCATAGAAGAACAACCTAGCTCTGAAAATCAAATGAGTCGAATGCTGTATTCAGCTGTTGACATATATCTGGTTTCTATATTTCACAATTTAAGAAATAAAACTACCAAAACAAGGTGGAGATACATGTTGCACATGCTATATTAGACTGTAGTGCTAACTAGATGAGAACAACCCTGTTGTAGTTGCTCACCTGGTGGTAACTATATTCCGGCGAATATGATGGAAACCTGTAGCATACAATTAGAATGAGTCAAATCTATGTAGCATCCTTAATTGAGCAGACATAGAAGCTATAATGGTATCCATTCAGTTATTGAAGAAGACTCCATCTTGCAATCAGTGACAACTTTATAGATGAAAGTGAAGTATAAACTCAGGATGTGTGCATTGAGAAAACAAGGCTACGATGGAGCATTAAGGACACATCTAGATACAATGAAGGAGATCCTAGAAGTGAGACTAACACGTAATGAGAGCGATATGCATAAAGTCCATGTTGATAGGCGTATTGCGCCAGGCTGAGCAAACGGTTAGAGTAGCAACGTAGCCTTCTGCTGCAGAAATGGATTGAAGGACCTAAAACTTGGATCCCTCGGCTCTCATCTCAAGTCAGTGAGCTTTTATGAGATGCCTTAGCTCAAGTCTCTCACAGACTCAAGAGTTTTCTCCTTTTAGGACAACAAGACCTTCTGAGAATTACCATGAGCTCAGGTTAGCGAGCTCAAAGAAGAGACGTCTCAAATGATGTCAACACACCCTTCTGAGAAGCCCAAGCTCCAAAAACAAAGTGATCCCAAATCTATACTCAAGTGGGATGGAGCACGTAGGCCAGATTTTTTGAGCTCTGAGCTCAGCCCAAACACACACACACACACACACACATTCTTAAAGACCCACTCTAACCCGTACCCTAAACACACACACACACACACACACACACACACAACACGCACACAAATACACATACACATACACACAAACACACGCACAACACACAATGCGCACACCCACAAACACACGCAGACCCACACACAACACACACACACACACACACACACACACACACTCTTCGCAAACACACACATGCACACACACACACCCAGCCTAAGCCTAAAGCCTAAAGCCACAACCTAATCCTAATCCACAACCCACACACACACACACACTCCCTAAACTCACACACACTCCTAAACATGTCCCCCCCCCCCCCCCCCCCCCCCCCACACACACACAAAGCCATTAGGACACATACACACACACACATGCAAGCGTGCCTGCACACGTCTGGCATTGATGCACGTCTGGCATTGATGCATGTCTGCCATTGCCCATCAACGACAGGCACTCTTTACTAGTATATATATATATATATATATATATATATATATATATATATATATATATATATATATATAGTTAGTATAGAGTGCCCGTCGTTGACGGGGCAATGGACGGCCGATGGCGTGGGCAGCCGACGGGTGACCGCGATGATCTGGGTGACGGCCAGTTTAGGAGGAAGCCAATGGTTGTCAACGGGTGGCCGATGTGTGTGTGTGTGTGTGTGTGTGTGTGTGTGTGTGTGTGTATGTATGTGAGTGCATGTGTTTATGTATGTGTGTATTCGTGAGAGTGCATATATCTCTGCATGCGTGTGGGTAGTCTTTTGCTATTCAAAAGACTTTGCCAAGTATTGTGGATTTGCAAGAGATCTTGGTGAATGAGGAGTATAGGCTTCAATCAAGAGGAGGTGGATCTACATCGACATCTCATTATGAAGAGGATGGTATGTTCATCAAAGGCAAGTTCAAGGGCAAAGGCAAAGGCAAGTGGTCTAAAGGGCAAGATCAAGGTGAGACTTCTTCTTTTGGCAAAAAGAAAGATAAGTCTAAATTGAAATGCTTTTATTGTGGAATCAAAGGGCATTTCACAAATGAATGTTTGAAGAAGCAAAGAGATGAAGGTAGCAAGCAAATCAACTTTACTACTAATGATGAGGATCTAGGTGGTTGTGATTCTCTTTTGATGTGTTCTTCAAGTCCAATATCAAGTGAAGGTGACAAAGATTCATGGTAGATTAATAGTGGAGCTAGTTCACACATGAGTTCTTTATTTCTTTGGTCACTTATGATGGAGCCAAGAAAGCAATTCACATGGCCAATGGTGGTGAGTGTGTGATATTTGTCTCTCTACTTGTAGGAAAGCAAGACTTGATGGTGTTCTTTACATTCCTTCACTTTCAAAGAATTTTCTAAGTGTTGGTCAAATGATAGAGAAAGGATACATGGTAAAGTTTGGTGGTGATGCTTGTTTCATTACAAAGGAAGAAATCTTGGTTGCTAGGGGCAATAGACAAGGTAGACTTTTCAAGCTTGATGCTTTTGTTATGGCTAACAAAAAGAATGGAATGGAAAAGGAGATTGGTCTCAACTTTCCAAAGTTACCTTTTAGCATCAATAAGATTGGTGGATCTTATGAAAAGTCTAAAAAGCTTCCTTGTGCTAGATCTAGGTCAAGATCTAGTATGCTTCTTGGAGATGTTCATCTTTGTGCTAACTTGGCTAGTCTTGAGGATAATGATGGTGTTTCAATGGTTCTTCATGGCAAGTGCAAGCATGCAAAAGGTAAGGAAAGAGCTAACTTCATCAAAGGAGGTGAAGGTTCTTCCTTGGAAAAGATGGTTGTTAATGATTTCTTTGATCATATGGAAAAAGATGTTGCTAGGTGTATATTTCATGAAGGAGATGGTTCTTCTACATTCTTTTGTTATGATTCCAAGAAAGTCATTTTTCCAGCAAGTGGAGTCACATGTCTTCATAAAGAGAGTAGATCAAATGGTTCTATCAAGAGACTTGGTGAGGGAGATAGTCACAAGTCAAGGAGAAGAGAAGTATGTGAAGAGTTCAAAGTAGGATGTACTTTGAATGATGTCATTGTGAATGATAGTGAGGAAGAATCATTATCATGTGAGTCATTACCTAAAACATTGAGTAGAAGTTCTTGTTTGAAAAAAGAGAGTACTTCAATCATCCTTATGTTGAAGGTACTAATCATTTTGTGTGAAGAATTGTAAAAAATATCTTTTGATGTTGCCATTTGGGGGCTATGCTCACCTTATTTCTTTGTGCATATCTAAGGCATGTGAATTGAGCATTTAACCTTGTAGAATAGGTCGAGTTTGAGTTAGGTAGATCTAATTTTGTTGACATGCAAAGACTTAGGTGACATGCAAATGTCAGTTGACATGCATAGTTAGATTGCATGCAACATGCAAATCAGTATACATGATCTACACATGTCCAGTTCATCTAGGGAAGTGACATGTAGTCCATGCAACATCATGCATGTAGTTTAACATGTGGATCCATGATATTAGAGTTAACTAAGAGTTGTGGATCAACCATTGCTCACATGCAAATCCAACTTGGAGCGAGAATCATCATGTAGGGAATTTGGCAAATAGATAATTCTCTCTCTACTCGAGCAATATTGGTTGTACATTTACTCTCTACCTGAGAGCAAGTAGATTTTCCCATAATGAGCACTTAGAAACTTTTTTTGGTCATTATCTCTCATAGTGAGTACTTAATTTTTTGAGCTTGTGACATACTTTTTCTTGAATTGTCAAGTAATTTGTTCTTTGATCATTCATGTGCAATCACAACACCTCACAAGATCTATGAAAAATAGCCTATTTTGGCAAATCTAGCCATGTAGAGCTTTGTAAATATTGTGTATAATTGGGTTCCACACATGGAAGGCCAAGATGCCATGTGGTAACCCACTCCTAATGTAGGTTAGGTCAAGTCAAGAGAGTTCTTCATGTCTATTTGGTGGTCATCCCTACTTTATAAGACCTACACCTAAGTTTAAGGTGAAAATTTGACCAACTAGCTACCTACCAAGCATCACTCTAGGATCTAGGCTAGGGTTTCATTTTAGGGAAAAAAGAGTGAGTTAACTTCCTTATTACATGCTGGAAATCCACCTAACTTCAAGAAGGAAGTCAAATTTGCTATGTATTCCAAGCTCCCATAGTGAGAAGATAGAATATTTTTGGAGCTCATTGGCAATCTCAAGCTAGTTCACTATGTACATTGAGTTTTTGTGATCCAAATGAAACCAAATCAATTTCTACTTGTTTATCAGGTTGAAGGCCATACTACAGCCTGTAGTACACATGTTTGGACTCGGATTTGAGTCTTTGATCTTGTTTATTGATTATCCATACTTGTTATGTGTCAAATTGCTAATCTAGATCAAGATTTATTGTCTAGTTTTTTGATGCATTGTTAAGCACGCACATAATCTCTCTTGTGGATCTTCTAAGGTCCATTTTTGGTCCTCCAAGTACCATACTTTTACATGGTATCAGAGCCAAGTACAAGGGCTTTGATCTTAGATCCATTCAAATCCATTTTTAGCAAATTTGTGTGCTAAAAACTAGTCTTGTGAGGGCGAGTTTGGTGCTAAGTTTTGGTGGTAGGAATTGATCCTAGACTTCTTTAGGATCAAATTTCATACTGGTCCCAGACGTGGGCACTTCTGAACCAGCATTAAATGCACTACATTCATTTGGTCACTGTAAATTCAATTTGTGAGCTGTTGGTGTAATTTTTGGTGGAAATCCTAGGATAATCTACCAAGATCATTTGCCATTGATTAGATTTGAATTTGTTTCACAAAATCTAATTAATCTAGGCTGAGATCAAGTCCTATTAAGGTTAAAACAGGTCTTGAAAGTACACCAAGAAGGAAGTAAGAGATTAAGTCAATTTTTTGTCCAAAAATAGCCAAAATTGGCAAGATTTGATTGTAAGTAGATTTCACATCATCTTATCTTCATTCCAACTTTGTGAGAGAGTGTTAGAACTGAGATTATAAGTCCATTTGTTGGATTAGAAATCTATTTTGAGTGAAACACTACAAGAAAGAGACCTTAGTGAGTTTCTAGAGATAATCAAATCCATTTCTTGGCAAGATTTGTTTGAGAGTAGTTTTCACTTCATCTTATCTTCATTCTAGCTTTGTGAAGGAGTGATAGAACTGTGATTATAAGTTCATTTGTTGGATTAGAAATCAAATTTGAGTGAAACACTGCAAGTGTGAGACCTTTGTGAGTTTCAAGTCAATCAAATCTAGTAAGATGGGATCTGCTGGAGCATACCTTCTAGAAGCTAGTGAGAGATTGAATTCTACAAATTATGCTATTTGTAAGGTTAGGATAGAGTCACTCTTGGTGCTCCAAGACCTTTATGAGTTCTTGATTGAAGATGAAGATGAATCTCTAGGTGCACAAGAGTTAGCTAGATACAAGAAGAGATTTAGGCTTGCACTTCATTGTGTGAAGATGAATGTGAGAAATGATTTGTTGAGAGAAGTATCAGCATGTACTAGTGCTAAAGAGGCTTGGGAGTCTTTAAAATCAATCTATGAATCTAGTAATACTTCAAGAGTAATCATGCTTAGAAATCAGATTTTGCAAAGCATGAGGAGAAGTCAGGAGAGTGCACAGGATTATGTACTCGAAATCCAGTCTCCAAATAGGGAGTTGGCTTCCATTGGAGAGAAGATTCATGATGGAGAGCTTGTAAAAATTGTTCTTAATGGCCTAGGAGATGATTTGAAAATTTGGTCCAAAGTTTTTCCATCCAAGACACTTTGCCAACTATAGAAAAACTTCATAGTGCATTAGTGGCTGAAGAGTGTAGGATGCTCCACACCAAGGCAAGAATGAGTTCATTGCCTTTGCAAGAGGGGATGAGAAAGCCAATTTCTCACTCAAGGGCAAAAAGAAGACCAATGGAAAGAAGAAGCATCCCAAGGAGGCCAAAAAAGAGGATGATGCATCAAGCTCAAAGGACAAGTCAAAGCAAAAATGTTTCTTTTGTGGAAAGAAGAGGCATTATGCATCCGAATGCTACAAGAGGCTAAGGGCAAAAGAGGAGGAGGACAAACAAGGGACCCTTGCTTATGAAGAGGATGGATATGAGGATATCTCATCTTTGATGGCATCTACATCCACTCCAACAAGCAAAAGCAACTCAAAGGACACTTGGTGGATTGATAGTGGGGCTAGCTCCCACATGACTTTTCAAAAGGACACATTCTCAACCTTACACTCTTTCAATGGTGCTAATATAATTGTTTCTTTAGAAAATGATCAAGAATGTAAGATAGATTTTATTGGTACCATCTCATTAAGTCTAGGATCTAGCAAAAGGATGGATCTAGACAATGTCCTTTTTGTACCATCAATTACCAAGAGCTTGCTTAGTGTTGGACAACTAATGGATGATGGTTTGGATGTTCACTTCAAGCATGGAGTTTGTTCCATATTTACTAAAAAGTACTAAAGTGAACTGTGACATGGTCTACGTCAAACGGAGCAGTGTGGATGGACCTCGAACTCGAAGACTTTGAATTCGAAGTAGGTCCAAGAAGATGTAGAACTCGAAGACCTTGAACTCAAAAAGTTCGTTGTCCATCCTGTTTCTGCTCTAGTTGATTGACAACATAGACATTCAACTTAGGCTACAATGTTGTTGTAGAGAGAGAGATAGAGAGTTCGTATTTACATAGTGTACTGGTGCTCATGAATTGAGACGAACTCAAAAGATTTGTGTTCTGATGACTCAAATTCTAACGATGTCAGTGGAGGCAGCCTTAAAGTTTAAATCCTTGACCATGCTATTATGATGCATATACAAGATGATCTCATGTTTAAGTGTCCTAATCTTTGACGCCATGATTGGGCATTTGAAGTACTCACATTAGTGGAAAGTGCATATTTGGTGTATAGACTAGTAAGAATGTCACATGCCCCTTTGGAGCTGGAACAATTAGCTACATGAGCTATTTGGGAATCTTTAAGATTTAGAGATACAATGGCAAGAGCTTTGCCATCCTTAGATTCCTAGGCGGTCAGCATGTCAGGTTCAGCCAACTTGGCTATTATATCGTTGATGTATCCCTAGAGGTTTTTTTTTCTATGAGTATCATCTTTATCTTGAACTTCCACATGTGGAAGTCATCACCGTTGAACTTGTTGATCAAGCGGATTTATGAAGATGTTCCTTCCACGATGTATGATCCAAGTATAGTAAAACAACATTATAGGCTCTTTACCAAACTACAACATCAACATTGACTTAGATTGAATGGAGGAATGTATGGTAGGTATCAGAGACAACCATGAAGGGAGCGAAACAATTAGGCATATGAGACAACCACATTTCCTTTGAGATTAGACATTCTGAATTGAGTGAGTGTCAATTGAGAAAAAAAATTATCAGAAAGCATTCGTAGTGCAATACACATAAGAAAAATAGAGAATTTGAATTAAGCTGTTGTGAATACAACGATCAGATCGTGATCCTATGCCCAAGAATGGTTCACAGTAGTGGTGCACTATGTGCAGTGATCTTACTTAGCTAGCTACAAATTAAATAACTATCTCTATTTCTTGAATGACTTTCATTCTCTCAAATATCTCTGATTCTAAGAAATCAGATAATTAAGACACAATGGAGTTCGCGCAAGAACTTTGATTCACTCTTCTCCACTCTTGTCTCATCATATCATCTCACTCTACATATGCTCGTGTATTGTCATTATGTATATAGACATGAAGCAGTTACAATGATTGCATGGGCAATGAGCATGAAATAGTTCAGTTACTAAAAAGTACTAAAGTGAATTGTGATGTGGTCTGCATTGGACGAGGCAGTGTGGATGACGTGGACCTCGAACTTGAAGACTTTGAATTCAAGGTAGGTCAAAGAATATGTAGAACTCGAAGACCTCAAACTCGAAGAGTTTGTCGTCGATCCTATTTCTGCTCTAGTTGATTGACAACACAGACGTTCAACTTTAGAGAGTAAGGCTGCAGAGAGAGAGAGAGAGAGAGAGAGAGAGAGAGAGAGAGAGAGAGAGAGAGAGAGAGAGAGAGAGAGAGAGAGAGAGAGAGAGAGAGAGAGAGAGAGAGAGAGAGAGAGAGAGAGAGAGAGAGAGAGAGAGAGAGAGAGAGAGAGAGAGAGAGAGAGAGAGAGAGAGAGAGAGAGAGTTCATATTTCCATAGTGTACTGGTGCTCAGGAATTGAGACCAAATCGAATGATTGGTGTTCTGATGACTCAAATTCTAATGATTCAAATTCCACTGAGTTAATGTGATGCTTAATTCCAACAACATGGTATCAGAGCTTTGTTGAGGTAAGGTGTTTGCCTTGTATTTGATTTTGAAAATCCATTTGCAATCAACTACGTTTTTGCTGGAGATAATTCGACAATCGTCCATGTCTGGTTCTTGATAAGAGATGAATACTCTTTATCCATAGCTTCTTTCCAAAGATCAGAATCGGGCTGACTGAGTGCCTCTTCGACAATCGTCGGTTCCTGAACAAGGTAAGCTGCAAACTCATCAATATACGTATTAGGTGGTCTGCGCCAGTTCTTGATGATCTTCTGGGTAATAAAAAAAGCTGATCATTTTCATCATCCTGTAGTTGCTGAACTGTAACATCATCATCTTCGGATTCGTTGCTGATAGGTTGTCCATCGTGAGTAGATGAGCTTGGACCTTTGATAGGAATAGTCGACTGAGGAACTAGAAAGTTCAATATGTTAGAAGAGTCAGACAAGTCGACTATATGGGCTTTGTCTTTTCCCTTGAGGTCGATAAACTGATCTTTGATGAAGATGACATCCCGACTAGTGAATATCTTCGACTCGATACCTAAAGTGTTTTGGGGAGAAGTAGTTGCATGTGCAAATTATCTTTGTAATAGGCTTCCAAATCTTGCCATAGAAGGAAGAACATCATATGAAATGTTGTACAAGAAAAAGCCTAAGGTAGATCATCTTAGGATCTCTGGTTGTTTATGCTATGTGCATGTTCCTTTAGAGACTATGAAAAAGGACGATCCTATTGCTATTAAAGCCATTTTCATTGGATATGCATTTTCTAAGAAAGTGTCCAAAAAGCTCTTCAATCCAAGGAATGGGTTGAAGCAATGAACCTTGAGTATGAAGCCTTAATTTCAAACAATATATGGGAGCCTGTCAAGCCACCTATCAACATGCATGCTATTGGATGCAAATGGGTGTTCAGGATCAAATACAACATTGATGGATCTATCAACAAATTCAAAGCAAGACTTTGTGCCAAAGGATATGCTCAAGTCAAAGGTCTTGACTATGAAGACACTTTTGCACCTATTACAAAAATGGTAACTATAAGAATTCTCATTTCACTTGCAAGTTATCACAATTGGAGGATGTTTCAACTTGATGTATCTAATGTTTTCCTCAATGGATACCTTGAGGAGGAGATCTACATGGAGCAACCACCTAGATTTGTGAAAGTTGGTGAAAAAGCATAATTATGTCTTTTGTTCAAAAGTCCTTACGGACTAAAACAAGCACCAAGGTCTTGGTATGCAAGGCTAAACTCTCTTCTCATATCACTCGGATTTCATCTTAGTGATTATGACACTTCATTTTTTGAGCCTATGACATGCTTTCTTGTGCTCTTGTCTTGAATTGTCAAGTAATCTATTCTTTGATCATTCATGTGCAATCACCAAGATCTTCAAAGGTGTGTTGGGAAGTTCACACGTGCTAAAACTTTATAATTCTTGATCTGAAAAACCGAGCAAAGGAAAATGATGGGCCAGCTGCACCCATAGGGGTTGACTAGTAGCTACTAGGTTGGTTAACAAGGATAAGGCAAAAAGGTTCCTTGCCCTAAGCACATACTGTGAAAAATTGCCTACATTAGCATATCTAGCCATGTAGAATATTGTACATTTTGTCAATATTGTTTGTTGGTTACTTGAATGGCCAAAGTGCCACTTGTACATACACACCTAAAGTAGGTTACCACGAGTCAAGAGGAGTGGTTGTGTCTATTTGGTAGTGATTCCTACTTTGTAGGATCTAGACCATGATTTATGATGAGATTTGTACCTACCATGCACCTACCAAGCATGACTCTTGGATCTAGGCTAGGGTTTTCACATTAGGGCAAGAAAGTGGAGTCTACTTCCTTATTACATGCTGAATTTTCACCTAACTTTGCAAAGGAAGTGTGTTTTACTATGTATTTCCATTCTCCATAGTGAGATGATAGAAACTTTTTGGAGCCTCAAGGAGAAACTCGAGTTTCCTCTCATTGTATGGTGATTACTCTATTTTTCCAATGAAACCCAGCTTTGGCACTTTGTAAACACTGTCTACAGGCCGTACTACAGCCTTATTTCCACACGTGTGGAGTAGGATTAGACTATTTGATCAATGCTTTGATTATCTCTACTTGTTTCCTATCAAGCTGCTAAACTAGATCTTGTTTTCTGATGACTAGTTTCTGATAGATTGTTTAACAAGCATACAGTCACCTTGTGGATCATTCAAAGATCCATTTATGGTCCTTAGTACTGTACTTTTCACACATACTATTTTGGCAAAAGGCAATCTAAGGGAAGAACCACTTGGGAAAGCAACGAAAAGACAAACTTGAGAAGATTGAAAAGATAAACTTCAAGGTTGTTGAGCTCCAAAACCCAAAAAACACCCTATCTGGAGGAGGGGAGCAATTGGGAGAATCTAATAAAATAGGTGAACCCTAATAGGGGAGGGACATATGGCAAAGAAGGTATGAAATGCATGACAATTGAAAAAATGTCATATCGAAGGGCAACCCTTTGGGAATGGCTATATAAGAGAATCCACTCTTTGTATCAAAGACATAATAGTCGAATAATGGAACATAGTCGAATAGTGGCATAGTGGAATAGTTTTCGATGGTTGATAGTGAAGAGTATTTTTAGAGTGGAGAGTTTTTAGGATTGAGTGTTTAAATGGGTTTGGAATTGATGTTGAGAGTTTGCCTGAAAGAAGAGTGATACTTGAGGTTGTTATGGAGATCTCTTGCTTTTTGATGTATATAAATGCTCATTATCTCTTTCTCATAGAAGAAGGTCCTTGCCCGTAAGTGAACGTTGTGTTTTCATCAATTGAATCATGATTTGAGAACTGCTATGAGATGTTTGTGTGTAGAGAGTGACGAGGTCTCAGTTTCAAGGTGTTATTCCTATATTAAAAAAAAAAAAAGTCGTGAGGCCAAAGTTTCATCCTTTTGTGTGTGTGATTAAGAGGAATTCATGTGACGAAGGAGAGTGAGAAATCTCTCCTTAGATAGGCAAGGAGAGCAATGTTTGTGTGTGAAAGCATGAAAAGTCCATCTTTGTGTGAAGGTGACGAAACGAGTATCTGGCTCCAAAACATTGAAGGATGATCATTGGATTCCATAAGTGAATAGAGAGTTGGGTTGTTACCATCACTGCATCCACAGTAACTTATCCATCAGTGTTGCTCAGTCTCTAGACTATCAAAATCATCCATCGTTGAGCCAAGAGCTAATTCTTTGAGACTTTATGGATACTACTGCTGCATCACAGAGATAAGGAGCTATCTTTCAACGTACCCATTGACCATTGAAGATCGGTCTCTACTGCGGACTCCCAATAAATATTCGAGCAAGAGATGATGAGTAGCATGGCTTTGATTGTTGCTATCTGTTCCTCCGGACCTGATCACTGCTTTCAGTGCAGTACTCACGAAGTTTTTAAGCAGAAGTTGATAAATGGATTATGATCATTCGAAGCACTGATCCACACATATCCTTACTTACAGTTTGAGCAGAACTTTTCATCAATGTTCCTAGTTGGTTGACCATCACTGGCCAGCCAGAGCTAATTGTACTCATCATTGCCTTTGGTATCACATTGCTGTCAACAAAATCATTACTAGCAATTGTGGAGATCAGATGATACACCATTATCAGTGAAGATGCTTTTAAGAAGAGATAATGGAGCATCGTACTTCAAGGATGAATGGTCAGCGTTTGAGTATCTAACCGATGAAAATGGTTATCTACTACTGCTTGCGACCCTTGCCTGCGACCTTGCACCTCTAAATGAGGATTGTTTACAACTTTTCAAGTCTATATCAGACCTGCCAGTGAGCTAATTGCGGGTTGCCATAGATACCATCGTTGTTAGTTCTATGATATTGCCTCTAATGCTACTGACTTTTGTCAGACAACTTTCTACCTACCTGCCTGAGGGTTCATACCACCATAATGTCAATCAGTGAAAGCAAGACAAACTGCCAACGACAAGTGCATTCATGACTAGGCACCTCTTGCGATAAGCTGGTTTTTCTCAATCACACTTCAGGTAGTGCTTCTTCTCAAAATTGCTATCTGTATGATGAATGTAATCTCATTGGAACACTTACTATGTTACGTGTGCATGCTTTCAATTATGCATGATGAAGCACTGCTAACGGGTTACTAAAGGATGAAGGGATGTAAAGTGATGCATGAAGGATTGTTACTACAAAAAAAATGCGATGACGACAACCTGACTGTCCTAGCTGGTACGGGTCTTTAGAAACATGCACTTGTTATTTCATATTCACTTGAATTAACAAACGTGTTGTTTTGCCAAAATATGTAGAACGTGATATTATGCATGTTTACTGTAATATTCTTCGCATGCTAGCTATATCACTGGTAGCATCGTACTTGGCATGATTTGAAGAAACCGTCAATTGATACTACTCAATTCTCATGTGTTATTGATGGTTGTTATGAAAAGTATTATTAAGCAAGCACGTCCTGACTCTGTTATATAAAGTTGCTAACTTAAAAACTAGGCCCGACCTCTTTGAAACACAAGAGCGGGCAGTCCACCAAATGTGGCCGAAATACGCCGCTTTGGTTAAGTCTCGCTAGTCACATCCACTATTGGAAATGTCTACCAAGCTTATTTTTGCATTCTTCACAAAAATCTTGTACTAACTTAACTTTACAATTACAAGATTAATAACAACTATTAAACTGATCAGTGGATCAGTTCGTTGATGGAGCGTGAAGGCTTTCTGGTCTGATAGCGAAAATCTGTGTATTTTAGCAGATTGGAAATACGACACTCCTTGGCCTTTTGGCCGTTGCCTTTACACCTTCAGCATTTGGAAGACACCTTCGACGTTTGAGAAGACACCTTCGGCGTTTGGAAGACACTTTTGGCGTTTGTAGGACATCGCCTTTGTCTGTAGGACAACTTCGGCCTATTGTAGGGCAAGTGTCGCCTGTTTTTCGTTTGTTGAAAACTGCATGCAAGCAATTTTTGCATGTGTAGAAACCCGTGTAAAACTTACATTGTCGCCTATCAGAAAACACAGTGTAAAACAGTGTCGGGTTTTTTGCATTTTTTCGGCTGTGCAAAAAATGTGATAAAAAACCAGATTGTAGTGACAGTTCATTTTCTGCAGGTTACATTTGAGAGAGTAAAATTTAGAGAAGGAAGGAGGGCTATTGGGATGAGTAAGAGTTAGATTAAACTCCAGCAGGTTGATCAAGATTTCTACATTATATTGTAGGTGGATCATAGGTTGATCAAGATTTCTACATTGTATGTATTGATTTGCTAGATTTAAGTGCTAGAAGAGAATTGAGAGGCTCCATATCTTTGTGATTTCTTTTTGAAAACATTTGTTATTACTCAAAAGAGTGCTTTTTGCATTGGAACAGGTTGAAAGAGATGATCAGGTTATTGCAACATGGCTACATGAAGTGGATACATGTTGGAAGGCAATGATAGGCTTACCTCAAGTAACTATTCACTGTAGAAAGTGAGGATGGAATCACTTCTTGAAATAAATGATGTTTTGGACATTTTTGTAGGTGTGGAGGAGAGGCCCACATCACAACAAGAACAAATGAGGTATGACAAGAGAGCTAAAGAGCTTTACACATGATAAAGATGAATGTTACCAATGAATTTCTCAAGGAAGTTGGTAAGTGTACTTCATCAAATGAGGCTTGGGAAGCTTTGGAGAAGCTTTATGAATCCAAGTCTACATCTAGAGTGTTGACTCTAATAAGACAAATCTTTCAAAGTTTTCAAAAGAAAGAAGAGTGTCCAAATACTTTTGTTTTAAAAGTGAAGGCTTTAAGTGATGAGTGAGCTTGCATTGATGAGAGCATCAAGGAAGGAGAGCTTGTTCAGGTTAGTCTTAATGGTTTTTGTTATGCTCATGGTAACATTGTACAAAGTCTTTCTATTCAAAGAACTTTGCCAAGTTTGATGGATCTTCAAGAGATCTTGATCAATGAAGAATATAGGCTTCAAGCAAGAGGTGGATCTACATCAACATCTCAAGATGGAGAGGAGACTATGTTCATCAAGGGCAAATTCAAGGGCAAAAGCAAAAGCAAATGGTCTAAAGGGCAAGATCAAGGTGATGCTTCTTCAAATGGCAAAAAGAAAGATAGGTCAAAGTTAAAGTGCTTCTATTGTAGCATCAAAGGACACTTTGCAAGTTAGTGCTACAAAAAGAAGAGAGATCAAGAAGACAAACAAGGTAATCTAACTCTTGATGAGAATGGTGTAGATGTTCAAAACACAAATGATGTCTTCATGTTTGAGTTCTATTGTTGGAAATATTGATTCATGGTGGATTGATAGTGGTGCCAGCTCACACATGACTTTTCACAAGGAGTATTTCACTTCTTTATTGGCATATGGAGATGACAAGAGGGTGATCTACAGGGCCAAGGGATTGGCACAATTCCTATTTCTCTCTCTTAAAATATGAATGTTCATTTGAAGGATGTTTTGTGTGTGTTTTTCATAGCTTCCATTACTAAGAACCTACTTAGTATGTGTAATTGCTACGTAAAGGTTTTAAAGTTGAGTTTGATGGAGATGCTTGTATGATCAAAAGAAAGTATGTCTTGATTGCAAAAGGTAAAAGGCGAGGGAAGTTGTTCAAACTAGATGCTTATGTTATTGCTAACAAAGTTGGATGTGTGGCAAGTGAGCAAATACCTGTTCAAGAGGTTTGGCATAAAAGGATGGGGCACCTCAACTTCAAGTCATTGGAGGTAATGGCTAGAAAGCGGGTTGTAATTGGCATTCCAAGATCCTTAACTAGCATCAATCATGTTTGTGAGTCTTGTGCTTTGTCAAAGTCACTAAGACTACATTATACTAGATCTACAATGCCTTTTCAAGTTGTACATTTGGATATTCATGGAATTACTACAATTAGCAATAGTGGAGCTAAGATGTATGTAACTTTCATTGATGATTTTAGTAGATTTTGTTAGATATATCTACTAAAGAGAAAACATGAAGTGTATGATGTTTTTGTGAAGTTCAAGAATGCAAGGGAGAACCAATTTTCTACAAGGATCAAATGCTTGAGGAGTGACAATGGTGGTGAATATATCTCAACCAAGTTCAAGGCCTTTTGTGATGAGCATGGGATCAAGAGGGAGTACGCAACTCTAAGGACACCACAACAAAATGGTATGGCCGAGAGGAAGAATAGGACTTTATGTGAAAGTGCCAAAGCCATGAGGTTAGGAGCTAATCTTCCAAAACCATTTTGGGATCAAGCTTTTTTGTGTGCTAATTGTCTATGCAATAGGTGGCCGAGTGCTATATTGGATGGAAAAACACCTTTTGAGTTGTTTTTCAAGAGGAGGCTAAGTGTCAAGTTTCTCAAAACTTTTGGATGTACTTGCTATGTCAATATAGTTCTTGATGATAGGACAAAGGAGGATCCATCTTCAAGGAAAGGTATATTTGTTGAATATAGTGAGGTGAGTAAAGCCTATAAGGTTTACATTCCTACTTCTAATAAGGTGATTATTGGTAGAGGTCATTTTTTATGAGGGGAATATTTCAAAGGTGTCTTCAAGTAGTGATGTTGTGGATGTATCTAACATTCTTGATGGTGATGACATAGATCTGTTGGAAACCATAGACTGAACAATCGAGTTGCTCTGAGGAAATCCGAGTGTTTCTGAATAGGCGACATTTTCGGTTGGAGCTCAGATAGAGCTGATCTGTCGGATAAGGCTACTGCCTCAGGCTGCAATCAATCATCCTCTGAACTGCAGATAGCTTTTGCTAATCTGACAATGAGTTTATGAAACAGCAGATAATGTCTAATGACAGCAAAAACATATCTACTGAAAAATTGAACAAGCATCACAACATTCAGAGTTTGCACATTGAGCACAGAAGATGTAACTCGGCCCTGATGGTCGCAAGGTCTCTTTCGAAAAGCTGCTGACGCCACTTTGGTTGTGTCCAAAATCACATATTCATTGAAAGTGAGCCAATTTAGGAAGTTAACAGCAATGGGCCATTGGAAAAATAACCTTAGTACCAATCGATTGGAAAAGCATGGCCAAGTTTGCTATTGAATAGGATTACTATTGTCCCATCAAACACCGTATTTAGTGCATTGTACTTAAGTGCCAAAGGCATGAGAAGTAATTGGTAAATTAGCGCTTAATGGAGTCAAATAAAAAAATGGGACCCAAATTTTTAAAATATGACTTAAATGTAAAACCTTGTTAAAGGTAGATTTATTATGCATGAGATTTTTGGATGGTGGCTACTTCGGGATGAATCTCCAAAGCCTTTGTGGATCTTTATATCATTTTGCAAGAACAGAGATTGAGAGGAAAAGAATAAAATTTTCCTCCTAATTTCATCATCTTCAAAGGGCCTCCCTCTATGAATGAATGTGATTGCATATAGATGTTGAATTTTTTATTGGTTTTGAATCATGCTATTAGCTACAATTCCTAAAACTAAGCATTCTCCATTTCTAGTTTCATAGTTAATTATCCATAACCTCCGCGTCTAAGCAAGATAGATGTTTGAAAGAAATATCCTACAATGAAACAATCTTCCAAATTGCACCTTAGCCACATATATATTTGGAAGAAATATAGAACGCGATTAAGCTACTACCAATTTCTTAATAGGCAACAAATTGCAAACTCAAACAAATTTCAAAAGCTTTTTGTATAGAAGATACGAAAGGAAAACATAGGAAATGCTTCTTGGTTTCCAATGGAAGGCTCGAACTTGAGACCAAAGAAACTTTGGATGTCAAGCATTAACCAATTGAGCCAACTCCCTTGGGTAAAAAACATAAGAAATGATTAGAGCATCATATAAAAGGCCAAGACAAAACAACAAAAACCTTATTGTCATGAGATGGAATAGGACATTATTTTTTATTAGTAAAAAATTAAAATAGCTTGCATTGTCCCAAGATATGCCAATAAGATCATACAAACTTGTGACCACTTGGACACAAATTCAATAAGGATTTACATGCTCACAAAATTGAGAGAATTATTTATTTGTGAGATTGGAATATAATATATATCCAAATTCACAAATTCAATTAATAAGTCAATGATGTTTGTTGTAAGGTAAAGATTATAAAAAGATACTTGCACCCATAAAAGTCAAAGGACATATATTAAAACAATTATATAAAATTTAAAAAACAAAAAATCTCATCAATACTGAGCATAGCTTGCCAAATATAAATTCTCATATAGACACTTTGCTGAATAAGCAGCAAATGACAATCTACAAATAAAATCAATTACAAAACGACGACCTTAATATATACACAAGTGTGCCCAAGCAATAAATATTTGTAAGGAGATTTCTGAATAATAATAATAGAAATGGTAACAATGATTCTCAAATCTTTATTGCTATAATTTACATGATATAGATGCACAATAAGGTGGGTATATGGATGGTACATGGATGTGTGATAAGGTGGTTATGGCAAAAAAGAAAGCCATTACAGAGGTAAGAAATCCTATTCCTAGCAATCCTTGAAATATCCATGCTTGGGACGAGATGTATTGCTCTTGGAAATATCCTTGACTTACAAAGAGATTTTGTGCTTCAATTCATATTAGTAATAAATGATGAGACATGCTGTCGTAACTTCTGTTAATTTTATTTCTCAGCAATGAAGAAAGACATGGTCGAGTGCAATAACTACATTGTACAGTAAATTCCTTATTCCAAGAAAACGTTTTTCTTTTTGGCTTTGTCAATTAACTTGATTTGTGTGAATATGCATGAACAGCTGGTATATGTGGATAGTTTTCAGGAACTATTCAGCAAGAGCCTGCACTTTCAAAAATGATTTTGAGAATCAAGGTAAGTTGGGGTTGATGGGCCAAGATGATTCACTCACACGATTTTGCTTGCATATAGACAGGTCATCGCATACAAAGAAAAGAGATTTTCTGAAAAATTACAGCACAATCATACTCCTATGATGGTCAAGCTTGTGATTGTTATTGGAAAATCACATTCAGTGCAAGTTGAAACCTAACAAAAAAAGCAAGAACTGAGGACTAAGGCAAAAAGGAAAACATTAACACAGGAACTCTATATAGACAAGAATCCTTCACCTTGAATGTTGTCGAAAGTAGCCTGGAGGAGTAATGCATGCAAGGACAGTCTGCAAAGCTAATAGTAAATTTAGAAATATTTAAAACTATTCTTCTTGAGCTCGCTTCGAAAGAAAAGTCACCAGTCCGTTCAGAAGGGACGGGCACATGTCAGCATGATCCCAAATTTTCAAGTCAGTAATGGTGTCTGGCAGCGCTTACTACTTTTGACTTCAAAAAAATAAGCACGTCCACATCTCTGTGTTCGTCACATCATTTATGCACCATAACCTCTGTTATCACTACCATAAAAAAGTAGAAATATCATTGTGTAGAACAAGCAAGAAATGTAAACCTGTTCCCATCCGGTTCAAAACTATCCCTAATGCTTTACACTTGCGGTCAAAAAATTACGTAATAGAACGACCCTAACCAATAAAATCACATTAGATGAACCTGTCAACTGAAAGCCACACCACAGTCCCACTTAAAGTACTTTCATTTTCACAAAACCTGTTCATCTACTGAATTCTTCATAACCTTGCACCTTACAAATAGATTCAAACTATGGGTTGTGTTTGTAAATGCAAGCTACATAACTAACTCAACCGATAAAATCAGGGATCGATTATGTGATGATCCAAAAAAGTTAACGCAAAGCATGACGATCAATGCCTGGCTTTCGAAGCAGCTTTTGTTGCCTCCTCACGAGATGACGGAAACAGTTCAACATAACGGCTTCCCATAGTCATCTTATCTTTGCCCATGGCTGCCTTGGAATCAGAAGGACTTGAGAACTCCACATATGCTTCACCTGTTGCTCTCCCGTCAGAATGAGTAACGATATGTATGTTCTCTTCTTTCAGCCCATGATCTCTGAAAAATTCAATAATATCCCGTTTCGATGTTGAAAAGGGAAGGCCTCTCAGCCTCAGAACCCCAGTGTGCTCCAAATGCTCTTTCTCAGGAGACTTTCTAGATGGACGGCTCGGGGACGGAAGCCGCTCTTCAGACTTTGAATCTTCCACATCTGCAGCAACGGCATGATAATACTCCAGCTTCTTGCTGCGAAAAATTTCAATGTAGCGACGCCCCATGCTCTGCCGATTCTTTTGTAGGGCAAAATCTACCTGCATAGGAGTACCAAAAACAACATAGGCTTCTCCGGAAAATCGGCCATGCTTGCGGACAAGGAGCACATCCACAACATCAAGGCCAGCGAAAAACTCAAACACATCAGCCTCTGAGCAGTTGAAAGGAAGCCCCCGCAATCGGACGACCGGAAATGACTTAGGTTGTCCCAGATATGATGCTGCAAAGCTTGGCCCTCCATACACACTCCCTTGACCTGATGCAGCAGAAGAATAATAAGGAGGATCCAGTACTCTTTGCCTTTTGGATCCGACATCGTATCCATCCGCACCGCCCCCGCTTCCCAATAGATTCCTTCAACAGACATCCCAGACCCCGGAAGCCTCACCCGTCAATATGAAACCCTCCCACTCCTCAATATTAGCAATCTCAACGGCGAGCCGTTACCATACTCACCCTATCTAATCCTTAATACATAGATACATGTTCTTCTTATTATTATTATCAGTAACATAATTTCATTCCCAAACTTTCCACAAAAAACTAGTCCCAAATGCAAGAAAATACTGACCTGGTACAATGATGCAAAACAATTAATGCCGAAAAAACGGTTAAGACTTAGAAAAGGGTTGAGACATGAGCAATCGTTAGGACAGACAAGAAAAGCAAGGGTTGCGATGTTATTCAGGAAGTGCAATGTTAGAAAGAGGCCAAACCTGGAAGACAAGAACAGAAAAGTGCAAACCTAAGGAAAACATCTACCCCTTAGCGCTCACTTACCCTCTTGCGAACATTGTGTGTGGCGTAACACCCGAATGGAACCTGAAAGAAAGAAACCCCTTAGCCCCAACCTCCTGCGCCTCAAGGACCCGTCCCACCAGCTCCCTCACTGTGTAATTGCTATCCCCTTCCCTTCCTCTTCCTCAAATCCTGCTGCTGCGATCGATGACCTTAGCTACTAACAGCACCCGCTCGCACAAAACCCTCTGCTCTCTCTCGCTCGCTCTCTGCTCTCTCCTCTCTGCTCTCTCTGCTCTCTCTCTCTCCCCCTCATAGACCCAAACCGAAAATATCAAAGAAGAAATAGCCGCGCTAGATACGCTCACGAAGCATTTTCCGTCCGCACGGTTAGATCTTTACCACGTGGCATATTGTGACGTGGATTCTTATCAACAGTTTACGAAAATAAAACGTGTCACAATCTGAACGTTAGGAGCATAATCGTACGCACTGAAACGTTAACATACAGTGAGCTACGCGACGTAGAAAGACCAAGAAAACCCTAAGTTCCCTGTTGTACAAGAGAAAGAGAGTGAGTTGGGGGGGGGGGGGGGCGCTTTTGCTTCTGCCTTTTCTTGGCATCCCATATTTCAAAAGGGGGGGTCCCCAATCATAAATTACGTGATTGAGGTATTATGTGTCCTTTAACTTGGACCTAGTCATTTCACAAGAGCCAAAGGCCTAATGCTACAAAAGAGTGGAAAGAAACCTCTTGCCAAGCCAAAGGTCTTATGCTAGAGAGGGAGTGGAAATGTCTTGGACACGTGACTAAATTTTGATGCACCCGACTCATCTACTCATCGCATACCTTTACATGTAACTAATTTCGTCCCATGAAAATGATGTCAAGAGTGGGTAAGAAGGAGCATCAAACTCTTTGATGATAAACAAACATGCATCTTTTGGATAAATCAATACTCATGCTCCCAAGGGGTATCTCCACCAATCACATAGCAAGATGAATAAGCAATTATGGCATTTGTCATGTCAAAATGGCATCTTTCTACTCCTTCGCAACATTGCAAATTTGCAACATGGATCTGAGGACATGCTATCACATGGAAAACATTGTTCTCCTCCACCTATGGATCACAAAAAGGGAAACTTGTGCATGCGTCATGCTCGTGTGAATGGGAAACGTGTAAAGAGCCTCTTAGAATTGTCTGTAGGGGTTGTCAACTAGGTCATGGGTGAAACTTGGTTTTCCTACCTCCTCGTCTCCTCTATGTACTATGAAGATCGTTTTATGTATAAACGATCACTACAAAAAAAGCGCCCAACCTCCCATTGCTAGGCTAGTTTGTAAGTGACGATGAGAATTCTCATGTGGCCAGCATGCTAAGAGAGAGGCCAATGAGCAGGTCTTGGATGTGGCAAAGCTTGGAAAGCACATGTGCTTGTTCACCCTTTTATGTCGAGGTGCATCTAGGGGGCACATCCTAGAACTTTATCTCTTTAACCAAAAGCAACTCTATTTGTGTCACATCAACTTTTGTAGTTCGCCCACCTCCTACATTTGACCCATATGGCCTATATGGAGGCTACCTCCGGTGGCAGCCTCTGACATTTGGCTAATGTGTGTGTGTGAGTGTGTGTGTGTGTGTGTGTGTGTGTGTGTGTGTGTGTGAGAGAGAGAGAGAGAGAGAGAGAGAGAGAGAGAGAGAGAGAGAGAGAGAGAGAGAGAGAGAGAGAGAGAGAGAGAGAGAGAGAGAGAGAGAACGCCATAATCTTGGGCCCCCATTTTAGCTACAACTACATCTCGTATCTAATCCACACCTTTCTTATTAACTTTTTATTATTTGTGCTCTTTTTTTAAAGAAAAGACAATGCAAAGAGAAACAATTTCAAAATAGGATCTAAACAATGTAAAAGAAAAGATCGTTCAACAAGCAAAAGCATATACAAGAACATATATCTATTTTAGGACAAAAAGTATATTATGATGGCATTATATTGGTCACTACTCATGTGACAATATATGGTATGAAAACTTAATCCTCCTTTACCCTAGAGTTCCATTGCTCCTTGGCCATCTCTATGATTATAGAATCTTAAACATGAGCCTGCTCATAGCAACTCCAAAATTTTGCCTTGAGGACTCTAGTCCACCAGACCCCAAGGGCGATGGCACCTTCATGCCCCTTTGTCAAAATTGTTGTAGCCAAGGATTCCCAATCACCCAAGGTTGATTCCCAAGCTTGGGAGATATCACACAAACATATAATCATGTTACATCAACTGTAGGTGAGCTAGATTGTTTGCAAATCGACTAGTTCTTGGATAGAGCTCTAAAATCAAATATGAATAGAATGGATCAATCATGACCTAAACATGCAAACCTACTGTAGAGCACTTTTTTTTATTGTTAAGAATAGTAAAAATAAGCATAGAAATAGTAGTCAAGAGGTGGAAATTCAATTATCTTTCAAGTTAGCATGTAGATTGATCATGTATGTAAATATATATCATATCATATCTCAATTTCTCAACCTTCTTCACTTCATATGTAACCTGAACGTATCATTAAATATAGAATTAGGCATAATTTACAATCTCCCTTAATGAGAATTCTTGTCACTTCCTTCTCTTTAACTTGACCATCTAGCAAAATTTATTATGGCCTTAGTGAAAATTCTACAACCATGAACTGTGTTCTACAAAAAATTAGACATCAACAAAATAGATTTGACTCAACTTATATAGGTAACCTTGCCTCTTTTCGGATGCAAGGACCTTCATAGAACTACCAAGTATTTTGCAACAATCAAATCAATCTCTATTTTTTTGTTTTGAGTCTGCTATCCTGCTAATAGACACTAAATTCTTTTGCAGACCATGAATGTAAAGTAGGTTAGGAATAGAGTTTACTTTTCCATTTTGGAAATGAAATTTGATGGTTCACCAAAGATTTGGTGAGCAATATTGTCACCTAGATGGACATACTTGTTGGTGACATGATGTCTTGTTCCTCCATCATGCCAACTCTCTCTTGGTGTTGATGATGAAGACAAGGATTTGAACCATGAATTTCTTTCTAAAGAAATTTGTGTTGAAAGTACAATGTTTAGGACCCTAAATGGATCTACAAAAGATCCTCAAGATCGATTGGGTATTGGTTAATCAATCTATTGTAGCAATCTTAATGTAGCCTTGGCAATTTTGATCTAAGCAAGAATAATCAATTATTGATCAAAACACTTAATGTATTATTCACATATGTGAAAATAAGTCGGGAAGTATGGCTAATAGTAGAGAATCAACTGTACTAAGTTCAGATTGCATTCACATCAAAAACTTCCAATACAAAAGGTGTCAAAGCTCCAAAATTATGATCTCTCTCACATTGAATGATTTGCAAGTACGAAGAGAATGATATCCATGGTTGGCTAAGCAGGTACAACATATGTTTAGGTACCAAAAAGTCATTGGGTTGACCTACTCAAATCACTTTGACCTAACCATTAGGTCTAGGCAAGTTAGATCCTAATCATTGGAGTTAGATAGGAAGTTTGGTCAAGTTTCCTAAAATTTTTGGAGCTACCTCCAAAAATTTTAGGAAACTTGACCAAACTTCCTATCTAACTCCAATGATTAGGATCTAACTTGCCTAGACCTATTATTCACATGTGTGAACAGCCTCCACATGTGTGGGACCCACCTATGTACAATCTTACAAGGTTTAATCAAGCTATAATTTGCCAATTTTGCCAATTTTCACACTCCTCTTCAAACTTAGCTTGATAAAACTTTGGTGAATCTCACCAATGATTCAATAACCAAGCAAGTCGCAACAAAGCAAGACAAGAGAAACAGATGGTGGACAAACAAAGCCAACCAAACTTAGATCATATGGATATAGCCGCAAGCTATGGACCAATACCTCACAAGGGATAGAGGAATCACACCAACAACATGGAGCTGCTAATCATCAAATCAAGCATACACTAGTGAGAGGCCAATGTGTATACTTACACCCTCCAAGGCCCATGCATCACTAGTAGTGCACTGTGACACCTCACTGGACACTTATGTAGCCTATCTAAGCCACATCATCTAGTTCCCCTATGACTCACTGATAGACCCATAATAATCCACCATCAAGAGTTTAGGCCTCCAACCATTAATTTGACTATATGCACTTGAGGGCCCCAAACCCCTCATAATAATAATTAGCTTACGGGTCGAGGTAGGCCTACTGACTTCTAATGGGATAATAAATCCTAGATCAATCGTCGGTGTTGGAGTTTAATCTTTCTCCTACTCATCCTAATTGCCCCCCTTTTCACTATGATAGAATTTTGATAGTTATTGGCTAAAGGAATCCGCTAACACAATCATCTGTTTCACTCTTATTTCCTTCCACCTCCATCTAGTCAAAATCTGGTATTTTTTCTCTTTTTAAGTCTTTTTTTCTCTTTTTTGAATCTTTTTCTTTTTTATCGTTCCCAGCCATAACCAGAGCCTACCCTGCATCTCCATAGCTATAACCCAACCCACCATTAGCATGGCATCTTCTACCAACCTTGATAACCAACCATCCAGTCCTTCTGATGAAACCGACACCATTCAACTCGTTCAATGCCAGATCCCTCAAGCCACCTATAAAGTCCTCAATCCAAGGATCCTATTCTAAGCATGCCAATCACAAGCAACACAAGGGAACCTGATGGTGGACAAACCAACCCAACCAAACCTAGATCGATCGGATCTAGCCCCCAAGCTATGGATCAATCACAAAGAGGAGTGTGGCATCACACCAGCAGCATCCTGCCACCGGTCATGCTATCAAGCCTACACTAGTGAGAGCCCAATAGGTATACTTATACCCTCCAAGGCCCATGCACCACTAGTAGTGCACTGTGACACCTCACTGGACACCTCTGTAGCCTATCTGGGCCACGTCATCCAGTTCCCCAATGACTCACTAATAGAACCATACCAATCCACCATCAAGTGTTTAGGCCTACAATAATTAATTATGACCATGTACACATAAGGGCCCCAATTCCCTTATAGTCACAATTAACTTACGGGTTGTTGGTCTATCAATCCCTAGCGTGGATACGCTACCCGAGACCAGTCATGGGCATGCCATTCTTCCCCCCTTATTCAAGTTTTGTCCTCAGAACTTAAAACTGGAAAAGTTCCTCCTTAAGCTTCCTTCGGGCCTGTTACCAGGAATCATCATCGTCTGTACATCCCTTCCATCGAGGAGGGTATAAGTATACCTATTGGGCTCTCACTAGTGTATGCTTGATAGCATGACTGGTGGCAGGATGCTGTTGGTGTGATGCCACACTCCTCTTTGTGATTGATCCAAGCTTGGGGGTTAGATCCGTTTGATCTAGGTTTGGTTGGGTTGGTTTGTCCACCATCAGGTTCCCTTGTGTTGCTTGTGATTGGCATGCTTAGAATATGATCTTTGGATTGAGGACTTTATATTGGTATAAATTTTATAAGCATGGTATTGTCTATTAAAATTATGTTTTTTGGGCAAGTGCTTTATCAGGAAAATTATATTCGTAATGATTTAACCAAACGTAAATTTTTTTTTTCTCAAATTTTTCGGTTTGTCATTTGCAAAACAGATAGAGTGAAATTCTAAAGAGGGGAGGCAATTGAACATTTGCTCAGCATCGCTCGACAATGGTGACCCCCTGAATATATTAAACACATGGTTTCAATTTTAAACCACGATGTGTTGGAATTTCATTTGGGCAATAAATAGAAAAAAAAAATTGAATGCAAAATCTATTCAACCAATAAATAGCCATTACAATTACAGCTTGGGCTAACAACCGGAAATTTCTCGACAAGTAAAGCCCGGAAGTTGTCGATGACTAGATAAACCATTGGGCAACGTCCCAGAATAAAAACAAGCGAATTTTGTCAGATTTTAACTCTAGATAAGCCTCCTTGTGGTGGAGGACGCAACCCATAGAGCTGTGACTGGGCTGAATTCTTGGTGGGGGATTCCGTAAGGCTTTTTCACAATTGACGAAATATATATTCGCTTTATTAACTGCAATGGGCGATTGAGAACGTGAATTCTCGGATTTTTTGGCCAAAGGTGTCGTTTTTTCATAATCATGCACGGCCAGAAACGACCCAGAAGCCTAGGATGGAAAAACGAAAATGGAATGAAAATGTTGTTTCTTGATGTGCTTGAAGCCGTGGATGTACCAACACTATTTGTTGTTAAGAACAAGAAAAAGCCGATTCATTCTTCCCCGTTTCTAAATCTGTCACTGTGAACCTTACGGTGACCGTAAAGATTGTGAAAAGGGGCGAAAGAATGTTTGTTTGAGTTGAAGTTGGAATTTTTTATAAATTCTCGAGAACTTCATATACTTGTATTATTTTTTCTAACACTTTGATCAGGAAGTGGAGGGCTTTCGTGGCAGAGGAACCTGTGATATGGGATGCAGGCAATTCCAAAATGAAGATCTGAAACTAACTGGATCAGATGACCATAATATGGCCGTAAATCTAAGAGATGCCAAATACTATCGGTCATAAAATGGTTGTTTTGTCATTAATTTGAGATATTGGTCATGACCCCTTTTTTGGATATCTCAAATTTACAAAACCGGAACCCCGACAAGCTATTTCTTTACAAAAGATATATTGGTGAATTTCTTAACTCATAAATTAACCCGACTTTTTTGTGATTCCTTGGAAGGTAATTTTGATTACTCGTTGACCATGGTCAAGTCTACAGCTTGGTAATAACGAAGATCTTTTGTTAAAGTCATTGTGTTGGGACATCATTGGTATTTACTTACAATGATGCAACACTTCTTTTGGCTTTCAAGATTTTCTTGGATCTCTTCTTAGACTCTTCTCCTGGGCAAATCTCAAATGATTTGCACCCCTTGGAAATTCATGGCATTTCCTATTAAAAAGGGATTGAAGTAGGAAGAAAAGAGAATTATCAAGGAGAAACATTGGTCAAATATTCAAGGAGGAATCTGTTATATTGATCATGGACCTGTTTCAGAAACGATAGGATATTTAGATATTACAGAAATCCTTTAGGGATTATAGTACATATCTGGGTTGAAGATTTAAGGGGGGGGGGGGGGGGGGGGATTTAGAAAATTACTCTTGCGGTAGAAAAGTGGCTGATAACAAGTCCAATTGATTTGTGTCAGAATTTTGAAATTCTATTGCAAGATGGGAAGTTTGTTGAAACTTGTTCCTTGTTGGATATAGTCAACTTGATCTTAGATTAGATTGAGATCTATGTGGTTGATGCAAGGAAATAAATTCATGCTAACAATATATTCTTTTGGGTTAATCTCCCAATTAAGATTTTTTGGTTGTGAAATAGCACTCTTTGAGAAATATTCTCTCTTAGAAGATAACCAGGTTACAGGATTCTTGGTTATGAAAGTGTTGTGTACAGATCAGGATTAATCTGTAGAGATATGCTATGTAGTGAATCCTTTTGGGATCATTAGACATTTTGTACAAACTATTAATCCTGTGGATCTACAGAGTATTCTGTAAACTAAGTTTATTTGCATGCATAAACTAGTTGTTGGTACATAGGCATATTGATGAGAATTGTGTTTGAGACAATTTCTCGCTGGGTTATAGTAATTTCTCATTGAGAATTGCTTATTGACGTAGAAATGATTTAGAATCAAATTAAATGTGGTGTTTTGGTACCACACCGAGACATTTAAACATTTTCTAAATCTGATACAGCTAACCGAGTCAGAAGTGTTACTTCTGTGTTAGTTGAGGAAAATCAACAATATAATCTTACTTATGGATATTGTTGTTAAGATGTATTGCTTCTGAGTCACAACGTCTATGAGACATTTTGAATTCATTTATGGATGTGCATAGAATACATGAGAACTTTTAAGACTTATCTTTTCCTGTTCGGAAAAGGATATAATGCTATCCCGAAAGACTCAGGAGAGTTGGATAGTTGTTTGCCAAAAGTTAGAACTTCACGTAATGAGGTTCCGGTAAATCTTAAGTTAGTTTAGATTAGAACTTAAGAGGAAAATCTAGACATATTCTAGATTGGGACCCTAACTTTGGAATGACAATTTGTGCCATGTCTAAAGGAAGGGCATTTTTTAGATTACAATCCTTATATTGGACTTGTGTGTGAGTTGTAAAAGTCTGGAACTTTCCAAATGGAAAGGACTTTCAGGAACAGCTCATGTGTCTTTTAGGATTTGTAGTACACTCTTATGATTGGTATGGTCTTGGGAATATGGAGAGTTGGGATTGGTAAATCATAACTCAGATTCTAGGAAATACCTAATCCATAAGAGAGGATAGTATTCATACCCCAGATGAATAAGCATGTTAGTGAAATTTTGGTACGACTGATCACCTTACCAAATTGACTATGTTTATTTGGGTATAGACCAAGAAGTTATAGAGTGTCTGTTTGGGCTTTGCGGATTACCAAAGTGACATTATGAACATTCGCGATTCGAAGTTCACTGGTCACTTTTGGTGGCCGTATTTGCTAGACTAGAGATGACCCTGAACTTAAAGTTTTTCTAATCATTGGTAGTTGCCTTCTTTTATTAGGTATAGGACAAGAATCCAATGAATTATGATTGACAAATCATGGTTCAGATTCCAGTTATACTTGATTGTTTAAAAGAAGGATAGATCAATTAAGATATGTATTCATATTTTCTTAATAATCTCCTCGGAGAGGAAGTTATCCTTGATGGAGATTGAGTTATAGTAAGCATTTGGCTATCTGTTATAGCTCGTGCATGCTTACGAATAGTTTTAAACCTATATCACCCATTATGGTAGAGACTCGAGCGTTCAAGTTTTAGGAAGTAGCGGATTTCCTACATGATATGCGGGAAATGCTACGGATTGCACGTGAGAATGTGTACCCAGGATGGGGACCGACATTATGCAAGCCTGAAAAGGTCACTGAGAGACTTCCAAGTGGGGAGTTGGGTATTTTTTGAGAATCTCAATGGATTCAAAGTGTAATGCGTATCGACTTGCATTACTAATCATTCCCTAGATATAGAGGACTGTTTAAGATCTTGAAAAAGATCGGATCCTTAGCTTACCAATTGGAACTCCCGGATGGATCTCATTTGCATCCCGTATTTCACGTAAGCCGTCTTTGAAAGAGTCTACGTGAAGGAGAGCATCTTGGATCTGGAGGGAGATCAGTTGGACTTGTTGGATGATGTCTTGAACCCGAAAAGATCTTGGATACAAGAACTACGCGATTGAGAAATCGTATACTTACCAAGTATTTGGTTCAATGGAAGAGATTCACAGACGATGATGATTCTTGGTAACAGGAAGGAAGCTTAAGGAGGAACTTTTCCAGTTTTAAGTTCTGAGGACAGAAGTTGAATAAGGGAGGAAGAATGTCATGCCCATGACTGGTCTCGGGTAGCGTATCCACGCTAGGGACCGGTAGACCAACAACCCGTAAGTTAATTGTGACTACAAGGGAATTGGGGCCCTTATGTGTACATGGTCATAATTAATGGTTGTAGGCTTTAATACTTGATGGTGGATTGGTATGGGTCTATTAGTAATGCATTTTACCTGCACCCTCAACATATAATTCATCATCATGGCCTACGGGACGTGGGATGAAGATAAACATTGATTTTATGTCCAATACCAAGGTATCACGCAGCGTGTGTGTTTGAACTAAGCATCATTGGCTACCATGATGACATTGTAGTACCAGGGGGTGACACCTCAACAAGTCTCAATAAGCGCCACCACCCCGGCCGTGCCACAACATATCACCATGGCCTACCAGAACTTGGTAGCGGCCAAATCCACATTGGACGACCGAGTGGTAGAATTGGCAACCAGCAATACCAGGTTGCGAGCGAAGCTCACACAGCTTTAACAAGACTTGCAGGTAGCACTACAACATGAGCAGGCATAGAAGGACTGGGTCCTAAAGCTAAAGCAGAATGAGGCCAACCATCAAAGGTATATCAAGGACATCTTCCAATTAGCGACAGACACCTCTAGAATCACGTGCATTCCGGCACTGGGTCAGCAACCTGCATGGCAACAACACACTTCAAAAAAGATGCTTTGACCATCAGAGCTTACGTGACCAGTTTGAGGCAGCTGCGGGTCAATCCGCATTTTGTCCCCATTCCACGACGCTAGAAATGGGCAGAATGTGGAAATAATCGTCAGCACATTCAATTGGACAAAAATCTACTCAGAGCACGGGTGGGGTACGGACGTAGATGCCAAAGGGCTCTGGTCTAGTTTTCCAATTGATATATTACGTGGCCCGATCCAACAGTTCGCGCGACAGCCGAATTTGCCTGGGACTTAGAATTTTTGCTGGGAGTCATGGGAAGAGCGGCAATGTTAGGCCATTCATGGCCCGACAAATTTTAGACCTGGATAGCTCAATTTTGGCTCAAGGGCATCCATAAGGTCTTTTCCCCACCAAAAGATGAGTACAGCTTGATGTGCGTCGAGTATATGGACGACGTCACCGGCTACCTAATAAAGCGCCGCGCGTGAAATTCGAGGCCAGTACTAAGCACCATAGTGCCAAGGACCGGCACTACTTCAGGTTAGAGGCCTTGTTGTGGATATTCCTTGTACATAAATAAAATAGCCGGAAGTAGCAAATAAGTTGTGAGGGCTGTGGCATCCTGCGAGCGTAAGCCCATAGCCCAATGAGCACTTGTAAAATAATGTAGTTTAAATAAACTAGACTTTGGGCCATATAATTAACATAATGTTAAAATGACCCAAATTTAAGTTAATCAAGATTGTCAAGTTTTGTTAAGTAGTCAAAGTCAAAATGGTGGTAGGTTGGAGTGTGTTTCTTTTGAAGGGTTAGGATTTCAATCCTACCTTCTTAAAGTAGCCAATAGAAACCAATGGGCAAGGGCCTCCTTAAAGATAAAAAGGCACCTCTTGTAACCCATTTCACATGCTAATAGAGAGGAGAAGACTCTACCATTTTGAGTGCTCAACACATCCTCATGTGCTAATGCTTTCATGCTATTGCTCTTTGTTTTTATGCTTTCTAGTTATTTCCCATTCTTGCATTGTTCTTGGTTTATGTTTTTAATGGCTTTTCCAATAGTATGTAATGTTGAGCATAGGGGCTAACCTCCCTCATCTCTCTTCTCTCCCTCTCCTCTCTCTCTCTCTCTCTCTCTCTCTCTCTCTCTCTCTCTCTCTCTCTCTCTCTCTCTCTCTCTCTCTCTCTCTCTCTCTCTCTCTCTCTCTCTCTCTCTCATTTGGATTGTGTGTGTGGTTAATGTTAGTTTGGAGCTAGAGTTAGAGTGGGTTAGCGTTAGTTTGTGTAGAAGCAACTAGGCAAGCAACTAATCTACTTAGATCACCTATCCTTGTGGTTCTAACCCCTTTTGACAGGTGGAGGGCTGCTCACCACATATTCCTACTTCCTACATGGACAAGGGCTTCTTTGTTACATTTGAAAGAAATGCTTGCTTAATAATGAGGAGTGAGAATGTTATTGCCAAAGGAATAAGAGATGGTAGGCTTTTCAAGCTTGATGGTTTTTTGGAAGCTAACCCGAGCCATGTCCAAAGAGATTGGATCACTCCAAAGAGATTGGATTGGGAGCCAATAATGCTTGATCTTGGCCCCTAACATTCAATTTAACATTGAAGTGGCTTAAGCTTCACTTTTCTTTGTAGATATTATTGATTTCAGTGTGCTACTTCAAGTCCTTAGAAGTTTTCACATGGATCTATGCATGTATGAATACACATCTATGGAACATCTTGGAAGCAATGCTTTAAGAGATGGTGAAAGATCCTTCATGGACATCATTCTCTATAGGAGTTTCATAGGTTTTTTGTTTGTATCTGGAATTATTTTCTAAAATTATTTATTCATCAAGGTAAGAGCAACTCTTATATTGTAGACATATATATTGTCATGCCAACTGATGGTGTGTCAGATAACTTGAACGAACAAACGGGCCCCAGTGGAGATAAGTAAGGCCCTCGTCACACCAACAAAAAAAATCAATGAACAATAATAATTGTGATAACAAGATTTGGATTACTTAGAAAACAAAGTGATAAAGCAGTTCTGATTGTGTTGATTATGAGTAACAGTGTAGGTGTCGTAGACAACCATAACGAGATATTGCTAAAAGATTAGGCATTTGAGACAACCATGCAATTCTCCTTTTTTTTGGTATTCTAATATAAAGAAATGTGAAACAATTAGGCGTCAATGACAGCCATACATTTCTTCATTTATGATACTTGTGATAGTAGCGGAATAAGAGTGAGAGTTAATAAACATTCAACACAAATGCAATGAGATAGAACAATAGCGAATCTATATATTCAACATTGTAATAACAACTATCAGATCACAAGACAATCGCGTGATCATACTTACAGAAACAAATCAATTGCTATAGTTTTGAGGAGTTAGATACAGTAAAACTAGTTTTAATTGTTTGATCTCTGTCTTTTGATGATTATACATCTCATCATACACATCCTTCTAATGCTCATTTTCTTATATAGTTGTTGGATGATCATGTGTTATTCTAATTTACAATTACAAGATCACTAACAGCTGTCTAATTGATCAACGGATTGGTTATTAACTGGAGCATGAAGACATGGCGTGAAATTCATGTGTGAATCTACAGGTTGTTGTATTTTTTGCATTTTTGAAAAAAATGCGACATTCTTTGAGGTGCCCAAAATGGCCCAAAACCCCGAGTTTTGCATTTTTCACATTCTTCGAGAAAATGCGACATTCTCTAGAATGGCCTGAAATCCCGAGTGAACACTTTTGTCGCATTTTGCGCAAAAACCTTTGTGTCCAAAATGGCCCGAAAGTTAAGTAGATGGCTTCATCAGGTTTTTTGCTTTTTTGGACAGTTGAAGTTTGTGTGTAAAAAATGTAGACTGTTGCAAAAAAACAGTTCATTTTTGCAGACTACTTTGAGAGAGTTACATAAGCGAAAAGGAGGGCAGTTAGGATGATTAGGAGAAAGATTTTCAACACTCCCCCTTAAGCTTACTACTACGAATTTGAATAAATTTGAGATTTATCATATCTACTAGAGTAGAATGTTTATCTCTTGACAATGGCTTTGTCAAAACGTCAGCCAACATACTGTCTGTATGATAATAACTTAGTACAACATCTTTAATTTGAACTTTTTCTCTAAGAAAACAAAATAGAACTTCTATGTGTTTAGTTCTAGTATGAGTTCGTGGATTCAGAGATAGAGCTATGCAGCTCTGATTGTCGCACTGGAGTATAGTTGGACCGATCTGTGAAAATTGCAGATCTTGTAGCAACCTTCTTAGCCAAATAATCTCCTTCGTTGTTAATGTACCTGCAACGTATCCTGATTCTATAGAGGACAACGAAACACATTTCTGCTTTCTGCTATTCTATGAAATGGGTCCTCCGGCAAGGAAACAAATATAGTCTGATGTGGACTATCTAGTATCCACATCTTCTACCCAATCTGAATCTGAATTAGTGACTAATGAAAGTGCAGCGTTTGTCTTACCATTATAGTATAAAGCATAGTGCTTCGTATCTTGAATATACTTTAGTACTCTTTGTAGAGTTTTCCAATGTTGTAAGCATGGATTGGACATGTATTGAGATAGTGTGCTTACCGCATATGCTAGATCAGGTCATGTGTAGATCATACAATATATTATAGACCTGATTATCAATCAATGAGGGTATCTACACATTTCTTGTTCTTTTACTTGAGTTCTGGGGCACATGTCTTTTGATAGTTTGGATCCTGGATCCATAAGTGTATCTATCAGCTTACAGTCCTCCATGCCATATCTTCGAAGTACATTGGTTAGATAGGATTCTTGGCTTATAATGGTCCTTCTGCTTGCACGATCTCTGGTGATCTCCATACCAAGTAGGTAATGAATTGGGCCTAAATCAGTCATCTCAAATTCTGATGAAAATAACGATTTTGTTTTATGTAGTAACCGATTTGAATTGGTAATAATTAAAGAATCATCAACATATAATGCTATTATGACATATCCTGACCCTTTACACTTGAGATATACATTTGAGTCTGCGGAACAAGAAGTAAAATTGTGCTGCAACAAGAAGTGACTAATTTTTTCATACCAGGCCCTAGGAGCTTGCTTGAGGCCATAGAGTGCCTTGTGCAATTTACATACCAAATGCTCTTGGACTTGAAGGATGTAACCTTTAGGTTGATTGTTGGAGGGTTTGTGGATCTCAAGGCAACCCTAACCCTAGTTAATAAGTGAGAGGGATTTGGCACCCTGCGTGTGTAAGTCCAACCCGATGATCACACAATTATTTGATTGATTAGTTAAAAGTTAATAAAAGGACTTTAGGCCTTTTTGCGAGACTTTTAATGTTGCAGGGCCTAAATGTCAAGTTAGTGAATAAATTTGGGTTTCCCTCCAATTTTGATGGTTCCCACACTTTTTTAAATTTGAATAAAAAGAGAGGCAAGATTGGACCAATAGGATTCAGAGGCCAGGGTCCTCCTCTCTACTATAAGAAGGGACCAACTCGAGTTGCTCCTCATGTTCATTTTCTCATTTCAATAAAGCAGATTTGTTTTCTTCAGAAATGGATTGATGAATGTCCTTGCTCTTTATCACTTTTCCTCCATCTCTCATGCTTATTTGGATTTTGCTAATTGTTGGATCTGAGTGTTATTGGGATTGTATGTTATTATACTCTTTATGAGAGAGAAAGGGAGGGAGAGAAAGAGTAAGCTATCTTTGTTGTGGATGTGTAGTGTTAAGGGATTGTAAGTGTTAAGGAATGTGTAGTGTTAAAGAGTAGGGTTAATGGATGTAGAGATAGATGTGAATCCTCCATTCATGATGAAATCTGAACTAAACTATTGCTCTCATGGGAACGAACCTACGCGTGACAACTAACTCCGTCTCTTTGATGCTAGATTGACTAGATCTTGGATTCAGGTTGGGAAAGGAAAGAAACCCACTACAATTTTGGCGCCGTTGTCGGAGAGCTACGCCAATTTTTCAGTTTGCAGCATGATTGTTGAATGGTTAGCTTGCATTAGGCATCTTGTCGTGGCATGAATAGTGTTAGATCTGCATTTTAGGGTTAGTTCGGGATTGATTTTGCTTGATTTGAGTGGATTGGCTTGTTTGAAATCTAATCTGATTAATAAACAGAGAAAGCTATTCATATACCAATCTTAAGATCCATCTGAATCTGAGATATCAGAGAAAATAACAAAAATCGATCAAAGCTGCTAGATTTGGTCAAAAAAAGAGACAAAAAGCGTCATCAAAGCTGATAACTTTTTACCCTCTTTCAAGAAACCTTCGTCGAGTTGTAGACACCTTTGGTTTTGTTTACAAAACCTTCAGTTTGAAGGGCAAAGATTAATTCCCAGCAGATTTCTAGAAACATCAGAAAAACCTTCAAAACACACCGAAAAATCATCAAAACCCAAAAAATACAAAAAAAGAACCTTCGCCCGATTCACTGTGCTTAGGTGTGATTCAGATATATATACTGCCAGGTCGGCAAAGAATAATACCAAAAATAAAAAGGTTTTCAGAGGATCAGTTGTCATATTGTCATATTCTTGCCAAAAAGTCACTTTTTTGCAAAAATACCAGTATCACTCTTGAACCTTTGCCAGAACCTTCGTCGAGATTCCAGAACATTCTATTTATAGTAAGATACTATTTTTGAGTTCGACGAAGATTCTTCTTGATCACATCACGGAAATTCTTGAATTTTACCCTCGCCAGACTACAAAAACTATAATTTCTTGTGTCAAAAACCTTTTCTCGATTTTCCATAGTTGTATCTATGTTAGATCCTTCACCTGAGAGGTTGGCGAAGGTTATTTCCCTAGAAATTGCCAAAAAAGTATTCAGAGAGTTTTTTTCTCCAAAATAGCACTGATGAACCTTTGCCGAGACAACCTTCGCTAGTCCTATTTTTAGTTTCTGATTTTCCAGATCAAGTCTCTATCAAAATTTGGATCAAATCTGATATGTTCTGATTTGGATTCTGAGAGATTTATCATTTTGAGAAGTATCGATTGATCGAATTTCAAAAAGTTTTTCATCATATAGAATCAGATTGTTGAAAAGTGGAATAGATCTAGTAGATCTAATCTGAAAAAGTTTTTTGAAAAATCTAGATCCAATCTCATTATCTATTTGATCTAAATTTGTGAAGATGGCTGCCCTTGGAGCTGCTCCTGGAGGTGCTCCACAAGAAGTCAATCCAATTATTGTTAGAAGAGCACCCCGATTGGATCTACCCAAATATAATGGATTAACAGATCCAGTTAGATTTCTTTAGATCTATGCTGAATCCTGTGAAGTCTATGGTGAGATTTATCCTCAAGATAAACTTAAGCTATTTCCTATGGCCTTAACAGACGCATCACAAGATTGGTACTATAATCAAGATGAAACTGAGCGTACAGTTTGGGAGGTTGTTAAGTGAGCCCTGATCACACGGTTCAAACCACGAAAGTTTATGGAAGACCCTTTCCTACTTTTAAGTAAAATTAAAATGGGAAAGTGGGAAATGGTTCAAGATTACATTGAACGGGTGAAACGTCTTAGATCTGAATGCAAACCTAAGCTGATTAACAAAAATGCCATGATTATGTGGTTTTTGTCAGGTCTATCTAAATGGATTAGACGTGAGTTGAAATGCCATAATGAGTATGCACTCTTGAAAAATGCTATGGACGATGCAATTCGAGAGGAGGATGAAGATTCAAATGAGGAGCCAAATATCAGTATGTTGCCTTATATAGTAGGGCAGACTACTACGACATCCACCACTATTGCATCAACAAATGCCAAAGCTATTGCAGAAATGATGCCCAATGAGTTCGAGAAACTTGGGAAGAACCAGCAGAAACAGGTAAAAAAGTTGTAGTTGCAATTTGATGAGAAGATCAAAGCATTGGAAAATTTCCACGGGGAAGCAAACAAGGAACCTGAAAAGCTTGCAAAGACTTTTCCTACTAGGGAAAATGTTTGGTGTTCTATTTGTACAGGAAATCACACAGTGAACGAGTGTCCTCAATTGAAAAAAACAAATGGAAATCAATGTTTTCCATCTGTGTAATTCACCTGATCATGAGATTGCTTTTTGCAACTTCAACCCTCGGATAATTCAACAACGGTATGCCCAGATGGGATATCGAGAACCACAGTATGGAGGTAATCCAGCAGTAAGACCGTGACAATCTGCTCTTGGATACCCGGAACGTTTAGCTTTTCCTGCCCCACCAAAGCAATCCACTCTTCCAGCCAATTTGATGGAACCAGAACCTTACGAAAATGTTGAGCAATGGAACTATGGAAATGATCAAGCAAGTGGATCTTCAGAACAATATGCCATTTATGTTGCTGCTCAACAACAAGCCTCCAGAAATTGGACCAAAGCACCACTCTGATGCTTTGCATGTGGAGAAAATCACAGAGTTGCAAAATCCCCAAATAAAGAGAAATTTATACCATTCTGTTGTGACTGCGGTTACGGGCATTGTTATAAAGATTGTCCAGCAAGACCGAAGCCACCACCAGCTATAGCACCTGTTAATTTGATAACAATCAAGCAAAGACCAGTAGCTCAGAATAAACCAAGTGCACCCTTGATGGTGGTCACAGAGCACAAAAGTAGAAAGAACCAGTAATGGATCCAGTACTTGTTGATTCTATACCATTATATGATATACCAACAGCATCGGGAGTCTATCCAAATCTTAATACAGAAAAATGAAGATATCGGGATATGAGATAGTGGATCAAACATCTGCAAGAAGAAGAGGAGCTTGAAGCTGCTAAAGCAACAGCTGAAGTTCATTCTTCACCATTGCAGCCGCCAAGAAATTTACGTACGAATATGAATGATCAGTTACATCATCTTGAAGAACCCTTCAAGATGACTGAACCAGAAGCATTGCATACAGAACTACTCATGAACATTTTGTCTAGCAAGATCAATATTTCATTGGGAGAGTTCATGAAGTTGGTGCCAAAAGCAAAAGAAGTCTTAGCACAAAAGTTAGCTCAAGAAGAACCAGTAGTCCATCAAGAGCCGCTTTTTTGTGCTGGATTTGAAGAATCTAACGAACTACTCCATGTTGGAGCCGCTTGGAAAAGTGAACAAAAGAATATCACTTTGCCGATACATCATAGACAATTTTCTAAAGAAGCCGTGATAGATGGAGGTTCATGAGTTAACTTGATTTCTACAAAGCTATGTGCAAAATGGGGCCTTACAAAGATTAAGCCTATTACTTTTGCTATTAAGCTAGCTAATCAAACGACAATTCATCCACGAGGAATGGTGGAAGATATACTTGTGAGAATTGCAGGAGTACAGTTCGTCATTACTTTCGTAGTGATGGACTTACCAGAAGCGCCAAATGTCTACCGAATTCTATTAGGACGTCCATGGTTATGAGTTGCGCAAGTAGTTCATAATTGGGGTACCAGAAAAATCACTTTTGAAATCGTGAACGTGCAGTTAAAATTGATCCTACAACTTGGACTATCAAACTAGTGGTTCAAAAAGAGGATGACAATTCGTCAACAACAGATCATACTTGTGATCGACCAGAGAAAAATTTGGGAGTTACATTATGATTCTCAAACAAATACTGTCAATTGGAATGAAGCTCTTGCAACAATTGACTGTACAGCAGGATATATGTGTCAACAAGATAATCAATCAGATTTGAGCGAGATTTCCTTATTAGATCGAACTTTGGATACACCAATCACATTTCCACTAAATGTGCTGAATGTAGCCTGGATATCAACGGAACCTATACCAGATCCGATTGAGGATGAACTCATTCCTGTGAGTCATGCCTTGACTTATGATGGCAATGCAAAACTTACAGATGAGCAGATTCTAAATCATATGGATCCGACCAGATTTGGAGTGCGTAATGTTCCTGATGAACTCACAGTAAAACCGCCCAAAGCAGTTATATTAAAGGAAGACAGGATCACAGGATCGATGATGAAAGAACAAGCTAAGCAACATTATGATACGGTCCTGAAATGGAAAAATCTCCCTCGAAAGATTGATTCAGAGGAAGTGCCACCCTTATTGGATAAGGCAAAGGAAAAGTCAAGGATGATTTTTCAAGTCAAATTTCTAGTAAAACATCATCGTCTAGGAAGTCTTCACCTACGAAGAAAGATTTATCATCTCGAAAGACATCACCTCCACGATCAATTCCTGTTAAGAAGGCTAAGCGAAGATCCAAGACAAGTCCTTTCGAAAAAGAACAAACAGATGTAGTCCAGCATGATATGCCTGAACATTTTAAACGTTATACACTGGATGATGTGGTTATCATGTTATCTAAAGCACATCGTGAACCTGAAGAACATATGCTGGAATCTAAAGAGGTTTACGATGGCCCAGCTTGCCGAACCAGGAGAACCAAAAAAGATTGTACAAGTTGGATCACAACTTACTCCTGAATAGTATCAAGCACTCCGATTGTTACTTATTAAGTAGCAAGATTACTTTGCATGGACTTATGAAGATTTGAAGGGTATTTCGACATCAGTGATTGAACATACCATACCTTTAGTACCTGATGCAGTTCCAAAGGTTACAAAGTTCTATCTCTGTAATCCTAATGTGGCAGACCTGATAAAGAAAGAACTTTAGAGATTGCTTGATGCCGATTTTATTTATGAGATCAAGCATAGTGAATAGATTTCATCGATTGTCATTGTTTTTAAGAAAAATGGAAAATTGCGAATCTGTGTGAATCTCAAAGCGTTGAACAAAGTGACGTAAAAGGATCACTTTTCGTTACCTTTTACTGAAAGCATTTTGGATCGCCTTGCTGGAACGGAAGCTTATAGTTTCCTGGATGGATTTAGTGGTTACAACCAAGTTCAGATTGCACCTGCCGATCGCCATAAAATTGCTTTTGCAACAGAATGGGACACCTATGCTTACAAAGTAATGTCGTTTGGACTCTGTAATGCACCAAGTTCATTCCAAAGAGTAATGCAATTTGCTTTTAAAGATTATCTGCAGAAATTCCTTGAAATTTACTTGGACGACTTGGGAGTTCATAGTACAGATACAGACCACCTAGATCGATTGGAAAAAGTATTTGAAAGATGCCACAAATATCAGATTTCTCTAAATCTGGAAAAATATCAGATATGGGTTTCCCATGGAGTTTGCCACGGATTATTCTAAGATCAAAGTTATTGTGGAATTGCCACCACCAGCAATAATTCGTGGAGTTTACGTGTTTATGGGTCATGCGAACTACTATCGAATCTTTATTATCTTCTTTGCGGATTTAGCACGACCTATATACAAACTGACTATTGTTCCTATTTGGACAGTAGAAGCGTTAGAAGCCTTTGAAAAATTAAAAAAAGCATTAACTTCAGCACCAATACTACGTTCTCCAGATTGGACGATGCCTCAAAATATGCCATTGGATCAGTTTTGACGCAGCCAGGTGACTATAAGAAAGATTATCCTATACAATTTGCAAGCAGGCAACTTACAGATCCAGAAAAGAATTATTCAACAACAGAACGTGAGGCATTAGCCATGGTTTTTTCTGTTCGAAAATTTTGTCACTACCTCATGGAAACGCACTTTGCATTTTATACGGATCATCAACCGTTACTTTACTTGGTAAACAAGACATGCAATACTGGACGTATTGCAAGATGATTATTGTTATTGACTGAATTTGACTTTCGAATTGTGGTTCGAAAGAGCAAGCAACATTATCTAGCCGATCACGTTTCGCGAATTGAATCCGCACCAGTTAATACTGAAGTGGATGATGAACTGCCAGATGCTGCATTGTTCTATATTGAAGCAGTACCTGAGTGGGCAGCAGATATTGTTGAGTACCTGATGCTAGGACAACCAAATGACTCCTTGACAAAAGTATAGAAGAGACAATTGATTCATAAGGCTCAACCTTATCAATTAATTGCAGGACAGTTGTATCATCGTGGATCATTTAATATTTTACGAAGGTGTGTTTTATCGCATGAAGTACCAAATTTAATTATGTTTTCACATGATGGCATGGGTGGAGGACATTTCTCTACAGATATTACTGTTCGCAAACTTTTACAATCAGGTTGTTGGTGGCCTATGCTTCACAAGGACACATAAAATTTTATTCAGACATGTGATGTTTGCCAGCGAGCATGACGACCTACTCGACAAAACTATGAACACTTGCATCCGGTTTTATCGCAAGCACCGTTTGAAAAATGGGGACTGGATTATGTTGGACCTTTTCACCCTACCACGCAAGGATCTCAGGCCTGATACATTATTGTCGCAACTGATTATATGACCAAGTGGGTAGAAGCCAAAGCTGTCAAAGTTGCTGATGCGAAATCTACGGCCAAGTTTCTATATGAAAATATTATAATCAGATTTGGATGTCCGATCGAGATTGTCAGTGACCGAGGTACACACTTTGTTAATCAAACAATAAAGTGTTTACTGGAAGATTTTTTTGTTATACACAGATTTAGTACTCCCTACTATCCCAGAGGGAATGGCCAAGCTGAATCTTCCAATAAGATTCTCTGCACCATTATGACAAAGACAGTTGAAGCGAGTTGGTCTAATTTGGAACATAAATTGTATGCAGCATTATGGGCATTCAAAACCGCTTACAAAAATAGTAAAAATCAAACACCTTTTCAACTGGTTTATGGTCAAGATGTTGTCATGTCGATTGAATTTTTAATTCCATCCTTACGCATAGCAGCAACAGAACGATTAAATGATGATAAGTCTTTACAACTTCGTCATGAAGCGTTGCACAAATTATGTGAAACCCGATTGATGGCAGTTCATGCCTTAGCAACAGAGAAAGGACGTCGCAAGGCATGGCACGATTGTCGATTACACAAAAAAGATCTGAAACCAGGAGATCTGGCATTGATGTACAAAACCAAGCTGATCAAGCAAAAGTTGAAGTTTACCGGTGAAGGCTAGTATAAAGTGAAGGAAATCTTAAACTATGACGCAGTAATTCTTGATCACTTGGATGGAAAACGATTTGATACTCTGATAAATGGCAGCCGATTACGCAAGTTTTGACAGCCTGCTCCACCAGTTCAGCAAGCCTGATCTCAATATTTTTTTTAAAATTTTAATTGTTTTTCAATTTTTTGTTTTCAGTACTTAATTTGCTAAGATTTTTGGAAAAAGAAAGTTAAAAAAAAAAAGAAAAAAAAAAAGAAAAAAGAAAAGTAAAGCAAGAAATAAGAAAAGGCTGATGAGCAAAAGTCAGAAATTCATCAGCATAGGAAAAAGGAAGCACAGTAATTTTTCGATGGAAAATGACTTAGAAAATCAGTGTTTTGGTCAAATTTGGCCTATACAGTACCAGAAACCTTCGCTGAACTGTCAGTATGTACATCCACTCTAGATTTATCTAATTCAAGGTGGGCGAAGATTTCTGTCAAGAGAAAATCTAGTTTTTGAGTTAGGCAAAGTATCACTGATATGCCATTTTGGGAACCTTTGCCGAGCATCTTAACCTCATTATGAACCTTCGCCGACCTGCTAGATGATCTTAAAATGTTAAAATTAGGTTGACCATAGGTTCAGAATGTGAAAAAATGCATTTATGACAGTACCTAGGCAAAGGACCCTCCTGGGCGAAGGTTCATCCTTCGCCGGACTTGGAAAACATTCGCCTGATAGGTTCAGATCCCTAGAAACCTTTGCTGAGATTTTTATAGCCTATTTTCACAGTACTATACATGCCTGCAAATTTTTGTTCAGAACTGATCAGCCAAACTAGTATTCAGTGTAATGGACCCACTAAATTCACCTATAAGTTGACTGAATTCGATTCATTCCTCAATTGTGCTAGCGAAGCTCTTGCAAATTTTTCTTGCGACCAAAGCCTTCCAAAATTTCTGGATTGCTTTCTAATACACTTTTACGCATTTTATATTTCCTTTCTGATCATCATGTCTTCTACCGATACTTCCTACTCTCCGCGCTATACTATCCATCGTGATGTCCCATCTGCAACGGACATCATAATTCTTCCTAGCACAAGCATGGTCACTCAGTGGATGACCCCTGCAGAGCCGCTGCTCACTACAATGGGTATTCATGAGAGAGCCTTTTCGGGTCGCACCAATATGGATTTCATCACTCTTGCCTTCAGTACGTGGAAGGAAGAGAAATCCAAATTTTATATCACTTTCCAGGGAGCCACACATAAGGTGTGCATCACTGAGGCCGCCCTTGCAGCTATAGGTATAGCATCTAGCACGCAGGCCTCACCCAATCATAAGCACGCCAAATAGACCATCAAGCCATATATTAACCTCACCAACGATCTGCATTGGACCAATGATGGCTACCTTCTGGAAGCCATCATTGAGCCTTCAATCCACGCTGCTGCCCAGCTACTGAACAACTTCCTGATGGTTGGCAACCTCAGGAAAGACCGCATCACATCACATATCCTCCTCCATAGGATAGTGGAGTCCCACACCAAGTTAGCCAAAGCCCCTCTTGAACCGTATAATTGGTTCAAGACTGTTTCTGGTGAGCTCAAACGAGCTATTAAGGCCAATACCATGGTACTTCCATAAGCGGCTGCCATTAACTAGGGTATCTAGGGGTATGCCTTCTAATGTCTCCAATTGTACTGCACCATTTGCAAAGATTTTCTTTACTATGTAAGGTCCTTGGCTACGGAATTTCAACTTTCTAGGGTGAAATTTCGACAATGTGTAAAGAAGGACTTTATCACCATCATAATTATCCTTAACCCTGACATGACGATCATGTTACCGTCTCTTATGAACCAACTGTGCATGATAAGATATGAGTCATGTTTCACACAATATGGTTAATGTAAAGAGTCTATTTTGTACTTGGTGTTGATAAGTAATATCATCACACAAGTCAGTAGCATATGCCAAAGTGACACGTAGGGAAGGAATTAAAAATTCCACCGGTATAGCGGCCTCTTGGCCATACACTAGTTCAAATGGTCTTTTCCAACTCGTGGCTCATTTTGGTGTTGTTTTATAAGCCCAAATAGCAGAGAATAATTTTGTTTCCCATTTTGTTCTACTTGTTTCTACTATCTTGGTTAGAACTTTACAAATTGTTTTGTTTGTGGATTCAGCTTGCCCATTGCACCTAGGATAGTACAGGGTACTCTTGCGATGAATAACAAAGTAATGAGTTAATAAACTGTTGATTACTGCATCAAGAAAGTGAGACCCACGATCACTTACAAGTTCGATTGGATAGCGAAATCGAGTGATAATGTTTTCATAGAGGAAGCGTACGGTTTTTGCGTTGGCATTTCGTATCGCTCTAGCCTCTATCTGTTTTGTTGCATAATCAGTGGCAATCAGGATGTATCGTGATTGTGTGCCACATGCTGCTGGGGACTTATAGGAAGAACAAAATCAATGCCCCACTTGTGAAATGCTTCACTCTCAAGTATTGGAGTAAGGAGCAGTGTGGTCAGCTTTCTGAATATTTTTTGCGCATTGACAAACTTCGCAAACTTTCACATAAATATGGTGTCTTTGAATAGTGTTGGCCACCAAAATCTTCCCAAAAGGATTGCCCTAGCAGTAGCATTGGAGGAGAAATGTCCACCTCCAATACCTTTGTGTGTCAAGGCAACGATTTGTCGGACTTCAGATTCATGTGCACACAACAAGAGATGGCGTGAAGCTGTTGTGTCGTCTAGAGGAAATCATGGGTGGCTGCTCATTGTCAAGTTAGTTTGCAAAATGCAAGAAGTGAGTGTGAGGAGGCTCCGACATCGAAGTTCGTTGTATTGTCGTTGGTGTTGGGGCGAATAACGCGACATTCTTCGAGGTTTGCCTTTGGTGCCTGAAAAAAAAACCAGTAAACAATGCTTGTCACAATTTTTGCATTAAGAGAGAGATGTCGTGCTGCGCTACAATTGGAAATCAACTATCTGATACTGAAATTTGATACCACAAATTGAAGAATATGATACTATGAAAAGTATCTAATGATATTGATTTGATATCATGAAAGATATCAAGTATTAGAAGTTTGATATAACAGATTGCTCTGATATCATAAAGGTGCGCTATGATATTATATATGAGAGCTCTGATACCATGTTGGAAAGAGGTGATAATGCAATGACGACAAGTCGAAGACAGTAAATGACTTATCGAGCACAGCAGAATGGAACCTACTAATGCATGACTACGCCTATTAATATTGAACAAAACATAATGACAAGAGTCACGTTCAATCTTTTACCAACTAACTTTGAAATCATCAAAGCTAAAGTGATTACGTAGCCAAACAATGAACAATTGAACTATCAAACAAAAGCAATATGAGATCACAGAGATTCTGACATAATATTGAACGCAATAAAGGATAGATTGATTCAGAAAATAATCAGCACGGGACAATTGCATATAGAAACCGCGTACTCTAAGCTATCTCTAAAAACTCTGTCTGATTTGCACTTCCACTGATAAGCAGTAAGTGCTAATAGCAAAACTCTAAAGAACAAAGCCAGAATGCTCAAGAGTGTTCAAGCTTGAAAGCTTGATAGAGCTGCTAAATTCTACTTCAAGGCATTGCATGAATGAATTGCTTGAATTATATGAATTTCAAATTGATAGAATTATAAACAGCTATTTATACTAAGCAAATAGTAGGTGTCCAATAGGACAACTAATTAGGTCGTAGATCATAATGGCCAGTGGGTTATAGTGAGCTGGCATCCATCCAGTTTGTACTTCTTGGAAATTTACTTGCTATAGGGTTAGGGCAAGTCTTTGGCTTCACAGTGGAACAATTAACTGTCATTCATCGACATGACCAAAGTGGCTAAAGTCTCCGAAGTCACTGGTGGACGAAGTCTTCGAAGTGGCCGAAGTTCGTCAAAGTCTTCAAAGTTTGTCGATGATGTCCCATATGTCGGATCCATCGAGTTGTTTCCATAGAAGACGCTCGAAGTCATGAAGGTCATGCAGTGCTCATGGTTAAAGTATGGACTTCAAGATATGAAGGATGTGAACACTTCTTGAGCTTTATGTTACAAAACAAGTCAAATTAGCATTGTCATAATTTTTACTAAGCTGAAATTTTTATTCAACAGAATAGTATACGCTTGTTAAGCATTTTGAATATTGGCAATTTAATCAAAAAGAAAGAAAGAAAGGTGTCTAGGTCATTTTTTTTGTCACCATGTTGAAGGAACTCAACCATGTTTTTTGGCACATGAGCTACCTTGACTACTTTGGCTTCCACTCAATTGGTGAAATAGTCAATTGCGACAATAATATATTGAGCATGCTATCCTCATGGTGCAGGATGAATGGGATTGACATAGTAGAGCTCCCATTTTTCAAACAGATTTTTAGCTAGGCTTAGGTGAAGTGTCATCAACTCAACTTTTTTAGGTTTGGTGGCTTGTTGGCATACATCACAATGCTTCACATTAACATGGATATCCTTGTATATTGTTGACCAAGGTATTGCATCTTGAATAAACTATTTTCAAGATTTCTATAAACATGCAGAGATGTATGTTCAAATGTAGAGCAACAACACATACTTGAGTTGTGTTGAATTCGTGCTCAAGATTGCTTGTATATATGCAAGTCTTGACATATAATGGCTGCTTGCTCAAGATTCTATGTAGATTTACAGATTGTTCCAAAAAATAAAAATAAATGCTAAATAAGGTTGTACAAGGTGAGAGTCAATTCTTTTTTAATTGGAAATTAATGTAGTTCTAGCACAAACAAGTGTGTATATTGCATAAATAGCATGAAAATAGATGATTATGGGATATATCGGTGATGGACTTGCTCCAGTACTTTCAAGACAATGCCTTACGACTTATAATCTCAGCACCTCTTTCCATGCTAAGAATATATTTATGGAATGATGAGGGGCCACATCGCGATTGTTGTTTAAAAGTATGCGAGCAAATAATACAGACACATTGTCATCCATGAAAAATAAAGAATCCATAGCATAACATGTCTAGAAGCCTTTTGATGGTCAAAGTGGGGCCTTGGCATTTTGCGAGTAAATTTTTTGCGAGTTTTGCAAGTTTCTTTCTTGCCATGACTCAACAAAAAGATGCTACCTTTTTTTATGCTGCTACTTCAATGTTTATTATTAAGAATGTGGTTTGGCACATAGCTAAAAATCTCGAAAGTAAAAAAAAATTCAAATTTAATTTTGTTTTTTGTAGCCTCCAAAGATAGCACTCCGGCATGCTAGGTGAGACCGCTTGAAATTTTTTTTTTTGCGGCGTCAGCGTAATCCTATAGCACACCGGCGTGCTATTTGATTTCGCCGCAAAAAAAAAAATTCTTGTTTCATTTAGCACCCCCGCGTGCTATCTTTGAAGGTTGCCAAAAAAAAAAAAAATCTAGCTGATTTACTTAGCACACTTGCATGCTATGTTTGGAAGCTGAAAAAAAAATTCTAAAATAATGTTTTTACTCAAAATTTGGTTCTCAAATGTGTCAAAATATCTTTTTTATTTTATTTAACCTATATTGATGTATCCACAAAAATACGATGGAATACCTTAAAAGTAGATATTTGATACATGAATTGTCACATTTGGTATTCCAATGTACACAATTTGGTACTCCCAGTATCACATAGATTATATAATTTGTTTTACATGAGAAAGTTGAATGGTTGTGAATGATTCATGTGATACAGTGGCTCAAGCTATGGTGTCCAAGCCTTTTGTGGTATTGGAAAGTGAAACCCACTAATATGGTGGTTACATGAAGCCTACAACTCACCTTAATGATGCTAGGAATGAGTTACCTCAGCAAATGGGCACAACAAATCCATTGTTCAATGTATTAGTAAGGCAAATATTGAAGTACCTTCACAATTGATGTCAACTTGTTGCAAGCGTCAACATGGAGTATTTCAATCTTTTGCACCATGGAAGGTGGAACTTGGATACATAATCTTGCTTTGAACACAATCGAGACAATATTGAGACTTGATAATTCTTGTGGTTTCAAACTTATTTTGTCTGGCACGAAAATACACGTCATGGTTGTGTGGACCTTTGTACATTCTAGATAGGAACTAAAGTTAGCTCAAGTTGAGACAGTCTCTCTCATTCTTGAGAATTCTTTATTGGAGACCATTGTGAGCTGCTCCTAATTACTTTGGAGGACAGCCCACGTTACTATCAATTGCTCAGCTTATTGCTCATTATACTAGTAGGGGATGGATATTCAGTCTGTTATGTCTTGGAGATCTAGGAATGCTGTGTGAATGATCTTGGATATGTGTTTTTAGCTAGGAACGTCAATACTGAGGTTTGTTATGTGTATGTATCCTCATTACGTGTTCATGTGGTGTGAGAGCACCATATTATTCCTTGGAATATGTGGGATGTTATTTGAAGGCCACTTTCCTAACTCTAGAGGTTTGGAGATGATATTCACTTGTGCACATGGTAATACAAGATTAAATAAAAGAGTGCACCAGTAACAGTAAGCTCTTTCTTAGGAGTCATGAGGAACAGAGAGATTTGAGAGCTGCTACAATGATTGCAAGCATGACTATTTACAAGTCCAGCAAAGATTATTATCAATAAGTTTCCTTTAAAACCCAGAGTGAATCTCATAAAAAGGCCACCTTGGCTACATCTAAAGTCAATGTTCTGTAGAACATTGATAGTGACATGAAACTTACTTTGTAAAAAAGAGCACTAAGGAAATGCAGTGCCCATATGAGTACAGCAGCATGCACAATCAGAGCTAAATTTAGAGCAACAATAAAGGTTCTAATAAGTGGACTAAACAGGTTATCTATCAAGAGCAAACTATTTACTCCAATAGATTGTCAAAAAGGTGGGCACCAAGGTTCTGACACATTTAGCCCATATTGCAGCTTTCTCTTATCAAGCTATTCTACAAGCGTTTAGCCTAAATATAAAGACTCCATGACCATGTCTTGTTGGTGCACCTAGTCACCAAAGGCTTGCAAAACTGGGAACACTAAATTCACCTAGAAATCCTAGCCTAACAGAGTCGTCTGTTGCATTACCATAAACCATACATTTCTTACTTCAGCCTTCAACCATTTGCTCGTCGTTGAGCTGATCAGGTACCTCATTGAACATAAACTGCTCCTGGTACTCCATTAAGAACTGAGTTGACCTCTTCACATCTATAAACAATGAATACACTCTACTAATGTCTTCAATCTCAACCTCTTTTCCCTTTCTTTTTTGGCAGGCCAATGCAGCAGCTGTGATAAGATGAATTGCATATCGCAAAGATGTCTCATGTCCAATCTTTGTAAGTAATTCTCTGGCATCTTCTGACATCTCTACATCCTCCTCCTCGCACCTGATGTCCAGAATACGCCGTATTTCTTCTTCGGTATATGGCTGGGTAGAGATGATAAGAAGCCGATCTAGCAGATCTATGGGAATACCATGTGGGGATCGATAATTTGTACCTCTTATTCTTGTGATGCCTCTGTTTGTTGCCACAACTAAAATAGGAGCCATCTCATTCTCCAAAGCACGATTGAGGAAGGAGAAGCATTCTATGTCAAGCATGTGAACTTCATCAATAAAAAGCACTCCTGGAATTATCTCAGCTTTTCCTTCCTCTCGCCACTCAGCAACTTTACTGTTAATTTGCTCACGAACCTCAGGGCGAATTTCTCCTGTATCCCCCGCAAAAAGTGCAAGAAATCCTTGTGTCCTGCAATACAAAGAGCACAATATAATACAGAACAAAGTCCTGCGGCGAAGGAAGAATGCTAACTGACTTCTAAAAAATCATCAAGCAAGCTATAGTACTAAGCCACATCTGAACTTTATCATCAAAAATCAGTCAAGCTAATAAATTAACAAGCCATGAACAGGATTGACAAGTTGAACTTTAACTATTCTCTGACTAGATATGCATTGAATCCATGAACTCCCACTTGATGCCTGTGCAGCAAGCCTACTTTTTATGCTAACTATGCAACTTGCATGAACAACAAAACTTTACATTTGATGATGAATCCACAATTGCCATGTCCTCACCATGTACGGATACTTGAAGTATGCCAAAAAGTTTCACATCCATATTATCTTTACTTGCTAGTATTTCCAGTTACAAATTTTTCCCTTTTCACAAATTAGCTTGTTTTAGTTCAATTTTTTTGCAAGCATTCCTCAGACTCTGTTAGCTGGTGGGTGGCTACTATGTACACCTGACTCCCATAAGTGTAGAGATATGTAGGGGCATAAGCGGGAATAGGAATGTACACATAGGTGTGAATAAGAAACTTTTGCAACTGTCCAAAATGCACAATCATCTGTGCTTAACTACTCTACTGCAGCTGCTGCATGCGTGGTGGGAATAGGGCAGTCCAAACAGAAACCATAGATTTTGGTCCACATCTTTGGATGGAAGCCTTTGTCGTGCGAATCAAAGTAGAGAATTTACCTGCTGTTGATGACATCTATTTCGTGTAGAGTAACGACATGGACAACTTCCTTGCGTTTTTGAAGCTCTCCGTCAGGACATTGAACAAATCTAGTCTGAGGACCCATGGCATCATAATCCCTGGACCGTGCAAAAGAGCGGCCAAGCTTTGACACCTTCCCAGATGCCTTGTCAATGGCAATCACATCTCCACTTTGCACTTTTTCCTTGGAAAGTGCTTCGATCATTTTTGTGCCTAGGTCATACACAGTCTCCATGTCCGTTGTTTTTAGGGTAACTTTTCCAGTCTTAGAGGCTGCCCCTGTTGCTGCCGGTCTGTCGATTTGAATCTCCACTACCTCCCCTTCAATAATTTCTGTCTCCTCTTTGATTCTCACACCAATGGCCTTGCGAAAAGCCTGAGTAAGTGCCTCCGTCTTGCTCATTTCCAACGAAAAGATTTCACTTCCTGCCATCATGGCAAAGGGAGTTTCCTGCCCCAGAGCCTTGGCCATGCCCATGGCAATAGCTGTCTTTCCAGTACCAGGCTGGCCTGCTAACAGAACAGCCCGGCCCGCAATCTTTCCCTCCTTGATCATCTGCAAAATCACACCGGCTGCTTTTCTTGCTGCCTTTTGGCCAACCATGCCCTGAGAAACAGTCCGTGCTTCTAGGGTATCATCCAGTCCAAGACCTCGAATGTGAGAATGGGCGCCTATTCTCTCTATCCTAGTCAAATCCTTCATCTCAGATACTTTCAGGTCTGCCATCTTCAGCAACCAGAATTCACAAAACCTTACAACTAAATTTGCAAATGAATGAACAAAAGCATACGATCCACTATATCACAGGGTGTGCAAGCACAAACCCTAGACCACGAATAAGCTAAATTTTTCTTCCAAATTTGTATTATTATGTTGAAACATCACAAAACAGAAAGCAAAAGAGCTGAAAAATGGATCGTTGAAAGCATAGGATCGAAGCGAAAGTGCGTGGATGGACAGTTAGAGGTGAGCACGCCCTCGCTGGTGGTAGAAGAGCAAATTAGTTATGAAAGCTTGCTTACTGTGTCAGCGATGGCGGTTTTCTACCGACGGTCTGTGCATACAATCGGCCACTTACATCTGCCCTAATTTTTCGTACGAATCCAATGAGGTGCAATATTCCGTACGTATACCAGTTCCGTACTGGCAAATTTGTTGTAACTTATAAGCTTAGTTAGGTGCCCAATGACTCCCTAATTGATGTTTGGGTTTGTAGCGAACAGGTGTCCCATTTTAATAGGCTCTGAACATCTGTCCAATGAGGGTGCAATATTCCGTACGTATACCAGTTTTGTACTGGCAAATTTGTTGTAACTTATAAGCTTAGTTAGGTGCCCAATGACTCCCTAATTGATGTTTGGGTTTGTAGCGAACAGGTGTCCCATTTTAATAGGCTCTGAACACAGATGTTCAGAGCCATAACGCTTTGTTGAAGGGCCAGAAGGGTCAAAATTTCAATTACACCCGGTAGTGGGCCGTGAGCAGGCCTGCTATACTCTGTAAAGACAGCCTTCAACGCATCTAGCCACACTGTAGCGGGCCTGCTCACGCTGCTACCTAGGCCATAAACACAATGGACACCAAGCCCCTCACCCATTTTTTAGCCTTGCCTTGCAAATGCAATACTATGTGGTGAGGTTGGTCAATGGAGTTAGGAAAAAATTTTAACATTAAAGAATAATTTGTGACAGCCCAAACTCTAAAGGCCTGAACCTTGGTTTAGGGCTAAAGTAGCATGCATCATGAGGCCAAAAAAGCATTTGGTGTATTATGCATGGTTGTTCTTTACTATATGCATGAGTCGTGGTTTACGAGTTCAAAAAAGCATTTGCTTCATTATGCATGGCCGTTGGTTTTACTATGCATGAGTTGTGCTTGATTATGCATGAGTGATGATCCCCAAAAGCAAAAGCATTGAAAAAGTCCTCGTTTCATTCTTGAAAAAAGGAAAAAAAAAAAAAATTACCCCAAAGGGGTTGGCCTAGTTGGTTAACTTGGCATCCAAAGTTTCTTTGGTCCCAGGTTCAAGCTTCCCTTGGAAACCAAGAAGCATTATAAAAAAAAAAAAATGGTTGAGTTGATTAGCTTGGCATCCAAAGTTTCTTCAGTCTCAGGTTCGAGCCTCCCCCTTGGAAACCAAGAAGCATTATAAAAGAAAAAAAACTAACGGGGTTGGCTTAGTTGGTTACGTTGACATCCAAAGTTTCTTTGATCTGAAGTTCGAAACTCCCTTGGCAGAGTTGGTTAGCTTGGCATCCAAAGTTTCTTCAGTCTCAGGTTCGAGCCTCCCCCTTGGAAACCAAGAAGCATTATAAAAAAAAAAAAACTAACAGGGTTGGCTTAGTTGGTTACGTTAACATCCAAAGTTTCTTTGATATAAAGTTCGAAACTCCCAATAGAAACCATGAAGCATTATAAAAGAAAGAAGAATTATAAAAGAAAGGCGAGTGTTAAAAGACATGGAGAGGTGTCTGAGGATTGCCTGCATGGATCTTGTAGCAGAGAGCTGTTCTTAATTCTTAAAGCAAAATCCAAGAGAGTATTTATACTAGTCTCGCTCTCGCTCTCGCTCGCTCTCTCTCTCTCTCTCTCTCTCTCTCTCTCTCTCGCTCGGTAGTGAATGATTGTTGGGCTCATTGGCTGGCTGATTGGAGGGATATTTTTGCAACGATTTTGGCTGAAAGGTACTGTTGTCTTCTTAGTTTGCTTGAGATCAAGTGCTTCGTACATAATATGATTATATGAGATCATTTTATGAGAGTCACTGGTGTGCATGAACATTAAATAACTGCATATAACAAATACAACCACCTGTAGGATATCGATCTTCTGTCACGGCTTCCTCTGGATCTCTTACTACGTTCAGGAGTGAACGATCGTTTCTGGGTCCGTTATCTTTGTAATCACTTCCATAACTCTCGGAATTCATTGCTTTATCATCCCTTACAGCTGCTGGAGATAGATGAGTCTCGTAGGCCATGCGACTTGAACTTACTACTCATTTTCCTACCAAAGCAGTAGCATGGGAAAGACGTTCTTGATCGATCCAAACCTGTTGATGGTACTCTTTCTATAGTATAAACTAAAATAAACAAAGAAATTACTCGGCATGCGAAGATATGTGCTCTGATTGGTTGTTGTAATACAGATATTGAGTTGTATCTTTTACGAACACAGAGGATCAATCAACTTGACAAAATTAGATGCCTGGGATCTAGTGTCAGTCTATGCACGCTGTCCGTGGATGAAAAAACTGCAAATATTTTCTTGTTAATGTGCATGCAAAACTTAGATGGATAGAATAGAAAAAAGGTACTGCAACTCCTCCAAACGATTCTTGCATGCAAACAAAATCTCTTACTACGTTCAGGAGTCAACGATCATTCTGGTTCCGTTATCACTAAAAAATTTCTTGCTTTATCACTCCTTACAACTGTTGGATATAGATGAGTCTCGTAGGCCATGCAACTTGAACTTACTATTCATTTTCCTACCAAAGCAGAACTTCATAGCATGGGAAGGACGTTCTTGATCGATCCAAAATCTGTTGATGATACTCTTTCTGTAGTGTTAACTAAAATAAGCAAAGAAACTCGGCATGCAAAGATATGTGCTCCGATTGGTTGTTGTAATACAAATACTGAGTTGTACCTTGTACGAACACAAAGGATCAATCAACCTGACACAATTATGCATATAGATGCCATTTTTCATTTTGCTTAAAAACCATAATGAGCACCAGAATTACTTTCCTAGATTCCATTTTCAGATGTGCATTCAGTTTCATAATGGTTTTTCAATTATGGATCAGTCTAATCGCCTCAACATAATCTAATAGTCATCTTTATCGAGTCCAAAGGTCACCAAAAAAGCCATTTCCAAATACATCAGGCTCCCTCAAAAATTAGTCATCTTTATCGAGTCCAAAGGTCACCAAAAAAGCCATTTCCAAATACATCAGGCTCCCTCAAAAATTACGATAATTTGAAATTATGGGGGGAGAGAGAGAGAGAGAGAGAGAGAGAGAGAGAGAGAGAGAGAGAGAGAGAGCACTAACTATGGATGATTACACTTTGTAGAAAGTGTAAGTTAAAGATATTATGTGGTTGTTGTCTTAAATAGTACCTTTTCAAAGCTCAAATATTGTGTTTTCTTTTGTTATGTTTTTTTTTACTTGAGCTATGAAATTGTAGTTATTTCATGTTTTGTTACAAATATAGTTTTTGAATAATTCCTCAATAAGTTTTCACCAATAAGAACTGATCTCTATCAAATTCTGATTTTGCGATTGTATTTTGTTTTGCAGGATATATAGACAGTGTCTTCCATATTGGATGAGGAAATGATCGAATTTTCAGAGATGTGTTTTGAAGATTACTATATTGATGGTTTGTGATTTTTGAAATTGCGAATTTTGAGAAACTGAGAAATTGAGATATGAATTGAGATTCTGAGAAACTAAGAAATTGAGATTCGAGAAACTGAGATTCTGAGATTCAGAGAAACTAAGATTCTGAGTAACTGAGATTCTGAGAAATTGAGAAACTGAGAAACTGAAATTTTGAGAAACTGAGATTCTGAGAAATTGAGATTTTGAAAAACTGAGATTTTCATCGTGAATGTTGTGAATAGTGATCGTGAATATTGTGAACACTGATCGTGAACATTGTGATTACTAATCATGAATACTGATGTGAAATTGTGAATTTTTAGTGAATATCGTGAATGTGTGTTGTGAATATTGATTTTGAATATTTTTAAATACTAAAATATTCTACAACGTAATCGTGATTAATATCGAATTAAAGAAAATTATCAATATAGTCGATTCAATTCTAAATTTTCTGTTTTTTCCTTCTTAGCTTCACAAACATAGTAAATTATCTTTTACAACCACAATGACCAGCAAGATTTGCACAAATGGCTATGGACCAAGAGACTATATAGATCCTGAATTTTTATTTATTTATGAAGTCAACCATGACATTTTCAACGTCTTTTCATTTCTATTGAATCATCATATTCTGTCGAGCAACATTCGAACAAATGCTGTGCAATGCTTTTTGCTACGTTTAAGAGAAAATGATTGTGATGCTACAATCTGGAAAGAACAATACAAAAACGATCCAATTTTTAGAATCCAATATGAGCAAATCACATCATTTGAAACATACATAAAACTTCTTACCAACAACGACAATCAATCACCAATACAATGTGATAGCTTTTGTTTGTTTTGGTTTTGCAAATGCATGAATTATAAATTAGTAGTATATCATTGTGACACTTATTCAGCAACAACAATTTGAGAAATTGTGACATGCATCAATCCAATTTAAACAATGAAAATCATCATTAAACGAAAAAAATACTGACAACAAAGTAGAAGCATATCCTAGGAAAAAACCAAGAACAACCATAGAACTGTGTTTCTCGTCAAACAACAAAAAACGAAAGCGATACAAATGGACAGAAACAATGAAACAAAATCTACACTCTCTAATAAATCATGCATGGTTTTGCTACATGTTAGTTGTTGCCATATACCAAGGCAGTTTGTCATTCCAAAAAGCCCTTCCAACTTTTACATTTCTTTTATCACCCTCTCATATATTTAAGGTTTGAAAAAATGTCTTGTTTGCTCGAGCTTGGGCGACCAAAGGCATGTTCACATTGAAGCAAGCACCTAACAATTTGTAGATTCAAGTTTCGTAAATGATAGGCTTAAATTTAAATTCCTCGATCATGACAATAGCAACCTTGCTTCTATGTGCATAATCTTTACCTCATGCATGACAATAAAAGCCTTGTCCTACATGTAGGTCGCTCTTCTTTAGAATGACTTCTATAGCGACCATCTCCTTGTTGCTTGCGCCAACACTTTCATCAATGACTTAGGCTATGGTCCTCACTTTCACCATCAAGAGGCTTCTATACATGTTATGCTATGGATTCTTTATTTTTCATGGATGACAATTTGGCCCTATTGTTTGCTCGCATACTTTTAAACGACAATCATGATGTGGACCCTCATCATTCCAAAAATATATTCCTAGCATGGAAAGGGGTGTTGAGATTATAAGCCATAAGGCATTGTCTTGAAGGTACTAGAGCAAGTCCATCACCGATATTATATATATACCACAATCATCTATTTTCATGCTATTTATGCAATATACACACTTGTTTGTGCTAGAACTACATTAATTTCCAATTCAAAAAGAATTGACTCCCAACTTGTACAGCCTTATTTAGCATTTATTTTCATTTCTTGAACAATCTGTAAATCTACATAGAATCTTGAGCAAGCAGCCATTGTATGTTCAGACTTGCATATTTACAAGCAATTTTGAGCACGAATTCAACACAACTCAAGTACATGTTGTTGCTCTACATTTGAAATACATCTTTGCATGTTTCATAGAAATCTTGAACATTGTTTATTCAAGATTGGCTACTCAATCTCTTAGGTTTGATCTTGAATCACCTCGAAAATGCACGTGGCAACTTAACTCAAGGTGCCGACAATACCTTGACCAACAATATACAAGGATATCCATGCTAATGTGAAGCATTGCGATATATGCCAACAAGCCACCATATCTAAAAAAGGTGAGTTGATGCCACTTCACAGCCTACTAGCTGAAAATCTGTTTGAAAATTGAAAACTCTACTATGTCAATCTCATTCATCATGTAGCATGAGGATAGCATAGTATGCTCAATATATTATTGTGGCAATTGACTATTTCACCAACTGAGTGGAAGCCAAAGTAGTCTAGGTAGTTGTGCCAAAAGCACAGTTAAGTTCCTTCAACATGCTGACAAAACAAAATGACCTAGACACCTTTCTTTCTTTTTTTTGATTGAATTGCCAGTATTCAAAATGCTTAACAAGCTTATACTATTCTCTTAAATAAAAATTTCACTTTAGTAAAAACTGTGACAATGCTAATTTGACTTGTTTTGTAACATATAACTCAAGAAGTGTTCATATCATTTGTTAGCATGTAACCCTACTATGACATCGAACTCAACATTCTTCAGATCTTGAAGTCCAAATTTTAAACTTGTGCACTTCTTGACCTTCTTGACTTCGGGCATCTTCTGTGGCAACAACTTGTCACTCGTGACAACAAACTCGAGATTCACACACACAAGCCTTGAGCCAAAATCTTGGGTAGGTCAACATTCACAACAACTCTTATATACACGATTTTTGAAGAGTGAAATAACCATTGATGATGGCGATTAAGCACATAAATTAGCATTTAATAAAATGCTCATAAACAATAAACCAGCAAATGGAATCAACCTCCAATAATCTATAAAAAAGATGCAAAGTAGTAGGTTCACAAAAACACGGAAGATCATTTGGTTTCTTTCTTCATATGCGATCAGAATGCGTGATGCAAGAAAAGTGGTAGGAATTGTCTTCATGCAAGATGAAGGGCCTTTCTCTAAGCCTTGTTTACTTTAGAGTACTAGTTTGTTTGCAGTCTTTCTTGAAGCCAATTTTCAAGATTACTAGATGCATCCGCCATTAGAACCGCCAAGGGTTTAATGCTTTTTATCCACAATGACCTAATTGGTGACCACAACTAGGAGATCAAACTTTTGAAAAAGAGGAGCTTCTCTAACTGTTATTGGGGTAATGTATTGACAAGAAGAGATGTTTGACGCTGGCATTGTCAAATGTTTCCATGAATGTGGCTTATTTCTAGTTGTTTGATTTAAACTAATTGGCTTGCTTACTTATTTATTTTTTGGAAAAAAGTTCAAAAATTTATTGCAGATGGCAGTTGTCGGATCAACTATCGACAATCAATATGCAACAATCATGACATTGTTATCGAACTTGCCACCTACATATAAAAATTGGGTGATGATCATAACAACACACGTAGATTTAACTCTTTCTAGAGTAATCTCTATGTTGTTGTAGGAAGATAATCAAAGAAGCATAGACAAGCCTTTGAATTTAGTATTTCATGCCCTATATGTAAACAAAGGCGCTAAACATCAGAAAAAAAAAAAAAACACTCGAAACAATTTGTATAGAATCAAAAGACGACACAGAGTGAAAAGCAATTATCGAATCCATGGTCAAAGAAGAAGACATTCTATAAGTGTTACAAATGCACCAATTATGAGATTCAAGATTATGGGATATTGAAAACAAAGAATGCCAACAACAAACAATTGGATCAAAAGGTGAATGCAGTTGCAGATACATCACAATCCCTTATTCAAGACATTGATGGAGTATTTGTGATCAATGATCAAGAAGCATAAGTCGATAATGCTTGGTTTCTCGATCCTTGAGACACTCAACATATGACCAGTCATTGTGAGCATTTCCAGTCCTATGTGCCTTATTGTATGAGAAAGTTCATTCATCTTGACGATGATAGTGCACACACTATTGAAGGTAAAGGTACTATAAGATTAAGCTTTCAGCATGATTAATTCAAGTTACTATCTAATGCTTTATATGTACCTAAACTTTTGACAAATTTGTTATCAATAAGCAAAATTATTGATCTAGACCATAGAGTAGAATTTGATTTTGTTCAATGTTGAATTGTCGATAGGACGAATAAGATCCTTGCAATTGTAAAGAGGCATGAATACTTATAATTGAGTCATTGTTATTCTGACACAAGTCCAGTCTTGAATATTTTTGTTCTAGCTAATAAAGCATTACTATGGTGCCACTATAGACTAGGTCACCTGAATCATACATCTGTATCGAACATGTTTAGATAGTCTTTAGTACTTGATCTTGATTATCTAGACAAGAAAATTGACCTCCATGTCTATCATAGTTGTATTACCAGAAAGCATACTAGGACTCTATTTATATCAAGTCATAAGGGGTTTTGACAATCTGCGAGTAAATTATTTGCGAGTTACATTCTACCCACGGTTCACCGACTATGTAGCACATGGCGTGCCATGTAATATTAACTGCATTTTGTCTCTAACTGCAAGAAGATACTGACTAAATACAAAAATTATAATGGATATTAACGTGAACAAACACATTGCTTGTGAGGACCTCAATGTGAGACAACTTTGGAAAAAGCTTTGCTTAGGAGATCATATTCACACTTTAGGGCATTCCCACATGTGTGAATTTTCACATGGTATCAGAGCCTACCTAAGCTTTTGATGCATCTATCATCCATAGTTTCAAAATTTTCATGAAAATCAAGATCTAGAGAGTTGATTGCATCTCCCAAGCCATCTTAGCGATTTTTAGATCAAGAGGGTTCATTATCATATGGATTGGACCAAATCTAGTACTGTACGAAAATTAGTGCTTAGACACGTGTGAAGGACATCCAAATTCATTTGGGTGATTGTCTTGCAGGTTAGATCCAAATTTGGTGCTAGAGAGCTTGTTTGAAAGCTAGATTTGTCTAGTTTTTGTAGCAATTTGTTTCAATCCATTTGGTGAGCCAATCAAAAGTTATAAGCTTTTGAAGAGGGTTAGGTAGGGCACCTAGACCTGTGTGGACACTTTGGTTGATTCATATTTTGCTTGTTTGATCAAAAAATTCAAGAAGCCTAAGGTTGATCACCTTAGTGTCTTTGAAGATATTCCCTTGGAAATAAAGAGGAAGGATGATCCAAGGTCATGGATCATGGTTGGATGCTTATCCACCAAGGAGGCCTATAAAGCCTTTATACTCTCTATTTCAAAAGTGATTGAGAGTAAAGATGTCATATTTTATGAAGATCTACATTCAACCTTGAAAGGGGCCGAGATCAAGGCATCTCAAATCATATCTATTGAAGACTATCAAGATGGAAGAGTATCCTCAACACATGGATTCAAGGGGATCTTCAAGATTGATGGCCAAATCTTTATGGATCATTTTTCATGGTAAAGAGATGCAAGTTTTAGGTGGTATCTACTCCAATATCCTCACTTATGCTTCTCTTCCATTACTTGATGTACTTTCTTGCTTTATTGAGATTTTTACATCTCAAAATTCAAGTAAGCAATTCTAGTTTTGAACGATGCCTATTGTATGGACATATTTCTAGTCATTGATGGCTTAGATATGTTTCCAAAACATTTTGAAAGCAAGATATTGTGTCATCAAAAGTATGTTTTTAGATCTTGTAAGAGCAAAAATGAATTTGATACTCATAGTTTGAAAAATCATGTTTTTACATGGTTTGAGGCAATTTGTAAACTTCTTTTGAGATGAAGTGAATCATCCTTGATGGACACTTACATCCTTGAGCAAGTGTTTAGCATCAAGAAGATCAAGATTTCATTTGATATCAAGATTAGATCCATCATGGATAAAGTTCATAGTAGGTGGACTAGTCAAGCTAGTATGCTTAATCTTGATGATCAACACTTTTACTCATCTTATGATCTTGATCTCTATGATCTTTATGAGGCATGGAGGCCTCTGATCTTCATCATGGTGCAAAAATCTTCATGCAAATAGTACTTTCAAATCAAAGATCGCCATCAAGCATGGAGGAAGCACATAGATATAGTGGCAAATTGGTGGAATGCTCTTCAAAGATGTTGGCAAATGACTTCTACCAAAGACATCTTATCATGGATATGGTGAGGGTGCTACTATGATGGATCCCTTGGTTGATCTTCACTTCACATGCATTTCAAAGGATCTACTCAAAAAGTTTCACAAACTCCTTGGTTGATCTAGTACCTTACCAAGCTATTTTTTGAGGAGTGTGAAAATTTGGCAAAAATCTAGCTTGGCAATTTTATGTTTTATGTTTGTGAGTACATTTCACACGTGTGGAGCATGATCCCACATGCGTAAAAGAGTTAGAAATAGTTTATAATGTTAACTTTAGAAGTGTCATAAAGTTTTATGGTCAAGCATCTAGGTGTCATAAGTGGATAGGGCCAATTTGGCCTTTGTTGGTAAACAGGCAAGTACACTTGCTTTTAGTTGATTTGACCAAAAGTCAAAGATGACAAACTCGAGCTAGTTAGGTTGCTTACACATGTCTAGTTTAATTTTGTTGAGTGATGCACCCTATGTGGTGGCAAAAGCCAAAGGGTCCAATCATAAGAGAGAGATGTGTTGTAAAGTCCAATCAAAAGTGAGGGATGTTGTATCACACATCCAATAGGATTAAAGAGGCTATGTTTAAGGGTTCCAAAAGGATTGAAACATGGATCTCCATGAGTTCTATATGTACTTTGAGTTTCTATCATAATCCAATGTGAGTTTTTGAGTCAATTTGAAGATCTCTCAATTTTGTGTATTTTCTCTCTCTCTCTCTCTCTCTCTCTCTCTCTCTCTCTCTCTCTCTCTCTCTCTCTCTCTCTACCAAAGTGCAAAATTGGTCTATTCTCTCTTTACCCAAGGAGAGGAGCTTATTTTGCCTTAGTTTTTTTCACGATGAGCTTCCACACGTGTGAAACACTTTTGGTTATAAATGTATGCATGTAGATTTGCCTTTTTGCCTTAGATTTTGACATTGATCTTGGCTTTCAATCAATAGTTGATCTAAAGTGCAAAAGCTTTGCTTAGAAGATCATATTCACACTTTAGGACATTCCCACACGTGTGAATTTTCACATAAACTTGAGTACTGGAGTACCGTGTATCCAAGTCTAGGACTATATCGAATCCTCTATACAAGACGTGGACGTAACGTTCTTCCCCCCTTGAACTGGTTTGGAAAGTACACTAAGCAATAAATTTTCTCATCTAAGTTTCACTCTCTATAAGTTAGTAACAACACCTTCATGTAAAATACTTACATGAATCACTGAGTGAAATATTGCCTAACTCAGGAGATTAAAGTTAAAGAAAATTAACAATTGCAGTCTGAAATTATCCACAATCTATGGCAAACAATTCATCATAAAGCTTCTGGGTACAAACATCCTTAGAATCCAAAATTCTAAGATATAACAATTCATCCAACTAGAATCTCTAGGAGATCCATTAAGATAAAAAATGATTAATCTCAATTTTGAGTATCCTAGATACGCTCTTGAGTTAAATGCCCATGTTTCTAGCCTCATATGCAATGAAATAACAACTATTCAATTTTAATGGATTTGCATGTCTCCTATAATAATCGGGGTTCAGGTAGAGTCCCAATTGGTGACAAACTTTACCTTTTCATCACCATCAATAGCAAATTGCCAGAGACGAATCAGAAAATTTCTTGGAATAAAATTTGCATTGTTCATTTATTATGCTGGGCTTACTCCCATTTCTGTACATAAAACTTAACCAGATAGAATGGGTCTTCGAACATTAACTTCATTTATATCTAGAATATTGTACCTGGTATATTGCCGTAAAAAAAACTCTGCACAATATGAAAGGGTATTATCTTTAGGTATACCATCCTATGAGCGCTTAAGCTACTGCCCACTAACAAGTTCTTGACTAAAAAACTTGTACGTTTTTACACCTAAGGTTCACCAGACACCTTATATTTTGAAGGCTCCCAGAAACATCCATTCCAGTTTATTCTGGAGACTCAAAAATCAAGAATGCTGCACAAAGTGACCCCCACAAAAGAATGATCAATGACAAGCAACAATACATGGTAATTTACAAATTCAGTATGCATGACCGGCCTCAATGGACAGCTTGCTGTCAAATCTCTTGCCCTCATAAGAAAGAGGCATGCAGATTCAGTAGAGGCGGATCTTGGCAGAAATTTTTTGCCGACAAATCGGGCAGTTGACTAAATCCTTTCCACATTCTCTACAAGTCTGCACAGGCCACAAAAGAATTAGAAAATTTTCTGAAATGACATGCTTAAAGATAGCGTAATTATTTTCAAGCAATTATACCTGATGACCACAGCCAAATGCCAGGTCCTTCTTCTCGGTTAAACATATAGGGCATTCCTGCATTATACCACAGATGAAATACTACAGTGTTCAAGATCAAAATGAAGTATCCCAATTATATACATGCTCAACTTTGAATGAAAAATCTAATGAGCATCCCTAAACTCAAAACAATAAAGCTCATAAATGAAATACATACCATTGAAATCATTAAGGAATGAATTATGTCCTTGTTTAGACATTCCTAGCCTCACTCATATGCCAAAATATCATTGCATTGATTTGATTGTATGAAATTATGCACAGAGATGACAGAAATGTGTGCCAACTATTACCGTATGCCAAATCCACTATAAGAAGGAAAATTACCACCGAGTTTATTCTTAAGATGCACATGCCCTCAACATATCACACTACTGAATTGCAATTCAATATCAACACCTCAAAGAAATCATGCAAGAAAGTGCCAACAGAATAACAGTCGTTTTCACTGATGATTTTTCTAGGTAAGTGAAACATAGCAGATATACCTTCTTTCACTTGAATTGATGTAAACAACAATAGACTCAACTCAACCTCATGTCAACACCTCTAGATGCTCCACAGAACCCATGAGTGAGAGTTTTTAGGATTTACTAGCTTTGACTTAAGGGTTGGCACTTCTTGTGTTGGTGCAACATAAGGGCTACCCTGTAGACCAATCTCCTTCTCAGTTGGTTGGAAAGTCACAATATGTGCCATCCATTCAACAGCAGTTAAGAACACAAAATCTTAAACATTAATATCAGTGAGACAGAGAATTTCATACATGAAAGCAAACGATAGTTCCCCTATAGAGAATGACCAACAGCATCGCATATATCCAATGGCTAAAGCGCTACAAGCAATTGCAAAGGAATACACCACTCAATAATTTATCCAAATGGGCCAAGGATGCTCCTATTTGTACTAAACTAAATGGCTTGTGCTACAATTTAGGTCAGAGGTGCCCTAATTGTACCCTGAGTGATGGCTTTGTAAATAGCTAGTCTACAACTCTCCTCAAATACAAACAACATTGCCCTCAATGTTGGGTAAAAAGAGAATGAAACATAAGTGCTAAAATAATGAGCATGACTCGAATTATATCACTATATCAAAACGAATTAAAATGTAGCAACCAAAACTGAGATCATGATAATATGAAAATAAGAAAAATAAATACTATAAGCCAATGTAGATGTAAAAAGGAATCCAAGAGAGAATGAAGAGCTCTCAAGGCATTTTGATGGCCAAGAATGCCATAAGAAAATGGGTAGGACGGTAACATAACAAAGTAAGTCTCCAATTTAGCTAACCAATTTTGGAGATTATTCATAGCAGAAGATCCAGAATACATGGAAAGCTAACTTGATAAGGAAGGTCGGGACCTGACGGATGGGATGGACTATTGGCAATGTTGAATGTCTTTTTAAAGCAAATATTTTCCTAGATGTTTATTCATAAAAATCCCTATCGAATTTTGCCAACACATTAAGCATTTTGTTTAACATAGCAAAAATAATAGATTTCAAGACCTCTTTTGGAACATTTGTTCCTGAATGCAATGCAATTATGAGGTTCACAATTAACTGGGTTACCATAATGTTTCTAAAGCATAGACTCTAGATGATAGTCTTCCCTTGAAACAACAAAATACATAGAGATGGGATAAGATAACTCTTGTAACTCACCTGACCAGTTGAGCTAGGTTCTAGTACAGCTGACGAACTTGATGTAGAAAATGCTCCATGTGTGGATGTACTATAGCCTACTGGAAGGTTTGTCGAATGAGGATATCCAAAACCTACAGCATCTGCTTGCAATACTCCTTGAGGAGGGAGGAGTGGGGCCTTGCTTGTAGCCATACCAGTTTTTCTCCTATCAAATTTTCATTCATCACACAAGCAATAAGAAAATGAAAATGGTTCAACTTTGTTTCAGATTGCAAGATTACCTTGGCAATAGCCAAATTGTTTTCGTCACATTTAAGACCCAAAAAATTACTTGCAACACCAACATAATGACACTTAAAAAAGGAACCCAAGTGGTAGTTGACAAGCACTGGTTGCTAGAGATAAGAACAACTTTTAGTAAATGTTTGCATGTTTGTAAATCAAGATGGTAGAAACCTCTCCACTTTCCAAATGATTGTAAAGAACTTTGTAATAGACAAAAATTCAATTGAAAGGCATGTTGGTTTTATGTAATTAGTAAGAATCAAAGAACTCTCATCTTTCATAGAAAGTCCAAGTACATCACCTTAAATAGTTGAAACCATACCTATCAACCTGATGTATCCCTATAATTAGCCAATTGAATCCCGATTACTCAATGTTGTCTGAATGACATCCAAAAGAACTTTTTTTTGGTTAATCAAAAGTTTCATTTGAATGACTTCATAGATCCAATGATCAACTCCTAACAAATCAATAAGGGAAAATGTTATTGATAGTTAAAAATGACATTATCACCTTAATTCAACCCCTCAAAAATATAGTTCATGCATTGTCTGTAAGATAGGACGACGTTATGTAAAGGCATTAGTGCAAGGATGCTCAAGGTTCCCTCAAGTAACTTTCTAACAAATGTCATCAATGACCTGGACATATGAACTTAATACACATATAGAGATTGAATATTGTGAATCTCACACTAGCTATATGTGGAGACCTAGCATTTTCAAGTGTCCTCTATATTATAAGATCAGCGGGCAATATCACTGCCTTTTCCGTGATTCCCCAGTCACACTTTGCTCTCTTATCTCGTTATGTGGACCCACACTGATATGGGAAATATCTCTCCTACACATACATACATGCCAGTAGGACTAGCATGGAGATTTAGTCTCCCAGCCCCAGATTACGTCTTTTTTTTAAACGAAACACTCTAGAGTAGATACTGAGAGTGGGGCACTATATCCTATTCCATGACCAACATCGTGATCAAAGGCAGCGTTTACCACTGCGATCGAGAGCTGTTGAGAGATCTCAAAGACAATAACCCCCTCCATTTTCAGCACCACCTACAGTGTCGAGGGCATCTATCCTTTCTTATCTCAGTAGAGTTTCAGCTCTACCAGGACCTGTTATTTGACTTTCATATATGCATAGATCATGGCACTGTCTGGTATATTATTGTTTCATGGTATCATTTACAATATCTGCTCATTTATGTAGAGAGCTCTTTTAGTTTCATTTAGTTCACTGAGAGCTCATTTAGACAATTAGAGACCTCTCTCTCTCTCTCTCTCTCTCTCTATGGAGGTGGATCGTTGTTGCTAGGTACTTCCATTGCTTCCTCCTAGGTGAATCACTACTGCACTTGTACCTCTTGTTGATGAGATACCCCTCCTAACTTGATCATCCTCATTGTGGTGCTTGGAGCCATCGCTAGAGAAGGTTCCATCCATTATTGAAGCTCTCTCTCTCTCTCTCTCTCTCTCTCTCTCTCTCTCTCTCTCTCTCTCTCAGGTGCGATGGTTGCCATCCCCTTGCTGGCCATCGCGACTACCTCCTTCGCTAACCTGCGTGCTATAGCTCGTTGTGTGCTACGACGCCAATCTAAACTCGAGGACACTAAGATCTTTTTGGGATGAAGATCTTACTTATGTACAAGTTGTGGAATGCAAAAAAGCACTTCAAAAAGCAAAGGAGACAGGTAGACGCATGATCTACAGAGATGGTAACATTCATTTTGTTGAGACCAAGCAAAAAGCTAATTTTGAGAGCGTAGACTTGATTGAGTTAGAGCAGAGTTAGGGAAATGAAGAGTTGTCCAATTGGTATCTATCAATACCATATAATCCTGGCTTATAACCTCTCTCTCTCTCTCTCTCTCTCTCTCTCTCTCTCTCTCTCTCTCTCTCTCTCTCTCTCTCTCTCGTTTCGACAACACTGATCCATCTAGTTTCCATCACACTTGGAGGTACTTCTTTCGTCTTAATGCCTCCTGGCATGAAAGTACATCAATGCATCTTCTTCTTCTTCTCTCTTTGATACTCCTATTGGTTGTTCCGCTCTACCATCTGTTGTAAACAGGGGTTGTTAACGGATTCAAGTTAAATCGGGCTTGAAATGCAACGAATTAGCAGGTTGCATGAGTTCTGCTGCACTCCTGCATTCTTCTACTACTGAAGCCCATCATTTTCACTCTTTTATTAGGCTAATCAATGTTGTAGCTATGCCTATGTAGCAAGTCAACCCTCTTCAGTTCTCGTTTTTAAGTCTGGAATCAAACATTGATCGTGTCTCACTGTTGGCTATTTAACATTGATTCGTAGCTCAATAGGGAGCTCAACTGTGGGCAGAACGAGCATTATCTATGGGCTGATCTCCAACAGTCAGCGGAACTCTCTTATGTCAAACTCTAGTTTGAAACTTTATTCTAAACCTAGCACATCAAGTACACATAGATCTAAAACTTCAATCCTCGTTGATTTCCCTGCATGTACAGAACATCAGAAAGCATGAAGCATGGTGGAGCTGGCTGCCTTGTCTCCTCCCAACCTTAGCTGCATAGATTATGAAGAGGAATGCCTCTCTCTAGGCTCACTTATTCACAATCCTCAAGCACCTCTTAACCCTGACCTTTTCTAATGTCGACACATGGCCAAATCCATGCACAATCGACACTTACCACTTGGCAGTACCTTGACACATAGGCAATTGAGTAGGCTGACATGTGTCACTCCTATACTAGACCAAGTGTCCCAGTGAGCATGTCACATGTGTCATGTTTAACTGGTCAACCCTGAAATGTGTCACTCATTTACTGGACCAAGTGTTCAATGATCATATGGCACGTGTCATGACTAGCCAACTCTCCTACTTTTTACGAGGCCAGTCTAGCCACTCCTGATAAATGTCCCAGTACCCCATGCTAAAGCTAAGCACGAATCTCTGAGGTCCAATGCCAACTAATTACAGTTTATTTACAATTCACTTACAAAGGTCACCACAGGCTGGTGACATAGCCATTCAGTAATTACAATAATTACAAAATGTAAATCTATCTAGAGAAACCGTACAAACCGGGACGGGGGGTAAAGGCTCTAACATCCCTTCCCACTCAAAAAAAGACATCGTCTGCGATGACAAAACTAGAGTACTGTGCACGCAAACCGTGCGCGGCGTGCATAGTGCGCGGTCTCCCAGGCAACATCTACAAGAGGTCTTCCATGCTAAGCAACTAAATATATCAAAGATCAAGGGTTACACAAACATTTCTCCCGCCTATCCAATATCCTTGTTGGCTCATGGATCTCCTCTACATGCTCCTAAATAGAGCCACAACCGACTCACCTCCGTACACCGGAGTTGTCGACAACAACTGGCCAAATCAAGCCTCCTACGATAACCAGCATCCCATACTATTGGCAATCGTACTCAACTCTCACTAGCACCGCGATTGCTTGTCTTAGATTTTTTTACCTAACTCGAGCATTTCACCCATTCAGTTAGAAAATCAATTGTACTAGGCACTTTGAGGAATGTCCACCGTCACAAGACTAGTAGGCCTAAAACCATATTGGGCCACCAAAAGTTACATAGGATCATCTAATAGGTCCAATCCACACCATGATTGACTAGCTCCAGTACTATCATGACATAATTGCAAAATCTCCCTACACAGTCCTTTACTAACTGGAATAAGGGCTTTGCCATTTCCTTTAACTATACCATCTGCCATGGTATACTTTAGGTAAGAGTGAGCAAAGAGATTAGAGCTCGCCTTTTGAGACTCTACTTGGCCAAGATTTACCTCTTACAACTTCCTTACAATAAAAAATGAGGATCCTCTTGCTGAATCTATCTGATCTCAACAATTAGGTCATTCTCTATGACCACAAAAGACATCTAACACAATATATGAGATAATGCATCACCCACACGATTTTCAGCACCTTTCCTGTACTGAATTTCCATGTGAAATTCCTACATCAATCCAACCTACCTGGCTAATTGCAAAATACTTAAAAATGTCATGGTCGATGTATACAAACCCGCACCACACAAATAATGCCTTCATACTTTCAAAGCATGGACAATGGCATACAACTCTTCTGAGCATGGTTGAGCTTTTCGCTCCCAAAGGCCACTGGCCTACCCTCTTGCATTAGAATTGTCCCAACGCCGACATCACTCGCATCCATTTCTATGACAAATAATTTCTAAGGGTCTACAATCTTTTAACGTGACAAAGTCAGCCACAGCTTGTTTCAAAGTGTCGAAACTTCACTGGTGAACTTCCGTCCACTTATTATTCTATAGCATATCAGTCAAATGTGCAGCCATGTGTGAACAACCCTTCACATCTTGCAATCAAACCCAACTAATCCAAGCGAGCCTCTCAATACCGTCAAGTCTGTAGGTACAGGCCACAGAAAGAGAACAATAACTTTCCTTGGACTCGGTTTTATGCCTTCAGCTGACACGATAGAACTCAAATACACTATCTTTTGTTGTCATTAGCAAAAAAGATTTTATCCCTTAGGATTGACAAAGCAGTTCTAAGGTGAGCTACATGCAACACTTCACCACAACTGTAAACCAAAACCTCATCCATAAACGGTCTGAGCACATCGTTCATCAACATCATACATGTTGGGGCGTTCGTTAATCTAAAAGGCATAACAGAAAGTTACAATGACCGAAACGAGTCCGGAAGGCAGTCTTACACACATGCACTTCACGAACTTTGAGTTAGTGATATCCATTTTTCAAACAACTTTGCTAAAACATTAGCACCATACAATACCAGATCATCAATATGTGGAATAGAAAATCGATGCTGACAAACTCCTTGAACATTGGGCGTCCCATACCATCCTTTGCCCCTGAGGAGTTCAAGCGTCGATAAGCCCACACACATATGCCATGACTCGTCTATTGGTCTAGGTTCCTAGATCAATCAATTTCTTCTTGTGATATGTTACTTTTGCAACGCAGTAAACATATCAAACAAAAACAAAAGCACATATACTTATAGTGAACCCCCACATACTAAGCTGCCATGATCAAAGGTCCTGGAGGCACATCGGGCTCACCTTGAAGTGAATGGATTCTACCATCACGTTGGAACTCGTGCATATGAGTACCCCAAGCGATGTAGAGCTTTCATGCTACGTGCCAATATATCCCCAGTATCTAACTCAAAATGGTTAATGGCATACCCACAACCCTTAAACCTCCCCCAACAATATCCTTTCCATCAGCCCTCACGACTGTGTACTAGTACAGGGATGACGTTACAGGAGGACCTAGTGTCAAATAGAACACACACATTCTTACCTAACAATTGTCCAATCATAGTAATCAAGAAGTACTTGGAAATTGATACATGTGTTGCATCATTTTAAACAATTGTGGCAAAAGAAATAACATCAACCTTAACTGATCATTAACACTTTCACAAATGAAGAGTACTTCCTTGGAGTTCATTCTGCTCCAGCTCTTCAATAGCCATAGGTGCTTGTGCCTGCTTCACTAGCAAAGTGTATGAAGACCGCATTGGAGTCCGTGGACATTCCTTCCACATGCATCCTACCAAGTAACCAAAGCAAAACTTTCTCATTTGGAACACCCTTGATTTCCTAGTTACTAGGCGATTTACGGAAAAAAATTTGATGTTTTGGAAAAATCGATGCATGTCAAGTCTGATGCATGCTGGATGTTTAAGTTCGGAATGGAATGGAACCTGTGAAACTGAATGATTGAGAAATCGTTCTATCTCTAAGTGCTTGATTAGGTGGACAGGTCGGACTGAGGATGATGATTCATGGGAAACGGTTGAAAGCATAAAGAAGAAATTCCCTCGATTCCACTTTTGAGGACAAAAGTAGTTCAAGGGGGGAAGAATGTTACGTCCATGTCCAATATGTGGGATTCGGAATAATTCCTGACATGGATAGCCGGTACTCCAGTGTATAAGATTATTAGTTACGCCACGTCATTCCGAGCTTGGCCAGTAATGTAATTAATAATCTTATGAGGGCCCAGGAGCTCTAATGGGACCTATGAAGCTTTTGCATGGGGATTGACAGCTTTTATGCAAGAATAGGAGGTCAAATGCTTTTGATAGGAAAAGAGGGGTCCTAGAGGAAATATTTTCTAGCTTTTGGAGAGTATAACTCTTGTAGGAACTCGCCCATCTCCTCATTGTGATTTCTGATTTCAGAAGCCAGGATCCCCTCCTCTCTTGCATTTAGTCACCTTGGCTTGGGGGTGAAGTGGTAGACGGTAGCTCTGAACTGGATATCAGACAATTAGCAAATAAATTCAGAACTGGTCAGATGATTGGTGGGAATCAGCATCATTGTGGGTGGAAATCCGAATTGGTCATGGAGCGGAGATCTGAAAACTTGATATGCAATCTTGTAGCCACCACTTAGGCTTTTCCAATGCTCTAAAAATCAGCCAAATATAGTAACTGTAGCAGAATCAAACAGGTCAGGCAGGGTCGGAATGGACTGAAATAAAATCAATATCAGAAAGAAGTAAAGCTTGGTTCAGAACTGAATGTAGGCGGAGATCAAAAAAGTTTCAGGGTGGGATCAATTTTGGATAGGGCTGTAAACTCGATTATCAGTAGGGGACAGAATGAAGATTTCAATAGGGAAAAGCTTGATTTTCAGCAAGGAAACTCGATTTTGGACAGGGCTATAAAACTCGATTTTCATCAGTAAAACAAGGTTTATTTGCAGCAGTGCTAAACAGATTCAGAACAGGGAAAGAAAATCGATTCTCAGCAAGGGACAAAACTCGGATTTCCATCAATAGAACCTCGATTTTCAGAAATGGCCTAACTCAATTTTCAGCAATCTGAAGCTTCCTATCAACGATGGTCCAACTAGCATAATTGTGTCCAGCCCTTGCGCTCTGATGCCAAATATCAGACTCCAGTCTGAAACTTTACTCTAAACCTAGCACATCAAGTATACATAGATCTCGAGGTTCGATCCTCGTGGATTTCCCTGCATGTACAGAACATCAACAAGCATAAAACCTGGTGGAGTTGGCTGCCTTGTCTCCTCCCAACCTTTGTTGCATAGATTATGATGAGGAATCCATGCTGCAGACACACTATCACCTACCCTAGCCACTTTGCTCAATCGAGCAATTGTCTCTGGCTTCCCTTCCTCCTGGTGTACCAACATTATCCATCCCATTCATAAAACTGGTGACCCCATGGACCCTGGTAATTATCACACCATTATGATTGGGCATATCATTGCTAAGTCATACGGCACCATCCTCCAGTCAGCAGTCAGTTCTGAGGCAGAGTCTAGGAGATTACATGCATTGGGCCAGGCGGATTTCAGGGCACACTACTCCACCACAGATCATATCTTCACCCTTCAGGCCATTATTGAGGAGGCTAGACACAGGAAAGATCGGGTCTACAGTTGTTTTGTTGACTTCAAGAAAGCCTTTGACTGTGTTCCACGATCCCTTCTCATTCAGCGTCTACGTGATCTTGGTTTCTCTACTGACAAGATCTTGGCAGTATCTGGAGCACTATTGGCGTGAAACAGGGTTGTTCTCTATCTCCAACCTTGTTTGGACTATATATCGACGAGCTTGAGAAAGTGATTGAGGGCTTGGGAGTATCTTGATTGCTATACTTTTATATGCACATGACGTGGTTCTCTTATCTTCTACCAGAGAGGGATTACAGCGACAGCTAGACAGTCTCTATGCTTTCTACAGTAGATGGGGATTGGGGGTTAACATATTGAAAACCAAAGTTATGGTTTTCAATACATCGAGAGCTTTTATGCAGCGCCAGGAACTCATCTTTGATAGGCAGCCCTTGGAGGTTGTATCTTCTTGCACTTACCTTAGTATGCTTTTTACAGGTCCTATCTTTGGCATGCGACAGGCAGCTTCCGCCAGACTTGGGAAGGGTTACGCCTCCCTTGTACAGTTAGAGCGTTTCTATTTCAGACGGTTTATTCCGGATGCCCCGAGTAAATGTCAGCTCTTTAATACTCTCGTTACCCCCACAGCCCTATATGTAGCAGAGGTATGGTGTACGGGTCTTACATCATCTGATTGGGCCAGTATTTCACGACTGCAGGTTCTCATACTATCTTGGATGATATGGGCTAAGCCCTTTGTCCCACATCAGATTATACTGATAGAGTTCACAATTCCAGCCATACAGTTATCCGCCATCTTCCAGCTTATCCTATATATCAGCGTATCATGATGCTACCCACAGATGAGCAGACGGCAGCACCTTTCTAACTTGGGGCATCGACTATCATGGTTTTCTCAGGCCTTCCAAATACTAGATACACTTGGCATTTCTATCACAGACCTTCCATCGGGCACCCATGAGTATATCAGACGCTTTCTCTATAGAGCATATCTGAGCCGGACATGGCAGGGACAGCTCGGGGTCAAACCCGACTATTACAGGACACACTTTCTAGAGCTAGATACAGTGGGATTTCCAGTTCTGCCACACTATCTCACCTCAGGACTATCTCATGGGCTCCGGTTTCTGCTGGGCCAGTTTCAAGTATCTTCACATCAGTTGGTGATTAAAACTAGGCGCTTCCAGGGTACCCCGTGAGAGGAGCAGCTTTGCCAATTGTGTTCAATATCTATGGTCGAGTCAGAGGAGCATTTCCTATTCATATGTCCAGTTTACTATGAGATCAGAGGGCCATATCATTGCCTTTTTCGTCAAACACCAGTTACACTACGGCCCCTTATCTCATACGAGGACCCCCGATGTGTGGCACTTATGATACGTGAGATGTCCCTCCTGCGACAAGACCTATGTCAGACAGCTCAGCATCCTTATCCAGACACAAAGTCTCAGATTACATCCTTCTTCTCTCGAAGAAGATCGCGTTCTGATACAGACATGACTGACAACGATTGCGACGACATTCCTAGACCTAGGATACAGAGACGGCGCACCACCCAGCCTCAGGCGACCACGTCACACCAGACCTCCTACACATAGACGCACTATACATGCTCATGCTCATAGACAACGCCAGCGGGCTCCAGCGCTTCCTCATGTTGCAGCTCGCATTACATCCTTCTACAGCATCAGCACAAACCTGACATCTTGACATGGATACATATGATAATTATGCACAGGTATTCTCATTTATGTATTTATCTTAGTTTGTACTAGATGTTTTCTTTATTACAGCTTTGGAGACGTTTTAGACGCTCTCATGGTTACCACATACTTGACATGTTCTTCTTTTGTCTTATATGCCTTTTGGCATGGAAAAGACATTAATAAAGCTTTCTTCTTTCTTCTCACTCTCTCTCTCTCTCTCTCTCTCTCTCTCTCTCTCTCTCACACACACACACACACACACACCAAAAAAAAAAAACAAGTGTCCTAATTGTAGATACAAATGTATGCGTAGATCGCTAGATCTCTAGATAGATTTAGTGGATCAATTTGGGGATCCATAGACACTATTGAGATTATAGATTGCCCTGTTCTTTATGCAGAAACAGGATCATCCTATTTGAGATAAACGAGTATCCTGATCATAGATAGAAATGTGTGTTTAGATAGCTAGATTTGTAGATGGATTTAGGGATCCAGAAAAAGAAATGCAGTGCACAGCTGGAATCTAATTAGGGGTCTAGCTACATCTTAGTAATATGTCAATAGACATAGGGATCCATGGATCGATTCATAGCAGAAATTTAGGGAATCAATTTTGATTCTGCGGCTACAATTTTGCTGCAGCCTGTCACGGGGCGACTTGCAGAAAATCATGACGATAGAGAATTCAGCAAACAAACCTAGTTAGTAGTTGCTAAATCATGGATTTCAATTATTACCCTAAAGCTCCAAGTTCTAGGGCAGCTCGAAACTGTGGCGGTATTTCCATGAGGGCAGACAAGGCAAATAGAGCTTCCTTCTGAGCTACAGGCATGTGCTTTGCCATTATCTCTGAAAAATTCACAAACTGCACAACCAAAAAAGAAAACACAATAACATATGCCAATTAGTAGACAAGTGGCTAAGCTTGATCTGACTGGTATGACTGATTAAAACCAAGTGGCATTACAGTTACCTTTGCACTTAAATTAGAAACCATTATTCATATATATTAGACACACACACACACACAAAGAAAAAACAAATCTAGGTACAAATCTTTTATTTACCATTAAGTAGTCCTATACTCACCTGAAAATTATCAAATCCACGAGCAGGTATATTGTCATCAAACTGCTGCATCATATCCCATGGACCATCACCTACTCCCACTAAGATAATAGATAAAGCATAATTGCTGGAAAACATGCACTCGCTAGTAAGACTAGAATAAACCAAGAATCGATAAATTTCAGCTTAAACCAATCCATGCTTGGGATGTTAAATATCAGTTTTTAACTATTAGCATTTTCGTATAAAGAATGACTAGCTTAATTCTAGATTCACTGAAAATAATGATCTTCAGAAACTAAACAACAATGTTACCTTGCAGTTACAATGGCATCTATCGTACTTCTCTCCTGTGAACTTAGTCTTCCAGCTTCAGTATCTACACTTCTGGTCACCTGGCATAAAGGGGAAACAACCAAGATGGAACAATTTGAGAATTGCCTGCCCATATTGACGAGATCACTCACAGGCAGAATGAGTTTTCCACAGAAAAGAATGAACTTGTTTTGGAGAGTGCAAAAGGAGGATCAGCTACAATCTCAAACAATCTTGAAGACACCTGGGCAGATCGGGATGGGCATCAGAACCTCTCCTCAAAAAAATGTGAGTTCTAATAAGGAGGACATCTTCGTGCTAAAAGAGAAAATTCTCTTCTTACAGCAGGACAGCCTCAGTTTACAAAATGGAGTACAGATGAGGAGGGCTCAAACGGAAGAAGTGAAGGGCAAATGGAAGAGCTAGAGAAGTCTGAAAAATGAAATGAATCCGCGTTAGTGACGGAGGTGGTCAAGCAGTGCAAGAACACATTTCTAAGTGACCAAATGAGAAAAACAATTAAAGAAATGGCCTCAATAGCAAGGGAGCAACAAGAAGCTAGACAACGAGCACTTAATCTCTGGTTTGTGAATGGGGCTTATGGAAGAAGCAAGCAAACATCTAAATGGAGCAGTCAGTGAAGCAGAAAATAGATCAGATGTGGTAGGGCACCAATAATCAACCCGAAAAAAATTCCATAAAGGCACCGCCTAGTCCCCTCTCCCAAGATAATACAAAATCAGCCTCGAAAAGTATTTTGATATCAAGTTATGAACCAAATCATAATTTTAGCATCAATGAAGCTATAAACTGAAAATACATGAAGCAATTTAACGATCCCCCATGAAGAATGGCAAATACCATCACACATAATCAATGGCTAAAGCACTACAAACAATAGCAAAGGCAAGAGTTACTCCACAAGGAGCCCAAGCAGTACCAATAAGCTGAAAAGTGAATATGCAATTGGCATGTTTACACCCAATAGAAACCCTAAAATAAAAGCTTCTAGGCACTTAGCTCACGGAGGGAAAATAGTGCACCCTCCTCATAGGACCCCCACTCTAGAGCTTGGAAGCGACCATTATTAGATAAATACCTACATAGTTATTAGTAAGGAAGATCATAATGCTTAATGAAACACAGTTAATTACAGCATAATTGTATGGAATCAAAAGCATCAAACCAACAAGATTTAATTCCAAAAATGTGCCCTAGATATCCAACCATTGCTATGATACCAACTTGCACACCCCAAGATCATTGATCCAAAGTCTAGGGTGTAATAGGTTGTTGACACACCACCCAACCAAAGGATTGACCCTAATCAACCCCCGAGCTTGGAGCTACCAAATCATCACCCTGAGTTGAGGTCCTAACTTCTAGCCGATGACATCTCATACAAACAATACCCATGCATGTAGACTGTCCAACAATTATGTGCATCAAGTACATAACAAGCATGTGCAAAGTAGATGGTCAATTCCGACTTAAGAATCTCACCACAAGTTTAGAGCCTCCAAGTACCACTCACTAAGACCATCATGTGCTCTTTAGTTAGAAAATATCAAATGGGCTCCATGAGATATAACAAGGCTGACCTAATGGTAAATTGATGCCTAGTGTGCAACAATATGCGAAAAGATGGCACGCACAATTTAGTGAGATGTAGATAAAATATAGGTCAATACTTACTATCAAAAACACAATTTTGTGATCGTACATGGATTCGGCATTACTTAATATCATGCATATTCTATTTGAAGTTGAAATAAATAACTTTTAGAAATAGTGACAAGCATAACTATGTCAAATATGTTTGCTCCAGCACCATCATAGTCTTCGTGCATTACCTCTATATTGTACTACATCTTTGCATTAGTTCATAAGAAATGGCAGCATCTTCAAAACATCACCGCGTTGGTGTTGAATACTTTCTTCATTTGATTAAATATCAGGAATAAGTGACAATCACAAACAGGTTTGTATGCATCTCTCTGACCAAAATGTGTTAAACATTGCTTGATTGCAAACTTGCTTATAATGACGTCTAGTAGTAGAAAATTGAAAGTATATCAAGTCCTCACTCATTTAGCTACATGAGGTTGTTGGACGCTTCAACTCTACAATCTTATACAATTCATAGTTCAGAAAAAAGTAAACTTTCAAAAATGCATCACACTAGAGCTAATTTTCTTCCAAGGTAGCAAATAAGATGATTAGACATCTTCAAGGCAATTATACCTGACCGTCTGCGATTATCACAAGGACATGATATTGTCCACCACTGTCTTCTACAATTTGAATGGCGGCTTCAATTATTGGAGCAAAGGAAGTTGGTCCTGTCATGTTTAAAAAATGTTATCGAACAAGAAAATCCTCATCTACGACAAGGGTTTTACCTTTCAATAATCAAAGAGTAATTGCCCTCATCTTCTTAGGGGATGATTATGGAGAAATACTCGGGATCAGGCTACACATATGTCAAACATTGAACTTTATTCTACACATAAACAAAAATCAAACAAGTTGAGAGTTTAGAATTTTAAACTTACTAAAGTTGATTGTTGTTGAAAAATAATAGGATGGCTCAAATAGACGTAGATAAGTTAGAAAATCTCGTGTTTTCAATATGTGATGGTTCTCATCTCCTCCAACACCATAGTTCAATGAAGCAAGCATGGTATTTCTCTAATTCCAAAGAGCACACCTTATTTTCTCTAATTCCAAAGAGTTATTTTGGAAAATCGTTAAGAAAATAAATAAGGTTCCTTATAAGTAAGCTAGAGCTACCTCTGGACAACAAAAGAGTCCACCAAATTTTCTTTGTTTCTCATCTCAATTGGCTTTTAAATGATTAAGATGATTTGTTACTTGCTAGTATTTATCTATCGATGTTAAGTCTAAGATGGTGCTTAAACATAATAATAAAGCTAGACAGCCTTGATAGAGTTTGCCTACAAAGGCTTAGACAATCAAGCCTCGCATGGATAGCGTGAAATTATTGTATTGCATTCCCGCTCACATCTAGTTCTCAAGTACAAGCACAACAAATATGCATGCATGATGTTACCTTAGATTTCATCCATTTATACATAGATCAGTGTGCTTAATAACTATAACTCTTTTGATAAAGGGTAAACTTAGCTATGAAGAAGGCTAGCACTAAAAAGCAAAACCTTCCCTGTTCAAAGGTAGGAAAAAATGGATATCATCACTTGAGCTTGCTTAAAGCTGAGCTAAACCTCAGAGCTAGCTACAAATATTGTTCTTTTTCAAAGGCAAGGGAAGGTAATCCATGAAGTAACCAGGATACCAAACGCGATAGAAAGAAAGAAAGAAAGCTTTATTAATGTCTTTTGAGCACCCGTGGGTGCATAAGACCAAAAAGAAAATATGTACAAGCAACAGTGGGAGCATCATCCATAGGAGGACGTGGCTGTAAAATGCTATAAACTAGCTATGAATAAAAGTAGAACAAAGCAAAAGTGAAATAAGCCCACAACCCAGGCCAGGTATAACAGAAAGTACCAATGCCCACAACCCAGGGCTAGGTGGAGAATAAGTACATATCAGCGAAAGTAAGTGTGAAGTGTCTGTTGAGTGGAGCGTACAGTGGGCCCGGATGGAGGCAAGTGGCGACTACATCTGGGCTTTTTCCGCGGTGGCACAGGGATAGGAATCTCATCATCAAAGTCATCAACATGTGCTCGAGTCCAAAAGAAACCAGTGTGAAGCAGCTGCTGGGAGTCTAGAGAGAGAGAGAGAGAGAGAGAGAGAGAGAGACCGAACGATTCACGTTCCACCCCGCCGTAGGACCTAATCCGGGTCCACCCACCGTGCCCTGGCCTGTGACCGAATCAAGCTGGATCCGACCTCCCTCCCAGACGGTGTCCCATACCACTCTCAGCCATCTCCTGCCTCACGCTAGCAAATATCCTAGCCGTGCACACGCTCTCCATCCACCTCCTCCTAGGTAGACACAATGGATGGCAAATGAGTCCTCCTCCCCTTGTATACCTCCAAGGAGAGAGACTCCAAGCCATGTGCACACCTAGATCATGACACGTGGCAACCATGCAGGTTCACGAGTCACCGATCAAGTCAACGGGCCCAGTCATCGTCCAATCTCAAGTTTGGGTTCGGGACCCAAGGGAGTTGGGTCCCTAACATTCCCTCTTCCTTAAAAAATTCCTTATCTAAGGAAGGAATCCAGGGAATCTCAGTTTAAGGTCATGTTCCTTCTCCCAAGTATCATTGTCCTTGGAACTTCCTTTCCAACGAACCAAGTACTCAGTTACCTGATGGTTCCTGAGCCCACGTTGACGTACATCAACAACGGCCTGTGGTTCTGTAGGTACAAAGGATGATAGGTCCTCCAGCTGAATTAAGTCCTCCTGAGGCATCAAGTCATCCTTTCCACCAAGTCGTTCCTTCAAACGACTAATGTGAAAAACTGGATGTACCTTAACACCTTGAGGAAGTTCCAGCTGGTACGCATTCTGATGGAGTTTCTTTACTGTACGGAATGGCCCTACATAACGGGGTGACAACTTAGGACATTTTCCAGTCCTTAGTACCTTAGAATCTTTTGGAATTCTAAGATATACCCAAGCCCCTTCCTCGTAGACCCTAGGTTGTCGCTTTTGATTAGCGTAAAACTGGGCTCTATCCTGAGCCATTTTTTACGTTTTCGCGAGCAACAAGCAACATTTCTTGCATATCATGCAGGAAATCTACTGTTGCCTTAACCTTGAGGCCCTTGAGGCCCACCGAAATGGGAGCTAGGGCTGGAAACCATACATCAGAGAAAATGGACTAAAACCCGTCGCTGAGTGCTTTGCGCTATTATACGCAAACTCAATCATTGGAAGGTACCTTTCCCAATCCCCTGTCTTCTGGAAACATATGCTCGACATATCTTCCATAGACTGGTTTGTCCTCTCTGTCTGACCATCCGATTCAGGATGATCTGATGACCCCAAACTTAAGGTGGTCTCTAATTTCTCAAAGACCGCTTGCCAGAATTTGCCAGTGAACTTTGGATCTCGATCACTAACAATGTCATTCGGCAAACCAAACAACCTGAACAACTTTTCCACGAAAAGTTGTGCAAGTTCAGAAGCTTTGACAGTTTGTTTGGTTGGTATGAACTGCGCAATTTTAGTTAACCTGTCAACTATTACCCAAATGGCATCATTTTGCTTCCCCGTTCGAGGTAGCCCAACCACAAAGTCCATGGAAATACTTTCCCACTTTCTTTCGGGAATTTCCAAGGGCATTAACAAACCATTTGCCTTAAGTCTTTCAGCTTAATTAACTTGGCATTGCGCACACTTGCGAACATATGCCTCCACTTGACTTTTTAAGTTTGGCTAGTAAAAGTTCCTTTTTACTAAGTCAAGCGTCCTTTGAGTGCCAGGGTGCCCTGCACACGGGTTGTCATGACACTCATGCAAGATTTGGCCCCTTATATCATCATATTCTGGCACACAAACTTTTCCATTCCGGAAAAGTAACCCATTCCTTATGGAATAGTCTCTTTGTATCTTGTCCTGAGGAGAAATCTTGGAATCCTGCATTCCAAGCTCATTACTAGATCTAGAAGAACTTGCCAAGACGTCTAGCCAAATATGACCGAAGTACGTATCGGTCTTACACAAATCTCTTAAGGACAGATACAACTCAGATTGGATCTCAGAAAAGCTTAACTGATTAACTTCTCCAATCCGATTTAAGGCATCCGCGACACTATTAGAAGCACCCTTCCGGTACTCAATGTCATAATGAAATTCTTGGAGCATCTCTGACCATCTGGCCTTACGACCCCTAAGGTCGACCGCATCGTTAATATACTTTAACACTTGATGGTTAGTAACTATAGTAAACTGGGAGCCATACAAATAATGTCTCCAAACTTTCAGGGCGTGAATAAAAGCAAAAAGTTCCTTGTCATAGGTGGAATACCGAGCAAGGTCCAACTTTTTGCTTTCAAAAGCTACTAGTCTACCATCCTGATATAGGACTGCGCCTATAGCATAGTCACTGGCATCCGTTTCAAGTACATACGGCTTGTTAGGATCCACTATGTGTAAAACACGCGCTGTAGTTACACAGTATTTGAGGTTCTCAAAACTCTGATTCAACTCTTTAGTCCAAGTAACTGGAGGACTGAACTTATTGTGCCGGCTAACTCTTTTAACCCCCCCTGAGGACATTCGTCAAGGCCAATGCAATTAATGCATAGTTCAAGATGAATCTATGAAAAACCCCATAAAGCCCAAAAAGGACTTAACCTCCCAGATGGTTTAGGGATAGGCCATTCACGTACTTGTCAAACTTTATTTGGGTCAATTTCCAACCCATGGTCCGAAATGATGTGACCAAGGTATAACAACCTTTTCTGGAAGAACACACATTTGGACTCCATGGCAAAACGCTTCTCCTGTCTAAGTAACTTTAAGATAGTCCTGAGATGCTCCTCATGCTCCTCTAAAGACTTACTATAGATGAGAATATCATCTAAGTAGACTATTACGAACTTTCCCAGATATGGACGAAGAAGATCGTTCATCATCTGTTGGAAAGTTGTTGGAGCATTTGTCAAGCCAAATGGTAAAACCAGAAATCCATAATGGCCGTACCTAGTTCTAAACCCGGTTTTTTCAACATCCTCAATCTTTATGCGAATCTGATGATACCCTGATCTGAAATCGATTTTGGTGAAGTACTTTGCACCATGCAATCGATCAACCAGTTCATCCATTCGCGGCAAAAGATAACGGTTTTTAATCGTTAACTTATTCAACTTTTTTAAGTCCACACAAAGACGAGTACCTCCGTCTTTTTTATCAACAAGGAGCACAGGTGCCCCCCAAGGAGATTTACTAGGCCTTACATGGCCCATCATCTTAAGGTAATTTTGCAGTTGCCTGTAAACTTCATCCTCTTCAGTAGTACTCATCCTATATGGATACAGTGATATAGGTGAACTACCAGGAATCAGTTTAATACCGTGGTCAACACCCCTTGAGGGGGGAAGACCCTCAGGAAGCTGCTCAGGAAATACATCGTTAAATTCTTGTCTAAGTTTCCTAAAAATTTCACCTTCCGGTGATTTTTCTTGCTTTAGGCTATTAGACATTAGTTCCATTTGGAGATTGTAAAATTGCAAACTATGTGCCCTGGCCTGTGACCATATCAAGCTGGATCCGACCTCCCTCCCAGACGGCTTCCCATACCAACGCCTAGGCTCTCAGCCATCTCCTGCCTCACGCTAGCAAACATCATGGCCGTGCACACGCTCTCCATCCACCTCCTCCTAGGTAGACAGAATGGATGGCAAATGAGTCCTCCTCCCCTTGTATACCTCCAAGGAGAGAGACTCCAAGCCATGTGCACACCTAGATCATGACATGTGGCAACTATGCAGGTTCACGAGTCACCGGTCAAGTCAACAGGCCCAGTCATCGTCTAGTCTCAAGTTTGGGTTCGGGACCCAAGGGAGTTGGGTCCCTAACACAGAGAGAGAGAGAGAGAGAGAGAGAGAGAGAGAGAGAGAGAGAGAGAGAGCTTTAGTGAGGTATATAAGGGACAAAGGTACATAAGGCTAGAAGTGTATATTCCAAGTATGGTCTAACTTAAGGAGTGTAAAATGTCTCCAAGGAAAAAGCTTCAACATCTAGTAGTAAACTAAGAAGGAAAGATACAAAGATGATCATAATTGAATAAAGACCTATAAGAGACTCATAACAAGAGTTTAAATGTACATAAGGCTATGTTCCAAGCATGGTCTAACTTAAGGAGCGTAAAAGGTCCTTAAGAAACAGTTATAACATCTAGTAGTAAAATAAGAATGAAAAGTACAAGGATTATAACATCTAGTAGTAAAATAAAGAATGAAAAGTACTTGAATAAGGACCAATAAGAGGAACCTCATAACAAGTGTTCTCATGAACCAAATAATTTTAGTAAATAACTAGTCTGACTAAGTCGTATACTGCATGCCATATCATGAGATGAACTTCTAAAGATGTCTATGATGGTGAATAATGTGCATGTCATGGGTTTTATGGGGCATGTGTGACCATAAAGCTCGTTATGTGACTTTGTGCTATACGTCTCAAGATACTTGACAACGTTGTCCCTAGTCCCAATGTCCGAATTGTTGAAATATAAACCTAGTTAAATAAATAAAACATAGCACATGGTCTTATTTGGGGCCAAAGTTTTTAAGGCCCAAGTAAACTTAGGCAAAAAAATTTTAGCACCAAACTCGTGGAGGGCCTTCTTGCATGATGATGCCACATACCCACTTGAGTTTGGTAGCCCCCCATGCACATGCATGGGGGAGAACAAGTTAGTTTGCCACCTAGCATAGCATGCATGAATATTCTGACACTTGGCAATTGCATGCCAGTGATTGTACATAGTCAATTTCTATTTAATAGAGTCTCCACGAGTTGGAGAGTGTGTTGAATGGAATCATCTTCCATCTTCATCATTTTTCATTATCTCCTTGATCTGAATACTTGTAGGAGGTCGCAGTTGGATCTGATCTGATCTTTTACATGTTTCTCCCTCTCCTCTCATCAGATTTCGATGAGGACAGTTGCATACCGATCCTTGGAGGAGGGCGCTACCATTCCAATGCTTTCTAGCTTCAATCAAGTGTTTCCATGACCAGAACGGCCATCATTCAGATCTGATTGGTCGCTGGATTTGATTTGCTTGTTCCTTCATTTCTCCTCAGTGGATAGTCAGAATTGAATGAAATCAATTACACAAGATTTCTATTGCACAGGATCTGTCATTCCTTATGAGTAGAAGCAATTAGAAGTCAATCTGAATCTGATTTTTCCAGTGCATGGTCAGTGCATGCTCTTGCATGTTGTTGCATGAGCTTGCATGTTGCTCAAACGTTCTTGCATGTCAATGCATGTTGATTGCATGTGGTCTTTTAAGCCTCGAGGCAACTTGTGGGCTTATTAGATCCAAGATCCTCAAGCTTCCGCTAAACTTTGGTGTCTAGAATTGTGTTTTTTCATGCTCTAGGCCACCCTGATTTGCAGCAGTGGTATCAAAGCTCTAGGGTCTATACTTTTCTTGCTTGGTTACTTGTCAATTCATTATTCTCATCATGGCTCAAACTGTTTATCTAGAATCCTCTTCAAACTATCATGCATGGGTTAGAGAGATAGAATATCAACTCCGGCAACATCCAGGGTGTTGGGAAATAGCTACTAAGTTATATCCTGAACCAACTCTAATGGATGGTAATAAAGCTGAGTATGATCAGTGGAGGATTGCTAATAGCAAGGCTATTGGCATAATAGGTTTATCTCTATCCTTGAAGATAAGACTTGCATATCCAAGTATGAATAAAGCTTCTGATCTTATTGATGCTACTAGGACAGATTTTGAGCATCCTTCTCTTCAAGACATCTGTCTTTTCACTGATCAACTTTATGCTCATAGATGGACAGGAGAAGATCATGTAAGTGATTACATTGAGTCTTTGGAAAAGTTGTTTCTTCATTTAGAATTTGCAGGACCTGAGCATGCAATTTCGGAGAAGAAAAAGCTAGTTATCCTGTTGAGAGGTCTTCCAGTCTCTTACAAGAATTTCAGGACATCCATCACCATGCAGGCAGATATGACTTATGAAAAAGCTAAAGTAGCTTTACTTCGAGAGGAGCTGATGAGAGAAGAGGAGTTCCATATTCATGATGACACAGCTAAAGCTAAAGAATCCAAGCAAAAGGAAGATTCTCTACACCAGGCGTATTATGCAGGCCGGAAGCTAAACAACAAACAGAAAGGCAAGGGCAAGGACAACAAATGTCAACATTGTGGTAAAGTTGGACATTCTAAAAATTCCTGTTTCTTCAATCCTTATATCTCTTGTAAATTTTGTAAGAAGATAGGACATGCAGCAGCATTTTGTGACAAGAGGCCACAAGGTAGCTTCAAAAATGCTTTCAAAGGTAAACAACAAGAAACAGAAAAACATGCAGTTACAGATGTAGCTAATAGAAGCAGACAACTAGTGAGAAGCCTGAATGTTCTTATCATCAAGAACCTGAATACAACTGTGCCTATGTTGCACAAACCTCCACCAAGTGCATGCAGAATGATACTGAGAAATCGGTGTCTATGTATGTGCCTATGAATTTGTCTCCCATTGTGGAGAAATATTGCATGCAGGTTCCTGAAGACCTGCAGCTACCTTCTATAATGAAGGAAATGATTCCAGAAGCTCACCTTGAGGGGGAGTTTCAACAAACTATTGTCTTGTCTAGAGCAGGATGAAAACAGTTTCAAAATAGCAGATGTCGACAAGCCAAGTTACCATGAACAAGTAATCTTGGACTTAGAAAATGCCTTGCTAGAATATGATCCTTTCTTGCAGGTGCAAACAGATGCTAGTGTAATTCAACTAGTGATGCAGCCAAGTAAGGATGTAGATTGCCAAGAACCAGTGTCAGAGCCAGAGAGAGTTCCTGAGATGACAATTCTTGAGCCAGTACCTGAGTTGCATGTGGCAGCATCCGAAAGTGCTGAGGTCCGAATGTTGGAGCCTTTGCATCAACAATCATTTATAGAAGATGCCTCATTCACTTTGGTTGGGCGATGTCCCGACATTACTTTCGATTTGCTATACCTACAGATGATGCATACAGATCCTTTCGACACATGGCAGGATGCAGATGAAGAGCCGTCCAGTTTGCCAGCCACATTGTTACCTGGTTCTATGTTCCAGAATGTCAGTTTGTTGCAGCTTGCAACAGTCCCCCTACATCAGCAATATACAAAGACATGATGCCACATACCCACTTGAGTTTGGTAGCCCCCCATGCACATGTGCATGGGGGAGAACAAGTTAGTTTGCCACCTAGCATAGCATGCATGAATATTCTGACACTTGGCAATTGCATCCAGTGATTGTACATAGTCAATTTCTATTTAATAGAGTCTCCACGAGTTGGAGAGTGTGTTGAATGGAATCATCTTCCATCTTCATCATTTTTCATTATCTCCTTGATCTGAATACTTGTAGGAGGTCGCAGTTGGATCTGATCTGATCTTTTACATGTTTCTCCCTCTCCTCTCATCAGATTTCGATGAGGACAGTTGCATACCGATCCTTGGAGGAGGGCGCTACCATTCCAATGCTTTCTAGCTTCAATCAAAGTGTTTCCATGACCAGAACGGCCATCATTCAGATCTGATTGGGCGCTGGATCTGATTTGCTTGTTCCTTCATTTAGGCCACCCTGATTTGCAGCACGAATGAGATAATCACCTCATCATCTGACTTTGACTTTGCATCATCACAATGCCTACGTTTGGAAAGGAAGCAAGTAATGAGGGCTGTATAGTACTCATGTTGGGGTCTGTGCCATGAAATACATCACTCCTTAGATGGACATCTCTTGTATTGTCAATGTTGCACATCTCTATTCAACATAGGATGGCGATGAGTGAAGCATAACCAAAATAAACAATGGAATCTCTTTCTTACCTCATAATAAAGAAGACGAAGCATGGAAATCTCGAGTTGTGATAGAATAGCTAGTACCCATAAGGGAACGTAACAGGCTCTACCTGAGGTGACGATCTCGTTATATGGGATAGGGCGCCAGTCTAGAGCTATAGGTCGTTTGGGTGTGCCACGTTTCTTCATAGTCAATCCCTTCTTGTTGAGCATAACCTTTTGCCACCAATCTTGCCTTATGTTTATCTATAGAACCATCTGATTTGTACTTAGTTCTATAGACCCACTTGCATCCTATGGCCTTTTTACCTGTAGGTAACCTAGCAAGTCTCCAAGTTTTGTTCTTCATGATTGAGTCGTACTCCTCATCATAGCTTTCCTCCAAATATCCTCTTTTTCAGCCTCTCTTAAAGTAGATGGATCCTTGGTTTCCAATACTGTGGCCATATATGCAAAGTGTACATAGAGAGGGAGCACCAGCAGCAGAGGCAAAGGCTCACCACGGCACATGGTTCCCTCGGATTCATCTACAGACTCCCTTGGTCTAGGCAACACAGACTCGGATGATGACAACTCTTAGTTGTATTTTACTCTTCATTATGTTCATCAGCCATTATTGTACTCCATTTACGGTGCCATGTGGCCCGATTTTATATATGGTGTTTCTTTTGCACATGTGCCACAACCTCAGTATGGTTCATTATGGTTCAGTATGGTTCAATACGATTCAGTATGGTTCAGTATGATTCAGTATGGTTCCTTGTGATTTCAATTCGGTTTGTTGTGATCTCAAATGGATAGAGAGAGAGACACACAGAAGAAAGAGAGTAAGAAAGAAAGAAAGAAAGCTTTATTAACGTCTTTTCCATGCCGAAAGGCATATAAGACGAACAAGTACATCAGAAAAGATGGAAACAAGACGGATCAGTGTCGTCAAAACAATCTAACTAAAACCAAACTAACTAAGAAAAGAGTGATATAGCTTTAGTAGGTGATTGATTGGAGATTAAACTTATGTATTCATTCTATAGTAATTTACAAATTCATTGCCTAGAGATATGTTCCAAATCTTTTGGGTTGGAACGGAACAAGTTCCATACGTGTGGAACATACTTTCTTTTTAAATTTTGGTGTTCGTTTGTTCAAAAAAAGGTTCCTTTCCCAAAAAGAGATTGAAATCCCATTTTTTAGAGTAGATTTTCCTTTTTCTTTGAAGCAGCCCAATGCCATTCCCTCATTTTAACTAATTTACAAAAAAAAATCTACAAATTTTTGTTTTGTGATCAAACGTGTGCCAAAAAAAAATCAGGTCACGAAATGGACCGCATTTTGAATCATAGTTGCATCGAAACGCGTTTCCGGGCAAATACGTTTCTGAAACCGCGTTTCTCATAAACGCGATTCATAACCCAGAATCGTTAAAAAAAAAAAAATTAAAAAAATAGCTTATGGCTGAAATTTTTTTAGGGGATCAATGGTCAAACCAGCATTTTGCCTCTCAGAAGTGCACTAGATGGGGCACAAACAAATCTTATTTTCAATAGCTATTTGGTTGTTATTTGCTTGAGTTTTCAATAAATGCTCAGGGGGTTCGAGGGGCGGTAGCCCCCCGAGAAACAGGGGGTCCGGGGGGCTGTAGCCCCGGTGGGGGGTTTGGGGGGCAACGCCCCCTAGCGGCGGGGTCCCGATGGTAAGGCCTCTTCATGATTTGGCCTTCCAACCCCCTAAGTGAAAACACACTTTTTGGTGTTTCGCATCCCCTTGGTCCTTTGGTTGTTCGCTCTCTCAGCATTTTGTTATTGTGTAGATCAGTCATCCAGAGTCTATTCTAGATCACCATTGAAGCCCTTCTCCAGGGTGCATGCTTGGATAGCACCATCATATGTACTTGCTTTATTATAATCAGAATTTCAGATTCATGTTCATTGTTTCTTGTCTACACTAGATTCCGTTGTCAATTATAATAGGATTAATGCACCTAAATTGGACCATCCTGCACCCGAAACAATCGGCAAACTACACAGTAAAAATCCTCTTGATCAGAGCTTTTATCTGATACCCATATTGCCCGAAAAAAAACCAAAAAAAAAAAATTTAAAAGAAAAACATTTCTGGAATTTTTTGGAAAATTTCAGAAACGCGTTTTTGAACCACATTTCTAATGCGTTTCAGAAACGCGCTGCATCTATGTTTTGAATGTTGTACCGAAACACATTCCATTTTACAATGAACATCTATGATTCATTCTATTGTTGTTCTAGATTCATTTGATCAATTCCAGTCACATTTAGTTCCATCAAAGCTTTTGAATTATTTTTATCATGAATTACCATGTCAACTTATGATAAGTTACTTAACTAGAATCATACTCCTTTTCAAAACCATCTATGCATCTGATTGTAGAAATTGTAGAAAATTTTGAAACATAAGCCTAATCTTCAAAAAGGCCAAAAAAATTCTTGAACTCAATTCCAATTAAAAAAACTCTCTACTCATGCATAGATAAAATGGTGCAACATATCTGTATTGTACTTTCAAGCCTAATGCTTCAAAATCATTTCAATTATAATCATTAAATATAATGCCAGACAGAAAAACATAGCATCCTCATTCAAAACCTTTCAAACAAGACGCAAATTCTTGTCAGAATCAATCTATCAAAAGCAAAAATTAACGAATAAGAATCACAAATGTGAACTAACCAGATAGGCGAACATGTGGGGTAATTGCTCGATAGCGTGTTAAAGCCTCTGTGAATCCTGAACAGGGTCGATGGTCTGGATAGAAGCTGAAGACATATTGATCATGTGTGGATGCTAAGACACAACAAAAGCATCAAGAATTAACAGATGATAGGGACTAAAGTACACATTACCAAAAAGCAAAACATTTTTCTATTTCAAGTCAACTAGCTATTTAATAAAATTATCTATAAAAACATTAAGGGGAGTATTGTCCGAATTTTAGCCAAAAGTTTAAATAGACCCCTATTAATTTTTACTAAAATTAGTATGGCCTACATTAATCTATTTTTTCAGGGTCTACATCTAGCTACAGTACCTACATCGAGTTAGTCCATCATTGTATCTATGTTGACTAGTAGGTGTTAACCAATAGTCAAGTAGATAGCTAGTAGGCTTGACTAGTAGATACATGTGATAGGTGAGAGTAGGTGAGGAAGTAGAAATGTCTATAAATACAAGGGCTTGTAGTAACCATAATTCTGTGCTTCTATGCTGCCTGATTGTAATTTCATGATTGTACTTCTTACCCTTTAATAGAGTGCTCTTTAAATGTTAGTGATATGTACTTGTCTAGTACCTTCTAGACATTAATCATTCTATTAATAGCATTCTTGATTAGACTGCTTGATTCTCTGTACAGATCCTGACAGGTCAATTGATGAGAGAATTTTCCATGATATCAGAGCAGAATACTGAGGAGAAGAAGTACAGTTCCATACAATGCCCTACAATACTTTTTTTAGAAATCATCTTGCAAGTTTGGTGTTGTTTTTTCATGTTTGAGGCAGATCAGGTGTTGTTTTTGACAGTTTACAGCAGATTTACAGGTCTATACCAGTAAAGTACAGTCTTACAGAGGTATTGCAGTCCGTACAATACTTGCAGGAGGTTGTACCAGCAAAGTAAGATTGTTGTTTGCATGTTTGGTGTAGTAGTGTTGGTGACTATGGCAAGGCTGTAGCGATCTTTTCAGATTTTTCCAAATCAAGACCAGGGTACAGAAGTGTATACTGAAACAGTGAGTACAAAAGTCCCTCGTACAGAGGGGTGTAGAATACTCCCAAGCATAGTCCTACAGAAATACTACAATCTCCCGTACAGTACTCGAGTCTTGTAGGAGGTTGTACCATTCGAGTACGATTGTTGTTTACAGGTTTGGTGCAGTGTTGGTGACTGTGGCAGGGCTGTAGCAGTGTTTTCAAATTTTTCCAAATCAAGACCAGGGTACAGAAGTGTACCAGATCTGTAGAGTAGCAGTTCTGTCCGTACATGAGGTCGTACCAGTTTTGTCCTTGCTATTGATTCAGAGAAAGATTTGACTAATTTTTTGGATTCAGCAGACTGATAATAGAGTCAGAACTTCTTGAAGTACTAAAACAACCCCTGTCCAATTTGTACAAAAGTTCGTACAGAAGGGTGTACACGGTACTAATTTGCGGTACAGAAGTCATTAATTGCAATTTTCAAACAATTTTAGTAATTCTTGATTCAATTCTTGGGGTTTCTTGGCCTGATTCAAGAAACTTACTATATTTAGAAATTAAAGTATAGCAAAAACATGGTAAAGTACAGTACATTCCATTTCTACATTATTGCTCAGAATTGCCAAGGAGCTCATTATAAAGGTACACTACTTTGTACTTTGCATTCATTCAAGCGCTTAGCGTAAATCATTAGTTTTCCTACATAACAAAACTTACAAAGGTCTTGTATACAAGAAATGCAAATTGTATTTTAGAATTCTAGAAGGAAGACCTTGTTCTGAGATATGCATACAGTGATTTTGGTGGCAATTCTTCAAACAATCACTCTCAGGTTTGTATCTTATAGAATTCACAATGAGAAACTTACCATCTCCAAAGCCAAAACAAGGGATCAAGTTGTCTTCATCAAAGGCAGATAAGGTGCGGCCTATAATTGAGATAGCTTGCTCATACGGATTAGGAGCATCCCCAATTGCATGAAGACTGCGTCCATTGAAAGAATTTTTCCCTGCATTGGTACCATATTTTGATAAATACCTAGTGCATTATGATAAATAGCAAATAAAGATAAATTTCACAATTAGAATAGACTCCACTAGAATAAGAAGTGTTATGGACACACATTTCCATACTTCTCTATAAACATGAACCAGTACTATTTTACTAGATTCAAAACCTCCTTTTCAATGAGACCGATGGGACTATATGAATAGAAAATGCCCTAAAAATGGGCAGACTACAAGAACGAACCTTCTAAAAACTTCCAAGATGCTCATAATAAAGTAAGTATAATAGGAGCTAGAGATTCTCGTTTTCAGATTATTGGAATTGGTGTTTTGAGGTCTTTGTAAGGCTTTCTTTTTTTTGGAGCCTTTGTCTTAGTTGGAGAATGCTTTATGACTACTATTTGTTGTCTTTGTACTTCATATGCTGTCTCTCAAGCGAGAAAGGAAGCAATGTGGTTACGAAACTTACTATCAGACGTTTGACCAAAGCAGAATGCTCCGACAATTGTCTATTGTGATAATCAAAGTGCTATTGCTTTATCGGCCAACCACAGGTTTCATTTTAGGAGTAAGCACATTGAAATCAAGTATCACTATGTCAGAAGTCAAGTTTTCAACAAAAAGGTAAAATGCAAGACATGACAGTAGATATTTTCACGAAGACGCGGAGCTTGGATACACAAAAGATTTGTGCAGAACTAACTTTGAAGGTCAAGGTAGTAAATTCTCTGTCTTTCTACTATGAAATATAAAGTAAGTGTAAATAGGTGCCAGTTCTCAAATTTGATGTCTTGAGCTCTTTGTGGAAGAGTTCTATTTTCTACAGATCCTAGTTGGAGATCTGCTTGAACTATCGGCAACAATTGTCTTGCATTCAACTTTCTTACTTGAAGAATGCTTTGTCAATAGTATTTGTTGTCTTTGTACTTCATTTGACACTGATGTTTATGATTGAGTTCATAACAATAAGGTGCACTCGGTGTGTCCACTTCATATTTTAGTTACAAAAGGAGAAATGTAATGAATTCTAAAATCATCACAATAAAGCATAACTACACAAGCATAACTACACATTTGACTTAAAAGCAACCACTAATATAAACCAAGTGCAATCATAGCAAGGTTTACAATCGTTAAGTGCACCTGTCCACTCGTTGCTCTTAGTGAAGTCTATCCCAATGATTAAGTTGGAGGATTCAAGTCCTGCTTTGCTCAAAGACTGTTGCACCTGCATAATTGACAAGGTTCCAAAATTCATGGCTTCAAATAATAGATAGTCCTAGCCTAGCCATAGGAACCCTTGTAATAGTCTTCCAAGCTTTCCCTTTGAACCTATTAGAGAACGAATCTGAAAAAAGTGAAAAGAATGCTATGATGAAGGTTTTGGGAGAAAAACCAAACTTTTCAAAACTCTTGAATCAAAGCTGCAAATGTCCACAACCACATTAATTTGTATCATTTCAATTCGCTTGACTTATTGTGATACCCTCTGATCCTATAAATGATATCACATAGTGTCTCGCTTTATTGGTGCAGCTTTGAGGTTTCTTATTCAGAATGACAGCAGTACCCTCTTAAATCATCTTTAAAGGCATGTACAAGAAGAGCTTTTATGTACAGCTGATTAGCTACATAACAACCCTAACTTGTGCATCTCCAAATTGATAAAGAGGGTATTAGCACTTGACCCACCTGGATTCAGTCAATAAGGAAATAGTTGGTTGAGTGGCCTAGGACTTCACAGCAACACTCGTTCAAGGCTTTTAAGGGTTTAAAACCTCTTGCACTCATCATACTTTCATAGTTTATAGACACACCAGGAAATGTTGTGGATAAGGGACAAGATTGGGAGAGTAATGGTACAGTGGGTAAACCAAAAACTATGTGGCTGCTTTTAGCTTGCTTCTACCAAATAAGAGCATCACACATGCAGGGAACGAGCAACCTGGTAGAATACAGAAAGGCTGACCCTCCATGAAAAGAAAAAAGAAAAAAAGAGTACGAGTGTTTATGAGAAAGCACTTACCTGCTCGAGACTAGTATATTGGTCACTGATGTGAGTGTATTTCCTCGAGAACTTCCGATCTGAAGGCCGGGGAGATGAAAAAGGGTTTGTGTCAATACCCTCCGCAGATGATGAAGGTGATTCTGGGGTGGAATTGTCGTTACCCATAGTTCTTCAACTGGATCTGATACCTTATGAGCAATAAAAGCAATTCACAGTCCATCTTATGCTTCACAACAGCTTCCTAAAACCGATCAAAGCATTTCTTATTCTGTTACAAAAACTATAAATTCCGAATTTCGGTAGTTGAATTACTGCTACCCTGTCTGCATGATTCTCTCTAAATGTAAATCTTCTGCCCATCTTTAGCTTTCAAAGGAATCATGTCCCTTCCATCACATTTTCACAGCCAAAGCTACTTGCTTAAAAATATGAGAGAATATACTTTGCTAGTACGTGAAGGAACATCTCTATCCAAAAAATGAAGGAAGCATCAGTTTCCCAACTTTTTGTGAGGCAACAGAGACTAGCACAATTCTGTTTGCATAATTACTTCCCTAGTAGCGAAGGAGTTCCAAATTCTGCCTTCTAATCTAATAGGCTCTGGAGATGTGGCAAGTAAAGTGGCGATACAGCATCCAAAATTTCCCCATGCTGTTATGCGAACTAGGGGGGTCACATTCCAATCAGGAAACACAGAAGAAAAGTGAAACAAATCTACCACACATTCCTCACTTCTCTCACACATTCATCCTGCTCCAACTCTTCTGTCCCCATGGTACCTTTCTTATCGCTAAAATCGATTCCAACAGATGCTTCAAACAGAATTGAAAACTGAAATCAGATGTTGCCATAACACAATGAAAACTGCGGGTCTCTGTAACACCTTTCCCACAGATTTTTCCTGGCAGCAGTAAAAACATGTTGAAAAAACTGATCATTACCACCAAAAGAGAAAAGGAACCGTCCCAAATTGTGAACCGGTAAGCTCAACACCTCCTGAACACCCCACAACACAGCAACTGCACAAAACTTCCACAGCAATCAAAAACTTTGCGTCAATTACAGAAACAAGAAGAAAAGGGAAATACATACACAAAACTTGCTGCTCTGGCCTCGAACCAAATAGGGGGTGGGAATAGATGTGGGGAAGTGCTCCTAAAACAATTTCGAACCAACCCTAATATAAACCTACAAAACTTCAGTGAAAGAGGTAAAATACCAGTATAAAACCTTAGTGCATTTTTTGAAGATGAAAAACCTAAAAACCAGCAGGAGAAATGCTAATTTCAGCTATTGGCCTGTAATACTTTTTCAGTTTTTTGTGAGCACTCCATTGGATGCTGACAGCTTTTTCAGGCCCAGTGGCAGCCTGCACCGTGAAGAGGATAGGAATATAGAGAAGAGGCTGTGAGACCTCGCATCTATCACTACGATCTATCTTCTCATCAAACGATTTTAAACCAGCCTTATAATAAGCCTAAAACAGTTATATAAAACCTACAAACCGAAACTTGTGACTTAACTACTACAATTTTTGCAGGTCAAAGACCCACAAACCTTGAAACTGGCAGGTGAAATTCCAATTCCAGCAATTGCCCTGCAATACTTTACAGAATGTTTGTGGGCACTGGCTAATTCCTCACATTAGGCCAAGCTTGCTTTTACTAGCAACCCCGCTAGCTATCTAGTACTATGATCTGTATCCCACCTCTCAAATTTCTCAGGCTCCTGCTGCATCTTTCCGATTTCAAGGTGCATCAGATGAATCTGTCAATCAATACCTACTGATACTAATAAATTAGTGCATTATCAAAGATTTACAAACAAATTACGTTACCCTTGATAACAGTTTGATCAGCAACCCGTTCACAATGCTCTGATTGGCGTCTCGCCTACGCTATGCCTAAGATTCTTAATCAATTTTTTTTTCAACGTGTTGAAGTAGCTATTGGTCGGTATACTACCTAGCCGATTACATCACACCAAACAACTCCACTTATACACCGTGCGTTGTGTTTTTCCTTTTTCAACTTTGATGCAGTTTATTGTCATGATTTGTTAAAAGTTTCAGTCATCTCAAGATGGCCCTCCTCCCTCTCAGCACCTCATTCGCCCTCTGCTTTAACTTGGTCCTGGATTTCTTCCCTTGACGTCCTCAACGCTTTTCACCTGGGCTTTCCTCGTCCAAAACTCTATTTTTATATTCATGTGGCTCTCTGTCGTGAAACTCAACTTGATATGCATCTTCCTCTCGATCGCTTGGCAGTTGACCCCTACGACAATGTGGCTTGGAACTTGTTCCTTCTTTTTCCTCGTTGATGTCTGGGCCTTCCTCCAAGGGGTGAGGAGGCTGGTCATAGAGAAACTCATGCACGTCTTCGTCACTTTCTATCGGGGGACTAGGAAACCCTTCACGATGAACACTTGCTCGTTGACACTTGTTGCTCGCAACTCACAAGACCCTCATCCTCAAGGCGCCCCACCTCTCCACAGCCGCCTTCGTCGCACTTTACATCTCAAGCAAGTTGGTGAGTATTATCATGCAACTCGAGCTTTAGCTCCTCTCATGTCTGCTCTCTCTTCTAGGAATATTGTTGATGCTCTCCAAGCTCTTCATCCTGCTTCTGAAGGTGCTCTTTCCCTGTTTGTGGATGACTTCGTACCTGATATTGATTTGTTGTTTGATCGTAATTCTTTCTCTCGAGCTTTCCATCGTAGTCTTTGTCTTACTATTGGTGGTCCCTCAGGTTTGGTCTATGAACATCTGCGTGATTGCTTTTCGCCTGAGAACTCTGCTAGTGGCTTTGTTCGGCTCCTTCAGGTCTTTCCCGCTTCTATTGCTTGTCTTTTAGCGGTGTCGCATTTGATTGCTATGACCATAGCTTCTGGTGGCGTCCATCCTATCGTTGTTGGCGAAGTCCTCCTTTGTCTTGTAAGTCGTTCTATTTGTTTTTAGTATCAGCAAATTTTTGCCTCTTTTCTCTTCCCTCATTAGTTCAGTGTCTCTACTCCTAGAAGCTGTGAAGCTGTGATTCATGGTTTGTGTGCCACGCTTGACTAGGTTGTTCTCCAAGTGAATGTTTCCAATGCTTTCAATTCTATTTCTAGAGCTACGATCTTTCGAGAGTTGCATGCAGCTGGTGGTGGGTTTGCTCAACTTATCTCATTTGTGCGGTTGTTCTACGCTTTTGAGACTCCCCTCTTTTACAGTCATCATGTGCGCTCTACAGAATTTTCTATTCTCCAGTCTGTAGCAGGTACTCGTCAAGGTGATCATTTGGGTGGTCCTCTCTTTGCTCTCGCTCATTTTCCGTGCCCTTCGGGCTTCTATAGAGGCCTTTCCCTCCTTGTTGGACCCTTTTTGTGCCTCCCTAATCGGTCGGATCTAGAGAGCAAAGAAGGGGTTTTGGATTTCCAATCGGGTGAGTAGTCGTGTGTAGTAACAAGTTTACGATCCAATGGGGAGGGTAAACTATGAAAGGGATCGAAACCTACTAACGGTGCCAAGCTTAGTGTGAGATCTTAAAGTGGAATTGCTTAGATCTTGGGGTGTGATTCGTCATTCTATCTTGTTGTCTTGATCCTTCTTCTCTCTTTTTGACTTCTTGGTTGCTTTTGGTTTATCTAGGCATCCTTAGCTCTAGATTTTCTCATGAAGAGGTTGATCTTCTCAAGGGAGGTGAACAATGAAAGAAAGTCTACCTATGGATCTTAGTGATCACTCCAAAATGAAATTCTAACACCTATTTTGCTTGTGTGATGATTTCATATATTAGTTTTGAAAACTAGATGGATAAATGTTGTGCTAAGGATAGTTTGTGATTGTGATAATGTGAGAGACACCTCCTCAAGATCCTGCTTACAAGACAAAGCAATAGAGAACACATTGTTGGAAAAACCACCCAACCAAGTAGAAGCAACCAATCAATCTCTAGAAGCTTCACCCCCAAGCCAAGGAATAGGAAGCTTGAGAGTAGAGAGAGATCCTGGCAATTAATCAACCAAATGATGGAGTAATAGGGTGAGTTTGGCCTCCTTATATAAGCTCTAGAACCTCCTGTGCATATAGTAATGCAAGGTTCTAACTCCCCTATACATAGATTCCACTATACATAGAGTCTCTATATGTGGATTTGCTGGAGTTTAATCTTTCTCCTACTCATCTTGACTGCCCTCCTATTCACTTAAGTAAATCACTCTCTCCAAATAGTCTACAGAAATAAACTGTTTCTTAGACAGTTTGCAGTTTTCCCAAAGTCTGCAAAAATGTATTATATTTCGCACAGTTCGCATTTTTTGGGAAATCCAAAAAAGGCGAAAAACCTGACAAAGTCATCTACTTAACTTTCGGGCATTTTGGGCACAAAATATTTCTGCGAAAAATGCAACACTTGTGTTCACTCGAGATTTTGGGCCATTTAGCACCCCGAAGAAAGTCATATTTTTCCAAAGAATGCCACAAACTATAGATTCACACAGGATTTCACATACAGCCTGTCTACATCTTCACGCTCTGTCAATAACTGATCTATTGATCAATTAAACAGCTGTTAATGATCTTGTGATTGTATAGTTAGAATAACACAAGATCACCCAACAACTATATAAGGAACTAAGCGATTAGAGACAAGTGATGATGTGGGATACAGATCGAATTTAATCATCCATACAAAGACAAAGATCTAATGACCAAAACTAGTCTTCATTGTATCTGACTCCTCAGAGTTAGAGATCATAGAGAGAGAGAGAGAGAGAGTAAAAGTATTCAGAACTATAGCAATTGATTTGTTTTTGTAAGTAGGATCACTCGCTTATCAGCGCGATTGTCTTGTGATCTAATAGTTGTTATTACAACATTGAATATACGAAATCACTATTGTTCTATCTCATTGCATTTGTGTTGAATGTTTATTAACTTCCACTCTTCTTTCGTTACTATCAAGTACTTCATAAGAAAAAGAAATTTATGGTTGTCATTGACATCTAATTGTTTCACATTTCTTTATGTTCTATATATAAGTATCAGAGAATTGAATGGCTGTTTCAGACGCCTAATCTTTTTAGCAATCTCTCTTTATGGTTGTCTACGACACATTTACTAATGTTCATCACAAATCAGAACTACTCTATTATGTTCTCCAAGTAATCCAAGATCCTTATATTATTAGTTCTTATTGTCTCACGTTTCATCGTGTTCTTCCTTTGTTGGTGATGGGATGACGACCTTCATTTTCGTTGTGGCCTGGTCGTTCATTCTAAATCCACACCAACAAAGTGGTATCAGATCTCATGGTTTTGGATCTACTAGAGTTTTAGGATCGAAGAACCTAATACGTTCATATCTCAAAGCTAGTTTACATTTGATTTGTGTTCAATCTCTGTTCATCGTTCTTCATGTAAGGTTCAACCTCAAAGATCCGCTTGATCAATAAGTTCAACGGAGATGATTTTCCCATGTGGAAATTTAAAATGAGGATGATACTGATCAAACAGGAGCCATGGGAATACGCCAACAGTTTAATAACTAGAACAACAGAACTAGAACTGCTACCAACATGGGAAGCAAAGGATGACAAAGCTCTTGCCATTGAATCCTTAAATCTAAAAGATACTCAAATAGCTCATGTATCTAATAATACCACTTCCAAAGAAGCGTGAGATATTTTAACAAGTATTTATGAAACTTCAGATGTATCGACTCGTCTCTTTGTGAGAAAGAAGATCCTTACTCTCAAAATGAGTGAAGGCACCTTAGTTAGTGATCATTCGAATGAATTTAAACAGTTGATGAATCAATTAGTTTTTCCTATTTAAGATGAAGACTCTACTATGTCTCTTCTTGCCAATATTCCACCCTTCTATGACAACCTAGTGTTGCTTTTGAGCAATACCCCTGCGCTATCACTCCAGAAGCTGACAACAAGTCTATTGCAAGAAGAAGTAAGGAGAAAGAGCTTAATCTACAATGACTAACAAGACAATGGCCTTGTACTCTAACAAGTAGCATTCCAAGAAAAAGAACCTCAAGGATAAGAAGACAATGGCTGAGCAGACATATTCAACGCAACCACAACAACAGCACAACAGACAACAACAACCTGCCAAGACCAAACTCTTTTGCAGATACTGCAAGAGATCCAACCACGACATCAAAGACTGTCGGATCCTCAAGCACAACGAAGCGCAGAGAAAGATGCAACAACACCAAGAAGGAGGTTCTGACTCTGTCATAAATTCCCAAGAAGAAGAAAAGACGTTGATGGTACAAGTCAGTCAACCATGTAAAAATGCCTATGTCTAGTATCTCGATTCGGGTGTTTCACAACATACGACTCTATGTAAAAACCTATTATCGAATCTCATAGCAACTGAATCAAAGTACATTTTCTTTGGAGACTCAAGCTCACACAAAGTCAAAGGCCAAGACTCTATTCGACTACAATTCCCAGATGACATCACTAGACAATTAGACAGTGTACTCTATGTACCCAAATTAACAAAGAATTGTTGTCTATAAGCAAGATCACTGGCTATAGAGCTTGGTTTACTGCTAGTCAATGTACCATTCTTGACAATAAAACAAAAGAAATCCTCTCTACACACAAAGAAGAAAATTTATATATCTTGATTCACGATTATGCACTTTTTGTGAGTAATTCTGATGCTTATGTTTGGCATCAAAGATTAGGTCACTTAAACTTGAGGTCATCCTTGTACATGCATCATAATAATCTGGTTAAGGATATAAGTATCAATATTGTCTCCAGCAGAAATCACATTGTTTGTGAAATGTGCCTACTAGGAAAATAACCTAGAAAAAGATCTCCAAAAGGACAAGCCAAAAGAGCTAAGTCCATTTCTGAATTAATCCATAGTGATTTATGTGGTGCTATGAGCATGCCATCTTTGGGTCAGACTTTATATTTCACCACTTTTATTGATGATCTCTCCAGATTTACCAGAATAATGTTCATAAAGAACAAGTCAAGGCATTCAACTATTTCAAAGAAATAAACAGTTTGTTGAGACTCAAACTGGTCAGAAGATCAAGACCCTACGGTTTGATTCAGGGGGAGAGTACATGTCTGATGAAATGACAGACTACTTATCTTTATGCGGCGTGCACCATCAGTTCAGGGCCAGCTACACACCGCAACAGAACGACATAGCTGAAAGAAAGAATCGAACATTGTTGGAAGTTGCACGATCCATGATGTCCAACGTAGAGTTACCCAAGAAATTTTGGGCTAAAGCAATTTCTACAGCCTGGTATTTGCAAAATTATTTCAGCACAAAGGCAGTTGACAACAAAACTCCATTTGAAACCTACTACGGCTACAAACCAAGTCTGAAACACCTACGTGTGTTTGGATGTCTCTACTATGCTCAAATACTGTCTGATTTGAGGAAAAACTAGACCCAGTCAGTTGTAAGTATATTTTTATTGGCTATTCAACTTCACATAAAGCATACCACATTTATGATGCTGAAACAGGTCAGATCTCAATTAGTCGTGATGTAGTCTTCCTTGAAGACCAATTTTATGATTTCAAGCATAAGCAGCAAATGCAGGAGTTTGTTACACAACTCCATTTACCATCGATAGGCCTGGACCTATGACTATTCAACCACAACTTGAAGACATCTCAGTCATTCGCCTAGGAGAGACATCTACTCAGGAACCTGCGTTCGAAGATTTGCCCGACAATGACAACAACTTGATCATTTTGTCCCTTAGGTGTTCATCGGTCATGATGAACTTGCCATTATTGCAAAAGCATTGTCAATGTCAGATGCAAACAAATGGAAAGCTACTATGGACGCGGAGTACCATTCATTAATGAAGAACAAGACCTGGATTCTTGTTAATCCTCCTACATGTATAAAATTGATTGACACTAAGTGGATCTTCAAACTAAAGCTCAAGCCAAATGGATCAATATCCAAATGGAAAACTCATTTGGTGGTTAAAGGATATGAGCAAGTATACGGAATAAAATACACTGACACTTTCAGTCTAGTGGTAAAGCATCAATCTATTCGAACCTTGCTAGATGTAGTTGCTATAGAAGATTTGGACATTCATCATGGACGTCCAGACAACATTCCTTCATGGATATATACAAGAAAACATATTCATTTATCAACCAGAAGGTTACATCTTTCAAGGCCAAGAGCATATGATATGTAAATTGCAGAAGGCACTTTATGGCCTCAAGCAAGCTCCTAGGGCCTGGAATGAACGAATTAATCTCTTCTTGTTGCAGCACAACTTTACTTCTTGTTCCACAAACTCAAATGTATACTTCAAGTATAAAGGGTCAAGCTATTTTATAATAGCATTATATGTTGATGATGCTTTAATTATCCGTAATTCAAATAAGTTACTATTTGAAACAAAATCTTTGTTGTCGCAAAAATCTGAAATGACTGATTTGGCCCAGTTCATTACCTACTTAGTATGGAGATCACCAGAGATCGCGCAGGCAGAAGAATCACTATAAGCCAAGAATCATATTTAACCAATGTACTTCGCAATATCATGGAAACCTATAAGCTGATAAACTCATTGGATCCAAGATCCAAACTATCTAAAGACATGTGCCCCAGAACTCACTGAGCAGAACATCAAGAGATGTGCAGACACCCTTATCAGTCGATAATCGAGTCTATAATGTATTCTATTATCTACACGCGACCTGATCTAGCATATGTGGTAAGCAAACTGTCTCAATACATGTCCAATCCAAGCTTACAACAATGGAAGGCTCTGCAAAGAGTACTGAAGTACATTGGGGCTAGGAAACACTATGCTTTGTACTATAATGGTAATACAAAAGCTACACATAGCAAAACTTCAACATGATGGTGTCTAGTGCTCACCCATCCAAATTGGATGCATGATGGATCAAAACAGACGCAATCCATCATATCTCTAAGCTTGTAATGAGGACCAACAGGTTCATACCCCCATTTGACAGGTATTCATGCCCAAAAAACACCAAAAATACATTATATTTGACTTTTTGAGCCCCCTAATGGTGTCTAATCCTAAAAAAACTTTATGAAGACCTTAGGAAAGCTTCATTACACGTTTGAAAATGTGCATGCAAAATATTGTCTAAGAATTTTGAGAATTACCACAAAATTAGTCCAAAAATCATCAAAAAAACCATGTTTTTTGACCAAAATTTGTGGATCAAATCCACAATTACGTGCAATCAGACCCAAATCCTTGTAAATACATTACATTCAAGCACTAAAAGTTTTGTTTTCAGTCAAATATGGATTCTATAGCCTGTTTCTAGCCCAAAAACCCCAATTTTTAGTTCAAAATGACTATCTAAGCATCCTTTTGACTATTCAACCTACATGCAATGGCTAGATCCAATCATTAATGACTGTAAAACAGCAAGTACAGTCTGAAAACCATACTAAATTAGTAGCAATGATAAATTCCAAGCAAAAAACTTCAATTCTAGGTGAAAAATCACAATAAACCGTAAAAAATCCATTGATTTCCATTGAAATCTATGGAGAAATTCCATAATCATGATCAGTAGGCTGAAATCAAACCAAATTCAGAGAAGTCATCTACTTGAAGATTAATTCCACCACTTGGAAGTAACAAGCAAGGAGTAACCACCAAACCAACAAGAGGTGGCTAGTCAGAAAAAAAGAATCTGACTACTGACTAGATCCTATTACAAACAACTAAAAGGACACTTGTGGAGCAAAACTACCCAAACAACAGGAAATGGCTAGTCAATACCCTAACCACTTCACCCCCATGCCATGGTGAATGAATGCAAGAAGGAGAGAAAGTCTGGTTCAAGAATCTGAAATTCCAATAGGGAGATGGGCGAGTTTCCATGGTATGTATTCTCTCCAAGAGGAGAGAATATTCTTCTTGGGTTCTCCATGCAGCGTATAATAAGCTATTGACCTCCTATCTTGCATTATAGCAATCGTACACCATGCAAATGCTCCTATGTCCAATTATAGGTTTGGGCCCTCATATGATTATTAATTACTTTACAGGCCAAGCCTGGAATGACGAGGCATAACTAATAACCACATACACTGGAGTGACCGGCTATCCACGTCAAGAATTATTCCGATTCCCTTATACAGGACATGGACATAACACCAACCTTCTGCAATGCTAAATTCTGGCCTTGGCTTTTGTCTCACAAAGCCCTTCAAAACTTTCATAAAACGCTCAAGGTAGAACAGCCATCTCGTGTGCACAGGTCCTGCAATTGATACTTCTTCGACCAAATGCACTAGAAGATGAACTTGTATATCCAAAAAGGAAGTTGGAAAATCTCTTTCCAACAAACATACCATTTCGATCATTTGGATTTTGATGGAATCCAATCATTATTTTTTATTTCTTTTGAAAAAATCCACCTGCAAGATTGATATAACACTAGGTTGTTTAGCACATAAAAATATTGAAATAGCACATATTTTTACAAGTGTTTAGAAGGATATACAAACCTAATCATCGATGATAAATTGTAAAGCGTATTTTGTACGTCATTGTTGAAACAACCTCAAATAAAAAATGAAATACGAATTGCAACATCTTACGCCAATCATGCGATTTCAATCCGCTTAATTTACCATCTTTGGTAAATGATTTGCATAAAGAATGTGCATAGCCTGTTGGAGTTCTCATTTGTTTTATGACATGTTTAACATGCGAGAGTTGCTCTTTTGTAAGAATCCATGGCACGCTAGGTAGGATATCATCAATGTATTGAATCCATTAGAGACATCGGCCGCTTGTAGATTTTTACAAACTACTGAGTTGTCTTTTATGCCAATGATGTGGTTTCATAGTGATTCACCGATGTTTTGAATATGTGCATATGATCCAATAGATGATTAATCAATAAAGCCCTCCAATAGGGTAATTTATGAAAAATAGACAACCTTTTCGTACCATCAATTGATTCATTCCATGAAGAATTAACATCATGATGTTTAAGCCATTCATCATGCGATTTTGCTACTCCCATGTGCAAGAGGATGATGGTGTAGTTAAATGATTATCTCTTCCCCCCCAAAAAAAAATCGCCTATTTGACCTTCAAAAGGATGATCAAGCGGCAAGTATTTGCGATGATTTTCGTAGACCACTTTCTTCAACATATTTGTGCTATGTCGACCCTCCAAAAGTGGTCCACAAATGTAACATGCATTGTAACCCGATGTGGTTAAACTTGCATAGTTCATAAACCAAATGTGAGATAAGCTTAGTAAAATGTATTCAAATACTAAACCCTAAAACAGATTTGTTAATTATATAGGTACTTGAACATTCACTTAAACTGGAGTAGTCATGCATTGTCCACATTAGAATTCCACAAACAATGAAGTTCCTTTGTTGCATAGGTCTGGAGATGTCGTAAAAGCATGAATACCATTCCAAAGAATGCACAATTCATCAACCAAAGGTGCAAGATACACATCCATGTTCTTGGCCTTGTACTTTTCTGGAATCAATAATACTAATAACAAGCGTCCCTTTTTATACTCAACTATGGAGGTATATCATAATTAACGAGCACAACTGGCCATGTGGACCAAGTTGACGCCTGAACGCACGCCATCCATAGCAAGGCCAAATTTTAAATTGTGAGGTTCATTTTTGAACTCGGGCCATTGCCAATTGGTATGTTTCCATGCAGGTGAGTCACTTGGTACTTGCATCACATCATCCGTAGATCGATTTTTGACATGCCAATCTATTAGGTGAGCCAAATATTTACCGAAATAAACATTGCAATCATGGGATAATTGAAAAATGTTGTAACACTTTTTGTGGCACTTTATCCCCTTGTACGTCATCTCGATAACGTGAAACGTTACACATTGGATATTGAAGCTTTTCTGAATGCTCACCTCTATACAAAACATGGTCTTCAAGACATGCATGTATTGTGTCGTAATCCATCCCAAGCATGTTCATAATCTTTCGTGTTTCTTTTCGTGTTTTAGGTATCACGTTTTCTTTCGGAAGTATTCTATGCAACAACCTGAACAAAAATAGCAATGTGAGTTGTTAGAAAAGAAAAAAAAAAAAATCAACTTGTAAATACGCTATGAGATCAACTTGTAAGTACAAAAGTTGTGTTATGCGTTAAGTACCCGAATAATGATGTGACACTACGGTCACTCCATTCGTATGTTGCTTGAAAGTTTAGAATATTGTTTGTGATTTTCATTTTCATTGAAAGATGCGTGGGTAGCATTAGTCACATTTGTTTCAAAGTAAGATTCAAACTTATTGAGCATTGCTTCATCGTGTTTCACCTCATCAACATCATTATTAGAATCAAGTGCATTACTCTTTTCTCCAATTGTATTTGCCTCTTGAATTTTTTTCATTCTTTGTTCTCTCATGTTTGTCAAAACTTGACGTTGATTGTAGCTAAACATGGATGGATCAACTCCGTGAAATGGCATTCGATTTATTGGCTACACACATAAACAAATTCACATATATTGACGAACATTATGATAAAAAACAATCATATAAAGTTAACAAACCTTCAACGTCTTCCAAATTCGATGGTTGACCCTCATCTTTTCGTTCAAACTTCCACAAATGATTTTCAGCAATGCGTCTTTCATGTATCTTTTGCCCATCGCACTTGATGTATGTGCACCATATTTTATCTTGAAAACAATTTTTTTACGAGAAACAAAAATCAAATACATGCCAATTTAGCATAATACTCGAAGTCAAGTTTAATTTATAGTAACAAATTCTTTATGAACAAGGAAACATGCATGTTTATTATTTACTCTATTGACTTGAGTAGTGTTTTCATCGTTAGACTGATCTGAATGTAATTCATCTCCTTGTGGTAAACTGCATATATCCAAAACACAAATAACATAAGATTAGTCAATTTGAAAATATGTTGATTCTTATCATTCGATATTCAAATAGTATGATTCTTATATACAGATTCTTATATGATTCTCATTTTTAGATAGTACGATTCTTATATGATTCTTTTGCATCTTGTTGTAGGTTATCTTGTTGAACGTTTATCTTTTTTTTTTTGTCATCACAAGTATGAAAGTCTAACTCTAATATGCATATAAGTTTTGTAATTAATTTTCTTTTCTATTTCATTTTAATATATTAGATTCATTGTAATGTATTGTATGTTTATGAATGTAGTAATCATGTCGAGGTTCGGTAGTGGTGAAAGCTCAGGAACTTATGTTTCAAATTTTTATGCAACACTAACTCCCGGGCAAAAGGAAGAATTACAAAATTGGATGCTCAGCCAAGGTGAGGGTGGTCCCTCACAAGCGGCCGTGGCTCCCTCACCCGCGCCCCTTCTGAAGAGTCATCTACGAATTCCTACTACGACGTGGATTTGGAAGGGAATATAATCGCCAATCGTAAGGGGAGGGTGGTTATGGACCTATTGTATTCTTTATGCCAATGCTATTTTGGCGATAGATTATTTATGAAATGGTCTAATCAATCTTTAGATCCTAAATCGCAGGTTGTTGGCAGCCTTTGTGACGAATTTTCACAAGATGTGGAATTTGACACGAAAGAAATATATAAACATATGAGCCTGTGGATAAGACATCGTCATGATACAGTGTGACGAGCTTATAGGGATGGGTTGTCCTAAACCTCACTGGTGTTCAAGGGTAGATTGTAACACAATAAAAGACGACGAAAAAACACCAGATAAGTACAAGGTTCAAAAAGATGCCGCGACAACTAGGATGCATGGAGTAGACAATCCTAAATTGGGCTCGAGCGGGAAGGCTGGCTTGTAAGCATGACAGTGGATGTGTGCTGTCCACAAAGTATCTCTTTCCCACCGTATTGAGCTCAAAGAGCTTGACGGAATCTAGGTAGTGAACTAGCAGTATCAAAGTTGTGAGCATGTATACTGCTTGATGAATCCTTTGATAATACGAAAGAGAATTTTTTGACAAGAATATGTAGGCATCATAGTACTTAAATCAATCTACTGGTTACACAGCCTTCGTAATTCAGGGGTTATCTTTTGTAGAATGTTATTATTCAAGCTTTTGATGTTTGCACAATTGTTGACTCACGGCATTTTCAAGTGAATCAAATCAGCGCCGTGAAGAGATTTTCAAAAAATGTTATCTTTATGATGAAATACATGAACATGTTTTCAAATGAAAGTTTATGATAATCAAGTTGCCAGTTAGCAATGAGTACATGATATATAGATTCTATAATGTCATTTTGTAATGTTAAGTTTTGAACACATCTGCATGTCGAGTTTACCAGATGTATGTTTTTTGCTTTTATTCAAGTCTGACATGATGTTATGGGTGTTTGTATCTCATAAACACAATAGAATAGTTGTGGAATATACATGGACATGATTGTCTGCATTCCAGTGCACGTTTAGATGACTTTCTCTCTGGTTTGTACAATTGTTGATATAGGGCACCGGTATCTGTCAATCACATGGTTTCAGATCTGATGACCATTGCTCTTGTGAAGGATTCAGTTTTAGGCAGTAGGGGTAGTGTGTTCGACGGAATGCCCAAGGGGAGACTCGAACCCAAGACCAAAGAAAATTTGGATGTCAAGCCAACGAACTGAGCCAACCCTATTGGTATTGTTTCGTGGAATGATGAGATTGCTAGGCAAGAAACTAGTGGCCTGCAATTACTAGATCATTTACCTGAAAATTTCAGTGTACTTGTATACTCTAATGGTATGGTACATATATACTAGGATGTTCCTAATGGAGCCAGTCACTTCAAAGCTTCTACTTTTGCCCTTAGTGTATGCAAGCTTTGTTGTAAAGCTTCAAGTAGAGCAGCTCAAAAATCCTTGTTAAGCTTTGGATATTCAGTGCACTCAGTTTTGCATGTTTCATTGCTGCACGAAAGAGAAAATTTTGTTTAACAGTTAAAGGTTGATGGTAATGAATTGGTGCAATCCTTTTTTGTGTGCTGATATGATTTGTGGTAAGTTGTAACATGTGTCTCATATCTATAGATAATGATTGTTCTGACATGGCTTCAATATATCACAGTATGTGCTGCAGTATTGATAACAAACTGCCCCTGCCACCGGCCTTGAGATTTTGTTGAGAGCAATGTTGCTAGGCTTTCCTACTAAGTTGCGAGTTTCTAATATCACCAACATAAGGATAAGTAATCATAACATGGTATTGGCCTTGTGATACATGTGCGAGTTTGTGCCATGCGCTTATTGATATTGTAGGTTTATGATATGTATAGATATACTAGTTTGGATGTAGAAATTGCAAATATACTAGCCATTGGTGGCTAAACTTGGCATTGTTTTCACCTCCTGCTTCAAGTGGATTGCCAACCATTTAAGTTGATACCAATTTGGAATTTTCATGCAATACAAGCTTCAAATAAATTCATTACAACAATCTCAAATCAAATGGTTGGCTGTAAACTGAAATGAATTAGCACAAACAGTTTCATCTGACCTGCTTACAAACTTAAAATCGGATAAGCTTTTTCCAGAAGGTAATGAATTAGTTGAACAATATGAACAACAAATTTTGTCAATCAATGCATAATAGGCAGGGGCAACATGTTGAAGTTGAGGAAACCCAACATGGGATAAGAATTCTTCACATGTAGTTGTGAAAGTGCGAAATAAACAGAGATAGGATTTCACCCAAATGGGAAGTTGATAGAAATTTGCTCATTACAAATTGTACAATGCATTTTACTAGATTAACATGCACGAGCAAGAGTCCTATTGATTTTGAAAACAAAGCCTTCAGAATTAAAACTTTTAATATCCAGAGTGTTCGCTCCTATGTGCCACGGGGCTCACTTTGAAATGTTTGTGCATGTGCACATGTGAAAAGAGGTTTCTCTCATTGCCAACAAGAAGTAAAAGAACAATGAGGCTCCTCAAGTGAACAATAATACTAGTGGAACCTTGTTCTGCAGAGGCACAACACTTGCTAAAAACATCCTGATTTGAATTATTAAAGAGAAGCAAAGAATGTTTCACAACAATCATCTCTTGAACAAAGATAACACACTTTTATAGCAAGTCCTTTAAATGTGGTTATAAACTGTGGAAGCATTCACACAAGAAGCTTGGCTACCATATGCTCTTCATGTTGATAAGTTTAATGAAATTTTGTTGTCAAGCACAAAGGGAAGAGGAAAAATGTTCTATCTTGAATGATGGATAATTCGCTCATCTACCTATAGCATTGGTACTCTAGTGTAGGTCTAATCTTCGAATATACAAAGAACTATTGCATGGGAGTTTATGATCACGTAGGTTCTTGTATTAAAAAGCTAGCTTTGCTTATCTCATAATTAAGGGCCCATGAACTATTAATAAAGGTCCATGTGGACACACACAAGTTCATATATGTGCAATTTTCCAAATGATTCAAGGAGCATCGTCTTTGAAGGTTTAACAATGTTTTTTGTTTTGCATGTGGGCCATGTTATATGAAGGTTTATTTCAAGTTGCGCATATGACGAGATCGATGCACAACTTGAATTAAACTTTCATATAACACCTCGTTGTTGTTGAAATTAATCGAGCAGAAAAAGGAACCGCGTCTATGCAAGTTTCTAGCTCTTTCAGGATGAAGCTTGCATCATTTCAAAGCACTCAAAGAAAGCAATCCAATCAATCTGAATGTACTACCTCAATTGGTCAATCTCTATCTGAGATTGAAAGTGAAACTGACAACATTGAGGCAGCATATATCAAAGGCAAATTCGAGTCCAATTTTCAGACTTCGAAGACACGGAAAAGATCGAAACGCGCTTGCCAGATGGTCAGGTCTTTACAGGCAGTGACATATGAAGAAAGAGATATGGCCAATTGCCTTGTGATGCCTGCATGCGCAGGAAAGGTGAGCCAAGGGGAGCTTGCACATGTGAAGAAAAAGAGGATTGCATCTTGAAAGGAAAAATTTGGATGAATTCAAGTCGAAAGACGACAATCTACAATTCAAAATCTACTTTCGACTTGAATTCAAAATCTACAATTCAAGTTCCAATCTACAGTTTAAGTCGAAAGACGACGATCTAGAATTCAAAATCATTAATTGATATTCCAATATTTAAACACTGTCTGATTGCAAAAACATAAAATTGATATTTTGGCGAATTACACTTTGATGAGCTCAAACATCTTGTGTTTACAACTAGAAATCCGAAACCACAATCAAATATCTTTCTATGCCATACAAAATTAATGCTTCTCTGGCACAACCATATACTATGATTGTAGCCAACAATTGCATTGTTATGACATACACAATACAGATGTCGTAGAAATTATCAAAGCTTATTTTAATGTGAACAAACCATAAAGTATGATTGTACTTGTAGTGTATCGAAAACCAAATTCAAATATGATGTGTTTTTGAACACAATAGAGGATACATTACAAAATGCATCCACAGACATACCAACACCAACAACCATTCTTAAAGACTTAAATATCAATATGCTTGCTTGCAACAACCATGCCAACCATCTTACAACATTCATTGCAAAAACATGGTTTCCAAGAAACTATCACTACACCAACAACATGGTATGGAAGCCAATTAGATCATATATGAGTTAGAATTAAAGTAGAATCACTGTGTTATTGTACTGTGGGTCCTATCAGTGGATAAAAATGAGTTGGCCTCGCCACGAGGCAAGTCGACGGGACACGCGTCCCACCAACGGCAACCTGGGTCATGCATGGGTTGCCTGAGTGAACAACTATATGTACAGTGTAATTTCATTTTGAGAAATACAGTTGCTATGTGAGCTTGCTGTGGAGAGTATTTTCTATTTGTGTTACTGTGTAGCATGATCTGTGTTCCTGTGCAAAGCAAATTCTAAGTTGGTATCAGAGCCGTACAGGGAGGGTACACAGTACAACATCGTCGTTGAAGAGAGCTTCGGGAGAACTGTCTTCTGAGAGTTCGGGGTTTACGGCGGGTTGAAGATGGGAAGAGAAGCACTGGTGCACGGTTTCTAGTTTATAGAGGCTTGCTAAGCTCAACAGAGGGATTATTAGCCTGTGCATAGCATCAGATAGGTAAAAAATTGTCAATTTGGAAGCCAGCTGAAAATTGAAACCGGGCTTGGGGTTACGATTTTTATACATAATTGGTGATGTCTTCGTTGTTTGTGCACCGTTTTGGATGTCGTAAGGACAAGGAAGGAAGCTAATCACATTATCAACCAGCCATGGAGAGATTCTGAGGTTTATGTCAGAGATTTGTCTCCAGACAGTTAACCTAGCAGATTTGCAGTAAAAAGATGAAAAAAGCCACTTTGTCAAGTTGAGCTAAAATCACCGTTTCTCCATGGAATTTCTTGAATGAACACTCTACAGTCTTGGAATCAGTAGGGCGACCCTGCTTCAGGCCTCAAATCGTGCTCAAAATCGATCCATAGGCGAGTTAGATCAAGCAATTTTGAGTGTGGGGAGGCGCGACCACAGATAGAGAGGTCGCGGGTTGTTAGCGCGCCCAACGCGATGGATGCTGTAGCGTCTAGAAGGCCGTAGCGACTGTATGAGTGTGGTTCAATGCCCAGATGCAGTTTGAACCTTGGATGAGGTGTCAAATGCATCGACGGTCTAGAACTTGTGATGGGAGAGAAACTTGGACCACAAGATTTGGTTCAGCCATTGGATGAGCTTTTGAACAGGGGCCCTGAAGAAGTGAAGTGCATTCTGGCCTTCAACCTCATTGAAAATTTTCATACTAAAAGTTGAGTTGGGTCGTCCCTTCACAAGTGAAGAGTGAAGTTTCTCAAGGTGAAGAAACATTTCAAAAACTAGAAAAGTCCCTATTTTTGGGTTCTTTGCCCGACAGAGTGATTGCAGTGGAGAAAGTGTTTGGAGTATGCCAGAAGTGATTTCACCATTCCACTGGGCAACGTTGTTGGTGGAGTTGACAACTGAGTGCATTTCGGAAGTCGACGCCGGTTTGGCTTTCAAATTGGTGAAAAGCGGCGAGTAGCCTGGTAAGGGAAAAAGTGCAGGGTCATTATTTTCAACTTCTGACATCACGGTTGACCTCGGTCATACTATTCTTAGCCTAAGGCAGAAGTTTCAAGCAGTTTTGCGATGGCAGACATGGGAGAGTCCATTTTGAGTGAAAGTAGCAAATCGGATGGGATTTCCAACTATGTAGTGTGGAAATTCAAAATGAAAAACATACTGATGGAGAAAGACGTGTGGGAAGTCGTCACAGGTGATGAGAGAAGGCCGCCAAATGAAGCAGATATCAAAGTGTTCGACAAAAAGATGAGGAAAGCTTTGACCTTCATTAACTTGTCAGCGAAGGATCA